>OZ018326.1:64600332-65200332 GCA_963969495.1 Ceratothoa steindachneri
GTGTTTACTGAAGAGTGTGGTCCCATTCCCCAGCCGACGGATTCCTACTCCGGGGAAAAGCTGGAGGCAATGGACTTCACTGAAGGAGAAATAAAGAAAAAGATCGCTGACCTAAAGACGAATAAGTCCCCTGGACCAGACGGGTTTCTACCTAAAGTGTTGAAGGAAGTGTGCGATGAAGTATCACGACATCTGTGCGCTATCTTTAACATGTCAATCCGGACCGGATGCGTTCCTAGAGACTGGCGTGAGGCGGAGGTGACTCCTATCTTCAAGAAAGGAGACCGTAACCAACCGTCGAACTACCAACCTATCAGTCTGACTTCAATAGTCGGTAAACTCATGGAAAGCATCATGGTGGACAAAGTGACGTCGTATTTAGAGTCAAAGCTGCTACTGAGGAGTTCCCAGCACGGCTTCCGAAGGCAACGGTCATGCCTGACGAACCTTGTGGAATTCTTCCACTTCGTTTTCAGTGAGCACGATCGGGACAAGGCGGTGGATGTGGTCTACCTAGACTTTTAGAAAGCCTTTGATAAGGTACCACACCGCCGCCTTCTCCGGAAAGTGCGAGCGCTTGGCATAGACGGAAAGGTAGCCGGCTGGATCGAGAACTGGCTAAGTGGCAGACGGCAACGGGTGGTGGTAAATGGACAGTCTTCTGAGTTGGTGCCCGTTACTAGCGGGGTGCCTCAAGGTTCTGTCCTGGGACCACTACTATTCATCATCTACGTCAATGACATGGACGGTGACATGGTTTCGAAGATTTCCAAATTTGCCGACGATACCAAGCTTGGTATGAACGTTGCAAAGTATGGAAATACTGCCCGCCTGCAGGAAGATCTTGGGAAGATTGGGGAGTGGTCGGACACGTGGCAAATGCCTTTTAACGTGGGGAAATGCAAAGTGATGCATATCGGCCACAGAAACCCCCAATCTCAGTATATCCTTAAGGGCACTGCTCTTGAATCGAGTGACACTGAGAAGGACTTGGGTGTAACAATCACTAGTGACCTCAAGTTCTCGAAACAGTGCATTGAGGCGGAGAAAAAGGCCCAAAGGATGCTAGGCTATATTAAGCGCCAGTTTGGTTATCGGAACCAGGAGATTGTACTGTGCCTGTACAACTCACTTGTCCGACCGCACCTGGAGTATGCCGTACAATTTTGGAGTCCTTCATTGCGAAAGGACATTGCGAGATTGGAACGCGTACAAGCCAGGGCAACCAAGCTGATTCCCTCTATCCGACATAAAAGTTATGAGGATAGACTAAGGGAATTAGATCTGTTCTCGCTGGAAACCCGTAGACAGCGTGGTCAGCTCATCGAAGTTTTCAAAATACTTCGAGGGTTCGACAATGTTGACTACCGGGATATTTTCACACTGAGTGAGAACAGAACGCGCAATCACGGCTTCAAACCTGAACTGAAGCGTTACAACCGCAATCTGTGTGGAAATTTTTTCACTTACAGTATCTGCGGTATGTGGAACGCACTTCCAGTGGAAGTTGTCAACAGTGAATCTGTTGACCAGTTCAAGTCAAGACTAGACAAAGTCTTGAAAAGTGGCCGTTTTGGACGCAAAACAATTGAGCAGCCATGTGCCCGCTCGATTGCTAGCCTAAAGGTACCCTCTTTGAATGGACCGTAAGGTCTCCTAGGGTACTAAACTTTCCTTGTTACTCCTTGTTACTCTCTCTCTCTCTCTCTCTCTCTCTCTCTCTCTCTCTCTCTCCTCTCTCTCTCTCTTCT
The DNA here is from genome assembly GCA_963969495.1 of Ceratothoa steindachneri. Lineage (NCBI taxonomy): Eukaryota > Metazoa > Arthropoda > Malacostraca > Isopoda > Cymothoidae > Ceratothoa > Ceratothoa steindachneri. Next base: position 64,602,084 of record OZ018326.1, read on the forward strand.
CTCTCTCTCTCTCTCTCTCTCTCTCTCTCTCTCTCTCTCTCTCTCTCTCTCTCTCTCTCTCTCTCTCTCTCTCTCTCTCTCTCTCTCTCTCTCTCTCTCTCTCTCTCTCTCTCTCTCTCTCTCTCCTCTCTCTCTCTCTCTTCTTTCTCTCTCTCTCTCTCTCTCTCTCTCTCTCTCTCTCTCTCCTCTCTCTCTCTCTCTCTCTCTCTCTCTCTCTCTCTCTCTCTCTCTCTCTCTCGGAGCCCTCAAATTAAAGCATTGTTGCTTTAAATGCAAGAATACACGTTGGATCATCGATTTTCAAGAACAATGCTTTGAGAATATCACGTCGAGAAGTGTATGCGAATTCTGCAAAATAAAAGAAAAATTTGATATCGAAAAGGAAAAATGGATGTCTGTAATAAGCTCTATGGAAACCCGCATCAATGCCCTCGAATTAAAGAACTGCGCTTGTCAAACAGAAGATGAAACCAGAATAGCTCGAGTAGATACTAAAATCGTGAAACTGGAACAAGAAGTCGCAATTCTCACTAACAAAATTGATACATCAAACATAAAAGACGAGGACAATTTCATCCAAGTCAGAAATAAGTGCCCATTCAAACCAATCATTCAGAAAAAAAACAACAATCTCAACCAAAAATAGATATGATATATTGTCCTACGAAGAAGAGGAAGAAACGTATTTAGCTGGTGACTCAATAATTCGGAATCAAATCGATCACTTTGGAAGTTGGAACATCAAAAAGCGCAAATTCCGATGCTATCCAGGAATAAAGATTGAGCAATTAACAGAACAATTAAACAACTTTGAGATGAAAAGCAAAGAGAGTCAAATCATAGCGAATGTTGAAAGCAATGATGTGTTCAACGGAAAAAACTATCAAGGTTCGGAAAGCATAATGAATGACTACAAGAAAATGATAAAAACAATCGAGACCAAAACGGATAATGCAATTGTTGTTGGGGTGCTACCAAGAATTTACGAGAGATACGAAAATCTAAGTCGAGCAATTGGAATAAATCATCGTCTAGAAGATCTTTGCAAGAAGGAGAATGTTAAATTTATTGACCCCTGGCTACTTTTCATCCACAACAAAGACTTGTTTTCTCAGGATGGCATCCTTCTCTCCACAAAAGGTAAAATGAAATATGGAGAATTGCTACAAACTAACATACGAAATTTAATGAAAAATAAAGCACCAAGTCAAGAACCACAGGGAAACGATCGAAGCCCCAATTCAGAAGAAATCAGTTAAACACATTAAAAACTCTATTCTTTAACGCAAGATCAATTAGAAACAAATTTACGGAGTTTAGAGCACTGGTAGTGACCAAAAAGTACGACATCATAGGAATAACTGAGACATGGATACATACAGAGTCACGTGATATTATTTCAGAATTCCAGTTAAAAGGATACAAGTTATTTCATAAAGATAGATTACAGAGAGAAGGTGGAGGTGTTCTTTTATATGTACGCGAAGATTTTCACCCTGTAGAATGTAACACTGACTCTGTTTTTGAAATGGTAACGGTTAAAATAAACCAAAAAAAGAACCTATATGTTATTTTAGTTTATAGGAGTCCACATCAGCTCCGGGAGACATATGACCAATTTTATGAATACTTAACGAACATTTGTAAAGACAAGTTATCAGTGATCATTGGAGATTTTAATTGTGCTAAAATAAACTGGCCTAACAAAACTGCAGACTCAGAAGGACAAAGATTGATTAATTTTATTGAGGATAATTTCCTGACTCAGTGGGTGAAAGAACCAACAAGAGATGAAAACATATTGGATTTAGTGTTAACATCAGACGATGAATTGATTTCAAATTTAAATGTTGAAAACAGAATAGGAAATAGTGATCATAACGCAGTAGATTTTGAAATTAATATACCACGTGTCCTACAAAATGACACCACCGCTAAACTTAATTTCAAAAGGGCAAATTATGCTCAACTAAGAAAGAGTTTGAGCACTTTTAGGATAAATAATGAAGAAATAAACGTAGCATGGCATGAATTTAAAAACAATCTTCTCAACAAACAGTTTCAATTCATACCACTGGCTGTTATTAAAGATAAAAATGTTAATAAACCGAAATCGCTATCTCAAGAAATTATGAAACTCATTAGAAACAGAGATAAAACATATAAAAGGCTAAAATACAACCATAATATAGAAAACAGGAATCATTATTTGGAATTGAGAAGAAAAGTTAAAGCCGAGATTACAAGAGCAAAACGAAATGAAGAAATAAGAGCAGCTCAAAATTGCAAAAATAATCCTAGAGAGTTCTTTGCCTTAGTAAACGAATATTTTGTATCTGTTTTCACAAAAGAGTGTAACTCGTATGACTATACAGAAACACGTAAAATGGCTAATATTATACCACTCGAATCGGTTCGATGCAGTGTCGACAACACAAAGAAACTAATAGAGAAGATGAATAAATTTAAATCCCCGGGACCAGATAAAATATACCCAAGAGTTTTAAAAGAAGTCATAAATCAAGTAGCAGAACATCTTACGCAAATTTTCAATTTATCCCTAGAGAGTGGAATTGTTCCTCAAGACTGGAAGATAGCAAATGTAACGCCAATATTTAAGAATGGATGTAAAGAGACTGCCAGCAATTTTCGCCCTATAAGTTTAACTTCCGTAGTTGGGAAACTCCTTGAAACTCACATTTCCAATACAATTGTAGAGCATTTAGAAAAGAATAAACTCCTAAATGATTCTCAGCATGGCTTCAGGAGAAAGAGATCTTGCCTCACAAATTTACTAGAGTTTTTTCACTATATAAATACCTTGTACGACAATAATAGATCGGTTGACATTTTGTATCTAGACTTCCGAAAGGCATTTGATAAAGTTCCGCATAAGAAGTTGATGTGTAAAGTAAGAGCCTTTAGAATAAAAGGCGAAATTGCAAAATGGATAGAAAATTGGCTTACGGATAGAAAACAGCGAGTAGTTATAAACGGACAAGCGTCAGAATGGGTTTCCGTTTGTAGTGGCGTCCCGCAAGGCTCTGTCCTTGGCCCGTTACTATTCATTATGTACGTTAATGATATAGATGATGGCCTACTATCGAAAATTTCTAAGTTTGCTGATGATTGTAAATTAGGAAAAGGGATAATTACTGAACAGGACGTTCAAGAATTTCAAAATGATATTGATAAAATAGTAAGATGGACGGAAAAATGGGAATTGCCCTTAAATCTTGAAAAGTGCAAAATAATGCATATTGGTTATAATAATCCAAGGAGAGAATACAAACTGTTCGACAATGAGATCAAAGAAACTGAAAATGAAAAAGACCTAGCTGTCTACATTACAAACGATCTAAAGTTTTCACGGCAGTGCATCGAAGTCGAAAAGAAAGCGCAAAGGATTCTTGGATATATAAAACGCCAAATCACTTTCAAAAATAAGATTACAATTCTGAATATGTACAATGCACTAGTAAGGCCACATTTAGAATATTGTTCCCAAGCCTGGTCTCCTTACTTAAGAAAAGATATTGAGAAGTTAGAAAAAGTACAAGCCAGAGCCACGAAATTGATTCCAGAACTAAGGAATTATAATTATGAAACAAGATTAGAAAGATTAAATTTATTCAGCCTTGAAACAAGAAGATTGAGAGGTCAAATAATAGAAATGTTTAAAATACTAAAAGGAATAGAAAATGTCGACTCTAATATTTGGTTTCAGTTTAGCACATCTACATACTACGCGATCAAACGGAATGAAAATAAAACCCCAAAATTTCGCACAAATATATGTGGGAACTCATTTGCGCATAAAATTGTGAACAAGTGGAATCAATTACCAGAGGATGTAGTGAAATGTAATACAGTAGAAAATTTTAAAAAGAAATTAGACAAAATTTTAAGAAATCTAACATAATATGTGACGTGACTAATAAGTTAAAATAAAATTTGTATGCTAATTTTAAGATTTACAAAATATTAATTGTATTTATTATAAAATATATTCATTGTATGCAATCATAATAAAATGCTTTTTGACATGAATATGTTGTAAATATTCCTTATAGCTCAGAATCATTAACCAAAGACAAAGAACGAGTTTATGTTGTAATATTGGACGAGAAACCCTAATCTAAGTTGAATGTATATATATATATATATATATATATATATATATATATATATATATATATATATTAGCATGTAAAATATTATATAGAATAAGTAAGTTATGAGAGAACAGCAAATTGACAAAAAAGAGTTAAATCTTGCATAATGTAGCATAAGTAGCATAATAAAAAGTTTGGATGTAGCAAATAAATACAAAAAAATAAGTACCTCCATTGAAATGGAACGAATGTTCTTTTGAGGTACTTACTATCCTTGTAACTCCTTGTAACTCTCTCTCTCTCTCTTCGTATTACTCACGGCGATTCAAATCACAGAGTTGCTGTCAGCTTGAGATCAGGAATAATCTATGCATTATTACCCTTTGTAGGTGTCTCTTTCTCACCTCGGCCACTCAGGATCTCAATTAAAAAATGCATTTTATTAATTTTTATATATTACATCAATTTTATCTCCTTGACCTCACTCCAGCGCAGTTTTATTTTTTCACTATCATACTAATAATAAAATACTAGCCACTTTATATCATGACATGTCGAAAAATATTGGAAAAGGTATACGACCAAGTTGCTCAATAGCATGTAGTGGTATTTGTTTGGTTGAAGACCTGATGGCATATTCTTCTGCATTTGCGGAAATTCTATACGAAAAGCTTGAGCGCTAATATACTTGCACTGTCTTACATGTGTTATGACTGGCATGGAACATTAAGCCAGTTAACGGCTGGTTACGTCGTCTGTGTTACGACTGACGGAGGCATGATGCTCGAAATGTCATCTGATACGAGTGGTGAGGAAGATTACGCCAGTTTACGGCTGGTAACGTCGTCTTATACCACTAGAGGAGCAAGAAGCTCGGAGCGTCGTCTGATACGACTGGTGTTAAAGATTACGTCAGTTTACGCCTGGAAAACGTCTTCTTATACGACTGGAGGAAGATTACGCCAGTTTACTGCTAGTAACATCGTCTTATAGCCCTGGAGAAGGCACAATGCTTGACGGAGGAGGAGACTACCAGTCGCTTGAATATATAAATCGGTTATATCGAATTACAGGGGACAGAGGGAGGTACTGGAGTGTCTTCTCTCTTACAAGAAGTTATATAATTTTTTATATGCTCATTTCAAGTGGGTGGGGTTACATAAAATATTAAACAGAGTAGGAGAGGTTTAATAATAATGGTCCAGTTATATTTGATTTAGTTACGAATGTTTTTAGATTTTACAATTGAGCTAGTGGTTATATAGAGCATTGAACATGGTGGGATGGTTTTTACAATAACTATCCAGTTAACTTATCATAAGATTAATGGGGCGGAAATTTCTTACAAATGATCCAATGTGAATACATTTTTGAAGATAGAGGATACTCCCACCTTTGTATTAACCAAGAGTGTCTTTTGCAAAAAAACAGTAAACCACAAGAAATTAGTCGGCGGTATTAAGGAATTTGGATACTTAAGAGGAAAGATTGCTTGTTGTTGCCATAGGGGTTAGCTGAAGAAGGGAGGCAGGGTCGGCAAGAAGTGGGTTGGGAAAATGGAATGCCTGTGTCAGAAAATGCACTTTTAGCTTCGTAAGATAATGTACATTTGTGTAAATTTCTAAGCTCTTATTTCATGTCTATATGATAATCTTTTAATTATTATTATTACTTACATTATTATTATTATCATTATTATTATCATCCTTATATTTTATATCATAATTATCATTATAATTACCATTATTATTATCGTCATTATTATTATCATTTGTATTTCATCATCATCATTAATATTATTATCATTCTTTTTATTATTATCATCATTATTCTTATTTTTATCAATATTATTTTAATTATCATCATTATTATTATAATGACAATAATATAGTACATTTGGAGTTTGAATATAGTTAAGATGTAATCATAACACTACTCCCCTTTTAAATAAAATTAATATTTACAGTCATGAAGCAGACTAAAAAAATAACGCCCAAAAAACTGGACCAAAAATGATAATGTTAAAATGCAACATCCCGCAAATAGAAAGTTTAAACCATTTCAATTTATTATTTAATAAACAAAAAAAAAATATAATACTACGGTAATAAAATGTAAACACATTGCTTAACCTGCATTAAATATGTTGGAACCAAAAAATATTATATAGGTACAATATATAATGAACTAAACTAAATTAGCCTAAAATATGAAGTATACAGCTTCTACTTTAATCCTATGTGGGTTTATTCGGAAAGGTTATTTTAATGTTTACTTTGTGAATGTCCTGGTTTTAAACAATGAACGTGGTTTAACATATAAATATAGGTGCAGCTGCGTAAACCTTATTAGACTTCTTTCTTTTCTATCTTGCACAATATAGGATGCCAATGACGCATATATACATGGTACATAATGTGGCAGTGGAAAAGGTAATTGGGCCTATAATTTTTCTTACATATATTCGGTCATGATGATAAATGTTTAAGAGATCATCCCAAGTTGTTGTATGTAACTCAGAAAGGATTGTTACTTGAGAGGCAGATATATTCAACACGTTAAATTAATGGGTTTGGCTTCAATATTGGGGAGAGGATAGGTTTGATTAAAAGTTATTCTGTGAAGGTTATGTATTTCGACAGATGAGTGCGAATAGAGCAACCACTAGGAATTAGAAAAGGTGATTCAATTTTAAACACAGAATGATTTTCAAAACAGGTGAATGGATTCGCGGTGCTCCTTCAAATAAAACCCAAATATTGTTGCCAATGTTAAGTTGAATTATCTGATCCGATTTTACAAGGGAGTATGGCCATGTTGGTGTGGGTCTATGTGTGATTTAGTGAGTTAACAGAGACGATGGTATATTTGGAGAAGGGTCGTAACTGTTTCTAAAATCTTAACAAATTTTCCTGGACTGATATAGGGGCAGTAAAATCAAAAGCTATATCTGCATGTCCTCTCTGTAGTTTTCCTCAACCTAAATTTGATATTAATACTCGAGGGAAAATGAAGATTTGATTTCTTTAACTAGAGAATGGATGTTCTCAATAAAGTGCGAAGGCTGGTTCTCAATAATTTAGGGAGGTGCTAAAGTCTACAAAAACTTCGCAAGGCCTTTGATCTATATACCAACCAAATAGGATAATTGGGACAAAACTTTGCACGATCTCGAGGAATAAGATTGTGTAATCCAATCAAGGAAGAGAATGTGCATAATTCTTCCGAGAAAAGAGGACATAAATAAAATAACCGTACCTAAAAATTAGTTAGTGAAGCCAAACAACAAAACTAAAGTTTAAACGTTGTTATTTATAAAATCACGCCCACACAATCACCGTAGGGTTATAATTCAAGGTGATCAGAGGTTGAGTCCGACAGGGTTTACCTAAGAGTGTCTTTTGCCAAAAAGCAGTGAGACTACAAAATATTAGTCGGCAGTATTAAGGAATTTGGATACTTAAGAGGGAAGATTGCTTGTTGTTGCCATAGTAGTTAGCTGAAGCTGGGAGGCTGGGTCAGCAAGAAGGAGGTTGAGAAAAAATGGAATGCCTCCGTCATATACTGCATTTTAGCTTCGGAAGATAATGTACATTTGTGTGAATTTATAAGTTCTTACATATTTCATGTGTATCTGATAAGCTTTTAATTATTATTATTATTTACATTATTATTATAATTACCATTATTTTTATTATCATTATCATTAACATTATTATCATTATTATTATCATCATTATTATTATTATTATCAGTATCATAATTATAATAATAATGATATAGTACATTTGGAGTTTTATTATAGGTAATGATGTAATCCTATCCCATATTTTATTTGTGTTGCTACCATTTAAACGAATATTTTATGATATTTGTTTGCCACTTTCGTCCACAACTTCATCCCAACGGTGAATTTGAGATTTTAATTTTTAGGAAAAAATATGTACTATTTACTATTTACCTATATGTACTATTTAAAGACAAGACTTGTACAGATTTATCTTATGCTTTTTTCAAATAAAAATAGTATTTCCTTTCTCTTCATTCAGTTACCTTGATTTGTCGCTTACTACAATCTCTACCAAATTAGAGGAAGATATTAAACGAACCTTTGAGATATAACCATCAAACAGCCAGTACTCAATGGTTCAATTTATTATCTCGCCTTATTTCTTCTTTATTTAAGGTTTTTGCTCTCTTAGAGTTCTTTTGAGTCAAATGTTAACTGCACCATTTCAATTTTTTCTCTTTGGTTGATTAAATCAATTACCCAAATTAAATGGAATTTGTAGGGCTCTCGATTTCTTTCTCGGTTCCTAAATATCTATTAACTGCAATTTCATTTAGAAATGGATACTCATATATATTCCGGGCGCCAGACTATCTCTTGATAATTTATTTCCTGTTGTTCTTTTTATTGTTAGCTAAAAATCATAAAATCTATCTATTTCTGCCTTTGAGGTTAACGGAAAAATTTTTGAATTGGTTATATTTTTGTTATCGATCCCAAACCACTTTTTGAGGATTCTTCAATAAATATAGAAGGGCGAAGTTTTTGCTTTCATACCCTGATTTCAAGCCCATTCCTTTCGTGTATGGATTTTCTGGTTTGAATTCCGTCGAGAAAAAATCAAAAATAGGAATGGGGTGGCCACCACATTCAGCAGACATAAACCCATTTGAGCATTTAGCATACGCGATGGCCAGATCTAATTACAGCCAAATTCAACCCCGTACAAATATCAGAGAACTGCGCATAGCTCGCAAGCAATCCTAATTCTCCCAATTAAGCTACGAGTATTAGCGTGAATAATGGTGTATTTTTAGCGGTTTTTCTTTCTATTTAATCCTGGTTTTTGGTAAGCGACTATTATGAAAATACTGACTATATTATTTCTAACCTCTTTGTCGTCTTTGTAACGCGCCTTCTTGCTCCTTTATTGTTGGTGGCATGAATCCTTAACATGACGAGTTCATAATGCTCGGCAGACACCACTTTCGATTAGAATGCAAAGTGCCATGGTTGAACCGGGGTCTTTTAAATGCGAAGAAAGAATGTTAAGGTATTTTCTAGTTATATCTACCTTTTAGGATCTCCCACCCATACTAGCACAGTAAGTCAGCTCATACACACTCATAAATGGGTATTGTTTCTGCCACCCCGAGGTTTAGTCACTTGACTTTTTTAACTTTCGTGAAGATTTATAATTATTTCCAAACTGCATTTTTCTGTGTTTTCATGTTGCAACTTATTAAAAATAAAGCAATAAGAACACAGCAAATTTTGCCTTTAGAACCTAGACATACAAACTACAACTGGAATAAAAGCTTGTACCTATTTTACTTTGTGTCCCCTGATAAAATTATATTTTATTAATGATACCATGTCTTAGGATCACAAGTTTAAGTAAGCTTCTATTTTCAATAGGTCAATTTGTATATCTTTTGTATAAGAGAAATCGACAGTCTCTCAAGTCAAATTGATCTATTAATAGAACTCATCTTTTAACTGCGATGAGTATTACATTATATAGAGAATTTTTTCCGTTTTTCTTATTAATTTTCCATCTTTAGTGTTATCGTTTTACTTTCTCTTTTCTTCTGGTAATTTTTGAAAAATCAAACTTTCGTTTTTTATCCAAGAATTTGTTCTTTCCTTATGCAAACTAACTCACTCTATTTATTAACCTGGAACTAAGTCTTCATTGAATATCGTTTTGGCAAACGAGTTCTTGACAACCATTTCCCGAGAACATTTCAATCATTTGCCTTCACCAATGTTGCTTTATTTTTCTGTTTACATGTTCATAAACTTAAGATTTCTCTTAAAAGAAAAGAATTTGCTCCGTAGAACACACACCTAAACTCCGATTCTTTGAAAAACATGGATCACCCTGAGCAAGTGAAGAGGATTGGACAACTGAATCGAGATCATTGAAATTTTCTATGTGAGCTCAAGGATTTTCAGGGATTTTAGGAATTTCAGTAACTTAGGATGAAATTTAGTCTGAACATTTAAAGAATAAAAGCTAGCTAGTGACAAAGGGGATTCAAATTATAATGGCAAGTGATTCTACACAGTTGAATTTAGTGTTATAATAGAAGAAAACGTTTACACACCGAGTATGAACAACCGAGTAAATGGCCCAAACTTTATAGGCTCTTGACTTTATTCTATGGTCACTCAATCTCGTGTTAGTAATCCATTATCCTAGTATGCCCTCTATGATATAAACTCCTTCTTCGTCAGCTTGTAATCAGTCAATGGTTTTTTGTTTTTCGACATTTTAGATGATTTTTCTAGATCTTTTTTAATAAAAATTTAAAAGTCATGATAATTTTGTTTCCTTGATAATTTTTTTTGTGTTCAACTTGTCAACTGGTTTTTAAATGTCAGCAACATGAAGTGTGGACTTTTATTTATTTAATTATTTTTGGTACAAAATATAATATTACATAATGCTTATAGTAAAACTAAGAAACGATGATGCAAGAAAAATTAAATTGGATCACCTTTCTAATTCGATGGCAGGACGAAGTTTAACCTCAGCGCAAGAGGAAGGCATTGTTTTAGCTGAAAATTTTTCCAAGCATTTTTCCCGTTTACACTTCAGAAGATCAACACTTTGGAGAGATTTAGTACTGGCCTTCTGCTCAAGCAACGACAAAACTTCAAAGTCCATGGGATTCAGACCTGGCGCACAGTGACGCCAAAGTTCCTTTGACCAGAAAGCTTTAACCTTTTCCTTGCACAAGCCATGAACCTTTTTGGCTATTTTGGTATCCAAGGGACTAACTTTGAATGAAGTTCTGAGGTGTGTTTTTGGCGTGTTGATAATTCCGCCCACACAATCACCGAGGGTACTTTTGATCTTTTGAAAGATATCTGTTGTTCAACCGAAATCTCTATTTTTATTTTTGGCCCAAACATGATCATTTTGTGTTTTCGGTGGCCATCAGAGTAAACCTTTTCTCATCCGTCCACAGAACTGGAGGCTACGATTCATTGAGGAACTTTAAAAGAGCTGCGTTACTTTTTTATTGGGACGAAGCTTAAGATCATCTTTCAACAATTAATGCTTTTCTGCATTGTCCTCATTGGCCTACAAAGCAAGTATACGGGTTCTCCTCCTTGGATTTCGCCTGATATTGTTCCTCTTGTAATTAATGAGCGTTAGGTTTCTCACTGATAGAGGCAAGGCACGCCTCATAATTGTTTGTCTCTTCAGGCCCGTTTTATATCGTTAACACTCAATACTTCCTCACAATAGCGTTCAAAATTTGGGAAATATTGCCCGCTGTTTTTTCGCTTCTACACAGATGAACAAGTACTTCACCTTTTTCATTTATATTTGTAAACGGGTTTTGTTTGTTATGAAGTTATCTTTTGATTTACAAAGTCCAATTAATTAATTAATGGTATGTAAACATCTATTTATAAAAAGGCAGGCTACATTTTGTGTTCCAACCCTGTATTATTCCGTAATTTACATGAATAATGTAAATCTCAGACTAAAGTTTAACCATTTATCCGATTAGATCTTCGTTTCCTAACTAATTTTCTTGCTGTTTTTTTTCAGGAACCATGTGTTAATCTTTTCTTTACAACACGTTAATCTTTTCTTTCAAAACGTTAATCTTTTCTTTAAGGAAATTTGATTCTCTCTATATAATCGCCTTCTTACCTTGCACTCATACTTTTTGAGTAATTGTAATTTAAAGACGGTCACATGCATACATAAATGTGACATGCGAGTTATTACTTTTACAATTATCACTATTAATTTTATTCCAAGAATTTCTGTAGATATTTCTTTTCACCCGAAATAAAAACTACAAATGGGAATCTTCAATATGACTAAATTTCCTTTTTACTACTCAGATTTTCCGATATCTTAAGCAAGAGAACAAATAAAGAAATAGGCCATGTATTTTTTCCGATAGCATAACCATGTACTTAAATATGGAAGAATTATAGTGATGTTTGCCTCATATATGTGAAATTAAGAGAAAATGTATTAATTTAATCTGTTAGGCGCTTTTATTTCTCCATTTAGGATGATTTATTTCTATTTATCTTTCAAATTTGATCTGTCAGAATGTTAAGAAAAACTCAGAAGGTTTTTCAAAGACACGAAAAGATTTGTTAATGTTATTATGCACATAAATAAGTTAATGTAAATACGTACTCTGCTCTTTGTTGTGTCATCCCTATCTTGGTTTGCCTCCAAAATAATCGCAATTAAAGGTTTTAAAATGTAGAGAACGATTTTTTAAATATTTAATAAAGTAATTTCTTGTGTGATAACAAATCACGCATCTGTTTGCCAATTTCATTTTATTCGCTTTTAAACTGATAACATCCCTTTCTTTCAGGATCGCATACTCGTAGGCAGTCGCTAGATAGATGTTAGAGAAAGATTTTCTTCGGGATTAGAGAAGAAATGTATTAAAGCAAAAGGAGGCCCATATTTTGGAGGTCTTTGGGATTTTAGGTTGTGTGTAATGGAAAATATCTTCTTGTAGGAAGACCTAATCCATCTTTAAGATTGTAGATGATATCATGGAAGCTGTATCTGACAAGTCGGTCAGTAATACATTCAGCATGTCACAACTCTCTCGCGAGGATCTCCTTTTTTTTCACTTTGGTTTGCACTCCGGTTGCTAACCTCACCGAAGATGTAACAGCATCTGTCAATTTGGACCTTATATGTGAGTTCCTTTTCCTTTCTGTTTCATCGCATTTCATTTAGATAATAATTTTAATAAGAACACAAAAAATGGCGTATATTTTATTTATTTGTGTTGAAAAACGTTCGATATAAGGAGTAGCACCATACCTTTTGAATGATGGTTTATATAATCTTCCTGTTTGTCGATTAGTTCAACAGCAGAGATAAGAGGATTCCTTGACGTTCATGGATAGCCTTTTATATATAACAGTTTGTAAATTATTTCAACAATATTGTTACTTAGCATGCATGCCCTAGGGTTGGTAGCGCAAGAAACCTACACTTTAACCCACCAGGAAGAAAAACTAGCAATGGGGTTGACACAAAAGTTCGTAAATGAAGTTAGAGTATTGTTTTAGAACTTGCCTCTACGAGAATAAATTATCAATTGCTATAAATACAACCCATGTTAATCGAACAATTTGTTAGTTTCTTTTTATTATCCCCAAAAATTAACAGAGAGACAGAAAAAGAAACAGCGAGGGAGAAGGCGGAGAGGGAAAATGATGATATAGGGGAGAGGAAGCGGGAGGGAAAGGAGGAAAGGGGAGGGTGGGAGATGGGGAAGAAGGAAGATGTGTGAGATGCGGGAGAGGGAAGGGTAGATAAAAGAGAGGGAGAGGTGTGGAGAGGCGGGATAGGGGGAGAGGAAGGAGTAAGGGATTGTGAGGTAGTGGAGAGAGAGGAGATGGAGAGAAGCGAGAGAGTTATGTTGGCAGGTAGCCGTCGCCTTTTGAGAAAATTATCGTCTCCTAATTCTCAGGCAGATAACTTCAGCTAGTTTTTTATAAACTGAACTAACAAACGAGTAGCTGATATAAGATGAATTAAAAAAAAAAATAAAAGCGAAAACGAACGAGACAATCTCGTGCAGTTTTCGACGAGAGAAGGGTAACAAAAGTGGTGAAGAAGAGCAATAGAAAATAAGTGGCAGATATATTGGCGCAGCTCCACCTACCCTCATTGGAGCCGGTACGTCACATAATCGTCTGTGTCGTGGTATTTGTGAGCGGATACCTTCGCTGCAGAGAATGCAATCTACTTACGTTGCAGGCAGTCAGATAGATAGACCAGCTGCACAGGGCTAATAAGAGGTGAGTGCGTGAGGAGATTAAGGGTTGGCCAAAGGGAAGATTTAAATACCAGGTTTTATTTAAGGTTTTGGAAAGATTAAAAACAAAAATAAACATTAATTAAACTAATAATTCTAATTATGGAAATGTCTACAAAGGCAAGTGAATGGGAGAATAATGTCGTTCTCAATGAAATAATAAATCAAATATTACTCAGTTTAACGGGCATCAAAATATGGGACTTGATCAGACAGGAAAAATGTTAGTAAACAGTAGGGAGGCCAATTAAAGGGTCGGGAGGAGGATATCAGGCGGCAAAGAGAAAAGGGGTAAAAGCGTTTTACCTTGACGGCTTGACTCTCGGTGAGAGAAGCGATTCTTACCAGGAGCAAGCTAGTCTCACGGCTCGAGGGGTGTTGTACTCTTGACGGAGGGGTCGGAATTTCCTGGGGCACAAGTAAGGTAATTTCCAGGCTGGGTGAGACACTCTCGAATAGGGATGAGTAATCTCAAACGAGGGGCAATGTTTCCTTGACGGGATGAGAAGAGTGGTTCGCGCAATTCTCCAAAGAAAAAGTTGTTTCACGAATTTGTTTATTAACTGTGGCCAAACTCAAGACAATCTGTCTAGCTGACGAGGCCTAACTCCGAGGTTCGACTCGAGAGAGAGGACATATCTTCGCGAAAGGGCGGGCAGTACTCTCTGGCGAGTAATGGTTGACCTTAGGTTACATACTTTGCTGGCTCCTCGCTAGAAAGCCTCCAGACGGCAATCTCTTGGGAGTAACCCTTGGCGCCAGTCTCTTTAGGCTCATATGAGATAAGACGACCAAAGAAGCTTCTTCTCGGGTCGACTCTAGACTCCAGGCAGGGAAGGGCGGAAAATGCGTCCCAGCAGAGGATAGGCCGACTGATCAAACACAGATGTTACCAGCCTCTATGAAGTTTTCCCACTCTTGAATAATTCTCTCCCCTTGTCTTTAGAGATCTAGCTTAGACCCACGTGGTCTCTGCTTGAAGGGGGGGGGGTGCTCAAGGTGGACCTTAGGGTTCGTTCCCTCACACTCCTCTCTTTCGGAAGATGACCTTTTCTTTGAGCGAAGGGAGAGAAAAGAGCATCCCAAAACTTTGAAAAGCATTCGTGCTCGTAAGGGATCATGAGTGGGGACAGGGAATTCCTAACCTACTTCAAACAGGTGTACACATGCATGACTATCCGACCAAACCGATACAAGTAATAAAAGAAATCATTAATTATAAAAAAATTACTGCAAAAAAACATGCAAATGGTCGTGGAACGGAAACGACAAAACATTATATTATATACAAATACGGAAGATTACAACATACATAAAAAAGAAAAATACAAAAGCGTGAAATGGTGTACAGAGAATGGGTAAATATAACAACAGATTTGTGGCTTATAACGCGAGTACGCAGACTTGGCGACAAAATTTTATGTACAAAGTGAGAATAATATAGGAATAAGTATTCCTACTTTAGCTGGAGGGGTCTCTACGGGGTTTCTACTGAGATTATCTGCTAGGACATTGAGACTTCCTTTAATATAGAGAATTTTAAATCGATATTCTTTGAGGAGCAAGCCCCATCTCATCAAACGACCATTTTGACTTTTAGAGTTCTTTATATAGGCTAGGGGTCGAAATCTATGTACACTCCAAACAATCGCACGTTCGATAACCGGAACCTCGTGTCATTTGGTAATAGGCCTTACATAGGTCTATTTCTGAAATAAAGTTGGCCTTTTCGAATAGGTGTAAATTTGGTCTATTCCGGGAAACGGTTCAGCGTCGAAAAAGGTCACAGCGTTAAGCTTCTTAAAAGCTACACAAATACGGAAATACTGGTCAGGTTTTCGGACCATAACGATGCAGAATCAGTAATCAGAATTAGAAAGTTCTATGATTCGCAAATTTAACAGATTTTTCACTTCGTCGTTGAAAACCTGACGCGAATTGATTAGAAGAGGAAAGGGTTTTGATTGAATAGGCTGTTGGGAGGTGAGTGGGATCGAGTGCTCAAAGTGGATCGAGCAACCGGGTTTTTCCGAGATCATGTCGAGGAATTTATTTAACTCCCCTAATAATTGTATCTTCTATGAGGATACCATTCGGGCATCCACATCTAATACAGGAGCAAAATTTTCTGGGGACTTGGTAAAGAGGATAGAGGAGAATCATTATCCTGCTCAATATACACAGTTTGGAGTAGGTTAAGGGAGTCGGAGGGGTAAGAAGCATTCATCACTTTCTCTTCATCAAGGGCGACTCTATTATTGATACAGGCGCGGCGGTGGTATCGCTTTAACATGTTCACCTGGAACAGCTTATCTCTGGAGGGGGTTCTAATAATATAATCCACGGGCCCATGAGCCTCGAGGACAGATAAAGGACCCCTCCATTGGCTGCGAGGCTTGTTCGACTCCGTGGGCAAAAGAAGGAGTACTTTATCGCCGGGCCTAAATCGTTTTTCTTATAACTTAATGTCAAATTAGGGCTTTTTTAAAATTTTGATCGCCATTCTTGTAGGCTATGTCGGCTTTCTCTTCTAGACAAATGCGGAGGCACAACAAATAAGAGTAGGATGATTTTATTTCATCACCCAGGCGGGGGTTAGCAAATAGCTCGTTAATAATGCTCATGGGACCTCTTACATTTCGTTCATAAAGGAGCTCAAATGGGCAGAATCCTAGGGTACAATAAAGGATTTCCCTGCAAGCGAAGAGGGCAAAGGGCAGGTACGATGCCATTCTCGGGGCTGAGCATGACACACCTTCTTTAATACAGCTTTTAAGGTACCGTTCAATTTTTCACAAATCCCATTCAGCGAGGAGTGAAATGGTGATGTAAATAGAGGTTTAATCATGAGGAGCTTGCCGACGTATTCCATTTATTCTGAGTTGAATTGACTACCTCTGTTGGACAAGATAACCTTCGGGATATCGACGCGGGAGAAAATAGAGATTAGGGCCTCTGCACAGGTAAATTTATCTATTTTCTTGAGGGGGATCGTTTCGGGGAATCGCGTCGCGAAATCTAGTAGGGCTAAGAAGAAAGAGTGTCCTTCGCTGGACAGGGAGGAAATCAAGCCGATTAAATCAATAGCCACTCTGAAAAGGGCTCCGAAATTATTGAAGACTCCTGGAGGGGGCCAGGTCGTATACACCCCTTTGCCGCAGTCTTCGGATAGATGTCACAAGACCTGCAAACATCGGCAATTTCTTTTGCAGTGCCGGGTCTAAAGAAATATCTAAATATTCTTTGAGCCGTTTTGTTATAGCTGAAATGACAAGCCATCAGAGCATCATATGAGCGAGATTGAGGACTTGGGAGACGTAAGATTTGGGATACACAAGTATGAATGGCGGGGCTGATCTCATCCGAACAGGTGCGGTAAAGTAGGCCTTAATTAATGAGCTAGGCGACCTCTTTTTTCCGCGAGCAAAGCGTAGCTAGTGACTCCTCGCTTTTTTTTCAAAGTGGCAAGGGAGTTACGCACTCCTTTGGACTTGCACAAAGGCTTCCTTATCGATGGCTGCGAATTTCGGGTCAGATGGGACCTCTAGGGAAACTGGAGGCGCGAAATTCTTTAGAGCTTGGGCCTGGGTAATGACTGGCTGGGCCACCGGATTAGGGGTTACTTGGGGGTTCTGGCATAGCAACAGGGCACAAATTTGATCGGGTCAGCGACTACCTCAGACTATTCAGTAAAATACTAGCATTCCAGGTAGCATCGGACGACGAGAAATCGCTTCGCTCGTCCAAGGTAGTCGTGGGCCACAGCATCCTTAGTATGGTCAGGGCCTACTGGGGAAAGTAATTTTTCTGACACTATTATACAAGTACAGCAGCCAGTGTCCCTCATGAGGGTGGATACCTGGCATCCATTTACAGATCCATATTCGACCTGTAATCCACAAGGGGAGCTCTTATTGAAATGGAAGTTCACCTGGTGTCCCGGTGAACTATTCGTTGAGATAGTTGCGGAAGATTTTGGGCTAGAAGGCGGGAGAATTGGGGCAGCGTTGATTTGATGTACTTGGTGGTTGGGAAGAGATCTAAATTGGAAATTTTGGGGGAAGTTATATTTCACGTGGCCCTCCACTCCACACGAAAAACAGAAGACGGTCTTTCTGGGCTACGTCGAAAAAGGAGGAGTAGAAAGGATGGGCTTGATATCCATCGACTCAGCCGAGGAATGGTTCTTCGGTTTGAGAGTACCGGGATCTTTACAAAATTGGAAGTGTTCTTCGGGCGGAACCGTAAGTTATTATTCTTACTTTATGGAGAGGAAGGATGGGATTTCTTGGGGTCCGTGTACAAATTATGGCTGGCCGCATACATATCCGCTTCTTCGATATATTCTTTGAAAGTAGTGCATCGCCTCTCTTTCACGAATGCGTGGATTTCCGGGGAAGCGCTGCCATCAGCTAGTCCCTAAAGAAGAAATCTACGAAAGACTTATATTCACGGGTAATTTGGGTGGAATCTAGCCGGAAATTAAAACTTCTTTTGAGAGTGAACCTAAACTAACGGAATGTCTGCCCGGGCTAGATTCTGCAGTTACGGAATTTTGATCGGTAGAATTCGGTGTTCATGTTGACTGCCGATAGAAGTTCTGATTTAAGTGTGGAGTAGTCTATCGTTGCTTCGGCAGGAAGGGAATTAAAAATCTATATGTGTTGTGTATTGAGGAGTGGGGGCAACCTAGAGACACCATCTGCTTCGATATCCCAGTGGTTGACCTCAAATATAATCTCGAATTGTGTGAGGTATGAACAAAAGTCCTCACCATCTTTGAATACTGGCAATTTGACGGAAGAAGGCTGAAGGCATCGGTCTAGAACTGACGGAAAGGGCTTCTATTTGGTTAAGACTAAGTTCGTGTTCATGTTGCCGAATCGTTTTCCTCTCTTCCATTTCTCTCTCTGGTCCTTTCTTCCATTTCTCTCTTCCTATCTTCCAATCCTTGCTCTCTTTTCCTTTCTTACATTTTGCTCTTCCTATTTTCAAATTCTCCCTCTTTTTTATGCTCTTTCGTTTTTTTTCTTCTTAGATATAGGACATTAAATCCTTGCAGGGCAGTCCTAAAGCTTCACCCTGACTCTTGAAGCGTAAAGGAAGATATCTTCTTTTGATGAAATCTCGTTTTAACCACTTGACGCGAAAAGAACCTGCGGTTACGGTCGTGGGGCTCTTTCGAAAGCAAAATTAAAATAAAATTACCTAAAGATTTCCTATCCTTTACTGCACAAAAAACGTTAATTAATACCTATATGCACAGTAGGGCATTCAAGATTCATAATCCTGCTCTAGATTAATCCGATTTCAGGAGATGCTCGCCTCCGAAATGGATACCAAATTCCGGTCACAAGGACACACACAATTGCAATAACCAAAAAAAAAAATCGCTTTACTAACTTAAAATAAATTGAATGTACCTGGCATTCAGAAAGTCAACAATGATTAGGGTGGGAGGTGACTTTAAAAGCTACAGTTTCTTTAAAAGTTCTTTAAAAAACGAAACACACAAAAAAATTACCTGACACTGGATTTTTAATATATATATATATATATATATATATATATATATATATATATATATATATATATATATATATATATATCCATATGGAGCTTGGCCGTGAAGCCTGCATTTAATATTGAGGATAAATCCCAGAGCCACGAGAAACGGATGTAGCATCTTTTAATTTTTCACTACGTTTCGAAAAACTACAAGTTTTCATCTTCAGGCTAGAATAAGTTTACAAAGTTAATATGTATGAAGAAAACTTGTAAAGGCCAACAAGACATTATTTTAAAGGTGACCAATTACAAAATATCTGTAGAAAGTACTACAAGTTAAATTAAATATGACTTGGCAACAGTTAAATTTGCTTTAAGACTGACTCAAAAATTAGTTCATAAATTTAAGGATTATTGCAGAAATTAATTACAAAATATAAGAGAAATTGACCTAGCATTATTTAAAGATAATAAATTTAAACTTTTTTTTTTTTTAATTTTGGTAAAGACTGTAAGAGTTAAAAACATTTAATATAAAAACGGAAAATTTGGGTACTTACTAAAGCGGATCCATCCTAGAGAGTAAATGGTAGGTTTAACAAGGGGCTAGTATATATAGGTTACATTGAAGCTTGGTTTATTAAAAGGCAAACCAACTAACAAACTGTAGTTAAAATTAGTTAATTAATAATCATATTGCACTTAAATCTTCATTGAGTGTAGGTTTGTAGTGTTTTATATATAGAGATTCGAGGGTTCTTAGGCAATGTTTGTTGTTGTTAAAGGCTAATACTTTAAAATTCTCAATAGAAATGTTAGTTTTACAGCTTATGCTGTGTTCCCTAATAGATGACTTTTCCTTTCTATTTAATATCTTGCTTGTGCGCCAACTAATCCCCATATGAGCAGAGAACCTAGCTCCAAGTGACCTAACAGTGCTACCAATGTAAGAGGCTCCAGTACAACTGGGACATTGTTTAAATGTCCCAGTTGTACTGGAGCCTCTTACATTGGTTGCACTGTTTTGTCTCTTGGAGCTAGGTTCTCTGCTCATATGGGGATTAGTTGGCGCACAAGCAAAATATTAAATAGAAAGGAAAAGTTAGACTAGCTTTATCACACCCGATATAAACCAATTAATCCTTCGGTTGGTGAACCCGTAAGAAATCCATGAAGCCGATGAATAAACAGTGTGAACAAGAGTAAAAGGCTGTCGAGAGATTAAGATCTACCTATTAGAATGGAAGACAGAGCAGAATAAGCTCACTGACGAAGGTGGTCGGTTAAAGTTTCGAGACAAATTTGTGACTTTGTCTAGCGTTGAAACCAAACTGGAAGATCCTTTAGTTTTGCCGGAGCGCTTTAAGAACTTTAATGATGTGAGCGACAATTTAAAATATCAATAAGTAAAGGGATAAGGACATAGAGGAAATGACGATCGAGACAAGGAGTTAGCGGTTCAAGAAGCAAACTAGGAAGGTGGGAGTGATGAGGAGAATAGGAGAGAGCTTACCTCTTCGGGAGAGTCAATGGTGAGAGAGAAATGTTTGGGTGGATGGATAGGATGAAGTGTAAGATGGCGAAGGGCATGGGGAGAAGGAATACTAGATTGAATGTAAACAGTCTTGTTGGGGAAAATTGCAGAGATATGGCCAGCACGATGGGGGAAATAGATTGGAGTGGCATTGGTAAAAGATGAAGCAAAAATGCATAAAACCGGCATATGAATTATTGTTTATCAGAGGAGATAGCGCATTATTAGTAAGTGGCAAGCCTAAAGGCAAGGTAAAGAATAATCGTTTTGTTACCAGGGGTAAAAGCAGTCTAAGCCGCCGCTCGCAGGCTCCCTTGTGATGATTAACTCGCGAATGGCATATGAAACCAAGAAGAAGCATGCATATAACTGGAGTGAAGGAGAAAAAGGCGTGCATAATAATCAAGTCGGGAAGAAAGGATCCGGGAAGCGAAGTGTTTAAATTTAATTTTATGGTCCATTTTGAAAATCTGGCTATAACGAGAGGAGATAGCAAAGGACAATAGAAGGTTGAATAGAAAGGAGAAAGAAAAACATATAAAGAAGTCGTCAGAGATTCAGCTCAAATGACAGTTTCACATGTGGTGGCATCTCAAAAGAGTATATAGGACAAGAATGGCGGTTGTAAAGTTCTTACCTATTTAGAAAAATATTACAAGACTATTTTAAAAAACTTCAAGAATTTTCTGATAAAATTGTTTTCTTATTTTGCACGTGTCTATAATTTATTATTTATTTTATTTAGTATAATTTCTTGAATATACGATTGTATCATAATAAATCTTCATTAAATATATTAAATAAATGCTTTTATTTACAATGGAAATTTGAATTACCTACTCCTATTTTGGAAAATACTCGTATGATAATAAAGGTAAACCGTCTTCTTATGTTGCTAGGTATTATATATATATATATATATATATATATATATATATATATATATATATATATATATATATATATATATATATATATATATATATTGCTCATATATGTTTATCAAGCAATTAGCGATTTAAAAGAGAAACTCAAAGCCCCCCTCAATTTTTTTAAAATGATTTGGTTTTATTTTAATTTGTTTTCAAAAAAACGCTTTGCACTTATGCGCTCATGTTTTGGTATTAATATTTTTCTTTAGAATGTTGTTAATAAGGTTATTGGCTAGATTTACTATATTTAACCGCTATATGCATCTGATCATTAACGATTAAATTCACCTAGCAAATTGGTATAACCGGCGAATTTTTATGTAATACTAGTTTAAGTGATTTTATCTTTAAAGATTGCGATGTCCTCTATGTTCGTACATTTAGTAATATATATTTTTTTTAAATATTTAGAGACTGGTGTTTAGCATTGGTTAAATACAGTGAGTTCTAATATATATATATATATATATATATATATATATATATATATATATATATATATATCCATATATCTTCCCCCCAAAAGACTCACCTCCAGTGTCTCCTAGCTGCTCAGTGAATGTATGACCTTTATCTGGTAAGGACATCTCGTCTATTGGCGGGAAGAATGGAGCCACTTACCTACTAACAAGTAATTCTTATGATTTTTCTAGCGAAAAAGAGGGTGTATGTGTAGCGATGTGCGAAGTGCAAGGTGAAGTAGGCTAAATGAGGAACATCACAAATGAGCACCCTGTTAGACCTATGAAATATTGAGATTGAGCACACATATTAACTACTGAAATAAAATACCATGAAGTAGCAATGAACTAATGTAGATTAGAGCGAAATACGTATTTTACAATTGTAAATGTATTAAGAAAAACATGAGTTTAAGAAGGCAAGGGAATAGTTGGAGGTTCCCAAGCGAACAAACGAACATTCACACGCGAAGAAATAGCTGAGACACGAAAGGTCTCGCTACAAGATAACGAAGGTAGCTGGGTAAACTTAGGGTGGTATCTGATCTGACCAGCCAGGTTTTGCCTAAATCGGTGAAACCGCAGAATCAACCTTGCTATGGACTCCGGTTTGATAAAGCCAGGATCCGGCGGCCAAATGCAATACACATCTGTCCACACTGAACACACACACACTCTTTGAATCCACCTAGCAGTCTTAACCAAGAACACATGAACATAATTCGCATCGGGGAAGCTCCCCTCGCGTCCAGATTATGAGAAAAGAAGTCACGCCTCCTTAATTGTACGTAGTATAAATACACGGGTTGATATATTTGCATGGTAATTATCCATTCATCATTATGTATCATCTAGTCAGAATGATAGCCTCCAGAATAAACAATAAGTGGGCCTGAAGAATAAGGCCTTGTTTTCGGTGCTGGGATGTTCCTCTGCCAAGGAAGTATAGCCTATGACCATTGACGCCTCGAAGGATGGAGAAGAACAAGCCTGGCAAATTTCCCCATAAAAAATAAAGAGTCCACCACCTCAATCCTTGATTCGGTCACCCCCTCACCGCTTATAAACTGGTGACCGCTTCGACTAGACAGTGAAGGTAACATAAGAAGATATATGGACGCATCGGACAATCAACAAGCAGGACAAGGAGAGACGGAGATCGTGAACGCCATTACCATCAAGCCACTTGTTCATCATTGGTCTCCCCTTTTAGAAGAAGCAGCAGTTAGAATGGAAGAAGAGTGCATTTTTACACAGTGAAACATTGCAAGCAATACTGGAACAAGATAAAGACAGTATTGCTTTGGGTACAGTTTTAAAAAAATTATTAATAACAAACATAGAAGGTGTTGTGTCCCATTGTTAATACATTTAACTGCCAAAATTGAGTATTTTTTTTTTAAAGAGGTCAGCATTATATGCCTGGTGATGTGAAAAGGAATATCAGTTGTATAAGACCAAATTTAAATGTACAAATATAATAAATTATTAATTTAAAGTTAACTCTGGTTTAAGTGTACATAGTCCGTGGAATTTTTAAAATTTAAATTTAACTCAGTATGTTAGGCTTAGCCAGGTTGAAAGAGATGTAGTGTAGTATACACACGGAAGTAATGTATAAATTTTAGAGGCTCTATTCAAGATTAAGGAACTGCAGCTCACACATTCGAGCGCTCAAATCTTAGCAAAATGAAGTACAATAATAAGGTTGTGTCGCGCACACACGCAAACAAAATTTGTTCGTATTAAAGAGTCATGGTTCCCACATCCGAACGCTCCGGAGAGCCGCTACCTACCGCTTATCCGTATCTGAGCCTTAGTCCAATAGAACCCTAAGCTATGTAAGATAATGTATAGAAAAGTAAATTTACCTCTCATTTCCATAAAGTAAAATATTTTAAGATTCTTAGTTCATTCTGAAGATGGAATAATTTGTATACCACATGTAGCACTAATTGCAAGGAGGATTAGGATCAACAATTAAGCCTCAAATATGAGTGTCATATAAATCTTATGAAGTCTTGAGATGGGCACACAAATAATGATACACATGCAATGGGAACTACATTGTATCAAGGAATAAGATAAATGCGGTATTTTTATAATGATAAGACAAAAGGGCACTGCAAGGAGGAATAGGTTCAACAATGAAGCCTTACTAATCAGTATCATGTGAATCAGATAAAGGAGGCTTGTAACAAGCATGCCAAATAATGTTGTAAATAGCACTTCGCCTGTAAACCAATTGTATATACCATTTATTGTAATCGTTACATATAGTATTATCATGGCGACTAGTTGAAGAGATAAAAAGAACCATAAATATTAAAAATATGTATATGAGTGTTATAGCAATGTAAATGGGTAGCACTATAGATGATACAAACTGTGTACCCCGAGTCAATGTATATTAGTTCTTCATTTATATTACTCCGTCGCTCGAGGGGGATTTTTGAAGCGAGGCCCGAATTGCAAAGTGAAGTAGGCTTAACGAGGAACCTCACAAATCAGCACCAGGCTGGACCTATGAAATCCTGAAATTGGGCACACGTATTAATTACTGAAGTAATATGCCATGTATTAGTAATGAATCAATGTATAATAAAGCGAAATGCATATATATATATATATATATATATATATATATATATATATATATATATATATATATATATATATATATATATATATATATATATATATATATATATATATATATATATATGCGGTTAATGTAATGGCATAATTAGACAACCACTCTGCTTCAGGTTCAGCGGGTGATCCAATCCTCCTCGAACTGTAAGACAAGACTTAAGGATGGCCCATCCATCAGCCCCAAAAAGCTGGTTTCAAAGTCGCCCCTTTATGTCGACTTGCTGACCGTCAGAGAAAACAGTTATTATTAATATATTAACAGCGTTGACTAGCCAAAACGCTCGAAAGATCGAAAAATATCCAAGACAAATTAGTGCGGTAAAGGTAATGGCATAATTAGACAACTGGTCTACTTCAGGTCCAGCGTGTGATCATATCCGCAAATGCGAAATTAGATGAGCGTCGTCCTAAAGCCAGAAGGTCCCTTTTCGGGATAGATGAAAGTCGCCCTGAGAAATACCGTTAGATGAGGTATGTTAATGCTGTCTGTATTCTCCCTCTCCTTTCCCTACCCCCAGTGGGGTGGCGAAGTATTAAATTCAAATAACTTTTAAAAAAAGAGGTAGATACGTTAGTTATCAAGACGACGAAAACCGGCGAGAGGCTAAGCTATCAACAGAAGGGACTTAGAAGCAACTCATCCGGAGCCAGGTTAGGGTGGTCACACCGAATTTAGAAGCCTGTCAGAGGTAGATCGTTAGAGACATCTAGACAGCCAAGACTGGCAAAGAGCCCGGCAAACCAACAAGAGGGACTTATAAGAAACTCCTCCGGAGCCAGTTCCTGGTGGTCACACTGAACTTTAAATTAACTTGATTTAAGAAGCAATTTAACAAACTCTCGTCAGAGAAACCCCCTATCCTGGTATCCAAAAACACAGAGATAGTCCTCGTCCTTGATGAATACCTCAAAGTTAACTACCTCAAGTACTTCCAGTCGTCAAAAGATTCACGCTTTGGGCTCATCGCTTGTCAGTGCGAATTATTCCCAGAGTAATACGAAAATTAGAAGAAACCTTCTTTCCCTGTCCCGTGGTGAAATCATTTCCTCCAGAAGGCGTGCGTCACTTCATCTGCTACACGCTCCAAGGTTCTCTGCGGCTTTAAAGCATTCCCCTTTTGACCATCTCGACGCCCTGGTCCCGCGCCGGTCCAAAAACAACATTCTTTAGGTGACATAACAATTGAGTTCAAGGTATGACTCTAACCCGATTCTCGTGGAATCTTGAAAGGGATTTAAACCCCCGTTATCTTTTTCGTTGAAGGTCAGTTTGCATTTAATATTGAAGTGAGCTGTGGTTTAACCATTACTGTAAATTCTATTGTGTAATTTAGTAAGCTTCACTTAAATTTGTTTAATTCATTTCTGTGTAGTTTGTGTTTTAAATTTCAATCTTGGTTGATGTTTTTAATTAAAGGTCTAGTTTTCTTAGAAACATTTTTTATTCAATCCTCGAAACGCTGAGGAAGGCAATAGGAACACTCAAAGATTAAAGTAATAATAATCATTATAATCATAATCATAGTCGAATATAGCACTCTTAGAGAGAAAACTTAATCAAGGAGTTTTGTATTACGTAATCAACCCATACGTACGAACACTATCTTTCGGTCCTTCCTATACCACGACAATGAGTGTTTGATAAAGCTAAGATCAGGCAGCTAAATGCAATACACACGTGTCGACAATGAACACCCACACACAATTTGTCTCCACTCAGCAGTTTTAACAAAGAACACAGGAACATCTTTCTCACCCTAGAAGCTCCGCCTCGCGTCAAAGTATGAGAAAGAATTTACGTCTCCTTAATTATAGGTAGCATAAATTCAGGTTGAAACATTCTCATGACAATTATTCATTCAGCATTATTTTATAAGCTACTCAGAATGATAGCCTCCAGCCTAAATAATAAGTAGGACTGAACAAGAAGGCCTTGTCACCAGTTATGAAGTGCTCCTCTCCTATGACTAATGACCCCTCGAAGGATGGAGAATAAAAGCCTGGCGAATTTTTGCTATCTCAATCCTGGCTCGGGTCACTCCTTCACCACCTATATATGTATTCTTTGTTTTCAAATACGTTTTTAATTTAATGAGAATAAAAAAGCTTTTACGATATATGGATATTGAGTTAAATGAAGTAAATGAGACTAACTTAATGATAAATCTTATTTCCGGCTGTAAGATTGTAAGTTTACGAAAACGGATTTGTATGATGGATTGGTAAGGTAAACTGCAATGTTCTCAGTCATGTTAGGGTGTTACTATAGCAATAGGTTGCTACCTTTACACTGTTTGATTTGTCTATTGGATACAGTCACGTGTTTGGCGTGGAGAAAGAGCATATATCAGGTGTACTCCTAGCATCTGTGTTGATCATTACTCTTTCCTAAACTAATTTTCCTAGAAGCCATCCTTATACAAGGAAAAGAACCTAATTCAACATTCAAATCAATTCGAACGGAATACTACCAGCACTAGAATTAGGAGTTCAACTACAAAGTATAATTTATCTTCTATGAAGATCCCCCCTCCCAACTTTTGATGTGACCACGCAATTGACCTTGTCTTAACTTGCTCATAAGTTTGTCACTACGATCGAACTTGCTGATCTCTTGTTTGTTTGTATGTATGTATGTCCATATATTGCTACATATAAACCAAAGTTCTATTATTTCTTTACTTTGTCTCTGAGGATGATACAAGTGTATCGAAACACGTCAGTTTAATGAAGTGGTTTGCTAAAGGTCTCTTCTCCTATTTCCCTTCAAATATAAAATCAGAGTTTTAATGAATTTCGTCAAACTCGTCCAAACCTGAATCCTGAAGGAAATGCGAATATACGACAAATCAAGATATTTTAAAAGAAAATCGCAAATATGAAATTAGCCAAAACTTTTGAGACTAATAATTCTTTTCATTTTTGAAATGTAATTTAACTAATTAAAGATAGCATTTTGTTTTATTATTACTTTTGTTTTATTATGTTTTATTTTGTTCTATTATACCAACTAGAAGGTAAAATTTTACAAAATTTAAAGCCCAAACAAGTTTATTAATAAATACAGTCAAATGATTAGCGCAGTCAATATTTACAAAAGTTTCCCTTGTTATTCAGGTCTTCACGCTGTTTCAATTCCTTCTAGAAAGTTGGAGACCAAATTTATAAAGATATCTTGACTGATAGTATTCCTTTTTTGTTCATTAAGTACAAACAACTGCTCACATTTAGATGGCTGTTTTTATCAACACCAGTTTGATTGTCAAAGACAAAATATTCTCTGTTGGCTTTAAATCTAGCCAATTCCTTTTTTCATTGTCCCTAAAATTAAATATTATCTGAGGGGATGCGCTCAAAGAAGCAGTGCGAGAGGAAGCCCCCTAAGAAATACCCATTTTCAGCTCCTTCTTTCTAAACCACGTGCGCCTAGCGTGAGAATTTTGCAAAGTTCAAGAAGGTATCAGTCCCGCGCCGAAGCACTCGACGCAGCAGTATTTGCTTTCCGTTACCACGCGTCCTCCCCTTCACTTTCCTGCGGTAACGCTGTGTGCCGCTATCCTAACACTACCTGCATATCACGAGGCAAGTTTCACGGTCTGTACCGACTCGTTATCACGAAGCGTGTTCGCTTATAGTGGGGCTAAGAATCGTCTAAGGGCGGCCAAGCCCTGAAGCTATCTATCGGACCAGCCACCAGGCTATTTAAACCGAGGCTTGCCATTTCTCGAGGAGATTGAAAGCCCGCTATTCACTCCATTCACACTGCCTGTCTGTTTCCCGTGAAGTCCTTTAAATCGTGTTCGATTCGTACATTATCAAAAATTTCGCCAACCTATCCACCTTCGTTAAGCTTTGGCCCCTATTCAGAGGAAATCTATCGAGCCCCCTTCTTCCCAGAGAGTTGTGAAGCCCTCTCATCTCCACTACCTCTTCAAGATTGCCGTTCTTTCGAGACTGAGACTCCCTGCCGATCTGCAGAAGCATCTGGAGTTGAGATTACGTCTCCCTGGAGCAGAGATAATCTCATTCTTCAGCACGAATTAATGAAACTCTATCTTCGAGTCTTCCTCGTCAGGACTCCCCGAAGTATCTTCCTAAAGACCTGCTCCATTGTCTTCCATCCCCGCTTACCTCCAATTCATCCGGGCTTAGAGATAAAGTGATCTTGTATTGTCATCAACAGATTACCTCGTTAATCTTCATTCGCATTCACCTTTGATTTGACTTCCCGCTAAATTGTAATTAATACCCCCTCGTTCGAGTAAACCTTAATTTTGTTCTCCTCATATCATAAATCAACATTATTCATTTAACTACCTTGATTAAGTAATTTGTTCCCCCCCTTTTGTATATATATATATATATATATATATATATATATATATATATATATATATATATATATATATATATATATATATATATATAAAAGGTCTTTCAATAGGGTCGCTCGATTTGTAAATGTAAATAAAACAAGTTGTGTGTGATATATGCACTCAATTTATTTTAAATTTGAAAGTACATTTTATGGCATTAAGTGTGGAATATGACGTCGTTCAAATTTTCGCCACGGCTTCGCTTGTTGGAACATATTCGGGAGGCCCAATTTTCGATGACTTTGTCGCATAAATCTGGCTGAATTTGCTGGATGGTGTTAGTTATGTTAACTTTGAGGACATCAACTGTTTGCGGATTATTCGCATAGACCTGTGATTTAAGGTAGCACCAAAGAAAGTAGTCGAATGGCGTTAAATCACTTGATCTCGGTGGCCAGTTGACGTTGCTGCCGCGCGAGATGAGCCTGCCATGAAATCGCTGGTGTAAAATGTCTATCGTGGCATGCGCAGTGTGGCATGTGGCGCTGTCCTGGTGGAACCATATGTCTTCAGTATCCATATCCAACATATAATCTAGTTGAGGCCACAAGAAGTTGCTTATCATCGATCTGTAGGTCTCGCTGTTGACGTTATGGCAATCCCATCTGTGTTCTCAAAAAAATACGGACCGATGATTCCATTAGACGAAAATCCGCCCTAAACAGTGACTTTGTTGGGATGCAATTGGTGTTGGTGTATCTCATGTGGATTGTTTTCGTTCCAAATCCGAGAATTTTGCTTGTTCACAAATCCACTTATCCAAAAATGGGCCTCGTCGCTGAAGATGATTTTTGGGGGGAAATTTGAGGCAACTTCCAATTGCTCTAGAGCCCAATCAGCAAACACACGATGTTGTCTATGGTCATTTACCTTAAGTTCCTAGGTAAGTTGGATTTCGTACGGGTACAGACCCAAGTCCCTACGCATAATTCGCCAAACTGAAGTCGCAGAAAGTCCAAGTTCTTGTGAACGACAAGAAATTGACTGCCTCGGATTTTCCCTTACACTCTCATTTACGGCAGCAATTTTTTTAGCAGACCTTGCGTTTCGGTAAGGGACGGGTGTTGACTGATTGTTGATCGACCCTTTTGCGTCGAATTTGGCCACCAAGCGTCAAACAGTGGACTCGGCAGGACGATTGTGGCAAGGATAAAAATCACGTAATGCGCGGAACGTTTGTCGAACGGAGCACTGGTTTTATAATAACATTTGATGATTTACACACGCTTTTCAACGCTATAACCTTCCATCGTGACTTGCCAAGTACTACTGAACAGTTCAAAGTGAGGTTGCCAGATGTCGCTTTAACAACATGGCCACTATCGTCTGACAAAGCTAAAGTGTCCTTGTTGAAACTCCCTATATATATATATATATATATATATATATATATATATATATATATATATATATATATATATATATATATATATATACATATATATATATATATATATATATATATATATATATATATATATACATATATATATATATATATATGTATATATATATACATATATATATATACCATTATATTTATCTGGTGTCAGGTATAGTTTGGGAAATTTTGTAATGAAAGAACCTAGATTTTTTATCATTATCCTTCTAGTATCTGGTGGTAGGTAAAGTTGGGTTCATTTTGTTTGAAGGAACCCTTTTTCTTTTCAAGTTACCTCCCCCCCCCTAACTTACGTTATTCAGTAACCACTTTGCCAAGTTCGTTCAAGCATATCCAAAAAAATAGAACAAATTCTTTATTTTTATTTTTTTTATTATTATTCTTATTTTTATGGTGACCGCTTTTTTCCAATTTTATTTTCATTTTATGTGTTTTTTTTTGAGGGATGATCTCTCCTAAAATCCTATACTAATCCACGTGCAGGATTAAAGGCCTATAATCATTGGTGACATAGAAATCAATTTTTGAGTTATTTTCTTTACTTTATTGCCTACAATCTTTGTGTAATTAAATCTCCGTTAGGATTTTGTTACGATTGTCAGAGCTTCATAATCTTTTCCATAAGTTCGTTGGACGCTCTGAGCCACCACACGCGTTTTCACACCAGCTAAATGTCGTCATTTGAGCGTTTTCGTCAACAAGGAGAGATCCTTGGGTTGTCAGGCAAGGATCTAGTTGCATATATACAGGAGGAAGAAAAAAATGAAAGGGAAGTAAAATGAGAACCAAGAGAAGCTGAAGAGAGAAGAAAAAAAAGAACAAAGAGAAGCTGAAGAGAGAATAAAAAGAACAAAAGAAGCTAAGGAGCAAAGAGAAAATGAATAAAGGGAAGCTGAAGAAAGATTAAGAGAAAGAATTCGTCTGCATGACCGTGAGCTTAACAAGAATTATTTTGAAACCCTTTCTGTTAGCTCGAGAAATAAATTCCCCCAAACCCAATCGGTAAAGTTGTGAGTGTTTAAGGACGGCGAAGATTTCTACCCCTAATTAACTCACTTTGAGAAAATTTTTGGTGTAAACCACTGAGATATTAAAGCCAATGGAGTAACTCGACTGCTTCCTCTCCTTAATACTTACTTTCGAGAAATTGCCCTTTCGGTCCCGGCCGAGGCTATTCTCGTCTACTCCACCCTCAAGTCAGAATTATTATCGGATATTAATATGAATCCCGATTACCATAGGTCAAAGTTCCGACAGGTGAGGATACTTCCCGGACAGACCTACCGGCATTTTGGATTCACTTTCCAAAGGACTTTCCAATTCTGGTTAGACTCAGCCCAAGTCAATCGCGACTACGAGTGACTATTTGATTTCGTTTTACGGGATCAGTTGATTGCTGCACAACCCTCTAAAATCCGTGCATTCGTGAAGCACAGACGTGTATCTTTTTTCAAGGAATGTATAGAAAAGGCAAAAGTGCGCGCATCAAGCTAACACCTATATCCGAAAAATTCAAGATGTCTCATTCCTCATCCCCCCAAAGTAAAAGTAACCTCTCCAAATTTCTCCCAAAGAATTCCCTTCAAGTTTGTATAGGTACCTGGCCCCTTTAAATCCAAGTACCATCTTCCATAATTTGTTTTTCCTGCGGTCTTCCCGGTCATGTGAAGTCCCACTCTCCCTAAAAAATCCCAATTTCGTTTTGGTCCTAGTCAACAATCCACAAAATAAGTGCTACTTTCTCATCCACCTGCTCGCCCCGAAACGCCAGCAACCTCCTAAACAAGCAGTCCCCCGGGACAGCAAGTTAATTTGTTTTTAAACAGAAGCTCCCTCGGTGGGCTTGAGTTTGAAAATGGAAGTGTTAATGGTTGCCAAGTGTCCCCCCCTCGTAAGAGACACCGGATGTAATTTCTTTCTCGCCTCTGAAAAGTTGCTCCCTCTTGTGGGCCCCAACCACGGTAAAATTGCAGTCGTCCATGACTACTTGGGACGTGCAAATCGGTTCCCCGTGGTCCTCTGCTATCTCGAATGCAAATACTTTACTGGTTGGGCCAAAGTGATAGCAGCCCCTATTAATATCTGGGCCGTGTTGATCGTCCAGAGCCTGCAGCTCTCCGCTAACCCAGTCGCACAACCCGTCATCACGAGGGCCCAAACGCTAAAAGACACTGCCTCTCCCGTGCAATTAGAACCCCCTTTATGTCACAGAGTTTGCAGCCCTTCAAAATGGGACTTTTGCAAGTGTTCAAACGGAATGCACCACCCTTCAGTCTTTGTAAGATAAAGCAAGAAGTGACGAACGTGGATCTTTCCGTGGTCAAAGAGAACTCGCCTACCTCATTAGCGAGTTCTTTATCGCTCCAGTTCGGCTGGGGATAAAACCGACACTCGCTCGTTGTGTATCCCCTGTTCCCATGTTCCCCAAATCTTCCGACTGGCCGATGAAGGATTAATGACTGGTCATTTTAGTCACAATAAAACAGCTCAGAGAATCATCCGTTAATCTTTCTGGCCCGGTGCTGCCAAATAAATTGCCGAGTCTTGCAGGTTGTATGACATTTTTCAGAAGACTACAGCAAAAAGACGAATACTACTTGCCCCCCTGCACAAGACCCAATTCTCTTGAAGTCTTTTTATAGATTGGCCATAGATCTGATTGGCCCAATTCATCCCCAGTCTATCGAAGGACACAAGTACGTCCTCACTCTTGTTGAATTTGCAACGAGATTCCCCGACACAGACCCCATTAACAAGATATATAGCGTGACTTGTGTGGAGGCCCAGATTTCTATCTTTTCTCGCATCGAAGGAGATCTTGTCCGACTGAGGTATACAGTTCACCCCTGAGCTAATGGAATACGTCAGCAAGCTTCTTATGATCAAGCCGTTGTTCACCTCCCCTTTTCACCCCGCCGCTAACACGGCGTCTGTGAAAAGCTGAATGGCACTCTGATGAAGATCATTCGGAAAAAATATGCCATGCTCAGTTCCGAAAATGGCATCGATATCTGCCTGTTGCCCTGTTTGTCTGCAGAGAAAAACCCCACACAACTTTGGGGTTTGCCCCCTTCGAGATTTTTTATAGCCGAAAGTAACAAGGACCAATGAGCATATTGAATGAACTTTTTCCATTCCCCGCCTGGATGATGAGATCAACTTCTCGTATTCTTACGCGCTAGACTTTAGGAACCGGTTGGAAGAATGCGCCGATATAGCGTACAAAAGTTTGGACCTATTTTGACGTAAGGTCCAAAGAAAGGCGATTCAAGCACAGTGAAGAGGTGCTGCTCCTCCTACCCACTGGGACGAGCAAGCTCTTGTCCCAATGGAAAGGCCCTTCCGCAATCCTAGAAGCCTGCGGTCCCGTAGATTACGTAATACAGACCCTCTCAGAGAACAAATTGTTTCATGTAAATATATTGCTAGCACCGCCACGCGTGCTTTAATAATACAATTGCCCTTGACGAAGAGGCAGTAATGGAAGTTTCTTTTCCACCTGAGCCTCTTAATTTAGTCCAACGGTATGTGTCAAAGCGGACGAAAACTACCCTCTCCCTTCGCTAGTCGGTTCCCGTATAAAGTCTACCCCGGAACTCGATTTAAACTCCTAGTTGGAACACCCTCAGAAGTCGTAATTGGTTGTTTTGTTAACTGGATTCCCCGATGTAATTTTCAAGAAGCCTGGTTGCTTTTGTATTTTTAGCATGGTATATGCCCTAACCACCCAGGAACCGATTAGGTCTAAGCCATACCCCTTACACGTTCAAGTGTGCTCTACTTTTAACGCCGAAGTGGAAAACTTGCTAAAATTAGGGATAATTGAACGTTCCACGTCGAATTATTGCTATCCCATTATTATGGTCAGAAATCCGGATCAGTCTTTCCGCACGTGCGTAGACTTTAGAAAGCTGAACGCCGTAATAGTTTTCGACGCAGAGCCTATCCCTTTGATAGACTAGAGCCTACTTCCATTTCAAGAGGCTAAGTTAATTTCAGAGATAGACTTTTGTAAGGCCTACTATTAAATCCCCCTTTAGGATAGCGCCCGGAAATACACCGCATTTCCAACAGAAAAGGGCCTTATGCAGTTTAATTCCCTACCTTTTGGTTTAGTTACTGCCTATAGTAACTTTAATCGAATGATTCGCAGGATACTGGATGTGCTGAGTAACATCTCCTTTAACTTTGATAATGTTTACGTGGCCACCCGCACATGTGACCAGTATCTTATCTCTCTACGCTCGCTCCTCAAAAGGCTTCGTGAACACAGACTCAGTATAGGCCCAGCAAGTTCTATTTCGCCTACAGCACTATTAAATACCTTTGGTTTTCATATTGTTGAAAATCAAATAGCCCCTCAGAAAAAAAGGTAAAGGCCATCGCCGACATGCCCCTCCCGCGTACTAAAAAGCAATTACGCTCTTTTTACGGGTCGACATCCTTTTACTGACGCTTTGCTTCTAAAGCGACCGCCCACTTCCATCAGCTGAAGGAAAAGCTAACATCAGCTTCCATACTAAGACTCCCGAACACGAACAAACCTTTGGGGATATGAACGGATTCTTGTAATGAAGGCATCGGTTGCGTCTTGCTCTATTATAAAGAAGACAACAACAGTTACATTATTACGTACGCTAGCCGGAAGCTCTCGTCACGTGAAAGGAACTACGCGGTCATAGAACTTAAACTCTAGCGATCGTGCGGAGTGTACAGAAATTCCAAACATTTTAGTTAGGTAAAGAGTTCGTGATCGAAACCAATCATCGCCCAATGGCTTACTTAAATAATTGTAAAAACCAGAACGGTAGGCTTATACGTTGGAGTTTACTTCTAATGGAATACCCGTTCCGAATAATGTACATTTAAGGGAGAGAAAACTGTGTTTCGGACGGTCTAAGTAGGAATCCAGTCGAGGATCCTCCACCTGCAAAGTAAATTGTGTTAAGCATTGTACTCACATGCACGTAATCGAGTCTGTGTACTCGCTATTTTTTTCATAATTCTAGAACTCTGTCTTAACTGTATGTTTATGTTCCTTGGTTCTCAGGTAATTTTTTTTTTTACATATTAGTCGTTTGTTTTTTTTAAATTTTATTTTTATTTATTTTTATTTATATGTGGTTCCACTACCCTATTATTAATGAATCCTTTTGATTTTTATTTGTAACTCGCATTTTTCTTTATTCATTTATTTTCTTTTTTTATGCGGTGGTTAACGACGATACCTTTTTAAATATATTCTACGCCAGGGATTAAACGGAAGTCAGGCATTCATTTATGGACCGCTGCGTTGAATTAAATTTAAATGACTTCCCTAATTGTAGACTTGTAGATTCAGGTCAAACTTTCCCATACACGACTATTCCATGTTTGTGGAAGCCCTTTTACTTCCTCTACGCATCAAGGAAAGGTCATCGTGGGAAAAAGAGGCGCGTGTGAGGAGATGCTCTCTAAGCACCAACGCAAGAGGAAGCCCCCTCGTAACTATCCCTTTTCAGTTCCTTCTTTCTAAAGCATGTGCGCCTATCGTGAGAAGTTTGGAAAGTTCAAGAAGGAATTAGTCACGCGCCGAAGCACCCCACGCTGATGTATTTGTTTTCCGGCGCCACTCGTCTCCCCCCTCCCCTTCCTGCAGTAACGCCGTGCGCCGCCATCCTAAGCCTACCCGCATATCACGAGGTAAGTTTCACGGGCTGGACCGCCTGTCCGTTTCCCGGGAAGCCCTCTAAACCGTGTTCGAGTCGTACCTCGTCAAAGATCTCGCCAACAGATCTACCTTCGTTAAGCTTTGGCCCCTGTTCAGAGGAAAGTTCAGAGGAAACTTGTGTGGCCCTCTCATTTTTCCCAACATTTTAAGAATCCTGTTCTTTTGAGACTGAGACTCCCTGCCGAACTGCAGAATCGTCTGGAGTTGATATTACGTCTCTCTGGAACAGAGAAAATCCCATTTTTAATCACGAAGTAATCAAACCCCATCTTCGAGTCCTCCTCGTCAGGACTCCCCGAAGTATCTTCTTAAAGACCTGGCCGTTGTTTCCATCACCCCTCCCCCATTCCCTTCCAATTCGCTTGCGTTTGAAGGTAAAGCGATCTTGTATTGTCAACCCCAGATTATCTTAAAAATCTTACACGCATTCACTTTTGATTTGACTTCCCGCTAAATTGTAATTAATACACTCTCGTTCGAGTTAACTTTAATTTTGTTCTCCGTCATATCATAAATCGACATAATTCATTTAACTACCTTGATTAAGTAATTTGTTCTCTCCTATTATATATATATAAATATATATATAAACATATATATATATATATATGCCCGTGGGGCCATATTTAGTACAAGCTATTTGTGTGTGTGTGTGTGTGTGTGTTTGAGAGAAAATCTTTCAAAATCCCCTCCTTGTAATCCCCGTGCCGGATTAAGAGGTCCTTTATCAGGTACTCATATATGAATTCATTTGTTTATTATAACTTATTGCTGTTGTCTGTGTGTGCGAAAACAAGGTTAAGATTTTATTTAGAATTTGGGGGAACCATTGAGAGAGACTCATGTGCTTTAACGTGAAATTCTTGAACGCGTTGAGTAGCTAAGGCTCGCGGATAGGAAACAAGATGTCGTCCTTCAAGAGATTTATGCAACAGGGTTAGATGCTTGGTCTCTCCATTAGAGAGCTAGTTGTCAATATCCACGATGAAGAAAGAAACGAAAGAGCGGAGAAAAAAGAAAAAAAGAGAAACTGAAGCTGAAAAAGAGAAGGGGTGAGACGCCATGAAAGGGAGTTAAATAGGAACCCCTTAGAAACCCTCTCAGTTAGTTCCACGAGTGAAGCCCCTCAGATCCCCGCTTTCAAGCTGCCAGCATTTAAGGACGGTGACAATTTCAGCGCTTACCAAACTCATTACAAAAAGAGTTTTGAGGTAAACCACTGGGATATCGAAACTAATGGAGTAGTCCGACTTCTGCCGCTCCTTAATACTCAGCTGCGGGATATTTGTATTTCCCTCCCCGCTAAGGCTACCTTCGGCTATTCGACCCTTAAGTTTCTTGGCTGCGATCAACATGAATCCGAACTTCTACAGGGCAAAGTTTCGTCAGGCAAGGTTGCTCCCGGGCCAGATTTACCGCCAGTTCAGATTCACCCTCAAAAGAAGTCTACAGTTTTAGTTGGACTCCGCCCAGGTCAACGGCCACTATGAGTCTCTGTTCGACTTCATTTTGCGGGATCAATTGATGGCTACGCTGCCCTCTGAAATCCGTGCATTCGTAAAGAATAGAAGAGTTCCTTGCTTCAAAGAATTCATCGAAGAAATGGATTTGCATGCGTACAGCCATAACCTCTAGACCAAAGATTCCAAGAAGACTCATTCTCCATCCCCCCAAAATAAAGGTCACTTCCCTAAATTTCAGCCGAAGAACGATCCCAAATTCGTAACGGTCCCTGGTTCCTCCAAAGCGAATTTACATCCCTCGTCTGAGCCTATGGCTGTTAAGCCAGCTGTTTTTAATCCTCCTGCGTTAGATTACCCGAGACGACCCATCGTCTGTTATGGTTGCCGAACTCCCGGATAGATAGGGACTAACTGCCCCTAAAATTCTCAACTCTGTTCTGCTCCTAGCCACCAAGTCCACCAAGTAAGCGCCTTCCTTCTCCTCCGTCTGCTCGCCCCAAAAACGCATGCTTCTCCACCAGCGAATATTCCCCCGACATCAAGTTATTTTTTTTATTTAACAAAAGCTCCCTCGTTAGGCTCGAATTTGAAACCGGATCAGTTACTGGTTGCCGGGTTTCAACCCTAGTCAGAGATACAAGATGCACGTTCACTGTCGTTTTAGAAAAGTTGTCTCCCCCTCCCTGTGAGCAAACACCATGATAAATTTGCATTAATGCAGGACTACTTGCAACGAGCCAACCGGTTCCCAGTTGTCAGTTGTTTCATCAAATATCAATATTTTACCGGTTAGGCTAGCCCTTCATCACGAAGGCCTAGCCAAAATGAATGAGGCACCTCCCGTGCCTTTAGAATCCCCTTTTTCCCCCGACTACGAGACTCTTAAAAACGAATCTTTTGTAAGCGCCCAGAAGGAATCTCCTCCCCTACACCCTTTGTGAGAAAATGCGAGGACCAACGAGCATTAATCCGTGACATTTGTCAAAATACTTTGACAAAAGGCCCAATTACTTCAACTCCACTACAGAAGACCCCAATTGTTTCGGAATCCTTTTTCAGAGTGGCCGTTGACATAATTGACCCCTTATACCCCACGTCGAACGAAGGGCATTCTGATATCCTAACGCTCTTGTATTTAGCGACCAGATTCCAAGACGCCGTCCCCTTTAAAAAGATCGACAGCGTGAACTGTGTGGAGGCGCTGAACTCCATCTTCTTTAACGTTAGCATCCTTAAGGAGATCTTATCAGATAGGGGTAGACAATTTACCTCGGCGCTTATGGAGTATGTGGGAAAACTCCTACTAGTCAAGCCCCTCTTCACAACCCTGTTCCACCCCGTCGCTAACGGTGTCTGTGAGAAATTAAATGGGACGCTAAAGACCGCCCTCAAGAAACTGTGTCATTCCCACCTCGGAAATAGCATTGATACTTGCCGGTTGCCCTCTTCATCTGCAGGGAAATTACCTAGCGAACCCTGGTGTTCGATCTCTTTGAACTCTTTTACGGCCGAAATGTTTACGGCCCAAGGAGCATTCGCAATGAACTGTTTTGGAACCCTCGCCTAGATGAGGAGGTCAAGTCCTCATACCCAAATATATTGGACCTTCAAAACCGTCTGGAGGAATGCGCAGACATTAGGTACAAAACTGCAGATTGAACCTGGAAAATTACAGGACCTATTTTATCCTTAAGTCAAAAGAAAGACGGTTCAAGCACGGTTCGAGGTCCTGCTTCTTCTGCCCATGGAGAGAAATGAGCTTCTTTCCCAATAGAAACGTTCCTTTATATTCCTTGAAGCCCGTGGCCCCGTGGACTACGTGATTCAAACGCCCTCCAGTAAAAAATTGTTTCACGTCAAAATGCTTAAACATTATTGTTGCCCTCGACGAAGAGGCCGTGATGGAAGCCTCCTATCTTCCCGAGCCTCTTCATCTAGTCCAGACAGTTTGCGTAGAATCTGACAATGATTACCCTCTCCCGTTGCTTTCCGGTTAGTATAAAGACTCCCACCTCCAGGGATCAATCTAAATCTCCTCCTGGAGACCGCTCAGAAAGCCCAGTTATCTTAGTTGTTAAAGGCCTAGCCGGACGTCATTTCCGAGAAGCCTGGTTGCTCGACCCAATTCGAGCATGACATAGTATTAACCACTCAGGAGCCGATTCGATCCAAGCCCTACCTCTTGCCCATTCATTTGCGATCAGCGTTCAATGCTGGGTTCGAAATATTACTAAAATTAGGAATAATCGGACCCTCCTCATCAAATTACTGTTCCCCCATTGTTATGGTTCGGTAGCCAGACCGAGTCCTTTCGAATGTGTGTTCACTTTTGAAAACTTAACGCCGTGACGGTTTTCGATGATGAACCGAACCGTTTGATAGACGAGAGCCTACATTTGTTCAAGAACGTCAAATTTATTTCAGAGATAGATTTATGCAAGACGTACTATCAAATTTCCCTCAAGGTTAGTGTTCAGAAATACACTGCCTTCCTTATCCAAAAATTCCGGACTAACAAGGCTTAATGCGCGCAGAAACATAGAAGTGAATACCGACCGTTTAATCTTAACACTACGAAAAGAATAAAAGTGAATATATGAACTAGAGTTAAACGGTTTGCGATAAGCAGAGAATTTTAAACTTGACGGTGCCCTATGTATTATAAGGTCAAGCAAAGGACGAGTCCCATTTTCCTCAATTTCAAGTGTAAATTTAATAAAAGGAACTAGAAAATTAAGATTACATAGAAAATTGTGAATATCTTTTGAGGAAGGACAAAGGTACATAATATCATCAATGTAACGGTACCATACAATAGGAAAATCGATGATTTGGGGCAAAAATAAAGTCTCAAAGATTACATATATAAATTAGAGAGGGTGGGAGATAGACAACCCCCAATCGGAAGAGCGAATTTTTGGAGGTAAAATTTATCATTGAATGAAAATTTACAATTTTTAGCACAAAGAGAAATAAGACTTAGGAAAGTATTGACCGGTACAGGGAGATCTAAATTATATAATTTACAGCAAAGGAGAGGAAGAAGATCGTCTAAAGGAACTTTAGTAAACAAAGAACAAACATCAAAGCTGACAAGAATGAAATTGTTGGAGTAAGTTATTGTATTAAGCTTCTCTATAAGTTTACAACTATTTTTAATAAGAGATTGGGAGATGGACCCCACAAGCGTGGATAAGTGATTCACAAGCCATTTTGATGAGGAATATGAAGCAGAGACTAACGAACTTATAGTGGGGCGCATAGGATTATTAGATCGGTTTCATCTTTTCATTTTCCTGTTGGTTAATTTTCATATTATTGCTTTCATCACGCGCCACTTTGCGGGTTTTTTCTTCATATATATATATATTGATATATATATATATATATATATATATATATATATATATATATTGATATATATATATATATATATATATATATATATATATATATATATATATATATATATATATATATATATATTAGGAATATGAAGACCCAGGTGATTACACTAATCATTTATTGACCGGACGTTTCGGACCTTCACTAGGACCATCTTCAGCAACTCTGTCGACTAATGAGAAGAGGAAGGAATATTAACGATAACAGTTAAAAGAATGCATTAAATAATGGCTAAAAAAGTGGATAAGGATAAGTTAAATAATAAAATTTTAACAATTATTGAGATTAAAGTATAAAACACAAATAAAAATATATAGAATTAATTAATACTATCCAGTGTATTTTTTAAAATTAGAGAAAGAAGTGAAGTTATAACATAAACTGACTTGAATATCAAATATTAAAGGTAACTGGAGTGAACAATAAAATAACTATTATATTAAATAAATTAGAATGAATTAAACAGAGTGACTAACCTTTATCCTGGGAGTTGAGAAATCAACTTAACTAAAGATATTAGTCGACACAGTCGCTGAAGATAGTCCTAGTGAAGGTCCGAAACGTCCGGCCAATAAATGATTAGTGTAATCACCTAGGTCTTCATATTCCTACTACATATTAGATTCCCAAGGAACAAATCAATTTCAAGTATTATATATATATGAGGAATTAAACCACATTCTCCGAAGACAATTTAATTTAGAACAGTTTCGGTGTATCTCACACCCTTTTTCAACTGACACTGGATAGAAAATATTTGAAAATGCTTAACTACATAACACAGAGTCAGGTCGTGAAAGATCCCCTCTTTTTTTCCCCAATCCCCTACTTGTGGCTAGTCAGGGGGGGGGGGAAGCCTAAACATATTGAAGGGCTGACATTTCACTATTTTGTTTATTTCCTTTCGTATTACAGGATTAAAAGAAAATTAACCCTCAGATAGATTTAAATTAGGAATCGAGTTCGATATCGTCAGTTCATAATTTAAATCTATCTGAGGGTCAATTTTCTTTTAATCCTGTAATACGAAAGGAAATAAACAAAATAGCGAAATGTCAGCCCTTCAATATGTTTAGCCCCCCCCCATCCCTCACTAGCCACAAGTAGGGGATTCGGGGAAAAAAGAGGGGATCTT
Organism: Ceratothoa steindachneri; assembly: GCA_963969495.1. Classification (NCBI taxonomy): domain Eukaryota; kingdom Metazoa; phylum Arthropoda; class Malacostraca; order Isopoda; family Cymothoidae; genus Ceratothoa; species Ceratothoa steindachneri. Next base: position 64,644,623 of record OZ018326.1, read on the forward strand.
TCACGACCTGACTCTGTATTATGTAGTTAAGCATTTTTAAATATTTTCTATCCAGTGTCAGTTGAAAAAGGGTGTGAGATACACCGAAACTGTTCTGAATTAAATTGTCTTCGGAGAATGTGATTTAATTCCTCATTTTTTCTTGCGATATTGCATTAATTTTCATCATATATATATATATATATATATATATATATATATATATATATATATATATATATATATATATATATATATATATATATTATCTAGTGAGGTGACTTATTCCACGACAATATGTATTCCTTTTTGTTTTTAATTGGCACAACTCTCGGGGGTGTACTCAGTGTACACCTTTAATTACTATTAGTTGTGATGTCACTTCCATTGTGCGTTCCATCTTAAGGAGGGAGGTGTTTCGAAGAAAGAGAGATCGAGTAAGATTTTTGTCTAAAGGAGTCGTGTGAAACGAGAGGTCGTGGTGGTGAGCTGTCTCTATGATGTTCCTGAATGAGCCAAGCCCGAAAAATACAGAAGGTATTCGGAGGCCTCTTTTAAGACGTTTGTGTAATCATCCACTGACGGCGCATATCCTCGAGCGATAGAACACGGTGTCATACCGGGCCGCAGCTAGGATGTTATTTGAAACGACGGCGTCAGGATCAAAGGACTCGACCAGAAGCAGCGTACAGTCTCAGCCCCACAGGAGGTTTCCCCCTTGAGCGTCTACAGGAGAATCTTCCCCTTTTGAGCGTCTACTTGTGGTAACCCCCCAAAATAGTAAGATATTTACACCTTTGCTGGCTAAGGCGGTGCGGCACCCCGCGACTAAGACTCGTCACTTAGTCTCCTCCCGAGTCATCTTGGATAAATAAAGTGAATTATTGTGTCCCTAAGGCTAGGATTCCATTCGTAGTTTCTTTCTAAACCCTATCGGGTTAGTACTCGGAGTATTGAACCTTCGCGTACGAGTAATTATTGGTAATTATTGATAATTTTCCCATTGCTGAATTAATTAATAATTAGAGAGTGTAATTATTTGTATTATATGTTTTGTTGTGTAATTACAGATTATTTTTGCAATTCTTGTTTAAGTCCTCCAACCACCAAAGCTTAATTATAAGACCAATCCCGGCCAACCATATTTAAAGTATTCGAATAACAAAAACCCCGCGCACTCAATGAAATTCAATTCGTTGAGCGAATTCCTTTGGCGAATCCTGACAATACTTTCACGATTAATTTTGTGACGGGGAATACAGGGTAACAAGGAGTAACAAGGAAAGTAAGTACCCTAGGAGACCTTACGGTCCATTCAAAGAGGGTACCTTTAGGCTAGCAATCGAGTGGGCACATGGATGCTCAATTGTTTTGCGTCCCTAAACGGCCACTTTTCAAGACTTTGTCTAGTCTTGACTTGAACTGGTCAACAGATTCACTGTTGACAACTTCCACTGGAAGTGCGTTCCACTTACCGCAGATACTGTAGGTGAAAAAGTTTCCACACAAATTGCGGTTGTAACGCTTCAGTTCAAGTTTGAAGCCGTGATTGCGCGTTCTGTTCTTACTCAGTAAAAATATCCCGGTAGTCAACATTGTCGAACCCTCGAAGTATTTTGAAGACCTCGATGAGCTGACCACGCAGTCTACGGGTTTCCAGCGAGAACAGATCTAACTCCCTTAGTCTATCCTCATAACTTTTATGTCGGATAGAGGGAATCAGTTTGGTTGCCCTAGCTTGTACGCGTTCCAATCTCGCGATTTCCTTTCGCAATGAAGGACTCCAAAATTGTACGGCATACTCCAGGTGCGGTCGGACAAGTGAGTTGTACAGGCACAGTACAATCTCCTGGTTCCGATAACCAAACTGGCGCTTAATATAGCCTAGCATCCTTTGGGCCTTTTTCTCCGCCTCAATGGACTGTTTCGAGAACTTGAGGTCACTAGTGATTGTTACACCCAAGTCCTTCTCAGTGTCAGTGGATTCAATAGCTTTGCCCTTAAGGATATACTGACACCCAAAAAATGGGCCTGCACACACTTTTTGTGATATATCCTTCATTCTTTCCCTAATCACCCTTACTTTGCAGACATGACAGAAGCAACGCCTGTGAACTCAATTAGATCTTAATGGGAGTTCCAGGAAAAAATATACTGCGTCAAACATTACTACAAGACAGGCTCGTTCAAGAAAGTGCAGGACACTTTCGTGCATCAGTTTGAATGTGAAAAATCCCCTTCCAAGAGCAGAATTCAGGTCTGGGTGGACCACTTCGAGAACTTTAGGACAGTGGAGAACCTCAATGCAGCCAGTGACAACCGTCCAAACCATTAAGGACGCCCCAGGAAACGTAAAGCTGACCTGGTGAAGGGCGTGAGAGAGTCAGTTCAGCAGGGTTCAAAACGCTCTGTGGGCAAGCAAAGTCAGTCCCTTGGTATATCCCGTTAGACTTGCAGGAGAGTACAATTAATAGATGTAAAGGCCTACTCATACAGAATACAGACAAATCAGAACTGTACAGCCTCAGACAAGGAGCAGAGAAAGGCTATGGGAGTGAAAATACTAGAGAAGATTCAGGAGACCCCAACTTTCCTTAACCACTTTTTGACCTCAGATGAAGCTCACTTTCCTCTCGAAGGAAAACTAAACTCGAAGAAAAATGTCCTCTGGGGGATCTCTATACCAAATGAGGTAGCCTCCAAGCCCCTACACTCACCTAAGTGCACGCTATAGACTTCAATCTCAGCCAGAGGCATCATCGAACCATTCTTCTTCGAAGAATCTGGCGCGACAGTGATAGTCACCAAGGAAAGGTATGTTGAGGTCCTCAAAACCTTCAAGAGGGAGCTGCAGACATTGTTCCTGTCGCTTATGGGGAAGTTATGGTTCTAGCAAGATGAAGCAAGCTCTTACAGCTCAAACATGTCCCAAGATTGGCTGAAAGAGAACTTTGGTGGCCGTGTAATCAGTCTTAAGACTGATTTTGAGTAAGCACTTTACAGTCCCGAACTTAGCCTCCCCAGATTTCTTTCTTTGGGGGTACATTAAAGTCAGAGTGTACGCAAGTAGACCCAGGACCATCACGGAACTCAAGGAAGCCATCAGAGAGGAGATCAGAGTCATTAGCCGGTCGGTTTGTAAGGACGTCATGGACAACTTTGTGCTGCGCCTCAGATCTAAATGGAGGTTATCTCGAACACTTGCTCTAGAATAAAGAAAAAAGTCTAAAGACTTTAATGATTTGATATGATGTTTTTAAACACAATAAACTAGTTATCACCAAAGTTTCATTCAATCCTTGTAGAACATTAAGAACTGAGGCCTTTTGAAATTTGGGTCCCGATTTGGGGAGTCACCCAGTATATAGGCGTTCGCTGGAACTCCTATATTTGCTAACGGAAGCAATTAAGAACTGCCTCACCTCCTCGGCGTTTATAGCTCTACGGCGGGGTTTTGATGGTCCAACTGAACCGAAGAAATTCTCGGCTAATCTCGCCGGAAGTTGCCGACGGGCGTAGGGCATTGCTCTACCCGATAACTCTCGTTTCACACGACTCCTTTACACATAATCTTACACGATCCCTCTTTCTTCGACAGTAAGTAAAGTATAAATAAAAACAAAGTAAACTCGCCATCATACAACCGACCTCTTTCGTCCTCTGAGCGACGAACGGCAAACTTCTTGCAATTTTGAAGTGCTGGCACCATTTTACACTGCCTAATCATTCTTCCTCTTTGCCATCTCTCTGATTTCTTGAGTGGCTCAGTAACTGCCTTTAACCGGTCCTGCTTTTATTTTCAACCTCATAGTGACACTATTCTCAATAGATATAGATAGATAGAGAGAGTAAGAGATATATAGATAGAGAGAGAGATCAAATCCATATGTTTAATAAATTCAGTCAATTGATGCCTGGAGTCAATACTTATAATGATGTCCCGTGTTCTTCAAGCTTGCTTCAATTTGTTTTCTTATACTTGAGTCAAAATTTGCGATTATGCCATAGATGATATTGGTATAGTTTTCTTTAATTAAAAAACACCTGCAACTGCTCACAATTGAATGATTTCTGTTTTATCAACCGCCAGTCTGATTCTCCTCCACAAATCTTATATTTGATTCAAATCTGGTGAATTAACGGACGATAGTTTCCAAAGATAGATGTTAGTTTCAGAAAAAACTTTGTTATTGCTTTGTGACAAGGTAGGCCATCATGTTTAAAAATCGAGTTATCATTCCAAATTCGGCTGAACTGTTGTGAGAAGTTACTGATGAAGAACGTTTTGGTATACCCTTTTGAGTTCATGGCAGTGTTCTTGGGCAGAACTTTAATTTTTCCAGTTTGTTTAGAGAAGCAGCCCCAGAGCTTTTGGCGGCCTGCGTGAACTTGGAGGTGTAGGTTCCTCTTTTGGAGGGCCCTGCGCCTTCGAGTAGCCACGTTCTGGCTTGGGCGTAGGGAGGAGGAGAAAATGCTATTTTAGGGTTGTATTCCTTTAAGGGAGAACCTTAGAGACCCCAAAGATGTTCTCACGACTACTTTCGTGAGGCCGGTGTAGGCGCGTCGCCATTTCTCCCTACAGGAAATGTTCAAGCAAAAGGATGGCTGGGTAGCTCTACCAGGTAAACGTAGGTGTGAGGTACAACTCACACAAAGGTTCAGAATTGGAGCGAACGCTAACGAGCTCGTAGGGGTCAGGAGCAGAGAGTGTCTTTTTAACTCGAGTTATATAGGATGTTTAAGGTCACAGAGAGCGCAACATCACATGTTTGGAATTGGCTGATCGTTGTCGGTTAGCTCTATGGTGATGTCTTCTAAGTAGACCACGAGTTCCCTTGCAATTACTAGACCCTTTACAAAATTCATGGTAAAATGTAGTGTTACCAGCAGTAGCTGGAAATCGAGTGTCCTAATATCACTGCCCATGGCCTCTTAGGCAGGATTCGTTATTTTCATCAGAAGGGTCCCTTCCGAGAAACGGGAGACGTTCAGTTCTCTTCATATATCCCTATAAAAATTAACGTTGATAGAGCATGTCTACTTTGGAAAAGATGTTCCCATCAGTATAACAGACAAACAAGCAACACTTAAAGATTCTGCGCAGCCTCTCATTGGAGAGTCCCAACTTCACTGAGGTCCGACTGACCCTACGTGAAAATTGACTCTCTCATAATGTATGTCTTTCTGCCCAAGAGCACCTCGTGGCAGACCCCTCTGTTATCGGAACCCTTACGTAGGAAATGAACACCTGCTCTTTTTGGAATTCCTCCTCTTATTCTTCCTTTCAGGAGATTAGGAGGGAGAGTGCAACCTCTTTTCTTCCCACGCATAAGTGGCCTTAAGACCTGACCCGCCAGCCTCAGCAATCTCTTCTACGAAATGGTCAAGTCCATAATGGGTAGATAACAAAAGTCCTGTTACACTCGTTACAACAGTCTAAGCAAAGAAAACGACGAGAAATTCGATGCAGATAGACGCGTTTTCATTGTTTTAGCATATGAATATGTGTTTAAGTTGAATATTAATCAATGTTTCCTGCCATGGCGGCGAGCAGGTCCTCCAGGTTAGACTGTAGGGCAGCGCACACGTTGTGGACTTAGTCCTTCATCATGCTGGCCTACACATGGTTGACGGAGGACTTCAGCTTGTAGATGTTGCCGTGGTAACCTTACAGGCCCTCACTTCGAAATGCACCCACATACTGTTGTCGAGGGGATTGAGTTCGAGTGACTGCAGTGGCCAAATTCCTTTGACAAGAAGTTCATGTTACACCTGAATCACTGCCAGAATGCGACTCCTAAAGTGCTAAAGGAGGAACACCTTTGCCAATGGAGAGGGGCAATCGTCCGTCGCGGTTATCCTCGCCCAGCCCAACAGTAAGGTTAAGCCAGATTTTCAATGTGATTAGTAACCTGAAGTTTTACAGAATTTTAATACAACTTACACTCTGTCTACTTTCAACCCCTGAAAAAAAGTGCGTATGTATCTGTGTGTGGGAGGGGGAGATATATCCCTACTCCAGCCACTCCCATCTATGCTATCTCTGCTCGATGGGTGACCGTTCCTTCTCAGTTTATGCTCCTAGACTCTGGAATGCTCTTCCTGCCGAAGTCCGATCCTCTCCCTCCCTTGCTACTTTTAAACGTCTCCTGAAGACTCTTCTCTTCAGAATTGCCTTCTCTCCCTTGTAAACTTTCTCTACACTCGCTGCACCACCTGCGCTCTGGGAGAGCCAACAGCCCTGAAGGGCGCATTATAAATACTTATTATTATTATTATGTTAGGAGAGGTTAGTTTTCATTTTAGGTTAGCTTACGTTAGGTTAGCTACTCAGGTTTTATGAATGAGGTTAAAGTTGTTTTCTGATAAATAATAAATATTATGTTTTAGTTTTTCTTGTTAATTAGCTTTAACCACCATACATTTCTAGCGAATAGACCCACACATCATTATTTTCTCAATATAACCTTACATTGAGAAAGTTAGGAGATCAAAAAATATTGTTAGATCACGTATTGGAATGAAAAAGAGCGGTTACATCACCTATTTGAAGAGCATCCAAATACGTTTCCTCAGTTCGGAAACAATGACGGAAAGATAGTGATGAAACAATGAAGATTGATAATAAAATCTTCTATGCCTTTCTTCAAAGCAAGCAGAGGCTCTCATAAGTCTATATATTTCAACCCACAAATGTGATATATCATAAAAAATGCAACGAATATTTGATTATATAATAACAAATTATGTTTAATACATCGTTCAAAATTATTTATCAATGATAAATCAAAAAATAATATCAAACTTCATGTGAGGAGTATATTCCTTTTGCTTGGATCAAATGAATCCTCGCGGGTCATTATGAGGAAGGTTGTCCTCTTGCTGTAGCATTTCCGGGCCTGCAATCTTGACCATTTTCAGGAGTCTCAGCTTGAAAGCCTTTAATTTGGTTTGTTTAAGTGTGAAATCATATCTATATATATATATATATATATATATATATATATATATATATATATATGAAAAGACTATAAATCAAACCACATTCATAGCCAAATATCTGGAAACCTTTCAAAAACCATCAATTTAAACCTAACTAACCTAAACTCCCGCAAGGATAACCCTCTGTTACCTTTTTGGAATTTACGCATTTCTTGCCAAGAACTTACAAGATAAAATGGAGAGAATAGATTATCCAATCTTAAATGGATGTATTGCTTGCATCGTTCCAGTCGGAAGAGAACAACACGTGTCGTAGAATAGGCTCTCGACGATATACCATATATAACTATTTTTTGAGGGAATTATTCTAATATTTCGAGTGCGTAGTAATCTGATTGACCGAGGTTATTTATCCTAAATATGCTTAAGAAGTGGAACGGAGCTCAAGGATAATAATATGGCTATCATTAATAAAATAGAGTTTTAATAATTAAACTATCAACAACACACAAAAAAAAATGTTTGCATAAACGGAGAATGGAAAGGGTCGTGGGAATATCTGACTAATCCGAGGATTAAGATTTAGAGAGATTTAAAAAGGTAAACAAATAAAAATTAAAGGAGGGAGATGGTTCGCTAAACCATTTAAAGCACAGGGTAGCGTTGACAAAAGGTTAGATAATTAAAGGTAATGCTCAGCTTACGTAATTACAAAGTTGTTGTGCAGAGGAAGACGATGCGAAGGAATCTTCGGTCCACTGGCGAATTCCAGCAGAAGGGTTCTTCGGGGGGTTGTCCTTAGCGAAGGGGAAGGACTGTCTTCGAAGAGTGAGGGCAAAGTGGAGCTCGGAGGTACGAGCGATCTTTGTGACAGCAAATCGGGGATGTTCTAGATGAACAAGGTGGTCATTGTTGAAACCAAGCGTTCTCTTGAAGAACGTTAAAAAGGGGGGAATTAAATTATCCTGACGTGATATCTTGGGAATGAGAACCATTTCTTGACGAACGGGCTTGAAAAACAATGGCTGTTCCAACGTTATTCTCCTTCTGAACAACAGGAAGGGGTGAGAACCATCTCTCGTTAACGGGATCAAAGAACAATGGCTGTTCTCTTTCTGAACAACAGGGAGGCCTTGTGGACTTAGCGTCTCGAAGCCACGAACCTTGGCACTCAAGGGATATTGTCCTCTTATAGACAATAATGGTGGATCTCGAACTAGAGAGCTCCTATGGTGCACAAGGGAGACCGGATCGGCGTGATGCCTGGCGAAGATAATCTGGATCTGATCTGCTTCAATCGGGAAAGCTATTATATAAATAGTCGATACCATCCCCTTGGCGTATGGAACAATTGAGTGGGAGGCTTCGGGAGAATGCCCAGGTCGCGCCTGGGGAAATACCTTATCTGCCACTAAGCCTAACTCAATCTAGCGAGATCGACGTATGGAGGCGAAACGGGGAAATGAACCTCCTTGATTAAATATTGGCTAAGGTGGCGATAACGCGCTCTGCTTCCTCTCGCAGATGCACGTAGGTAGCAATGAGTTTCTAAACATGTGATAGCGGCTGAATTTAAGCGGCCTCAGACCGTTCTATCACCACACGCAAAAGCCTAACAACCATTTACACATATAAACGGGAAATCACAATAACACGAGACATGATTGATGCTCCAAAACCCATAGGAAATAAAGAAATTCCAAACAAGGATCATTAAAGAGAAGGAAGAGAGAGAGAGGAAAGAGCAAACGAAATAAAATGATATAAACTCTTTTAACAATAACGAAAGTTAAATAATAGCTGCGGTTAGAACCTTTGTTATCAGGCGCTCTTTGCTTTCAGGCTAACACGCTAACCGCTAGAGTACTATCCAAATCCTATTCGCTTTTATATTGTGATTCCTTATATTCTATGGGTTATTGAGCATCTCACATATCCCTTATCTTGATTTCAGCAATTAGCTATTCTAGATTTACTTAGAAGAAGGTTTGGTGCCATTGGATTTTAAGCTAGCGAATGTAACTCCTGTTTTTAAGAAAGGGAAAAAAGAACTCCCGACCAATTATCGACCCATAAGTTTAACATCCATCGTAGTTAAATTAATGGAATCCGTCTTTCGCGATAGGTTAATCGATCAGTTGGAAGCGCTTAATCTCATAAATGATAGTCAACACGGCTTTAGGCGGAAACGTTCATTTAAACTAATCTTTTTGAATTTTATAACAAAATGATTAAAAGATTTGACAAAAGTAGATCTTTGGACATAGTGTACTTAGACTTCGCTAAGGCATTCGACACCCTTCCTCATAGGCGATTACTACCTAAAATTTTGCTCATGGAATTAGGGAAAACCACTTACAATGGGTAGAGTCGTGGCTAAGTAATCGTAAGCAGAGAGTACTTTTAAACACTAAATTTTCCGGGTGGAAAAATAAATGGAACATGGAATTTAATTTATACAAGTGTAGAGTTTTGCAAGTAGGTCGAAATAACCCATGTTTCAACTATGAAATCGGTGGTAAAAAATCTTATCTCCGTGGATGAATATTAGTTTTAAGGTGTTGGTTTCAAAGAATCTCAATTTCAACAAATAGTGTGACGAAGCGTGTAAGAAGGCGAACCGAATGCTTGGATTTATTGCGAGAAGTTTTCACTACAAACATTAATATATAATCATAATTTTAACAAATAGTGTGACGAAGCGTGTAAGAAGGCGAACCGAATGCTTGGATTTATTGCGAGTTTTCACTACAAACACTAATATATAATCATACCTTTATATAAAAGTTTAGTAAGGCCATACCTAAAATACGCGATACAATTGTGGGCAACTTATATACATTTGAACATCAATAAAATGGAAAGAATTCAACGACGGACAACTAAACTAATTCCCTCGATTAGAAATAAGTCGTATATCGAAAGATTAAATATACTAAAACTACCGACTTTAGAAATCAGGCGATTGCGAGGTGAGCTTATCGAAGTATTAAAAATTTTAAATAAATTTAAAAACGTTAATTATTAAAAAGTTTTTAAATACGACCATGCTATCACATGTAACAGACTCCCCGCGTCTTATGTTATTGCATGATTTTCTTAATCTTTGAGGGCTGCTAAGTGCAGATATCTACAACCATCAATCCATCACTGTCAAGTTCTAGATTCATCCACGCATAGCTAATAATTCCAATCATATTAATAAGGCAAAGAAATGTTAGTCACATCAATCTCCTGCGCTATGATTTCATGAGGCAGCAGGACTCGAAAAATAATACATCAAGTATTTAAGTAAAAAACACATACTGCATGGTGTAATTTAAAAATAACTCATATGCCACTTGAGTGAGAAAACGACATCGACACGTGTAAGAGAAAACCCACATCCCGCATAACTAAACCTCAAAGCAGAGTGAGTACCTAGTATAAAGAGAGAGATAATCTTAAAAAGGTTTTTAATAAACCTTTTAAACCTAACGTTTTAATAAAGCTGTAAATTACTACAAAAAAATGTTCCTCTTCGTGATATTGCCATTGAGGTCTACTTTAAATGTTTTAAGTTATTGATTTCTCGATGCTCAAAAGCTGTGTGGGTGACACCAGGTGGAAATTCTTGGTCTGCCCTTGACGCAAATTTGAAATTGTAAAATTGTGTGAATTGCCCCCAACTCGTTCTACCCTCGAAATCTACGTAGAAACCTTATGAATCTTGGGGATCAGTAGAATAATGCTCTAGTCGAGTCGAATGCAGCTCTCGCTAGCTTAATCGATACGACGTTGGATTTCTGACCTCGAGGGTTGTGTTCAATCCGAGGGAGTAGCAGCACAAAACTATCAGCCTCACCATGTGCTGACCGTTCATTTCGTGGATACGTGATACTCACCAATGAGGGTGAATACATAGCCCCACACATATCATCGTTCACAAAACCCATCAGACCGCCGCTATCATTTTCCTTTTAGTCCACACAGTTCACCAGCGCGTGCGTCTTTATTATACCGTGTCGATCCACGGATGATCCGCAGCCACAATCGACACGAGACTCCAGGCCTCCAACGAATCCGGAATTGAATACGATGCCCGGATCCTCAACAGATCTACAGCGGCTAGGCCGCCCCCTGCGTACGGCTCGTGGTACAGAGCTCCGGCGCCCCGACGAGTTGGTCGGCGACGCCCTGCAGCTCGGTCTCGAGCGGGCCCGCAGGTTCCTGCAAGACGTTAGAACCAGTGTGGACTGGCGCACCGAGCTCCGCATCTCTCGCCACCGCCGCCGCATGGGTTTTGATGTACGCGCCCGCTCCGACACCTCAGAGGAATTTCGCTCCCTGAGTCCTGGCTCACCGCCTTATTTTCCGAGTCCTAGCCCCACTCTGGATTCTTCCACTACTGGCTTCACCATTTCCGACGCCTCATCCACGCCGGAATGGATTACTTGCGAAGACGGCAACCTCTTCGGAACCCCGCCACGACCTGTGTCCCCTGTGCCTATCCCCTCCATCGTGTACGATGTGTTGGGGCCCCCCCTTGTGGCAAGTCCTACTTGCAGCATTGTGGAAGTTTGTGATGTCCCCTCTGGACCACGGGACACTGTCCCTATATCTGTGTTTGCGGATGATACTGCCGCCTCTGTGCCTAGTGTTGTCGAGTTGCTCGATCCCACCATCTCTGTGTTCCCTCCCCTGCCTGTGCCTGAAATTACCGCCTTCTTTGAGGCCGCCGCCCAAGAGCTCGGTGCTCTCGCCCTCGTTGATCCTCCGCACGCCCTTACCCCGTGCTATACTGTGTGCATCCCCCTTCCCGGCCTAGCGGTCCCCACTGTGCTTCGGGGCCCTACCACTACTCCGCCCCCTGCGTCCGTGGCTTCATCCAACACCCACCCCTCTGAAATGGGTGATGTCCTTGATGATCCAAACAGCGGTCCTCCAGACATCATGAGAGGACGCAATGGTAACAACGACGACAACGGACAACAGCAGGAGGGCAACAACGACCGAGACAACCAAGGAAATAACGACGACCAGGGAAACCAGTGGGAGAGCCCGGGACTCGACCCACTCGAGCCCGAGACACCTCGCGTCGACTTCAACACGCCCCTGGATGTTGAGACCCCCGGGTCCTACGACTCGGTGACCCCCGTTTCCCATCTGCAGAAGGCCAACGCCCAGAACGGGGTTAAGATTTTCCTAAACAAATCTTACCGCAACTGGGCCCCGTCAGACGACCGCACCCTTCCCTGGATTACCACCCTTGTGGAGCGAGGAGTTCTTGAGGAGGCCAGCATCCGCTGCGCCCACCGGATCTTCGGGGTGGCCAAGCCCAATGGCTCGGCCCGCCTCATCTACGATATGTCTCCCGCCGCGGAGGCCTATCACCCCCCGAAGTTCAGCCTGCCGAGTATCAAGAAAATTATGAGCTCGGCCACGGAACATCTTTGGGCTATGAAGCTAGACCTCAAGGACGGTTTTTACCACGTCCGCCTCCACCCCAAAGCTCGCCCCTGGTTCGGAATCCGATGCGGCAACCGATCCTTTCGCTTCACCCGCCTTCCTATGGGCTTCAACGGCGCCCCCTTCCTAATGCAGAAACTCACTTCAACCACGATGAACCAGCTCGCTTCCGTTCACGGCATAAGGGTTTACACGTATTTGGACGATGTACTTTGCATCGGCCAGAAGCGTGCCCTTCGGGCTTTCATGAGGACTATTGAGCGCAGCTCTATTAATGCGAACTGGAGAAAGTCATTGACTACCCCTGTTAAGCAAATTTCTTACCTGGGTTTCAACATCGATCTGAAACTCAAGCGTATCCGGCTTACCACTTCAATGCGGGGTGAGGAGGACCTTCCTTTAATTTTAAAAACAAAAGTGAAATTCGGAAAAATTTCTCAAACAAAAAACACATGAAATGAGTACAAAGAAAAGGCCTCAGAAAAGGCCTGTTAACAATGGTCAAGGCTGGATATTAGCGCAAGAGTTAATCACGCAAAGATGCCAGCCAAGAAAAAGAAGAAGCGAAGAGCCGAAGGATGATGAAGAGAACACTGGAGGAGCCAGGGGCGGAAGGCGGGAGCAGGTCACACCGGTAGCAAGGCTGATAAACGTCCGTCCCGTCTCGGGGAGTGTGGGACCCTATATAGTCCAAAGGAGGAGCGGGCCCACACATGCCTAAAGACTTCTTGCAAAGTGCCGAGACGGGACGTCAGCCGGATTGTGCCTGCTATGGATATAAGCAAGATTCCGAGATGAGATCCTGAAGGCGGCAGAATAGTCCAGGAGAGACGTGGTCGAGAGAGAGAGGAGGATTGACTCCGGAAGTTTACCCCGCTTCGCGTTCCAAATCGCGCCGATGTTATCCCCATAGGTGAGGGCGCGGGGAGCGAAGAGGGTAGAGAGGATAAGATCTAAGGATTCAAGTTCAAAAATCCTCAAGTCCCATTGGCGGCAGTCAAGGGCCATAGAGGCACCCTGTGACCACCAGCCAATTCCCCAGGGAGAGGCGTCGACATAGAGTGCCGGGGCGACTCCTTTTGGTGGTCGGAAACGGGTCCACCGACCGTGGATGAGACGGCTTAAATGAAGAAAGGGGGCCGGGTTCGGGTGGGTGTCCTGCAGATAGCATAGCTGTACCCAACAGAACGGGAGACGGAGTGCAGGTAAGATGAAGTTGAGCAAGCCCGCAAGGCGCGACCATGCTTTACGGGCGACTGGTCGCGAGGACATGATGCGAAGGGCAGAGCGGGTCTTGTCCCGCATTGAAGTGGTAAGCCGGATACGCTTGAGTTTCAGATCGATGTTGAAACCCAGGTAAGAAATTTGCTTGACAGGGGTAGTCAATGACTTTCTCCAGTTCGCATTAATAGAGCTGCGCTCAATAGTCCTCATGAAAGCCCGAAGGGCACGCTTCTGGCCGATGCAAAGTACATCGTCCAAATACGTGTAAACCCTTATGCCGTGAACGGAAGCGAGCTGGTTCATCGTGGTTGAAGTGAGTTTCTGCATTAGGAAGGGGGCGCCGTTGAAGCCCATAGGAAGGCGGGTGAAGCGAAAGGATCGGTTGCCGCATCGGATTCCGAACCAGGGGCGAGCTTTGGGGTGGAGGCGGACGTGGTAAAAACCGTCCTTGAGGTCTAGCTTCATAGCCCAAAGATGTTCCGTGGCCGAGCTCATAATTTTCTTGATACTCGGCAGGCTGAACTTCGGGGGGTGATAGGCCTCCGCGGCGGGAGACATATCGTAGATGAGGCGGGCCGAGCCATTGGGCTTGGCCACCCCGAAGATCCGGTGGGCGCAGCGGATGCTGGCCTCCTCAAGAACTCCTCGCTCCACAAGGGTGGTAATCCAGGGAAGGGTGCGGTCGTCTGACGGGGCCCAGTTGCGGTAAGATTTGTTTAGGAAAATCTTAACCCCGTTCTAGGCGTTGGCCTTCTGCAGATGGGAAACGGGGGTCACCGAGTCGTAGGACCCGGGGGTCTCAACATCCAGGGGCGTGTTGAAGTCGACGCGAGGTGTCTCGGGCTCGAGTGGGTCGAGTCCCGGGCTCTCCCACTGGTTTCCCTGGTCGTCGTTATTTCCTTGGTTGTCTCGGTCGTTGTTGCCCTCCTGCTGTTGTCCGTTGTCGTCGTTGTTACCATTGCGTCCTCTCATGATGTCTGGAGGACCGCTGTTTGGATCATCAAGGACATCACCCATTTCAGAGGGGTGGGTGTTGGATGAAGCCACGGACGCAGGGGGCGGAGTAGCGGTAGGGCCCTGAAGCACAGTGGGGACCGCTAGGCCGGGAAGGGGGATGCACACAGTATAGCACGGGGTAAGGGCGTGCGGAGGATCAACGAGGGCGAGAGCACCGAGCTCTTGGGCGGCGGCCTCAAAGAAGGCGGTAATTTCAGGCACAGGCAGGGGAGGGAACACAGAGATGGTGGGATCTAGCAACTCGACAACACTAGGCACAGAGGCGGCAGTACCATCCGCAAACACAGATATAGGGACAGTGTCCCGTGGTCCAGAGGGGACATCACAAACTTCCACAATGCTGCAAGTAGGACTTGCCACAAGGGGGGGCCCCAACACATCGTACACGATGGGGGGATAGGCACAGGGGACACAGGTCGTGGCGGGGTTCCGAAGAGGTTGCTGTGTTCGCAAGTAATCCATTCCGGCGTGGATGAGGCGTCGGAAATGGTGAAGCCAGTAGCGGAAGAATCCAGAGTGGGGCTAGGACTTGGAAAATAAGGCGGTGAGCCAGGACTCAGGGAGCGAAATTCCTCTGAGGTGTCGGAGCGGGCGCGTACATCAAAACCCATGCGGCGGCGGTGGCGAGAGATGCGGAGCTCGGTGCGCCAGTCCACACTGGTTCTAACGTCTTGCAGGAACCTGCGGGCCCGCTCGAGACCGAGCTGCAGGGCGTCGCCGACCAACTCGTCGGGGCGCCGGAGCTCTGTACCACGAGCCGTACGCAGGGGGCGGCCTAGCCGCTGTAGATCTGTTGAGGATCCGGGCATCGTATTCAATTCCGGATTCGTTGGAGGCCTGGAGTCTCGTGTCGATTGTGGCTGCGTACCATCCGTGGATCGACACGGTATAATAAAGACGCACGCGCTGGTGAACTGTGTGGTACGTCGCAGCGGGGATGCTCAGTCGAAAGGGGAAGAGAGCCAGCAACAGCTCAATTTCCACTCTGTCCCGCGGTCTGAAGCAGGAGGAGGTGAGGTTGCGTCGAAGATGCGCAAGAATAACTTCCCATTGAATGTGCGCGTAGCACTCAATGTCGACTGGCTGGGCCCGTGTTGTATCTTCAGTGGCGGGTTCGTACGCTGGTGGCGGACGACTAGGCGACCTAGGGGTTTCTGGATCTATCACATACGAGAGGGGCTCTAGGTGGAAGTCACGAAGAGCCTGCACCGGAGGGGGCGACGGACCCCTGGCGTGGCGGACCTCCGGTCTCTCACTCGCCGGAGAGGGGGCGAGGCTTCGGGACGCGTCGGGGAGGAAATAGCGCGTGCTGCTTCCCTGCGAGCCAGCGCCGAAACCGCCTTCCCCTGTACAGGTCCCGGAGTCTTGGGTGTCTGGAATGGACGCAGCTGCTGATTCTGGAAGGTCTGAAGTCGGCGGGACAAGCCGAAGCCTGCTACTGGTCGACCTTGAAAGGCTCATCCCCGGAGGCCGCAAGGCGCCGGGAGAGATGAATCAGAAAAGGAAGAAGATGAGCTGGAGAGCAGGTCACACCGGTAGCAAGGCTGATAAAAGGAAGAAGATGAGCTGGAGAGCAGGTCACACCGGTAGCAAGGCTGATAAACTCTGCCAATAGAGCAATAGTGTGCCGTATTGGGGCATGTGGTGTCCACATACCCATAGCGCTGGAGGATGCGCATTCTCCCTTGAAGCCAATAGGGCGTCTACATCGCAGGTCGGTGTAAAAAAGGTGGACAATACTTCATGGATACTTTAATCTACCCTTACCACCAACGCAAACCAGCCTCTGCTTTCTTTGTACTTACCAGTGATTGCCATTGTAATATTTATATGCATTTCATCATCCTTTTAATGAATATCCTTCTAGAAGACTTGACTATTCATTCGCATGATTAACTCGACTTCGATTGACGTTTGAAAATGTTTGTACAAAATTTGGAATCTTGAAATTCTTTCGTGGTATTTATGGATTCATCGTTTCCTGTAGATTCCAGTATAACTTGTAGTAATCATTTAAGAATTATTTATTTAAATCATTTTTTATAATGCTTAAAATAAATCTATGCATAATATTTGTATGTTTCTCTCTTAATTATTGAAGTTATTTATACGTCTGGAATGACATAAGATTTATAAGCTAATTTCTTGAACTCTCTACTCTTTAACATTAAAATTTACACTTCAATTCTTGCTTATGCATTTTCCTCTACTGTTACAATTATAAGATCAAGTCAATATAACTACTGTTTCTTATTAGTTCCAAGAATTAATAAAATATACGGATCGTAAATGATAGAATCCGGCTGGAAATCAAATGGAGGTAAATGAAAGAAGGGAGACGCTTAAGATTTTCAGAGGGACAAAATGAGAAAAAAACAATGTAATTACACCAAACTTTCTCTGGCAAATGCTAAATTTATCATAATAAAGAGATAACAAATTCAACTCTCTAAGTTTAAATTATATCCCATGAAATTAAAAAATAATTTAATATTGTTATACCTGAGGGAGATTGCTCGTTTACAGCTGATTTCGTACCTCTAAATTCTCTATATTTATTTTTACCAAAGAAAAACCAATTTATGTGATAAAAAAATGCCAATTTCTTTTGTGTTCAATGAATCCCGTTGCTCCATTCTAATGGCCATTCTAACTGAACCTAAATAGCAAAACTATTTAATATCTTAAAATCTTGTATTAGTTCACCTCTGAATACATATATGTACCTGTCTCCAGTGAGCACGTATTAAACACTTTCAACATGTCTTCATTGATTTCTGTCGCAGTTCGGGAATTATGTATCCTAAAGAGGTACGATGCCCTTAATCGTCTGAAGTATCTCGGCATATTTTTTAAAGAAAAGGAAACCATAGTTATACCATATTTGTAAAGTAGTTTATGACTATACTTTGATAGTAGAGGTACGATCATTTCAGACAAGAGGGCACATCTTATATTAGATAAAAGTGAAGAATTTGTTGGCCTTGTTTCAGACATAAAAACATGGTTCTTACAACTTTCATTCGTTGCTGATTTACCCTTCTAAATCTTTATAAGTGAACATATTACCTAAATATATTCCTGATCGCGTGAATTATATAAGTGATTGTTTGACGTCTATTTATATAATCGTTTTATATTCATAAATTGAAATCCTTACAGAATTATTATATTTTCCCACTTTCAATCCCATGTTCATAATACATTTCAATTTAAGCAATTCATGTATATATATACGTATTTATACATAGTAAATGAATTCATATGCCTAAATATGTCCATCAGAAAGATTACACTGGTTAACACACATTTTTCATCAGAGACCTTACTATACTTATATATATGCATTTTCCAGGTTAAATCCGAATCTGCCTTCGGTTTTGCTCTAGCACGTACCGTATTTAAGATATGCCAAAAATTCAAAATGGCTGCCTACGATTATGAAATGTAGTATATTACTGGGATTGCTCTATTGCATGCATCATTATTGTACTGCTAAGATGAGCAAACTAGATGCTTTGTGAGTTCTTGCTGATTAAAGGGGTATAGAGAAAAATTAATTTACATTTGTAACCCCCACGTTATATTTTGCGCAATTATTTATAATTCTGTTTTATGATTTCAGGTTCCTCATGTGATGTGCAACTTCTAAGCTGCTCTTACTGCGTTGATCATAAGAGGCTTCCAAATATTTCCACAAAACAGTAAAAATGCCGCGAGAGTGCAAAGATCATCCATATTAATTCTGCTATGTATGTCGGCATTTTAAAACAAAATATCAGCAGCGTACTATGACAAATGATATAAAGAAAATGTACAAACTCTACTTCGGTTGCCTCTGGGTGACCAAGATAAAGCATGGGCACCACAACAAATTTGTACTTCCTGCTCTAATTGATTACGTGATTGGATTAACAAAAAGAAAACTTTAATGCCCTTTGCTGTTCCTATGATATGGAAAGAGCCCAGAGATCATCTCGAAGATTGCTATTTTTGCAGTGTGACCACAAAAGGGTTTTCTGCCAAGAAAAAGCAGCAAATTGTTTATCTAACCATGGATTCGGTGTGCAGACCAGTTCCACATGATGTATCTTTGCCAATTCCAGTTCCACCTGATGATGGCCTCGTAACTGATGATATCGGTGATGATAGCAGATGTTGAATATGAGGATGCTAACTCTGAGCCAAAGTTATTTACATCAGGAAGATTTGAATGTTGAAAGGAGAAAGCAGAACTTCTAGCATCTCGACTACAGGAAAAATTCTTACTCGAGAAAAATGTGCATGCGAGTTACTTTCGAAGGCGTAATTGTGATTTAACTTCATTCTCCACAGTTAATAGACCTCTCTGCTGCTACCATGTTATAAATGGATTAGTCAAAGCCTTTTCACAAACATATGAGGCGTCTAGCTGGTGTCTCTTTATTGATGCTACTAAGAGAAGTCGGAAAGCTGTCCTCTTGCACAATGGCAATGTAAAGCCTTCCATTCCTATTGGTCATTCTGTCCAGCTTAGGAGACATAAAAATATGGATATTCTCTTTAAAGCAATACCAAAGATCACCAAGTGATCTTAACTCCAAGTACCATCGGCACAGTTTGATTATCACCAAACATCGTCTAGTGATCTTACCCTATCTGAGTTTGCACACTAAACTAGATAGATTACTCACCCAAAAAAGAAGCTCTACAAGCGCAACCAATTCGCTAGAAAATCATACAACCATATGCAACCCTCATCTAAAAAAACTGTTCAACTCCTCGCCTCCTCAAACATCGTTTGTTTTGACTCCTAATTCTCCTACGTCGACTCGAAATTTCGTGTGACGTCACTCATCCACTCCTCGTTCGAAGTAACGCCATATATTGAGAAGCAAATAAACTACACTCACGACACCTCTCCGGGCCAGATGCGAGTGAAGGTATTTCGTTTGGATGCTCTGGACAAAATATTTTATGTGAGTAATCAATTCTATCGTTATGTCCGCGTGCCAATAACGTAGGGTATTTTGCATATTTTAAAGACGAATTCTTTTTAAAGTAAATTGGTCTCCCTTAAAACAACCTGAAACCGAGTGTCGGTAAAGGGACTTAAGAAACATTTTTAAGTTGTATTTTGTACGTGTATATATTAATGTTTGTTAGAGTTGATTAATGTACGGTAAAAGTCTATTTTAGTTGAAGTGTTTAAATTATCCTTGAACGAGTTACGTTGGTAGTATTTAATATATTAAAGAAAGAAGTCCCCTTTTTATTCAATCAATAGAATAAAGATAATAAAATTGCTCTTAGAGACCGATCCTGTAGCGATCACTGGAAGTACGAACGTACGACTCATTTTTATTAATCATAATAATAAATAAATAATAATCTCGGCTAACCCTCGACACTTACCTCCTGATGTAAATTCTAAGCTTCATGTAACTCTTCTAGACAATATTCTTTGGATAAGAGTTTGCTTCACTTCACTTTTTTGCCTATTCAAAAAGTTTAGAAAGATTCTAGCTAAAATACGTACCTTTTATTCATTCACTTTATCGGCAAAACCTTCGGAATTTGAATGAGATAATCTGTTGACCACTTTTAAATTACCTACAATTCCTCGATGTGATTAATCTAACATCTCTTTTCTGATGAAGCCAACAATTTGAGTTCCTAGCCTTTCTTGCTCCAAACTGACTATGAGCGAATTCATTTAATAAATTAGAATATAAATTTGGAAGTTATGGTATGAATATAACATCATCTATCCGGGAAAATCGAATGAAACTATGCATATATTACCCAATTTATGGCAAATACTTGGAGGATTAAAGGCTGAGATGTAGCTATTGAGATGTGTTTTTAACTCGCCCGTAAAATATACATATTTTAAAATAACTTGTTTTAAAATAACATGACATACACCCAAAACAAACGTTATTTAGCAATTTAGTCTACACTGGTTGATACCGATATATTTAGATTGATTATACAGGGTATCCTTAAGGTCTGGACATATAAAATATTTCAATGGTGTCCTAGTTTACCAGACCTTACCAACTTGACTTCTTTTTGAGTGGTTAGCTAAAGGAGAAAGTCTACTATGAGTAAATAAAAATTATAGATCCAAGAAACCTCATGGAGCGCAGCATAAAAAATGTGCTCAAATTGACGGAAATTTGAATTTAATGCATCGGGTGTATCTCAAATGTGAATCAAACTTTGCATAAAAACGGTGCAGATCACATTGAAGATGTTATTTATTAATATTCCAATTAAATACAATGTAGTTAATTTTACAATTTAAGATATGCATTTTGACTTATTGTCCAGACTTTATCATATTACTTATTCTTTCCAAACTCTATCTATGTTAATAGTTGAGGGTTGATTTTGATATTATGCCTCCCAAATACGTTCCACCAAGCAAAGGTGCGGCGGACATTTGAACAACGTCATATTTCACACTTAATGCCATAAAATGTATTTTCAAATTTAAAATGAATTGAGTGCATATATTGCAGACAACTTGTTTTATTTAGATTTAAAAATTGAGCGACTTATTGAAAGACCCTGTAGAACCTTATTTCACTTGTCAACAAGCTTGAAAATTTTTAAGGTTTTGATGGAAAATAGGAATCCAACTCTTTTTCAACATCTTCTCTTGATATAAACCTAAAACCATTCAAACGGTTCTGTAATTCTCAAAACAAGTTATATTCAGAAAAATCAAAATAAGGAGATTGAGGAT
The DNA here is from genome assembly GCA_963969495.1 of Ceratothoa steindachneri. Lineage (NCBI taxonomy): Eukaryota > Metazoa > Arthropoda > Malacostraca > Isopoda > Cymothoidae > Ceratothoa > Ceratothoa steindachneri. Next base: position 64,665,966 of record OZ018326.1, read on the forward strand.
GAAAATATAATTCACAACCGAGCTCTGTGTGAGGACGGCCATTATCTTGATGGAAGATGACAGCCCTTCTGTTAACTAATTAATGTCACCTTTAACCCAGAAGCGTTTTTCAAACGACGAAGTTGATTGCAGTAGGGAATATTATTAATTGTTCCATTATCTTCTAACAGTAGGTAATTGACAATTCCTTCAATATCCTACAATACATTCAACCTGATCTATTTTGGATCAAGTCATACTCTTGTATGTTTAGAAATTCTGCTTCCAAGAATGATCCAGGAACGGTGGCTTTGAACGTTATGATAAAGAAGAAATTCTCATTATCATTAACAAGACTACCAAAAAAGAAGGCCTGAAGGTGCCGTGAAAGCAATGACTAACAGGAAGCAACACGCTGTTGCAGATGAGCAAGATCCATTTTATAGTCCCATTCCCTTTTTGTGGGCATAGAGTAGTCGCGTGATTTACGTTAAATTGTTTTGCGAGTCTCTGTAAGCTGTAGCAGTATTTGCTGTAACAACAGATTCCAATTCTTTGGAAACAAGTTCTTTTGGACGACCTTCTTTTGGTTCATCTTTTAGACTCAAATCATAGTTTTGTAAGAAAAAAAACACCTGTAAATTCTTCCATTTACTGCATCATCGCCATAAGTCTCCCGAATGGATTTTGCACTTGTACCTCTATAGACACCTTTATGAAACTCATAGAGTAAAACATGTCTAATATGATTTGTTGATGTAATGAAAAAGGGGCGAATAACAAAGGAGAGTAGGAGCAATATTTTTATATCTGAAAGAGAAAAGGTTTAAATTACTTATTGTAGCCTTCCTAAACAATTAAAAGTGGAACTATTTTAATAAATAGTATCAAAGAATTTATACTAAAAAATCAGATATTACTTTGTTTAAACCTGATATAAATAAGACCTCGAAAAGGATTTACATTTAACATTTGATTAATATTTCTTTAAAAAATCGACAAATATAGGAGTATATATTTCATATTATATTTTCGCATTTTTTTATAGTGCGTTTTATTTATTAAAAAATATTTTTGGAAAATTTGAAAGTTAAATCAAATTATAACAAATAAAGAGTCATTATCTGGAAAATCTAATACATTTTGATTTATTATGCAATAAATAGTGCTCGCAATTTAAATAGGAGGTCCCAAAGAGATTCAAAGCACTTGGACTTAAACAAATGTCATTTTAAGAGGTGTTTACAACCAGATTAGAATCGTGAATGACTCGAGTAAATACGGCTTAAAGCAATGTGCAGGATATCCTGTAAAGACCATTATGGATACCTAATCTTTTATTTTTTTTATAGATAAACCATATGACTGACTAGATAAGAGAGTATTAAAGTTATTTTGCTGGTGGAGACCCGCAGTCACCGGGAGGAAGCCATAGAATTCTATAACATGCATCCATACCGCGCACCAGTCTGCTATCACCTGTATTGGCAAGTTGATAACCAAATTTAAGGAACCTGGATCCTTAGCTAACAAGCCTCGCAGTGGACATTCAAGGACTGTTTCGAAAGACAATTGCAGTATCAATATCTTCGTTAGGTTTGCTGTCATTCTCAAAAAATCATTTCGACAGTTGTCCAGTCAAAATAGGATCTCCAAGTGCATCATCCACCGCATCTTGAATCTTCATCACTGTCAGCCATACCAAGTGTTACCCCACCAGCGTTTAAATAATCCTCTTATGCGATTTCGGTTTGAGAATGGGCAGACAAACAAGGCTTGAAGGAAAAGAGATTCTCATCGTAAAGTCTGTTTTCTCATAATCAGAACTTTTATATTTCAGGGAAGTCAACCATCAGAACACTTGATAATCAAAAAAACAACAATCCTCATTCGTTTGGTTCTTCCAAGCGACAAAGTGCCTAACGTTTCATGGTTTGGTGCACTTTCTGAAAGACAGAATTTGGGGTCCGTTCTTTTTTGACGAGATGGTAAGCAGTTAAACGTACCTCAAGATGTTGCAGGAGGAAGCGTTGCCTGTTGAAAACAGCAGATGACTATGCATAGAGGTTTGATTAAGATGTTCCCCTCCGCATTGCGCTATAACAGTCATACTTTACCGTAATACACATTCCAGAATACTGAATTTAATGATCACAAAAATACGAGTTTCTTCACAAGGAAGACTAATCTTAAACTGCTGGATTTGTATATATGGAGCAACCTGAAATCCAAAGTGTACTACTCAAAATTAAGAGCACTTTTCCATCTTAAAACATACGTTATGGAGGTGTGTCCAGAAATTTCTGCTACTGTGATTTAGAAAGTGCTGTGCAGTGATTATTGTGCCTTCAGGTATGTGCGTGATACATTGGAAGTCAATTTATCAGAAAACACTGCGGCACAATTTTGAATAAAATATCTGTTGAGTTTAAATTCTGCCATTATTTCGACCGAACTTTCCATGCTGATTTCAAAACTACATTGCTATTACTCCTATCAGTTTTATTTTTTCTGTACACTTTCCTCCCAGAATAAGAAACACTTCAATGTTTGTCCGTAAGTAATATTATATCTATGATTTGGCGAGAGCCAAAAGAAAATTTTAAATCGAATTTATTATTTTTGTTTAGTTCTAACTTCAGGATATTCAGGATATAACAAGAAATAAAAATGTAAAATCAAGTATCTTAATGTGCCATTAGCCTCACCTCCAGAGCCCCATTCAAATAAAATCACAGTGCCGGTTTACTCACTAGAAGTTGTGCATCATATTGAAAAGATCGGTGACAGCAAGGTTGCAGATTTTGAAATTGAAGATGATTCAGTTCGAAAGGGGTTATTTGTTCACCATGAGTTGAATGAATTGTTAAGAGATTCGTGACTATCAGACAAGGATTCAGAACTCTAAGGATCAAGCCTGAATTAGAAAAACTTCTTTAAAAAACGAGCGAAATTAACTTACTTTCAATTCTGAGAAAGTACACTCCTGCAGTACTTTGAAAGTCACACTAGTTTTGCCCATTGCGATAACATACAGGGTTTACTGGAGAAATTGGGAATTTTGATCTACAATTCAACGAAATGGAATGGCGACTGTCCATCAATAGCGGAAAGCAAAGCTTAAAAATTTTCCTTCTCCACAATAGCATTTATATTTTGCAGTCCCACATGGACATTAGGTTAGTTTTTGTCAAGATCATGGAGAGAAAAAGAGGTTTGTTAATTTAATTCAATATCACAAACAAATTTAGATCATGTGATTGCCTTAAAATATTAGGTTGGCCAGAAGTCCTTACTCATTTAGGAAGCAGAAAGAAAACAACAAAATTATATGGAGCAACACCAACATTTATTCTTCAAAATATCAGCCAGCATCGGAATCTGTTCCTGATACCAGTCAGCCCGCTTTGAATAAAAAAAACTGTAAACAAGCTTCCTTAACCCCATCTAAAGAGTTGAATCGAAGGTCGAGGAGGAAGTGTTCCATTGAACGGAATAGGCCATAGTCACTCGGAGCAGAATCTGGCCTGAATAGTGGATGTAGAAGAATCTCAACGCCGTTCATCTGTTTGAACTTCTCCATATTCAACCTGGAAGTGTGTAGGTTCGCATTGTACTGCTGAAACAAAGCCTTTTCTCAGTTTATCAAAGCTGGATAATCCTTCCTTAGTTTGTCATACATGCGGTCTATCTTTTCTTTTGGCAATACAGTTTAGCGTTGGTGGCACAAACATCTGGAGAATGCTCGAAATGCAGTGGTACTTGGAAACTCCGTTATGTGACGTAAACCTATAAGAACTTTTATGAGTTAAACTTAACATGAGCAAAGAGAATGATAAAAGATTGGCTTACCTTGGAAAAAGGACAAATACTGTTTCCAGGGATTTATGATATTTCGTTCCAGAGAATATCGTTGCCGTCTGGAGTAGCTTATTCCTCTTGTTAGTATGTTGGGTAAGCTATCGTTAACTTACTCTTGTAACAATGAAATTATTGAAAAAGCGTCCAGAACGCCTTTAGTTATGAATACGTTGAAGTTGACTTTTTTGTGAGAACTGAGAGAGCAGACGCTTTTTCTTCTGCGCCGAAGCCTTTGTCATGAGTCATGCAATATTAAATTTAGTGAAAACGATCACCTGGTTAACATAAAAGTTTAGCCAAGCAAATTATCATTCTCTAGAAAAAATTAATGAATATTTTATATTAAAATTAATGATTGAAATATATAGAATAATGAAAATGACAATGACATCAAACATAAATTATTATATTTTCCCTCACAACAGAAGTGCAATGAACCATTGCACAAATAAACATATGTTAAAGGAAGGTAAAGTTGACAAAAAAATGAATTTAAAGAACACTCCATTATAGCTACTCTCTCAAGGTTTTGCACCATTCGCGCATTCTGTCAACGCATGCTTTAGCAGCTAACCGTTTAGATCGAGTACCTAGTGCATTAACTGGTGGAGTATCATTAACATTTCTTGAGTTGTTATCCTTAATATTAATTGTTCCATTAACACAATCATTTACTGAACTTTGATTAGATAGACTTTGATTTGAGATATTTAAAGAATCTGTTGCAGAATAACCGGAAGGAACATCATCCTTACTCGTTTTACGATCAACTACTACATCATCTCCAGTAACAAATCTCTCATTTCTCGCAGAATTAATCACCGACACCTGACGAGTCATTGTGAGCATGTGTCAGTGATAATTCCAGAGGATATAAATGATTAATAGAATGATGAACAATTTGTCCATTTCCTCTTTTGACTTTAACACTTCTAACTTTATTGTCACATCCGACAACTAGTTCTATTATTCTACCCAATAACCAGTATGGGCGTGGTTTATTAGGCAATTTTATTAAAACTACATCACCAGATTTTATTCTATTAAACCAATTATTTTTATGAAGTTCTCTATAATGCTCTCTAAGGCTTAATAGGTAATTTTCATACCATAAATCTTTAAAAGGTAAAAAAACTTTGTTGCGAAGTTCAAGAGACTCGAGGAGTCCCTCTCTGGTCGGAGGATCTCCATCCCATATGCTATTATCATTAGAGTCTCTTAATAATATGAAAGGGTTTGTATTTATTTTCAAGAAGGAATTAGGGGTAATGATTTCCAAGTCATTATCAGATGACCTATATATCAATGGTCTGGAGTTAATAGCAGATTGAATATCTTCAATCACAGTCAGAAGCTCAAAATAAGAAAGTCTGGCTCTTCCTATGCTTTTATATAAACAAACCTTAATAGTACGGATGAGGCGTTCCCAGGTGGAACCAACCCAAGCTGAGTAAACTGGTATCCTAATATGTTAAAGTGATATGTTAAATTAATTATTAAATTCATCTCTGCCCATTGCCTTTTCTAATATATTTCCACCAGATACGAATGACCTAGCATCATCACTATAGAGAGTAGATGGGACACCATACAAATTAACAAACCTAAAGAATGCTAGGATGAAGCTACGCGTAGACATATCTGGGACTAATTCAATGTGAACAGCTCTAACATTTAAACACGTAAAGACTAATAAATACATTTTGATGTTCTTGCCAGTTGAATCATTTACCCAGAGATGACCAGTATAATCTATCCCTGTATGATTAAAGGGTTTAACAAAATTTACTCTATGTTTGGGAAGATTAGTCATCTTAGGATATTTGAAAGATAGTGAATTTAATTTATGACAAATCATGCATTGACGCCATATTTTTTTGACAATTTGTCTCATGCGTGGAATCCAAAATCCTCCCATTCAAACAGCATTCAACGTTGATTGTATTCCAAGATGTTTACATCTGCGATGGTAAGATTCTACAATTAATGTTGTGAGATGGTGATCCTTGGCCAGCAAAATAGGATTTACAATGTTGTAATCATACATTGCCGTTTTCCCAATTCTACCTTTGGATCTTATAACCCCCTTTTCATCTAAAAATAAATCAAGTCTATTGACTAGTTCAGGCACTTTCTTCTTATTTTGATTGACATTTTCCAAATATTCCAATTCCTGGTGAAATTTAGATTTCTGCATATATTTAATCCAATAGATCTTTCCGGTTTCCATAGGTTCAGAAATAATTTTCTGGCTCAAGTTAATAAAATGGAAAATATATTTAGTTACACCGAAGAGTTTATTTAGAGAAGAAAACCTATTGATATCCAAAATAGGGGTTTCTATATTATCGTTGACTTTTAATATATTAGTACTATGATAAACCTTAACAAGTTGTTTGCTCTCTTCTGATAAACAACCAAAGGAATTGACGGGCCATGAAATGGGAACAGTAGAGAGCCATGACGTTCCTTTGAACCATAATTCTTGCTTACTTTCAAATTCTTTGACATTTAATCCTCTGGTGAGCAAATCTGCAGGATTATTTTCTGAATTAACAAATTTAAAGTTCATATTAACTTGATAATTTTCTATGATAACTTTCTTGAAAACTCTAATATCTTTGATTCTGTTCATAGTAAATACACTTTTTGTTTTCACATTTTCCGTTAGTAACCAAGATAGTACTATCTGTGAATCAACTGATATACATATATCTTTAAACTTTATGGCAGGGAAGGAATCCAAGATTTTGGGAAGACATTTTAAGGCCAAGTAAACCGACATTAGTTCCAAAGTAGGCAGAGTTCTTGGTTTTAATGGAGCCACTTTAGCCTTTGCATACAGAAGTTGTGAGTTTCCATTGCTTACATTGTATACAGTGAAACCATAACATAGCTTAGAAGCATCACAAAATATGAATAAATTATTAATGTTATCTTCAGAGATGCAAGATCTAGGAAAGGTTGAGTGAAAGATTTGCTTAAAATCAGCCTGAAGTTCTTGCCACAGTTTTTTATATTGTTCTGGAATGGCTTGATCCCATGAAAGTTTCTCTGCCCAAAGCTTTTGCATTAGAATTTTACCCCGAGTTGTTATAGGCAAAATCAATCCAAGAGGATCAAATAACTTTGAAATTTGAGATAAAATATTACGTTTGGTGTTTGCAGTTTGATCGATATCAATAGCTGCTAACTGAAGAGCATCTTCATTTATTAACTACTTATAACCAAGCACTTTCTCACAATCATTATAATGTTGGACCATACAGTTGTCTCTAATAAATGCATCTCGTAGCCCTTTGCAATTAGAGTTCCAAGAACGCAACTGGAATCCACCTTTCTTCATCCTCGCATCAGATTTCTTATAGAGATCAAGTAGTTCTTCTTCAGAATTTCCAGTGAGTATCAAGTTGTCTACATAAAAATTTGAGTTTAAGATACTTGTGCAATAATCCTTGGGATATTGGTTAACATGATGTTTAATTACATAATTTAAAATGAATGGGCTGGCACTATACCCAAAAATAATAGTTTTATATCTGTATGTAACTAATTTGCCATCTTCCATCATGAAAAATGAAAAACGATTTTTATCTTCCTCATTTGCCAATTGAATTTGCAAAAATGCTTGTTTTATATCACTAAGCATGGTGTACCTATTAGATCTAAATTGTAACATTAGTTGTGTGAGGTTATTCATTAAATTTATTCCAGCATATGCTGCTTCAATTAAAGATGGCTTGTTGTTAACTTTAAGAGAACAATTGAAAACCAGACGGATTTTGGCAGTAACATTGGGTTCAGATTTTACGACTGGTCTATGAGGAATCCATATATGTTTGTGATACATTTCTGGTGAGATATCAACCTTCGCAATGATTCCATCATCTAATTGTCTTTTAAAGACCTCTTGATAGGCCTCCAATTGGTCATTCTTTTGAAGTTTATCAACTACTTTGTTGAGGATTGTGATAGCAATGCCTTCATTTGATGGAACTTCTTTTATGATATTATCATGCCAAGGCAAGGGCTACAAAATATTTATTGTCCTTGAACTCAATCTTTGATTTAAAATCTTCAATTTTCTTAGCGTCGTATTTACTTTGATCTTCACTCAATTCAGTGCATCCAACTGACTCTAAACTAAACATGTTTTCTAATCCTTGTTCTACAGAAGAATCTGTAAATGCAGTATCAAATGGATTGAAATATGTTTTCCTGGGTTCCAAGACAAAATTTACATGAGTAGAGGGCTCCTCAACCCCATAAAGCTCAACAGCATCCATGAAATTAATTGAAGTATTTGTTACTGAAGATTTATCCACAGTTGCATGACTAATGACTAGTTACTTGAGATGGATTTAAAAAATGCATTATGTTCCCCATGGGCACAATACCTGTAGACATAAGCCATGCTGTTTCATTTATACATTTTATTTTTTTCCATTTTAGGGATAAATTGAATCACATCAACTCCAAGAAGTCCTTGTAATGTGCTATTTTCACCATGTTCTGCTAGAGATTGATCTGCCATTTTTAAAACCTTCAGATATTATGTCGTTAACAGCTATGGGGAGATCTGAAACATGTAAATGGATATCAAAATCACTATCAATTAAGATAGGCAATGGAAGATCTTTATGTCCAGGAATACTAACGTCCATAACACATTCTTTGAATTTTCTCTTATTTGTTCCGAGAAAAGTTTTTACATCATAATTCAAATATGCCCAATCAAAGGTATCACATTTAAGAACATCCATTACCTCCTGACTTAAATAAGATCTCTGACTGCCATCATCCAATAAACATTTAACGTTGTAAGAATTTCCTCCCCTTTTAAATCTTAATTGAATTATAGGCAACAAATATGGTTGATATGAAAAAGCACTCATGTTGATGCAAAGATTTGAATGCAGAGATGTATCATTTTTGGGTTTGTAACAAAGTGCTGATATGAGACTATAACATTTAAAGTAATAACATGGAAAACTAAGTTTATTATATTTTCCTGGACATTTCTCACTTAAATGTTTATTGCTAGTACAAAAATAACAGAGTTTTAATTCTTTACATCTAGCCTTTCTAGAATCTAAAGTCTCATACTTGGAGCAAAGAAACATAGAATGTCCCTGAACTGCACAAAATTTACAAAATTTATCTGTTTACTTGGCAAATGTTACTGAGGTTTTATAATTCTCTTGAGTAGATGACTTAGGGTGACTCTCCATTGATTTAAAGTCAAAGGGTGGCTTGTTTTGCCCAGAGTTAAAGTTAAAGGAGGGCTTGTTTGGTTTCCAATTGAAATTATTCTTGGAATTAGCCGAAAAATCTTTACTCTCAGCAGCAATTTTATAACTACTAGAAGAAGAAGTCCTAAGTAGAGTTTTGATTATGTCGTTTTAATGATCAAAAAGATTCACCACTGTAGGGTAATTATAATTTACTTTATGCACTAATTCTCTTTTTATGGAGGCAGGTAACTTGGAGAATAATATATGACTGATAAGTTTGCAACCCGATTAATCTTCCTCCAAAAGATCTATATTATAAGTTTTAAGATCATATAATAGAGCTCTACTTTCGCTTATATAAATTTTAACATTAGCAAACGTATTGTCAAACTTAGGATATCTACAAATTAATTGTTTGAAGATTTCATCTACAATATACTCGATATTCAAAAACTCCTCTTTAAGCATTTTAAGTGCTATTTTATAGTTATCATCTGTTATTGATAAATGAGAAATGGTGCTGAAGGCATAATCAGAAAGAAAGCTTCTTAGATAAGTGAGTTTCCCAGCATCTGATAAAGATTCGCAAGCATCTATACAATCTTGAAACTGTTGTAAAAAGTTTTTGAATTCAAATTTATCACATGATTTACCACTAAAAGTTTTTCATTTAAGTTCAGGCATTTTAACTTGTGAATATTTGTGCACATTCACTGATTTAATAGGGTTTTCACCCATTTTTAAAGCTGTGGAAATTTTAGCTAACTTATCTGTTATACCCACTCTATAGGCTACTTGACTGTCCATTTCCTTAACTCTATTTTCATCATCTTCTGGCAATTCACCTTCGTCAAACAAGTCAATAATTAAATCATTCACTTCATCAACTTTAACCAAAAATTTCAAAATATCTTCCTTTCTACTAACAAAGATATCTTGAGAAAGTTCATCTATATCTATAGTATCAAAATTCTTTAAGGCAGCTGTTATCCTACCTTTAAATCCAGCTCTTTTCTTAACTAATGCATTGAGTCGAGTTTCTAACTCTGGTTTAGATGACATGGTGAAGAAATCGAGGCAATTTACTATAAAGGAACTGAAAAATACAACAAATAAATTAGGCACACTATTCTGAACAGGGTAATCTTAATTAATTATAATGAGCCGATGATGCAATAGAGAAAACAAAGGTCCTAACTTACTCTTTAAACAATGAAAATACAAACAAATTATGCACTATAGTACGATCTATAGCATTTGTAATAATCAAAACAAAATATAAAAAATAAACCATTAACCTTTCTACTAGGTTATATTAACTAGGTTAAATTCAAATAATGATAGCGATTTCGGCAGTAAATTATTCCTAATTTATAACATCTATGTCAAGAACAAATAAAATAGATCACTTATAAGTATAAACAATAGGCTTTAGATTTTTTACATATTTTAATACGATATCGTACTAGATTTAGAACAAAATGCAATATAACAAAATAAATTTTACTCTAACTAGAATTATACAAGGAAAACTAATAAATATTAAAAAACAAAATTAGCCCTTGGGTATCTTAACAATTAACAAACACTGGGTTTCATAAAAAAAGTGAGAGGGCGAGGGAGAAAATATTATAAGATATGTTTGATAACCAAATGGAAATGAATCAATAATTCGAAATTCTCTGGAAGTTTTAATATAAGAACTTTTATGTGTTAAACTTAACATGAGCAAAGAGAATGATAAAAGATTGACTTACCTTGGGAAAAGGACTAATACTGTTTCCAGGGATTTATGATATTTCGTTCCAGAGAATATCGTTGCCGTCTGGAGTAGCTTATTCCTCTTGTTAGTATTTTGGGTAAGCTATCTTTAACTTTCTCTTGTAACAATGAATTTTATTGAAAAAGACGTCCAGAACGCCTTTAGTTATGATTACGTGACTGTTGACCCTTTTGTGAGAACTGAGAGAGCAGACGCTTTTTCTTCTGCGCCGAAGCCTTTGTCATGAGTCATGCAATATGAAATTTAGTGAAAACGATCACCTGGTTAACATAAAAGTTTAGCCAAGCAAATTATCATTCTCTAGAAAAAATTAATGAATATTTTATATTTAAATTAATGATTGAAATATATAGAATAATGAAAATGACAATGACATCAAACATAAATTATTATAAACCGTTTTTCACCTTGCTGAACCCATTTCCTCTCCCGATTAACCAAGTACATTCACTTCTCATCTGATGTGACAATTCGCCTCAAAAATCAGCCATCGATTAGATTATTGAGAATTTGGCTGCAAATCTCTACTTTACGGGCAGCTTGTGCTTTGGTTAGGGATATGGATCCAATCGGGGCTTCTCATATACAAGATCCATTTGATGCAATCGGTTCGGCACAGTCTGATGGGTTGACACTCCAACAAATTTCGCATGATCACGGATGCTTGCAGAAGATTCAGCTTTTAATGCTGCCACTAAAGCATCGCTGTTAAAGGATGATGGTCAGCAGGAACGTAGCTGATCAGAAATGGTAAGATTCCCAGAGTTAAAACGTCTGTACAACCTCGAAACCTTCACCTTAAAGACTGTGCCTTCTCTTGCAGTATCGCAAATTTCCTTTACATTAACCCTTCTGAAAGTTTTGGCTTAAAAGAGTAGCGAATCAAAACTCTAATTCACTTTTTTCCAATCTTATTTCTGTCAGTTTGGGCTTAGACAAAGAGAAATAAACTGCGCATTAGCAACAAAAAAAAACAACTTACGGTGGCTAGTAGTTGAATGAGTAAGGCTAATCTAACCTAAGTGAGTCAGGACTTTCTGTTTAATAATAGAGTATGCTTCCGTCTTAGTCAGATATCCTAGGTAAACTAAGTATATCTGCTTCCTATGAAAGTAAGAAGGTTGAACTGGAGATAAGCATTAGAAGAACACGGATTGGCGTCCAAAATATGACTTAAAACTTGAAAATATTAAAATTCTACCTGAGCCACATGTTGAAAAAACTATATTTATACATATGCAAATCAAACTGAGTCTCCTGAGGCAATTCGTAAAAGCGTTGCCAACTAAAGGCTATGGTTTTAGCTATCTACTTTTGGCATATCTTATCCTGTTAATTGAAAACATTCAAGATCGTTGTCTTAAAAAGCCACAAATTTGAACGTTCATCAAAGATGAACATTTAATCGGGACAATGTCAAAACTCGAAAATAATGCTGTTATAACTTTAAACCTTCTCTAGAAATTTCTTGTAAATACACGATAAACAAATTACCCCCAAATTGTCCAGAAGCTATTGAGAGAGAAAAAAAAACGCTCGGTTGCATGATGATTATGTAATTGCATTTTTTGCATAGGCATCTAGCTAACTTCCCGAAAACGTTGTTGAATTCAAAGATGGACAAGGCGAACGATTCAACCAAGATTTGAAAGTCATGGAAGAACGGTATCAGGGATGATAAGATGTAAATATGTTTGCTAAGTACAATTGTAGTAGATAGTTTGATAGATTAGCTATAATTTAGCATACATCATCCGCAAACGGGCTGTTGTGGTGATAATGTAAACTAGATAATATCATGAGTTTGAGAGCTACCCAGTGATACGTCATCTATGATGGTAAATTAAAGCCCTTGATAGCTATATATGGATATTTAAGCTCTTCTATCACTTATAAAACTACTTAGAAACCTTTAAACTTTTCGTCCAATTAGACTCTAATGGGTTTCACATTAGCCCATCTCTAGCTACTTTGTAAATGGTCTGTTTTTAATCTAACGTCAATTTTTTTCTTTTAGGTTTCACATTTTTAGTTATAATACTAAAGGCTGATTTGGAATCTAGATCATTTCCACAATTCATACATCATTTACAAAATTAAAAGAGAAGATTTATCGGTAATTTCATACCTGCGTAGTCATTTTTCATGATTTTGAGAGAAAGGTTATTTTCGCTAGTTTGAACTGGTAACAAGGAGAAACAAGGAATACCAAGGAAATAAAGTACCCTAGAAGACCTTACGGTCCATTCAATGAGGGTACCTTTGGACTAGAAGTCAAGCGGGCACATCTCTGCTCAAATGCCTTACGTCCTCCCGAAACGGCCACTTTTCAAGACTTTTTCTAGTCTTGTCTTGAACTGGTCAACAGAATTGCCGTTGACAACCTCCAAAGGAAGTACGTTCCAGCTATCGCAGATACTGTACGTGAAAAACTTCCGACACAGATCGCGGTTGTAACGCTTCATCTCAAGTTTAAAGCTGTGATTTCTTGTTCTGCTCTCATAAAGGCTGAAAATATCCCTGTGGTCAACATTGTCGAACCCTCGAAGTATTTTTAAAACTTCGATGAGCTGACTACGCAGTCGACGGGTTTCCAACGAGAACAGATCTAATTCCCTTAATCTATCTTCATAACTTTTATGTCTGATAGAGGAAATCAGTTTTGTTGCCTTGGCTTGCCCGCGTTCCAATCTCGCGATGTACTTTTGGAATGAAGGACTCCAAAATTGTACGGCATACTCCAGGTGCGGTTGGACGAGGGAGTTGTAAAGACAGAATACTATCTCCTTGTTCGGATATATAAACTTTCGCTTTATATACCCTAACATTCTTTGGGCTTTTTTCTCCACCTGAATACACTGTTTCGAGAACTTGAGGTAACTGATGATAGTTACACCCAAGTCCTTCTCAGTGTCTGTGGATTCAAGAGCAGTGCCCTTAAAAATATAGGGTGATTGGAGATTTCGGTGGCCGATATGCATCACTTTGCATTTGTTTACGTTGAAAGGCATTTTCCACGTATCAGACTACTCCCCAATCTACCGAAAATCATCTTGCAGGTGGGCAGTATTTTCTTCCTTTGCAACGTTCATACCAAGCTTGGTATCGTCGGCAAATTTAGAAATTTTGGCAACCATGTTACCGTCCATGTCTTTGACGTAGATGATGAATAGTAGTGGTCCCAGGACAGAACCTTGAGGCACTCCGCTAGTAACGGACACCCACTCAAAAGCCTGTCCATTCAGCACCACCCGTTGCCGTCTGCCATTTAGCCAGTTCTCTATCCAGCCGGCTACTTTTCCGTCTATGCCCAGCGCTCACACTTTTCGGAAAGGGCGGCGGTGTGGTTCCTTATCAAAGGTTTTCTGAAAGTCTAATTAGACCACATCCACGGCCTTGTTCCGATCGTCCTCACTGAAGACGAAGTGGAAGAATTTCCCAAGGTTCGTCAGGCATGACCGTTGCCTTCGAAAGCCGTGCTGGGAACTCCTCAGTAGCAGGTTTGACTCTAAATGCGACGTCATTTTGTCCACCATCATGCTTTCTATGAGTTTACCGACTATCGAAGTCAGACTGATAGGTCGGTAGTTCGACGGTTGACTACGGTCTCCTTACTTGAAGATAGGAGTCACCTCCGCTTCACGCCAGTCTCTAGGAACGCATTCGGTCCGGATTGCATGTTGTAGATTGCGCTCAGGTGTCGTGACACTTGATCGCGCACTTCTTTCAACACTTTAGGTAGAAACCCATCTGGGCCAGGTGACTTATTCGTCATTAGCTGAGTGATCTTCTTTTTTATTTCTCCTTCGGTGAAGTCTATATCCTCCAGCTTTCCCCCTGAGTAGGAATCCGCTGGCTGGGGATAGGACCATACTCTTCAGTCAACACTGAAGAGAAGTAATCGTTGAGGAGGTTAGCATTTTCTGCATCTGAGTTCTCTAATGTCCCCTCCTCATTCCTCAAAGAGCCAATCGTTCGACGGATTGGTTTACGGCGGCTTAGATATCCAAAGAACTCCTTAGGAATCTCTTTACAAAGTCTTTCCACTCGGAGTTCCTCAGACCGCTTAGCCACCCTTATGCTAGACTTCACTCTCCTGGCTAGCCTCCGGTATTCGTCAAAGTCACCCGAGATCTTCGATTGCTTGTACACATTTTCTTGTCCCTAAGCAGTTGGCCGATTTCTCGATTAAACCAATTTGGTTGAACAGAAGGCAATAAAATTGTTAATGCCTGACATACGATAATTGTTAATATAAGGACTAAATGGCGCGGTTTAATAGTATGATGAAATTGTTTTAAGTTAATTCTTTTTGTCGTAGCGTCGAACGTCGATGCTAGCCGACGATTAACTCTGCTTTGACGCGCGAATGGAACACGCCAGAAATTGGGATATAGATCCCAGTAGTGCGAGGCCTAAATAATCAATATGGAGAGGTTTTGGGTTTAGAGAAACTGAATTGTAGAAAAATAACTTCACTATATACAAAGAAAATATTATTAGCAAAAATAAATAAATGACAATAAATAAGATAAGACCCGGGGTACCAAACGGGGAGGGGAGATATAAATGACTCGACGGGGACGAGAATCCGAGATGCGCGGTGATTGCTTACAGGGAAAAGGGGGAGGCTTTGGAATCGACGAGTAAGCGAGGCGCTGCAAAGTTCCACCCCCAAAATTCCTTCTTCTTTAGCCTCGCTGAGAAATGAATGAGAGGGTACTCCATACGAGAACTAAGTCGATACCCGAGTGATAGATGCCTGTCCGTCCGTATCTGTCGTGTGTAGGGCGGGAACTCTAGACTTAGGTACCAGCGAAGCCTGTTAAAGCGGTGACGCGTCGCGTTCGTAGCTGAAAGTCGTTGGAGGCAGGGCAGGTTGTACACCACTGTACGTGGCTGCTAACCAAGACAAGGCTGTAAGGTACTAAATTCTTAGAGCTTTTCTCGAAGTATTTATACTGCTTCGGCAGAAGCGGGTCGCCGGAGGCCTCCAAAAGGTGGAACGGAGATCTCATTAGACTTGGCGCGCCACGAGGGAGGGGGATATTCTCGGCGTACATCACAGGCTCGCGCTAAAGTCCTCGACGCCGAAAGGATTCGGGGGTGGGGGTAACATTCTCTCTCTGAAACTTTTGCTACTGACCGGAGCTTGATGAGGAATGAGAGTTAATGACATGCGTCAGTTCGTTTGGGGTTTAGGGAACTCAGTATCCCATATGTTCATCACGCGTTGCATTATATTTAGTATGAATAGGTTTTTCAAAGCTGTCTGTTTAGTTTTTTCATCATTATTTTCTCAAATTCGAGACCATATATCACCTTTAATTCTCTTTGTAAAGGTAAAGATCATTCCCACTGATCTCTGAAAAGTTTTTCGATTTCGACCTGATCCTTTGTAAGAACAACTTCTTTAGTATTTTTCTTCTTTTAGAGATCTAATTCCTTGCCAGTTTTTTTACCTTTGATCAGAATTGTTTTGAATATTTTAATAATTTAATTTGCTGAATCTGTTTTCTCATAGCTTGTGTGATTTGATTTCAATTGTCCCTTAATTCCTGTTTTCGGGCTCTTCAAATCTGGTAAATAATTTTACTCGGACCCATTCATTTCACAAAATCATTCATTTATTTAATTCTTTGCAATTTATATCATTCAGGTCACTTATTTTTGGTTTGGTAGTAATTTAGAAGTCTTGGTTGGCATTTAATCGTTGTATATCTTGAGGATTAATTTGATTGCTCTATCTAATTCTTCTTCTACTCTTTAAATCGGTTCCTCCGTTAGATTTAGAAATTGATATGCAGTCAATATTTCCTTAAAATTATCAGAGATCTAGTTCTTTCTGGGTTTTGAAAATACTTTACTTGTACTTAGGGATATATTTATCAATATTTATTCATTGCCATTAGGAACGGCCAGACCTAGGTTAAAGTAAATATTCCAGTTGAATTCGTCGTTTATTAGAACTGTCTTTATTGCTGCCTTGTTGCTATTAAAGTTTAAAAAGCCAGAATATTTATCTGTTTAGAATATTCTTCAGAATATTCATCTGTTACTTAAGAAGCTTAATTCTTTTCACGACTTGGCCTTTGTGTACCTTGAGTACCTTGAACTAGGGTTGAAGACATCTGTAGGATCGAAACTCAGGTAAAGCAGCATAGAATTGACGGATTGGATTTCAGATGAAGTAGTTTTATACATCACGGATCCTCTTTACGCCCGCATCTCTTTGATTTTATCCTGGACGTGTTGGTCGTGAATGCATTTTACAAATGATATCATTCATTCCAACACGAGTAAGGAGGAAGTGGAGAGAAGTCTATAACAATGGAGAATATATAGGGCTCAAATCAGTAGGAAGAAGACGGAGAACCCAAGATTCATGAAAGATCAAGATTAGGTAATTAGGATACAAGGAGATGAAGTTAAGAGAGTGAGAAATCTTGAATACCTAGGATCGATGATAATTTGAAGTCAGAAAGTACTCATCGGGTGCAGTCTGACTGTATAAATGGAAGAAGGTATCAGGGATAATATGTCACCGCTGAGTGAGCATGAAGGTTAAGGGGCAGTTTTTTAAGTCTGTGGTAAGACCATAGAACGTGGAATGTAAGAACAATGTATCAAGCAAGAAAGTTTGTAAATGTACATCAAGAAATGAAGAGACTGCCTACACGTATTCTAGGAATCAGTGAAGTGAGATAGACGGGGAGTGGAAAATTGCAATATGAAAAATTCACGTTTATTTATTCTGGAGAAGAAAGACATGAGAGAGAGGTGTCGGAGTGATGTTGTCTAAAGAAGCAGCTGGTTGCCTCAAAGGGTACTGGCCTGTGTCAGACAGAGTAATACTAGTAAAGCTATACGGAATCCCTATGGATACTAATGTTATACAAGTGTATGCCCCAACTACCGAAGCTAAAGAGGAAGAAATAGAACTATTATATGAAAATGTTGACATGGTTCTGAGACAATGCAAGAATCATGAAATTAATATAGTTATGGCTGAGCTCGATGCTAAAGTTGGAAAAGGAAGAGTAGGTCAGTTGGTGGGACCATTTGACTTGGGAAAAAAGAATGATACAGGCGACATATTTTTGGAGTGATGTTTGGAAAATATGCAAGTTGTGATGAACACGTGGTTTAGACACCATAAGCGACATTTGTGGACTTGTAAATCACCTGGAGATGTAGTACGAAATCAGATTGATTACATCACAGTAAATGAACGCTTCCGTAACGCAGTAACACAGGTAAAACCCTTTCCCGGCGCGGATGTAAATAGTGATCAAGTACCGGTAAGGCCACTAATAAGTTAAAGCTCAAACAATCGAGAAAGCCAAAGTTTAATCCAAAGAAGAATATTGATTTATTAGGAAAAGAAAAACACATAACTGAAAGATACGAGTATATGGTAGAAGTCCAAAACAGATACGCCTTATTAGAAGAGGATGCAGTTAGGAGTAGTGCTGAGGAGCAGTAGAATATTCTGGCAGGAGCTCTGCAAGAGGGCACGCGAAAAGTTATTACAGATGTCAGACGACGGAAAAAGAAGCCGTGGATGACAGAAGAAATAGTAGATATGATGGAGAAAGAGGACAGTAAAAGGGCGGGGATTACCTGCAATACACAATCAAAAACAGAGAAATTCACCGATAATGTAATAGAGGAAAGGAACGGTGGCTAAATCAACAATGTGAAGAGGTAGAACATCTGCATAGAACACATCAGAACTCAAGATTTGGGAAGAAAAAAGAACTTACACAGAAAAACAAATGGAACAAGGGCAGTGCTGTAAAAAGAAAAGATGGGACAGTAGTAATAGAAACAAAAGAATGAAATAGAGATGGAGCGAGTACATTGAAGAATCATTCCATGATGAGAGAGAAGAGTTAGAAGACTTGCACAAAAAGAGAAGATGAAAGTCAATAAATTCTAGAGAGGGAAATAAGAAATGAAATGAAGAATATAAAGAGAGGAAATGTTATAGAAAATGATGAAGTTATGGAAGAAATGCCACGAACTACTGGCAAATTAGTTTTCATTACAATTCCCAAAGTAAGTGTAACACTTGAATGTGAAAAGCACCGAACATTCAGCATAATGAGCTAAATAACAAAAATCATAGTGAAAGTAATACTAATAAGAATCAAAGGAAAAATAAGGCGAGAAGTATCTGAGGAACAATGTGGTTTTGTGAAAGAAAAAGGCACAACTAATGCAATATTTTTGTTGAGAGTAATGGCAGAAAGAATAATAAAGAAACAGAGAGATCTATAGGTTTGTTTTATTGATTATGAGAAGGCTTTTGATAAAGTTAGACATTTTGATTTAACGGAAGTTTTGAAAAGTATAAGCATCGATGGAAATGAATAAAAAATGATTAAGAACTTATAATGGTCACAGAAGTCATGTGTAAGAATAGATGGTGAAGAAAGTGACTTTCAGGCAATTTCGAAAAGGAGTATCACAAGGTTGTGTGTTGTCATCAGACCTGTTCTCACTATATAGTGAGGTAATAATTAAGAATATTGAAGGATACAAAGGGATAAGAATAGGAGGATATAATATTTAAGTGGAAAGATAGACATTGTCAGCAGCAATGGTGAATAGATTGGAGGCGATAGAGATGTGATGTTGGAGAAGAATGACAAAGATCCCGTGGAGGGCAAGAAGAACGAACGAAGCAGTTTTGCAAATGGTAAAAGAGAAGATAAAATTGATGAAGATAGTGAGAAGAAGACAGGTGAGATTCTTTGGTCATGTGATAAGAAGAGAAGGGATGGAAAATTCGGTTGTAACTAGAATGGTGGAGGGAAGGAGGGAAAGATGAGGCCAAAAGAAAAATACATGGATGGACTGATGAAGTTGATGGAAGGCGCGCGATCAGTTCATCAGAGCTACAGGGAACAAAGTAAGAAGGAAGTCCTTGGTTGCCGACGTCCTGGAGGATATGCCACAGCAGTA
Organism: Ceratothoa steindachneri; assembly: GCA_963969495.1. Lineage (NCBI taxonomy): Eukaryota > Metazoa > Arthropoda > Malacostraca > Isopoda > Cymothoidae > Ceratothoa > Ceratothoa steindachneri. Next base: position 64,685,793 of record OZ018326.1, read on the forward strand.
AGGGGAGGTAAGACCAGCGAGCATCTATAGGGTTGAGCAATGGGAGACGAAGAAAGCTCCTGAGAATAAAGTTATAAAATCCCGTATTAGCTCCTTTATTTTCGGTAGGTCTGACAGATAAACTTTAAAGACACTCGCACGTGTCCCTAACTTAATTATTACCAAACCAGATAAATGAAAAGGCGTGGTTCTGTTAAACCATGCTGATTATATTAATAAAGCAAAAGATATCTTAAACGACCATGATAAGTTTAAGCTTATAACCCAACCAGCCAAAGATGTGATATTAAGAATCGAAGATAAAGTAAATAGATTTCTCATGAAATTGAAATCAAAAGGAATTATTGATCAGAGCACCTATAAGGATCTTTTTGCTACAGGTACTGGTTTAGCCAAAATGTATTGTCTGTCAAAGATCAATAAGACTTATATTACATTACGCCCTATTATAGCTCCATACCCTCTACCGACTTATAAATTAGCGAAGTTTATTATCAAACTGTTGTCTACCATTAAAGGTAATAAATTTACTGTAGTTAACTCCTATGAATTTCAAAAGGATATCCTAAGACATTAATTCACACATAATCAGTATTTTGTAAGTTTTGATGTCAAATCACTTTTCACAAATGTACCTTTCAATCAAACCATTGAAATAATTCTTCAAAATCTTCAATCACCAACAAACTTTTTAGGGATTTTCTAGATCTCTTTTTAAACAACCTTTGGAACTTATATTTAATGAGTCCTATTTCACATTTGATAATGATATCTATCAACAAACATGTGGTGGTAGCGATGGGGCCAACCACTGCTGAATTTTTCATGAATTTTTAGGAGACTTAATTTTCCGAAAATCAGTGTGCCGACGATTATAAACCACTTTTTCATCGTTGTTTTGTCGATGACTGATTCACAGATTTTAATAAACCTTTACAAACTCAAAGGTTTCTTGATTATATTAATTCTTTACACTTGAATATTTCTTTTACTATTGAAACAGAAAATAATAACAGTATCTCTTTTCTATTCTCCATTTTCATTTCCAAAGAAAACCGTAATATCTTGTCATCGATCCATAGAAAACCAACTTCTCCAGGTTGAGGGATTAACTTTTGTAGTTTATTTGATTTTAAATATAAAATTTCTACCATTAAGACTCTTGTACACAGGGGCTTTCACCTTTGCTCATCCTTCCTCTAAATCCACCATGAGTTCCAGAACTTGAAGTCACTCTTGATAAAAAACAGCTTTCTGTCACTCTTAATTGAAAGGACGATAAAACAATTTTTAAATGGCATATATTGGTAATACTTCAGTTTAGGGGCGCACGATAGGGAGCACTGATTCTAGGCTACAAATTTGGGCTACAATTTAAGCCTTATGACGTAAGACGTCATAAGGCGAAGCCCCTCATTTCAAAAATAACTAAAAATGTAATATTTGGTGGAAATAGCCTAAATTAGGCTATTTCGTCTTTATTATTTCGATAAACATGCTGAGCCGATCGCACGTTTATCAAAATAACAAAGACAATAGCGCTACCTAATTTAGGCTATTGCCGCCAAAAATTTAAATATTTTTAGTAACTTGAGAAAATGGGGCTCTAAGCCCCCCAAACCCCCAATTAATTGTGGTGAGTTGCACCGCCTGCAACTTAAAAAAAAAACACCTCGTAATATTCCTAATTCGAAAGACTAACATTAGCTTTTAATATAAAATGTGATTGCGAAATGTCGGCAGCGATATCATCCTCTTAAATTACCTAATAATACACCCACTATCTCCGGTAAGCCTGAAGATCCGCGACACGCCCGCCAAAGTGTATGTTTTCAGCTGAAATCTATCGCAACCAAGTTGCTTTATGTTTCGTTCAGATGCGCAGAAACGATTTGTTAACAAAAAAACACGTGAAAACATCACTCTATAAAAAATTACGATTATATACTGGGGGGCTGCGCCCCCAAACCCCTCCAATTATTTGAAATCTTAGGGTCATCGCAGGGCGATCCCATTCATGAGCCTTAACTCGAAATTAGTCAAAAAAGGTGAAACATATTGGAACATGGACGAAATATTATGCTGTCAGGACCGGGAAACAGCGGAGACGAGCGCGTGACGCAGATCTTCAGGTTTACCCTATTTCAACCTTTCACTATTATAATAGAGCGAACTTCTTTTAAATGAGACCACGATCTATAGAAAAGTCTATTAAATTGACCGAGGAATTAACACAAGTCGTATTGAAGTCGAAAGAAACCGTATTCACAGGAATCGCGCTCTTTTAACTGCTCGATTTCAGGGTTTCCAATGTTTGAAATAAGGTTGAATTAAGGGTTGGCAGTGTGTGAAATTAATGGTTTAGTTTCACAAAAATATTTAAACGAAACATACAAAGTTTAATACATTAGTAATTATAAAAAATCAATGCATTACTAAATAATATAATTAAGTAGAAGTGCAGGCATTTACTAAATAATATAATTAAGTAGAAGTGCAGGCATTTACTAAATAATAAAGTCTAATAACAAAATAACAAAACAAATACAACGCTGTGATTGGCCACATATGAAGCTACCGTGTGACGTCTTAAGCCCTAGATTGTAGGCCAAAATTGTAGCCCAGAAACAGCTCCCTCTAGCGTGTGCGCCTAAACGAAAGTACTACCCATAGGTATATTACCGTCCCTTTCCTGAAATCACTGACCTAAAGAAGTTAGATTTCTTGTTGTTCCTGAGATTGTTTTTTTGAATCAAACCTTCAGAAAAGATATCTCTAAACTATTAACAACATTTTTTAGGCAAACCAAATTTAAAGTTGTTTTTTCCAACAACCACACAATTGGGAATTTTTTTTAAATTAAAGATCAAACTCCTAAGGAGTTACGTACTGATGTAGTTTATTTTTAATCTTGACCAGTGTACCTTTGGAAAAGTACCCACCTACCCTTCAGGCCCGTTTTTTCTCTCACATGGGCATCAACATTAGAACAAGGAAACCTCTTAATAAAATGAACATTCTTCGATAAAAGAGCACTCAATTAAATGCCAAACGATCCGATCCGTGGATGACTTCGAGATTTTGGATTCAAATAATAACCCTCTGAATGTATATATATCAAAACACTATCTCCTTCACTCAATTCTGATTCTGATTCTGTTACATTAAACATCCTTTAAACGACCACTACTACTGAAACTGTTATATTTTACATCACCTCTCTACCACACCATATTCTCACTGTATATGAAAGATTCAAGGTATGTTTCTTATTTGATCCGTTTGGTTTTGTAATGATTTTTGTTTTTTATATCTTTTACTAGCCAGTTATTTAGTTTGATTTTTTTGTACAATTTTACTTTACATCTTTCCTTAAATCATTGTATTTTAGTCCACTCAATTTATAATTATAAGGAGATAGTGTTTTGATATATATACATTCTGATTCTATTACATTAAATATCGTTTAAACGACTACTACTAGCGAAACTGTTATATTTCCCATTACCTCTCTACCACACCATATTCTCACTGTATATGAAAGATTCAAGGTATGTTTCTTATTTGATCCGTTTGGTTTTGTATTAATTTTTGTTTTTTATATCTTTTACTAGCCAGTTATTTAGTTTGATTTTTTTTGTACAATTTTACTTTACATCTTTCCTTAAATCATTGTATTTTACTCCCCTCTATTTATAATTATAAGTCGTGTTGAACACTTATACCTATTTTATATATCTCAATCTGTTTTCTAGAGACAGAAGATGACCATAAGGTCGAAACGTTGCCCTATTAAATCTTAATAAATAATGTTGGTTTTAAGTCTGCTCCTCGCCATTGGTTTCTTATTCAAAATTAATATATATATATATATATATATTTTTATATATATATATATATATATATATATATATATATATATATATAAAATTAATATATATATATATATATATTTATATATATATATATATATATATATATATATATATATATATATATATATATATATATATATATGCAGGTTCTACATATTAAAGTCCACAGCTGTAGCAGAGTTATTAATTTTTAACTTATATTTTCTTAATATTCCTTACAGGTTTTTTAACGAGGTCTTCGAGGCGAGAAAGAACATCCGCGAATGACATTCTTTAATCCTAGACGCCTTTCGACCATGTTTGGTCATCTTCAGGAAATGAACAGAAATGGAATTATTTATCCGATCGATCGATCGATGTATGTATATAGAAAGAAGAGAGAGGGATTATTGTGTAACACAGGTGATCAGGTAGTCATAGAGGAAAAGGGTACGGAAATAACTTGAAAGGGGATAGGAAGAGTTGATAGGGTGGTGGCTAGACACCGATTCCTGGTGTAGTTGGGTGTGTCTCGTGGTGTTCGTGACTGGACGGCGGTTAGGGGGTGGTAAGGAAGGAGATCATGTCTGCATAGTTGGAAATGTGTTATTCATGATGCTCTTAACTTATGCGTAGAATGGTATGGGTTGCGGGTGGTCATGGGCTGCGGGGTATCGCAGTGCCATCGCAACATATAGTCTTGCGTGTAGTGCGGTGTATATGGGGTCTCTGGTGAGTTTCCTCGAGTTGTTTTGTGAGTCTAGTAAGAGTGTATGTGTTGAGGGATGCTAATTTGTCGTTGTCGTGTAGTGTCGAAATTCTAGCGTACATGGGATAGCGGCAAGCGTGCTTCAGAGCAGAGTACTGAATGCGCTAAGCTTTCTTCTGCCACGTGACACTCGCAGCTACGAGTGAGAGTGGAGCGTACGTGAAAAGATCTTGCACCGGTGCCTTATATAGGTGTAACTGTAATTTATTGCCCGCAGGGTAGAACCTGCGCAGCATTTTGTTTGTGCGTGCGGCTCTTGCTTGTATCATGTGCTGGTGTATATTGAACCTAAGGGAGTTGTCAAAAGTTACCCCAAGGATTTTTGTCTGTTGTGTGTAGTTGCGCCTTGTTGGGTTTAGGTGGTTCCTGTCTGGTGTGCGTGATAAAATTTGTAGGTTTTGCATGTAGTGATCTCTTGCGCGGAAGAGTGTCATTTGTCTTCTGAGGATACGTTGCAATCAGCCATTTATCCTCGTATTCTGTAGTTTCGTCTAGTATTATTAGTGCGTGGTGCGCAATCTCGTATGGTCTGCGGCCGCTGACGAGAATGGTTTCGTCATCGGCGTAGGACACTGTGTAAGTATGACGGCAGTTTTCGGGTGGCCGTGGGGTGTCGTTTGTGTACATGATGTAAAGTGTGGGTGCCAGTACTATTCCTTGGGGAACGCTTGAGCGTGGTGTGAAAGGTTTTGATAGGGTATTGTTGTATTTTATGTGGCATCTCCGTTCAGTCAAGTAGTGCGAGAGGAACCTTCTGGTGCAGGGAGGTAACTCCGTATTGTTGGCGAGTTTCGAACGTAGTCCCTCGTGCTAAACCTTATCAAAGGCCTTCTCCACGTTTTGGTTGATAGAGAGTGTCTTTTGTCGTACCTGGCGTTTTTTTTATATTCTGTCGTGAACGCTGGTCACCTGAGTGGACCGGCCCCTCCTGAACCCGTATTGGTAGGGGGAGAACCATTCCCTCTCTTCCAGGTAGTCCCGTAGGTGGCAGTTGATCATATGTTCGAGTATTTTGCCTATGTGCTCTAGTAGAGTAATAGGCTCCTCATAGGATGTGAAAACATCATTAAGTCCTCCATGTTTTCACATCCTCTGAGGAGCCCAACCCATCCATACTTACTAATCATCATCACATCAGAGTCATTTTCACGGGGTCGTTATCGGCCGTTCGGGGGAACCCTTCTAAAGAAAGGAAAGTAAGTTTTAAAAGGCGGTCCTCAATGGTACATAACAATACATCCACACTCACACTCCTACACATAACAGAAAAACACCCACTACTAACAACCATCACAAACATAATAAAGACTCACACAGGCCACAAACTCGTCGCGCTTCCGCTCAAACAAGGACGTAGTCAAGTTCCACGAACTTGCGTCTGACACACTCACCACACAAGACCTTCAAACAAAACTAGCCGACGGTGTACACAAGAAACACTAAACAAGAGTCCTCAAGACTAATCCCCTATGGCTGGTTTTCTCCACCGATGACCTCTGCACAAACCTTGGACAGAATTATAGGGAAGAGGTCTTTAAAGACTTATATTACAAACGTACAAAACAATGGGCAGTAATTACACTGCCCGATGAACACAGCAAAACACTGCTGCTAGACGAAGGCATCAAGGTCTGCGACACACTAACCTATCCACATAACACCGAGCCAGAGCTAAACATAAAACCCAGACAGTGCCACCGATGTTACAAAACCGTCCACGAGACACTAACTTGCCAAGCAGACTTAGTTTGCTCAAGGTGTAGTGTAGTGGGCCACCACTACACCACATGCACAATCACCTCGCTCCTCTGTACAAACTGCGACGGCGATCATGTTGCAGTTAACCCTAAATACCCTTACCTAAGTAAGGCCTGCTCTGACGCTGTAGCGGTAATACGGCGTACACAACACACCAATACAACCACACACTCCACCCTCGCCCCTCAACGCTTTCCACAAAAATCACTCTCCTACCCCAGAAACAGTTTAACCAAACAGCAAACCAGACTCACCCACCTATTTCGACACTTGCCCCCACCGAAACACCCTAAACCCAGAGATCCCCACTACTCCTGACACCCACCCCTACCCCACACCACACACCAAATGAGACCACACACCCAAAGTTACACTGGCCGCTATGCTTTCAACGGTGGGAACGACATGTCGAGGAGAGACGCTGTTTGCCTCGCAGGGTCTAGAACAGATCATCTTCCCCGAGAAGGTTTTCGCTCTAGTCGACGAGCAAACACACAGGAGACCCGCACTCCTCCCCACCCCGGTGGTCACAAACACCGCCCCTCACCTTCACTACACTCCTGCCTCCTCCCGCCCTTCTGTCCCCGCCCCCTAGCCGCCTGTACCCTCGAAACCTGCCCCTTTGCCCACCTCTCTTCCAACGGCCACCTCTCCTCCCAACACAGCTACCACTCCTTCCTCCTCTATACCTAAACTCCCTCCTACCACCACACTTCTCCCTCGGCAGCCTCAACTTAAGAAGATTGACAGCCTCTATTGTGCCGAAGCACTCATCACGATTTTAACCCGTGTTGGGCTGCTGAAATAGAGCATTTACGGATCAAGGCCGCCAATTTACGTGTTAATTGATGGAATATGTGGGCAAGTTATCCATGATAAAACCCTTGTTTACGACTCCGTTCCACCCAGCCGAAAATGGGATGTGCGAAAGGGTAAATAGCAGTTTCAAAGCCATTCTGAAGAAATTATGTGCCAAGCAGCCCTAAGGAGATGCTCCCGAGGTGGGGTCCAAGCCTGACTGCCCTCTTGAGGAACATGTTGCTAAACAGGCGCCTCGCAGACCTCTGTACGGCGAAGGGTGTCTTTTTTGTCGACCCGTACGCCGTATTCTATGGTAGAAAAGACCTCTACCAAAGGGACGGGGTGCACTTCTCCTTTAAGGGGAATGCTTTCCTAGCTAACCTTATCCAGGATGTCGTGGAGCGCACCCAAAGGAGTGTCCGGACCATTGGGAAGGCGGACGTACGCCAGTACTCCCGAGTCACTCCCCAAACAACCTTCTCGGAGGTTGTCAAAAATGGTGCCACCGTGACAACCAAGAAGCCGGGAAACAGAAGAGTATAGGGGGTCCTACATTAGGGGACTCGCTGAAAGTTCTTCTGTTCAATGCGAGGTCAATCAGGAACAAGTTTCCTAAGCTTCGTGGCCTGGTAGTGACGAAAGAACCCAAAATGGTAGCTAAAACAGAATCGTGGATAAAAACCTCAAACAGAGACTTTGAAGGCGAATTCACGGTTCCTGGCTACCAACTCTTCCACAAAGATAGGCCTAGAAAGAGAGGGTGGCGGTGTAATGTTGTGTGTCAAGGATACAATCGAATCTACGAACTCCGACGTTATATCCGACCACGAGCTCTTAGGCGTTGACCTAGAGATCGGTCCTGTCAGATACAGGACCCTGCTGCTTTACAGACCCCCTTTCCAACACTTTGAGAAGAACAGGGAACTGTACCAGCTGCTGGGTGAGCTTGTTCAAGGCAGAGTGTGCATCGTTATGGGCGACTTCAACAGACAAGTTGACTGGAGGACCAGAGCAGCCTGTGGCGAGAACGCACTACTCCTGGAGTTCACCAACAACGAGTTCCTCACTCAATGGGTCAGAGAACCGACGAAAGGAGACAATATGCTCGACTTGGTCTTCACCACTGAGGATGATATCGTTAAGTATCTCTCTGTAGGCGAAGAGCTCGGTGGCAGTGATCACTAGCTAGTTAGATTTAGCGTCAAGATCCCGAAGGTAAGGTTCTGTTGACAGTCAATCAAGGAAACTTGACTTGAGAAGAGCAGACTTTGCAAGCCTTCGTTCTGGACAGACTAACGCGAGGCTAGAAGTGTGCGATGCTGTTAAAGACTCGTGGAATAGTTTCAAAACCACATTCATGGGTCTTCAATTAAGTTTCACCCCTCTGAAATGCCCCCGTCGGTCTTCTGTTGAACCAAAGTGGTTTAATCGAGAAATCGGCCAACTTCTTAGGGAGAAGATAACTGTGTACCGGCCTTTGAAGATCCCGGGTGACTTTGACGGTGACATGGTTGCCAAGATTTCCAAATTTGCCGACGATACCAAGCTTGGTATGAACGTTGCGAAGGATGGAAATACTGCCTGCCTCCAGAAAGATCTTCGGAAGATTTGGAAGTGGTCAAATACGTAGCAAATGCCTTTAAAAGGTGAAAAAATGCAAAGTGATGCATATCGGCCACAGAAACTCCCAATCACCCTTTATCATTAAGGGGACTACTCTTGAATCTACTGACACTGAGAAGGACTTGGGTGTAACTATCACGAGTGACCTCAAGTTCTCGAAACAGTGTATTGAGGTGGAGAAGAAAGCCCAAAGAATGTTAGGCTACATAAAGCGCCAGTTTGGATACCGTAACAGGGAGATAGTACTTTGTCTGAACAACTCCGTCGTTCGGCCGCACCTGGAGTATGCCGTACAATTTTGGAGTCCTTCATTCCGAAACGACATCGCGAGATTAGAACGCGTGCAAGCCAGGGCAACCAAACTGATTCCCTCTATCAGACATAAAAGTTATGAAGATAGATTAAGGGAATTAGATATGTTCTCGCTCGAGATCCGGAGACTACGTGGTCAGCTTATCGAAGTATTCAAAATACTTCGAGGCTTCGACAGACTGGACTACGGGGATATTTTCCAGCTCAGCGAGGGGAGAACAAGAAATCACGGCTTTAAACTTGAACTGAAGCGATAACACCGTGATCTGTGTTGGAAATTCTTCACTTACAGTATCTGCGGTAGTTGGGACGCACTTCCGACGGAAGTTGTCAACAGTGAATCTGTTGACCAGTTCAAGTTAAGACTAGATAAAGTCTGGCGAAATCGCCGTTAAGATCCTCGCGAGTGATCTTCGAGGTTGCCAACGGACACCTTCTAAGATTGCGTCAAAAGTACCCTCCTTGTATGGACCATAAGGTCTTCTAGGGTACTTATTTTCCTTGTAACTCCTTGTAGCTCCTTGTAGCTCTCTTTGCGTATAGAGAAATTCCACATCGCACCTTTGGTTTCGCTCCGTTTGAACTACTATACGGAAGGAAGGTATGAGGCCCCTTGATTTATTTAGAAATCAAAAAATGGATCAGAAAATCCATTATTCGTACTCGTATCTGTTCGAATTACGAGAGAGGTTGGAGAAATGGGCCGAAATAGCGTATCAAAATACGGATGTCAACCTGGAAAAATATAAAACTTACTTCGACTACAAATTTAAGCTAGGTAAGAAAGTTTTATTGTTGCTACCAACTGAAAACAACAAATTATTGAGCCAATAGAAGGGCCCCTAGAAAGTGATCAAGAAACGCGGCCCCGTTGATTGTTTGATTGAAACGTTAACAGGAAGAAATCTTTTCATGTAAATCTTCTCGAGACGTATCACCGATGCGCATGGGCTTACCAGATTGTGGCTATAGATGAGAAATCTCCTATGGAGGCTAATTATCCCATAGACAAGTTGCCTGCCTAGAGAAAGCCAGATAATACCCCTACACGTCTTGCCAGGCGCAACTGAATCCTTGTTCGCCGAAGTAAAAGTGAGCGACCAACTGTCGCCTCTTTAGAAAACCCATCTACAAGCGCCCATGAAGCAATTCCATACTGTCATCTGGAAATTTCTGGTTGTGCAGCAAAATTTGAACAAAATACCCAATTGACTACCCAAGAACCAGTCCGATCTAAGCCGTAACCGCTGCCTATACATCTGAGAGAAGAATTTAATGCTGAAGTTGACAAGCTGTTAAATTTCAAAAGAAGAAAGTGTCAAATTAGAATATTGCTCTCCGGCCGTTATGGTTAAGAAACCACATGGATCATACCGGATGTGCATCAATTATAGAAAATTAAATTCAGTTACCATATTCAATGCAGAACAGATCTCTCTTATTGACCAGAATCTTCATCTGTTTGAGAAAGCCAAATTAATAACAGAGCAGAAATTGTGCAAGGCTTATTATCAAATTCCGTTAAGAGAAGAGGTCAAGAAATACACGGCTTTCCCAAATGGAAAGGGGCTGATGCAATTGCAACAACTCGTCTTTGGTCTTATCACTGCATTCAGTAATTATAATCGGATAATGAGAAGGATATTAGATGGATCTATTTTGATAATATTTAGGTGGCTACGAATGAATGGAATCAGCACCTGACTGCTCTACAGGCACATTTGCTAAGACTTCGGGAGCATAATCAAACTATTGGGCCCAGTAAGTGTCATTTTGTATACAGTACAATTTACTATTTAGGCTTCCGTGGAAATAACCAACTAGATCCCCAGGACGATAAAATTCAAGCAATTGTTGAAATGCCTCTGCCTGTGACCAAGAAGCAATTAAGATCTTTTATTGGTCCTGGGTCCTTTGACAAACGCTTTATTCAGAACTTCGCCTCACTCTCCACTCCCTTGTGTGAACATTTAAATAAACAAGCCACGAGCGCCTTCTATGCAACCCGCTGTCGGTTAAGAGTTTTGATCAACTTAATCGCAAACTCGCGTCGGGATCCATATTACGTTTGCCCAATCCCGATGAACCATTTGGCATTCGAACAAATGCCAGCAACGAGGGAATAGGCTGTGTTCTAGTCCAGTACGGGAAAAATGATAAGAGCTTTCCCATAATATATGCAAGTCAGAACTTGCTAACCCACGAAAAGTAATACGCTGTGATTGAGCGAGAGGCCCTCGCGATAATTTAGGGAATTAAAAAGTTTAAAATATTTTTGGTAATATAAACTGACCATAAACCCTTGTCCTACCTACGAAGTGTAAAAAAGAAACAATAATGGTTGTCTAATGCACTAGAGTTTCATTTTACAAAAATTTCACTTTAGGATCCTGCATATTAAATGCTCCGATAACTGTATGGCCGATAGCTTAAGCAGGAATCGATTGAATTCCTTTTCGAACTGATTTTGATTGAGAGTAAATTTTTCAAATTTTTAAGATTGATTTTTTTTTTTTACATATGCTGAGGCAATATTTCCATTAATTTTAAAGGAACATGTACCTTTTTTGATTTTATTTTTTGTATAGTAGACTGATTGTGCTAATTATATTGCTATGGAGCCGAGGCAGGTGAGCCTCCTTTAAGATATTTGTTGATAATTGTGGTTATTTTCAATTATTTTTTTAATGATAATCCTTATATATATATATATATATATATATATATATATATATATATATATATATGAACTCCCCAGTCCGTTTATGTGTATTTTTTGTTGTTTTTTTAATTTAGTGCAATGTATTCTTTTTTTTCTGTTTCGAAATTACAATGTATACCCTCTGTTTGCTATTATTGGATGTCACTTCTTTCCGGAAGTCCCATCTTGAGGGTGAAGGAGAAGTCAAAGTTAAGAGAAATGGAGATCAGAGATAGAGAGTGCGAGACGAGTATGACGGAAAGAACCCGCGATCGGCTTCTTTTTGAGGTAAATTCTGTTTGATATGACGCCCTATAGCGAGCCTAATTGTAACGAGAGGATCCGCGAGATGGCGTGAAGGTCTAAATTCACTTCCGGCGCCTCTGTATAAATAAAGTAAAATCCACTATCGGCGCCTCGTTAAAATTCACTTCTGGTGGGCCCGTATAAATAGTTAAGTGTTGGCTTGGATAAGATTAGTATTTTGCCAAAGAGGACACGACGCAGAAGAATTCTTTCTCTCGCCCTTTCTTACCCCAAGAGCCCGAAGACAAGACAAATTATATAAGAAGAAATAAGAACTAGGAACGATGAGACTCCCACACAGCCGTATTCGACTCAGCTTTTCCGCGGAGAAATACTCTCTCGATCCCTTCTCTCGAGGCTAGCAGTGGTTGTTAGAAGAAAGTTTGTATTCTAATTCATAACATTAAATAGGCTGAGTACTATTCCGCCAAGTGCAAACCCACCTGTGCCGTTGAAAAGCAATCGAACTCATCGCCCACCCCCCTCGGCCTCAAGCCGTTCTCTCTGTTACAAAATCTTCCGGCGGCAGATCCACCTGGAATGGTATTTTCCCTTTGGCGGTCGTGTACGTTTGTGTGTAAGTGCTCACGGCTCCCGCCTAGAGTTGACGTGTGTAAACCTTTTGATCATTTAGTTCTTTTTTATTACTATGTTGTATAAAATATTTTATTTTTTTTTGTGCAGTAGTAAACATTATTTTGTTTCATCCAGTTTGATATCCAGAACCTCCTAGTTAGTTGATTTAATTTGGCCATGGAAAATAGTCACTCTTACTCGATTTAGTGCAACCCACGTTTAAAGTGCATCATTCAGGGCAAGGTCAATCGTTTTCATCCACACTAAGAAGGTAACTATCACCTAAGAGCCCTAAAAAGAACTGAATCAATTTGTTTTTTAAACCTTTATTTTTACCATTACAAGTTTAGGCCTACCTCCATAGTTGGATGAAAACGACCCGTGTGATAGGACCGCAATAGTGAAGGTAAAAATACCAAATTGTTAAAAGCCCTTTAAGTAATGTTAGCTTAGTCTATTAGACACAGTCGTTTGCTTGACCTGGATGAAGAGCGTCCCTCAGGTGTCTCCGATGCAGTTTAAAGGTGTCTACTCATTGTTACACTAATCGCATATCATCACTTTGTACAGTGTAGTTTTCCTTACTAAGATCAATGTAAATTAGATTTCAAATGGTATCCTTTCATTCACTAGGGATATTCTATTGGTCACTTTACATTTGTGAGGGAGAAATCACAGCAAACAATAATTTTTTAAAAGCTAAATGGAAAAAATAACCTAGGAGATCGATCGATTTGAAAATCTTTCATGAAATAATTCCTGGAACTTCAACAGAAAAACTTACCTGTGCGCACTTGATACGAACGTTTCGAAGTCGTAGAGAGTAAACTAGGAAATAGTGTCTTAAAAGAGAACGCGAATAGGAAACAGGATGGAAATATCGTTATTAGCATATTCAATTTTTAATTGTCTTTTGCTCTTTATCTTCCAAAACTTATTATTCAGTATATTTGCTACGCTGCTTTAAAACATCGCAATAAATTTTTCTATCACGTCTACTTTATGTTCTGTAGCATTTTGTGTTTATGCTCCGCCGACCTTCGTGATTCAGACATATGAGACATAACAGCTTACATTTGACTATTAGCTTTCGTACATTGTGGATGTCTAATTATTAATATGTATATGCCTTATGTTACAAGGGGATGGACTATACAAATTTTATCGAAAATCTTTGCTGTATTCATATAATAATTGTCGAAGGATTTTAATGTTTATTTTCTTTTAGGAACTTGAAGCCAACATCATTTCTGGTTGACGGAAATGCTTAAACAGTGAAGATTTTTTTTTGTTGTAAATGTAGAAATTTCAGTTTACCCAGTGCATGACAACAATTAGCAATTTTTTAAGGAAAGATTACCTAGTTAATATAGTTTTTAGGATAATTATTAGGAAACAATTAAAGTCAGCAAGCCCTGCATAGAAATACCCCGCAAAGGATCAAATGAAACCGAAAAAATCGACTATTTTTAAAGGTTTCCTTCACTTGAAGACGAGATAATAGCGATATAATTTATGTAAGATGAGTATAATGTAGATTTACAAGATGATGGCTCATGCTCTAACTCAGCACCGCAGTGTTTTATGACAATAAGAGATTTGGGTCTTTCTAAAGAATCATTAAAACTACTATCATTAAGATTCAAAACGAAAGCAAGTACTTGTTATAATTCCGAAAGTAATATTTTATCGTTACAAGGAATAGGATCTTTTACGATGTTCAAAGATGAGATTGGTAGAATTTGTTTTAAACCAATGGGTCTGACATTTTATTATCCAAATGAGTGGTGTCTGTTTTTAGTTAAAAGTGTGCATATTTAGGTGGTTCTATTCCCAGTAGCCAATAAGTCCATCTAAATTAAAAATACAAAGACAAAGAATGAGTTCTTAATTTACGTAAATATGGTGACCATATCTTGATCATCTTTGTAGAATTCTTTTTTGATATTGATTACAAAGATATACATCGTGTAGATTGCATCATGAGCATAGATTTCATTTTCCTCAAATCCAACATGATATAATATCTGAAAATCCAGGTTTCGTAAGTAATGAACAATGTGAAAGGTTTCATCGAGATATTAAACGTTGAAAGAGTGATAACTAGGAAGGTTGGAAACTCATATGATGGCCGACTACTGTTGCAGTATTAAAAGAGACTGCTTGAGAATAAATCACTGTTGAAAGTCTTAGAAGCGATATTTTATTTCTTGAAATCCATCTAATTTACTTGTTTTTTTATGTTATAAATTTCTAAGGTAACATATTACATTTTAAATTACAATCTAACGTCATTTATATAATAAATAAATTTAGTTTTATCTTATATCATTCGCTACTTACCATCGTTTTATGGATTTGTCGAAAATATGAAGTATGATATGAGCAAACACTTTATGTGTTAAGCAATATCAATATATACGTCTACAAAAACTGTCTACCCCATGTTATTATTTTGCCTTTGATCAAATATCTTTTCGCCTAGGTGTAACCAATGTTATCATGACTCTTCTTATCTCAGAATGTATCATATCTTATTTATCGACTGATTTAATCATATTTTTTACCCAATATTTATTTTCGATTTGATATAAAAAAAACCTTGGTATAAACAATGAGGTGATACAAGTATTTGAAATATTTCTGAAATATTCTTGCATTCCTTTGCTTATAAAACTGACAGGAAACTCAAAGGAAATTTCGTAAATAAATATTTAACGGAACAAATACAGATAAACAAAGAAAATATTTCTTATGTGTATATATTATGTTTGATATATGATACTGAGTTCCTGTTAGTTTTATAACTAAACGCAACAACGGAATAATTTCACAAATATTGAAAGTTAAGTGTGCAAATATTTATGTCATCTCACTCTATGTATCATACCACTTAATTAAAACGAATAAAATACATAGATATTTAAAAGGAATGAATCCATAACATATAATACTGAAAATTCTAAAGACATCAAAATTATATCTTTTCACCTGAATAGCAAAATTGCTCATTTCACACAAAAAAAAAATAATCGAAAGTGTTTATTTACATCGCTATTCCATACGTTCTAAATTCGTTCGTATATATTTGCTTTATACTCTGTAACCACTGTAACAAATGTTTCAACAGATAACTTTGTTATGTGTGACTAAATAATTGGTTTAAAACCTAAACCTTCCATTTACATTGTTTTGTTGCAAAAAATCACTTCTTCCTAATTAAAATAATTCATACGGTTTTGATTTCCAATTTTGAGCTGGAGTAATTCAAAAGAGACCATTTTCTTGGCTTTCTTCGTTTTCTTGCTTTACATATTCCTTGAAATTTTCTGACATTGTTTCAATATCATGAAAAAAATACAAATCCCTCATAGAGCGCATACCTCTTCCAAACCATTTTTCATATGAACATGAATAAACATACAAAGGTATCGAAACCAAGCTTAGAAAAAAGCTTATAATAGTGTTCAGCAGACAGATCATCAACTACCTTTAAACAACACTAATAGCCTTAAATTCTATTCGCATAAAATATAACCCACAGGAAAAGGAAGAAGCCATCCAAAATGTACTATTACATTCTGAAAGAACAATTATTAAATTCAAACCTCTAATTATATTTGCATTTAAACCCAAAGCTTTCTAATAAACTAAAGTTCCAAAAGTTATTGGATAGGTATATATTTTCGTGTAGAAACTCCTCCCACCAGTAGAAACGCAGCTGCTCGATGTGGCATCAATTCACTAGGGGAGGGAAAACTTCACTGGAGATATTGATTTATGTAGTCTCGATAGTTTTCCACAGTTCACTGAATTTTGTAGGCACCCGATGTTCTATGCGAAGAGACTGGCGCGCCAGATCCCATAAATGCATGATAGGGTTAATCTCAGGTGAACGTTGTGGCCACGCCATTAGTCAAAACTCCCCAAACTCTCTTCCAGCCAATTTTGGGAAACTTAAGCCGATGACACGGTTGATTATCATGTTGAAATATTTCACTATTTTTGAGCGACATGAAATCCATGACTGTATGTAAAGAGTCACGACATTTTGCAATGTAGCGTTCACCGGTCAAAGACGTATAATCAGGCAGACCAGACGATTTTATCCATTCTAAGTGAGCACACACCATAACAGTAGGGACCACCACTAACTGGCAAGTTCCTTTGTTGAAGAGTGGAGGCAATGGCCTTATTCTATGTGCGCAAAACCCGACACCTACCATCAGGCAGAAAAAAAAATGGAACCTGACTCATCGGACATAGCCATATATAGCCATTCCTCAATGGTCCAGTTAGCGAAGTTGCGAGCTTTTCCCTTTTTCGACGGGTTAGCATGGACTTATGAATATGTATTCGGTACTTATTGCTTTGACTTATCATGCGATCTTATGCATGGTTGTTTGGCTGTTACCATGGAAAATTATAAGAAGAGGCCACTCTACACTTGGTACCCACTACCATGCCTCGTTCGAACTCCGCTAATAATTGAAAAAGGGAATTAAACCCTGGTATTCTAATTCCCAGTGATGAAAAGAAGGCTTACAGGTATATATAGCAAAGTCTTGGATTTAATCAAAACGGTGTCGTATGTAAGTCATTCGTTTTATTTGGTTGAGAGAAATACAGGAATATTCCCATAAACAATAGAAAGAGTTCTCATTTAAATTCATATTTACATCAATTTATGTGACATTAAATAGATTTCTCTTTAATGTCACATATTAAGATTGTATATTTTTGTAATACTATTTCTTGGCAATATCCTTTTATTTAGTTAAATTTTAAATAAATTATTAATACCAATTTTTGCGAATTTTTAAACCTATTTATTTGAGATACATTTTTAGATTAGTATTTTCTCTAATGACAAAATTTGGGATCTTAATTCTCCATTTGTTTAAAAGCGGTATTTGAATTGTCCATTGATTAAAACAATGTATCTGTATTCTACGTTTAAGATATTTGTGGATCTAAGTTTCTCTTCGGCTTTTTTATAGTAGAAGGTAAAGATTCATTGCTGGCTCAGTCACCAGTCTACCCTGTGGGAAAACGGGGAGGGACACACAGTTAGTCCTTTTATCTAATTCCTTTTTCTTGTCGAAAGGATCTAAATTGACCTAGATTGGAAAGGATGGGGCGAAACCGATGAAAATAGAGAGTATTAGGAGAAAGATTACAATTTGTAAGTGAAAAAGTTCTCTTCGGCTAACAAGGGTGCAATGGCTAAATACTTATTGTTTTTTAAAATGTAATTGTGTTCCATAGGAAGATGTTTCTCTCTCTATCAATTGCTTCTATCTCAATTTTTTGAGTGGTCCATTAAAGGGTAGAAGCTGTCATAATTTTAGCTACTCTTGTATTAGGCCTTTTCATACTTTGGGGCAACCATATATTTTCATTAAATCCTTTAATAAGGGGTGCTTAAATGATAGATTTTGGGGTGTAGATTTTGCAAAAGAACTTTATTTTGTTATACAATTGATCCTACCTACATCAATTTCCATTTAAATAAAAGTAAATTTCTTCCTTTCGTCACGAGCTTATGTAACCTATTTATATTTGATCCAAGTACACACAAACACAAAGTAACCTCAAATTTACATGTTTATTGAATGGGAAAAGTATATGCAAAGCTTCACATATAGCTGCATGGGTCACTTTGGGTCATATTCAAAAGTTAAACTTTACCAGGGCACACAAATCCTGCTTTGACTCATTCCTGTACATCAGACGTCTACTTGTCTCTTGTGCCCTGATTCTTATATCCCTCTTTTCATGTGAGAAATACTGGGAAGAAGCCTCAGTCACCATTCTTACAACCCTCTCAATGCTCTGTGTGTGACAAGGCCAGTCAGTTAGTTTCATAGAAGAGTCAATTAAGTTTTTCAATTCAGAAAGACTGAAAGAGCAAGTGAGAGGTGGCTAGGAGACATCTTCTGACCAATTGATCAGATCCCACATCTTGGTATTATCAAATTAATGTCTGGTCTCCTTCTAAGCCTTACAAAGGAGTCTCCCAGTTGAGTATCTGGGTCCCCTTCTCCCCTGATGGTCTGAATTATTTTCACCCCTTCAGTTCTCTCCGCCTGATCTTCAGAGCATAGGAGGGTATGGAGGATGGCTTCACTGTATAAATACCAAGCTGATTTCTTAACAGTTGGCAAACAATATCCAACACCCCCCTCCTCTGAGACTTAAGCCAGTGAAGTTGATGAAGAATGTGCCTAGGTCCCTCGGTCCAAGAGGGCTTAATCTTAACGTTAACCTAGCATGGGTAATATACACCAATGGAAAACTCAACAATGAGTCGTAGATTCTTAAAGACGTTTCCTTTGAGTTCATGCTTTGACACCACAGCCGAATAAGTCTGTTAGCTGTGGTCAGCCAGCGATGTCATTTACTGGTCCTATTTCCAATAGAGAAAACCCTGTAGGAAGCATTCCATCTCTGATTGCCGATACAATTCTATAGCCGTAGTGTTGATGAGTGGAAATATCTTTCACCACTTCCTGAGGTATCTTGGTAATGAGAGAACCTAAGGATATTTGAGTGAAATTTGGGTTGATATCCAAGTCTGTAACAGAGTCAAGGAACTTTCCTATTGGTCCGGAATATCTGTTGTCAGATAGTGTTGGGCCATCCAGGGTGATAATTAGATGACGGATAGGGAGTTCCCTAGTGTGCAGGTTACAAACCAACCAAACAAGCTTTTTGCCTAAGTGGAGCGCCATTTTACGCATTACTCCAGTATTTACACCTGTGTTTACATTCGTGGAATCTCCTCCAATGGCCATTGTCGTAAAATGTCTCTTTTTATCACTCCACACCTGACACCACTTTTGTCGTTGTATACCTTGTGGAAAGTGAAGTACTTCTTTGATGAAGTAGGCTTTGATCTAAGAGTGCAAATTTTGTTGTTTTTAATGAAGAGCCGCTTCAACACGTAAGGATAAGAAGGAAACACACAGCAATTCCCAAAATAAACTTATATTTTAAATTTAACAATTTACTACCCAAAAACAAAACATAAACGATAGAAATACTCCGAATTTTAAAAAACACAAAAAATACTTCAATTAACTTGACACTCTAATATTGACTAATTCGATGCTCACTTCAATTTAAAAAAAAAATGCTAACGGCCTTTACTGGCCGCAAATACCTTTGTGGATGCCCCTTGGAACGGGTTTGCGTCTGACCTTGAACTCACTGAGCACTTTACCACGGGAATTTTATTGTCTCCAAGACACGTGCCGACCGGCCAGATGGAGGATGCGGACGAATAACTTGAAAGCCCCAACTGACTGAAGAGTGTGGCAGCTGGGTTTCACACGCTTTCGGTAGGAAGGGATATCACCACGGGATAGTGAAAGAAGGTTCCTTTCTCCTCTTCGGATTACTCTGAGGAGTAATTCACACTGTCTAGCGATGCGCTAAGGCTTGAATACCTTAACCCCGGGGAGTGCTGGAGGGAGTGTACTCTGGGGGGTGGTCTTCTTCAAGGGCGAGGACTGTAGTCGGGGATGGGGTCTTCTTCAAGGGCAAGGATAGCTGAGGGGGGGTTTCTTTGTCGAGAATAAGTTGAACTTAAACAAGTTAACTTAAAGGTCGGTTTGGTAACCAGGAACTAGCTCGAGGATGGGCTTCTTCTTAGTTCCAGTCTTCCTCAAGGGCGAGGCCTATCTCGGTGTTTTGGGATACACCAGGATAGAAGAAGGGGGGTTCTCTGACGAGAATAAGTTTAACTTGGTTCCTCAACCAAGTTAACTTATGAGTTTGGTGTGGCCACCGGGTAACGGGCTCGAGGAGGAGCCTTTTTCCTCTTATTTTCGTATTTCCTCAAGGTCGAGGAATATCCCTGGGCTTTAGTATGCTTTAAGATAAGAGGAGTCTCTCTAAAGAGAGTAAGTTGAACTTGAACAAGTTAACTTAACGTTCGGTTTAATAACCAGGGACTAGCTCAAGGATGAGCTGCTTCTTAGCCCCCTTGGTAGCCCTGTCTCTCTTGCAGGGGACTTCGTAGTCTGGTGACTCACGTATTCTACCTGTCCAGTCTTGGTAGCCCGGCCTCAATGCAGTGACTTCGTAGCTTGGAGACTCACGTATTCTACCGCGTTTTTCCCAATTCTTTGTTATTATACCTCGTCACCCCACTGGGGTAGGAGTAGGAGGGGAAGGGGGCTTTTGGACGGGCCCAGGAGGGTTCTTATTCCAACGGTTTTCGTCACCAAGTAATACCTCGGCTCCCGTTGGCCTTCGAGCTTGAGAGAAACGCGTCTCCAATTTCTTACATGAGGTGAAATTGAATATACTCTCGTAGGAAAGATCTTGCAGTTTAAAACCGTTCGGCTTTTCATACAGACGAGTGGCGAGGGACTGTGGTTACGAGTTTGACCCTCGGTGCCAGGCCCAGATGTTTTTGCGGTTACCGTCCCGTGTCTCCACTGAGAGAGAACGGGGGAGTGACAATTCCCCTACAGCTATTAAGCTTTTATTCAAACCCCTTTCCTTTAGCCATCCAAACATAGCCTTAGCGATCTTCTCTGAATGTGATTCTTCTTTTATAGCCTTTTCTGGGACAAAGTGAAAGAGGTAATTGCTCCAAGGCTCCCTGATGACAGTGTAATGCTCCTCTTTTGTTTTTGCTTGAAACAACTTTTCCCTTTCCTCTGCCTCCATCGTAAAATTTGTTACATAAATTCGTCCATCAAAGAGAACACAAAAAATTCCCCCATCCTTCCTTAAGTTTTCCTAAAACTCATGTTCAATAACTGTCATTAGCTTTTCCTGTGCTCTCTTAACTTTATTCTTATCAATTAATTTACTTGTATTTTCCTCAGTAATGAATCCAACATCTATTAAAGCTGCTGTTACTATAGCTGCAGTTGGTCTCAATCCGACATCTTATCTTATACTAGCAAGAGCAATATTCGGAATTTCATCATAATACTCTCTATTATTGGTGGAAGATTCCGGCTTTTGGACAGCTTCAAAAGTTACTTCATCACCCAAACTATTGTCACCATCAGAATTTTCTGCCTCCAGATCTTCACCTTCTGCCAAAAAATGCTCGATTTCTTTTCTCTCTGCTTTTCCTGTTAAAACAGCGCCTTCCTCCTTACTTTTTTTGGTGATACGTAAAACTGGCTTAATTTAATTTGGGAACTTCAATTCTTTAAATGAAATTCAATTTCATCTTGACTATTATGGAATAATAAACATTATTATTATTTAAAAGCTAACACAAAAAATATGGATTAATGGAATTCCAAAAATTCCCTTTAAATTAAAATCGCCTTTGTTGTTCGCAAAATGTATTAGTAATTTAAAAAGTGAAGGCAGTATTTAATATCAATTATTAATACATATTTTTATTATAGCTCAGTAATTCCAAATGGCATGGTTTAGTTAAAGTTCAGAAGTTGATTACTTAAAATAAAATTCGCATTTCGCAGAGAATTCTGGAGCAGTTGGTTAGAAGAACACGCTCCAATTATATATTATCTTAATTTACAATGTTCGACAGGAATATTTTTTTATTGCTTAAGTCAAGAGGCTGCAGCCCCGTGAATGGGGAGCTTTGGAGTTTGATGTTTGTGGCTGTTACTTTGGCGTGGGGCGAGAGGGGAAGTTGAGCGAATGACAGGCGAGGACAATAGAATGATTTGTCTCTTCTCAGTGACAGCAAAATAATGCTCAATGGCGTGAAGTTGCGAGGTGTTGCAACGATGGGTATGGCAGCGGTCACTTACCGAGTCAACTAAAATTTTCAAAAGTTAACGATGAAAAAACGAATAAATAAACTTATAACATTTTCAATTAGATTCTTCAGATTTCGTAAAAATTAATGCAATGTTGTAACAAAAAAAAGCGAAGGCCATCGACTAGCTACATACTCCTATTCCCTTTGTTTCTTCTGATCAAACTTTTATCAACAAATGACTATGCTACGCCCTTCCGACCCTAAGACCTCAAGATAAAGTGATGCTCTCTCCCTCGTGTCGTCTTGTCCATCTCTCCTAAATCTCCCATTATCATTTTCCCGCCTGTTTAAACCGAGCAAAGAGTGAAACAGGGTGTTAAAAGTATTAAAAAATGAGACACTGTAACTTACCACCTTAAGATGATGACTCAACGTTAATTTAGAAGAATTTACGAATTCTATTTTTCTGTATTGATCTTAAAATTAAATGGATTTTTCTAAAGCCAACGCTTTTACAGAGTCTATAAGTGTTATATAGAAGTGTGTTTTAACTGAATTTGTTCGTTTTATTAACTACCGAACAACCGGCAAGTATAGTCTCTACTAGACTTTCTTCTGATTTCTACCCGTTTTGGTGTCTCGTCGTAGTACAATGATGTTTACAGTGTGCTGCGTAAGACAATGTATGATAAGTTCTTAAATGTGTATGTTAATTGTGAGAGCCGGATTAATCTGGAGGTCCTTAGTTCGTCACATTCACCCTTTATCCAAAGAATAGTAACAAACATGATGAAGATCCAGTGAAAATTTTTATCTTTAATCATTTTGCCAAAATAAAATTAAGAAAGTTTATTTAACATTTGACTAAACGCGTTTTAAATTTATTCCTTTAAAGTTTCTATTTGTATGAGCAATTCCAACATTTGATCTGGTGTATTATTGTTTATATTGAAGTTTCGCATAATTCTCAAGTTATCGTTTCAATTTGTAGCTAAAACGGCGGCCAAAAGTTTTTCTGCATTTCTGAAATTAGATAAATGCTGGCTCATAGTTTTTATTTTAATATGAAAATGAATATACCAGTGAGTTAAGTAAAAAGTGTTATATATGCTACAAACAATCAACAAAAATTAACATAATATAAAATTAACCAAAACATTTAACATCAGAAACTTATGTATAACACAAAAGTAGATGAAGCTCTGGGAAAATTCCACCAGCATCAAACAGATACAGGAAGCTCAGTTGCAGGACGAGTCTCCCTTGCCACTGATCATAGAATTTAATCTTCGAGATAGTTACTCCCTCCACGAGGGTGCCACAACTCAGGGATGTGATACTATCCAACTCCTCGGTGAAAACTGTCTCCATTTGCTCATTGGAGACGGCAAGACGACATTTTACGGCCTCTTCCAGGTGATGCCAGAAGTTTTAAGTGGATTCCTATCCGAGTACTGAGGTGACCACTCCATCATCGTGATACTGTTTTCCTGGAACAATTGGATGGTGGACGGGGAATTGTGACATGGGTTATTTCCCTGCTAGATAATCACATTCCTGGCACATCTGAGAGGTCTCGAGATCAGAGCAGCATGCAATTTTCAGGACAGCTTGTTATGTACTTTTCTGAATTCATGGTAACATCCCATACGGTGAGACAACCCATAACATTACAGAACAAACACCATTCTTTATTGTTGGTACTATGCATTCCTGATTACACTGCTAACATGGCCTCTCATGGGTTCTAATGTTGCCTGTATTAGAGGACAAATGGAAATTGGATTCGTCGGACCATGTCACATCCTTTCCTAGGCATTATGTTGATGCGGTGAACATGTCCCTAAGTCATTCGACTTTGTATCTACTGAAGGTCGATCAAGGGCTTTGGGACTTGTGTAAGAGGCCTACCACGGACTATTCTGAGGATGCAATATCTTAGCCGCCCTCTGTTCATTTATAGTACAGTTTGTAGCAGAATGAAGTCAAATGGCGGCCACGCGCCTATCTGTACCCACGTGGATCCTGAGATCAACGCAAGGAGCAGTGAAAGCATGACTGAATCTGGACAAGGAGGCGGCCAACGCCATTATCACACGCTCCTTCTGTATTTGCCTAGGGACCGATGTCATCGTCTCCTATGTCCCGCTCGAAGGTTGAAATCCGCTGGATATTCCAACCAACGATATCACGGTTTCCCCTTCCACCGCTTATATAACGCTTCAACTGAGTTTAGAGAGCAGCACTGTTATACTTCCACCTACTTCAGCGAACGAGCTAAAGCACGCCCCCCCCCCCCACCCACCCCCACCTGCGATTTTAATTCGAGTTGAAGGCTAAATCGATCCGTGAACTCTGCCTTAGTCAATCGGCAAGCTTCGACATCAGTGAACTCTGCCATAGTCAATCAGCAAGGACTTGACAAGGATTTTCAACTTTGAAGGCGACAAGTGCTCCCTCGTCTGAAGCAAGAAGTAAACCGATTTCTTCCGCCTCATTCATTGTACCCAAACTGGCTCTTTTCGGCAACGAGCACGTAAAGTAATCGTAACCGTTGCCGCATGCAGAATGATCTTGAATCTGGCTTACCCAATTGCTCCATTATTTGTGTGAACGCCCCAGTTTAAAATCCCCTTTTAAATCATCAAACTGAATTTGATCTATTTAATCCCTTAATTAACCTACTTGCATCACGTGTGGACCTTTAACCCAGCCTGGGCGACCATTCCCTTTAAACCCATTTTTTGTGTAAATATATATCTCATTTTGTTGTTAGTAAAGATATATTTTCGTCATTGTCTTTCTTTTGCAACCACAGCGCGTACCAGCTACCTGTTAATCTTTGGACAACTTGCACTCTGAAATATTTGTTTAAAAGATCCCCGCAAAGTTAATAATAAACCATCACCACTGGACTCATAAGAATCTCCCCTTTCACTAACAGTCTTCAACAAACTTTGGCCCCAAGCCCCAAAATACCTAGGTATACAAAAATATAGAGTCTGGACATTCCAAGACACAGTTAAACTGCGATTTTCTAACGACCACTAAGCTACATGTGACAAAGAGACTTGGGGTAAAACGTTCATGGGAAGATCGCGGTGTGTCTAGGATATGCTTGATCTAACTAATTTTCTGGCCATTAGGTTTTACCTAATTGTCGTTAAAACCAGATAATTTACTATTGAATCAGAGTATTAATGAATCTAAATTATTAATTTTCTCACTATTAAAAATGAATTAGTGTTAAAGTTGATTTTCATATTAAGTAGGTCATTTATTCATAATATGATTCCCAGGTGCACCCTATCTTATCAACAAGAGAAATATTTGAAACTCAGGAGCAAAGGCAGGAGGAATAGAACTTAGAAATGACCAAGACATCGATTCTAGGAAGAACTCATTTTTATATTACACTTGAAGTGATATAAAAAACGAATTGCTACACCATTTCCAACTAAAATAAGACATTTCGTCGTTTAAAACATCTTGATCTTAAACTAACTATTACATGAGATCGAAAGCAACTCTTTAATCTACTGACAAGTAAACGTGATTTCATTTTAAATAGCTTCGGCCACGTTTCTCACATTCCTATAACTGTATCTACGGTTCAGTGACCTCGTTCAAAGAACAGGCATCAAAGGCTAAGTGATATCGAACCTTAAATATTTAAAGATACTTCTCACTCAGTCTTACATCGGGACAGAAAATTGTTACCGACATCTGTCACCTGGAGTTTCGGACCTCTGGAAAACAAGGTGTTAGTCTTAATTTAGGAAAATATTGGAAAAATGTTTAGAATACTTTTTACCTAAAATGAAACTGCTAAAAAATAGATAAAGGGATAAAACTATGTAACACGATTTTTGTCTTTGGGTAGCAACTGTTATTTTCTATTTGCTTGTGTCTAGAATACATGAAAAGAACCTGTTATTTATTTCCAACTTTGCTTTAGTGTCCAGGATAATGATAATTATATGAAATTTACCTATTCCCTCTTGAAGGAAGTGGCGAATTCGAACGTTTAGGTGCATAAAGTAGAAACAAAGGGATATGATACAAAAATAGTATTTATTTATTTTATAATTACATAAGTGAAACAATTAAAATATTGGAAAGGAGTAGTTTTCTGTGATTTACGCTTATACCGTAAATTACTTTCACGAATCAGCCCCCAAATAGTGTCTCCCATCAGATTTTCATTATACGATCCTTAATAGAGGCGTTGAAAGTCCAGGAGCTTCTGGTGAAAGAGTTGCAGTAGGTGATTAAGTCCCCACCCCCTACATAATATAGGAGTAGTGCATGTTATAGAGTGGTTGTACCACAAGATTCTAGAATTATAATTAGAGTATTAGAAATTAGTAGTTTTCCGTGATTTACTTTCATAATGAAAATTACTTTCACGAATCGGCCCACTAATATAGTCTCCCATCAGATTTTAATTATACAATCTTGGTGAAAACGCTCGCCATGCTCCTTGGAGTATGCTCCCATATTTTCTTTTAATTTATCAAGATGAGCGTCAAGAATGGGGACTTTCAGGGACGTCCTACAACCCATTTGCCGTTGTTTCTCGACAAGTTCTCAACAAGCTCTACATAGTTTTCGACTTTATAATTACTTAGGAAGCCAGGAACCATAGTACTTACAAAAACTCTGGCTTTCACCTTCGCTGCAGGTAGCTTAGGAAAGAAATCTTGGAGATACTTGAAAGCTGCAGACTCCTTATCTAGAGCTCTGACGAATTGTTTCATAATGCCCAGCTGTGGCCAATCCTGCTGATGACAGTGTGCCACGGTGTCCCTACTATCCCAAAGGCAAATAAACAGATAAACTTGGTAAAGCCGCCTTGGAGACGCATCAAGAAGGCCACCATTTTGAAGTCTCCGATAACCTCCCAGCAGTACTCTTCCCATTTCAATGCATCTATCAAAATCTTTACACTGCTGTATTCCTCTTTGAACTGGACTGAGTGAGCAAGAGGAAGAGATGGATACATATTTCCGTTATGAAGCAGTACTGCTTTTAGGCTCTTGGATGAACTGTCAATGAAGATGCGCCACTTGTTGGGGTTACAGGCAATTCCGATTGCCTCATACAGATCGGTCACATTGTAACAAAGGCAAAGCTCATCTCGACGTGTAAAAGAGCTTGAAGAACAGTGTTTACGCGTTCTCTGGCCTGATATTTGCACACTGTCATCTAACAAATCCCACGACTTGAGTTTCGAATTTAAAAACTCGGTATTTGAATTTGTGAGACCAAGATCTCTGCCAAAGTGGTTGAGATCTTTATGGTTGGGGTAGTATGAGTTCTCTCCTTAGTTGCACCTCTATAACCTGGATCAATGACTTCATCCTCTTCTGAACTGCTTTTCCTTTCTAAAAACTGCGTACAAGGAGCTGAGAAGTGTGTGGCACTGGCGCAATAGATGACTGAAGGTCTGGATACATGATAACAGGCGCAGTTTGGCCTGCTCGACGTTTGGAAGGGTTCACCACGCAGAAGAAACAATTGCTTAAGTGGTCAGTGAGTTCCCTTCAAATTTGTGGGATTGCAAAATATATAGCTCTCTTTTTTCCTCTGTACCATCCTGTAAAAAAAATGAAAACATAAGAATAAATATACAAATACTTTTCACTTAGTGTTATTAGTAATGTTTTAAAAAGTCCAGTATCCCAAGTGAACAGAGCGCATAATATATATATATATATATATATATATATATATATATATATATATATATATATATATATATATATATATATATATATATATATATATATATATATATATATATATAATCATATGAGTTGCTACTAACCAGTCTAATCTTCAATTTCATGGTGAAGGTAAGGACACATAGGAGGCTGAGGTACATGTGTTTTATTTACAGAACAACGTTTCGGGCGTATCACCCACCTTCAGGTTCTAAAATCATAAAATAATCTAATACAGTTAAAGAATATTAAAAATAATTAGGTAAAGACTATGTAGGTAAATCAAAAATGAAAAAATAACTCAGGGATTTAAAAGGCAAGAGAATCAAATTATCAATCTAATGTAACTACTATTGACACGAAAAAACAACAAAGAAAACACAAAAGTAAATAATTACAGTATAATATTTCTTACCGATAACTCAGAGATTTAAAATGCAAGAGAATCAAGGTATCAATCTAATGTAACCACTATTGACACGAAAATAAAGCAAAAACACAAAAGTAAATAATTACAGTATAATATTGCTTACCGATGAAGTTCAGAAGAAATCACAAAGTTAAGAAATTATAAAGGATGTGGCTTAAAAAAGAGTAGGATTTTGATTGGTTGGTTGTTAACTAAGAAAAGTTGGTTGGTTGTTGAATGAGGTAATTAAAATTAAGAAATAAGAAGGGGAACAGCAGTATTATCTATGGAACATTCTGTCTTGCATATATATGACTTTCTAATTACAGAAGCTTCCTTCTTAGACAAAAAAAATTGCCTAGAAAAAGTTTGTCTAAGAAGGAAGCTTCTGTAATTAGAAATCATATTATACAATGCAAGACAGAATGTTCAAATAATAAATATAAATAATTGGTCGCAATAACAATGAATATAGTCTAAGAATTTTGGAATCCCTACTAATACGGATAAAATCTCCTACACTCAACATAGATAATACCGCTGTTCCCCTTCTAATTTCTTAATTTTAGTTACCTCATTCAACAACCAACCAACTTTCTCTTATTTAACAACCAACCAATCAAAATCCTATCCTTCTTCAAGCTACATCCTTTATAATTTCTTCACGTTGTGATTTCTTCTGAACTTCATCGGTAAGCAATATTATACTGTAATTATTTACTTTTGAGTTTTTGCTTCTCTTTTTTTCTTGTCAATAGTAGTTGCATTAGATTGATAATTTGATTATCTTGCCTTTTAAATCCCTGAGTTAGTTTTTAATTTTTGGTTTACCTACATAGTCTTAACCTGATTGTTTTTAATATTCTTTAACTGTATTAGATTATTTTATGATTTTAGAACCTGAAGATGAGTGATACGCCCGAAACTTTATTTTGTAAATAAAATAAATCTCATGTAGCTCCACTCCCTATGTGTCTTTACCTTCACCGTGAAATCATATATATATATATATATATATATATATATATATATATATATATATATATATATATATATATATATATATTACGTTCCCCAGTTCTTTTGCAGAGCTTGTAGGTGAAATGAGGTGCCCTAGGTTTGTCTTGATCTCCGACTAGCATGCCGAAATATGCTTTGTAGCCTCATACATTTAAGAACATATCTGTACAGGGTATTCTTTCGCTCTTGTCTTAATATATTAGCCTCAGACATATCAAAATGCGTCTGTCGGATGCTTATAACATCTTGATGCCATGTGTGACGAATGCTTCTATCAATGACCAGTGACGATGTCTGCGCTGTGACTGCTAGAGTTAAATTGATCTGTTGAGTAGACATTCCTTATATTTATAAAGTCATCTACATGGCAAAAAGTTATAGAAATTCTTCAAACATATAAAAAATTCTTGAAAGATCTAAAGAGTTCTACAGTTTATTTTTTACCAAATTAGTGCTTAATTTATGTGGAATGTAAGAGAACTGCAATTGCTGTCCAGGTTGCAAAAAAAAAATAATAATAGCTATTACTACTGTATTACTGTTTCTATAACTTTTTAAATACAGTATATCATGTTTATACCATAACTGAAGAAAACATAACCCTTGAAACTTTTTATATATTTTTACTATTTGCATCAAAATAATGTCATTTACCATAAATGGGTTAATTTAAAAATTCAATGTTCTAGCTAAAAAAGCAAAGCTTGGGGATTAAAATTGCCCTTTTTTTATTTAATCGAGCCACAAACAATTAGGAAATAATATTTTTAACCCAAGGACAAGAAAAAGTGAAATTTTGTTACACAAAGTATAATTTAAGTTGAACTGGTTTGGTATCTATAGTTTCAATCTTTTAAGTTGATACCTGGTACCTTGTTCTGGAGATTGGAGCTATGATAAATTTTCTTCTGTTAGTTTTTATTTTCCAGTCCCTTTTGGAGTTGTTGATGTTACTAGTTTCTAGTGGTATCGTTCTAGCATGAAAGCGCTAGTATCTGAATGACGGCAAACTTACTTATTTCAATCGCGAATTGTATGTTTAAATAATCAGGCATTATTTGAGTTGGCAGTTCCGCTATATAGATTGAATACAGCGTAGGGCTGAGGTAGCTCTCCTGTGTTAGTTTAAAATTCAATTCGATTTCTGGGACTTCTTGTTATCTGTGATGTAATTGCAGAGAATTCTCACAAGATTGATGTTAATATGGAGATTTAAGCAAATGAGTTTCATTCCTCTGATCAGCCTATGTCAACGGCGTTGTCTACATTTCTTAGCACCACGTCGATGTCATTATTCTCTTTTTTGCCTTGCCTTATCTCTTTTATCCTTTCCTTTTCTGCAATACCTCCTCCTCTCCGTCACCACCACCATCTTTCTGTTTGGGTGTATTACTGAATTAGGCTTTCAGCCACTTCTTAGTTTATGCGGTGGTCTGGGACTAGAAGATACTCAGTGACGACGTTGCTGAATCGCACCGCACGTACATTTTGCCTGTGCTTCAGCTCTACTCGGTTTACATACCGCTATATGTTGCTCTTTACAGTAAGTCGCCAGATAAGCCCCCGTGTTTCTCCCTGTTGTAGAATAGCCCTCTGTTTTTTATCACTATACTCTTTGACACCGTTTTTGTAGCGGTATGCTTTGTGGTGTGTGGGTTACTTCTATGATGAAGTAGACTTTGTTCTAAGAGTGCTAATTCAGTAGTTTTGTTCTTAAGGAAGAGCTATTTAACCACATAAGGATAAGAGGAAACACCAGATATATACCAAAATAAACATGTATTTTAAATGAAACACTTAACTATAACAAACCAACAGTTAACACATTTCTATCTTTGGCATCTAGACCTTTCGCACGGATACGATGACAAAACTAAACAAATAGGCTACCCGTAAACATACCAATTGCCGATTAGTATTTTTATCGCGACTCCATTGGATAAGCGTAAACATTAAATTAACGTACTCTAGTCTACAAGTAAATATGACCTAGGTTCACGAACAATGGTTTCTACTCCCCTTTAAAACGTGAGACGTACTAAACTTCTACTATCTCAATATGAATATAAATGTTCTTTCTAACTTACATGACAGGAGGTATTAGGGATTGCCGGATGTCGCTGGAGCACTTATCTCTCGCTTTAAAGTGTTGTGGTTGATGGTTGAAATTTCGTCAGGGAGGGGGCTGATTCTTGAACGTAATTAAAGAACGGGAGCTCGTTGAGGCTGGGTTCTTCTCTTGTCACTCTTACGGAGCTTGAGATGTGAGAGTCACTCGAGTGTGAGCGGCTTTGCTTTTCTTCAGTCAGACTTCTTCACAGTCTGTAAAGGATTCTCCGGTATGGCACCGATATAAAGCTTAATTATTTAGGTTAATACGGCCTGGAAAGTGGGGATCGATTTTCTCAATCTGATCCTATCGTTTCTCACGGAAATAGTCTTGTATGGCTAAAGGATCGATCTTCACGAACTAATGCTTCTTCTGGCGTATTGACTTCTCATCTTCTTGTCGGGCTGAAGGATCGATCTTCACGAACTAATCCTTCTTCTGGCGTATCGACTTCTAATCCTCTCTTTCTTTGCGGAGCTTATTTATACGCGGAATATCGCCCCATCTAAATGGGGAAGTGACCAGGCCACAGAGAAAGGGGAGGGGGGACGCGAAGGGTGAGTTCGCATCTGGGGAGAGCGAGAATTGCCGAGGGTGGCACTGGGGTGCCCAAGTCAGCTCGCTAATTAGAGGCTCGCAACCGCACCGCTACTTGGCGTGCCTTTTGACTAGCACCGCATTTTTTTCCTAACCACGGGTTTATGGGTCTCGTAGGTAATTGGATCGTTAGAGCGTCGTTTAAGGACCTTATGTGGTCGCCTTAAAACAGATGTTAGCTCCAACTGCCCAAAGCGGCGGGGAGATCAAACAGGGTAAGCAGTTATGGTTATTCGCCAGCTACCTTTCTCACGCTTCTCCTCATGAGGGGGCGGGGCTTTAATGTACCTATACTCCTCCAGGATGCTTAATGTAGCTATTTCTCTACATTTACCTCCTTCCTAGATAAATTAACGGGGGGGGGGGTATTCCAATCCGACGCTTACAATAATATACCTCGGTCACTAACGGAACATTATATTATACAATAAATTCTAGTTCACTCGGAAATGCCTCGATAACATTTCACCTGACCTTACATTAATTCCTATATTACTGTGCCAACTTAGGATCTTCTTACCTACCACTAGGGGGCTACTCGCCTCTACTTAATTACAATTCTACTGATTTACACTTAACTTTGCTATAATACAATCGTTGGGCTGCTCCTTAATCGTCGACAGGGTCCTGACTTAACGAGTCAGCCATACAATTGTTGGACCCTTTTATATAGTGAATCGAGTACTGGTACTCCATCAAAAGTTAACTCCATCTCAGGAGTTTTCCATTCTTACTCTTATTTTTACTTAAGTATGAAAAGGGTTTATGGTTGCATTCCAACTTAAACTCGCGCCCTATTAGATAATATTTGAATTTACCTATGGACCATATTATGGCCAAAGCTTCGATTTCGATTGTGGCGTAGGCTTTTTCTCTACTCAAAAGTTTCCTACTGACATAAGCTATGGGATAGGCTGTTTCGTCATCTTCGTATTGAAGCAATACTCCGCCTAACCCGTTTTGACTAGCATCCGTGCAAATGCCGAAGATGTTGTTGGGATTTGGTAAGCGAAGAATGGGCGCAGTTACGAGTTTTCCTTTTAGAACCTCCAACTGAGTTATTGCATTGGGGTTCCACGTGATAGGATCTGACGCTTATTTTTTTAACAAATCATTCAGTGGGGCCGCAATGGAAGCGAAGTGTGGCACAAAACGCCTATAAAACGATGCGGCTCCCATAAAAGATCGGAGTTGTTTTTTTGTTTTCGGCCGGGGCATCTTGACTATGGCGTCCACTTTTTCTTGCTGGGTACTCAAGTGTTTTTGTCCTATTTCGAATTCCAGGTAGTCAATGGATTCGTAGGCAAAACAACACTTTGTCGGCCCGGCGGTTAGACCTTGCTCCTTCAATTTCTTCAGCAATGAGTGTAAGGCGTGTGAGTGTGACTCCCATGTACGGGTAGCTACGTACACGTTGTCGAAGTAAAACGACACGTCACTTAGGCCAGCGATAATTCGCCTCATCATCCTATTATAATTGCTACCGGCTGTAAGTAGTCCGAAGGGTAGCCTGGTAAACTGTAACAGATCTCTCTCAGTCGCAAAAGCCGTCAGTTTTTTGGACTCCTTAGCGAGAGGTATTTGATAGTACGCTTTACACAAATCCAATTCGGTGATGAATTTAGCGTCTTCAAATAAATGGAGATTTTGATCTATTAGCGGGATGGGCTCGGCGTCGAAAACGGTGACTGAATTCAATTTTCGGAAGTCCACGTACATCCGAAATGATTGATCAGGTTTCCTAACCATTACTATGGGGGAGCAATAATCGGACTCCGATGGCTCTAAAATTCTCAATTTTAATAAATTTCGGAC
This sequence comes from Ceratothoa steindachneri, assembly GCA_963969495.1. NCBI lineage: Eukaryota > Metazoa > Arthropoda > Malacostraca > Isopoda > Cymothoidae > Ceratothoa > Ceratothoa steindachneri. Next base: position 64,719,876 of record OZ018326.1, read on the forward strand.
TTCCTTATTGAAGGCTTCTCGTAGGTGGATCGGTAAAGGATATGGTTTGCTTCGCACAACTGAATTAGTTTTTAGTTTTATTTCATGGATGAAATCCTTGGCACATCCGGGGGTTTCAGAAATGACTTCTGGGAATTCCATGAGCAAGTTCAACATTTCCGCTTTCTGTTGAATCTCTAAGTGGGGATTTATCTTTAAATCCACCCGAGGGTCTTCCGGGGTAGGTGAGAGCAATGGAAGTTCGTATTCCTCGTCTTGTTCCACACACACGGTGTGTATGACTTGCAGGGGCGTACCCGGGTAAACGGCATCCATCGGTTCTTCTTCATCTAGAAGGGTAATATTCTTTATGCACGCGCGGCGGTGATATTTTTTTAGCATGTTTATGTGATAGGTTCTTCGCCCTGTTGGGGTATCTATCAAGTAATCGACTGGACCCTGTGCCTCGATTACTTCAAACGGTCCCTTCCACTGGGCCCATAACTTATTATTTTCGGTCGGGAGTAATAATAAGACTTCATCTCCTGCCTTGAATTTTTGCGACGTTTGCCTTCATATCAAAGTAGTCCCGGTATTTGGCTAAATTTTTTTTGGCGTTCTCTCGAGCTAAGCCAGAGCAATATTCTAGGCGCTCGCGCATATCCATCACGTAGGCGTAAGATGATTTGATTTTTTGGTCGAGATTCGCGTTGGAAAATAATTCCTTAAAAATACTCATAGGACCTCGCACATTTCTCCCGTATAATAGCTCAAAGGGCAAGAATCCCAACGAACGATGCAGTATTTCTCGGGAGGCGAAAAGGGCTGCAGGCAGGTATCTGTGCCACTGTGTAGGGTTGTTTTGACACAACTTCTTCAATATATTTTTGAGAGTCCCGTTTAATTTCTCGCAGATTCCGTTAGCGGATGGATGAAATAGACTCGTAAAAATTGGCTTGACTAAAAGTAGTTTATTAAAATACTCCATCAATTCTAAGGTGAATTGGCGCCCTCTATCCGATAGAATTTCTTTAGGCAGGCCTACCCGTGCAAAAATTAAAATTAATGCTTCCGCGCAAGAAATTGTGTCAATCTTCCTTAGTGCCACAGCATCTGGGAACCGGGTGGCACAATCCACTAGGGTAAGGATGTAGGAGTGTCCTCCACTTGACGTGGGATGAATTGGTCCCACCAAATCAATAGATATTCGGAAGAATGGTTCGGTTATAACGGGCACTTTTTGTAAGGGCGCGTGAGGTACTCGTCCTCTGGATGGATCCTTCTGACACACGTCGCATGATCGGCAATAGGCCACAATTTTCCTGGCGGCCTGGGGCAAATAAAAGTGTCGGAATATCCGCTGCGCCGTTTTGTTGTGCCTAAAATGTCCGGCTAATATTCCATCATGCGCGGTATTCCAAATTCTTTGAGTGTATTCTTGAGGTACACACAATGCTTTGTTGCTCTCCTTGTCCTCCTCGCTGATAGTACGGTAGAGAAGTGAGTCTTCTACGATATATTGGATAGGCTTCTTAACTTTCACTTGGAGAGTTTCACCTTTAATAGCTTTCTCCCATAGAGGTTTAAGAGTGGGGCATTCCTTCTGAGCAATAGCGAAGGAAGTCAATTTGAACCCATTGTCTTCGAGGGTAATCCTCGGGGTCAACTTAGCAGGTTGCTCTTTCCTCTGGGCTTCTTGTGCCCGGGTGACTACTTGTTGGGCCACTTCTTGCTGGGGAATTAGGGGGTTTTGTCCGATTAATACTGCGCAGAACTTAATCGGGGCTACTACCACGTCCGTCCAACCGGTGAAATATCTGAATTGTATATGACATCTCAGGACGGGGAATCGATTGTCGCGTCCTAAAAAGTCGTGAATGATTGCGAATTTCCTATGGTTAGGGTTTACTGGGGGAAGCAACTTGTCGGATACGACTATACACGTACATACGGTGTCTCTGACTAAAGTGGATACTCAGCACCCATTAACAGTGCCCTCTTCAAATTGTAGGCCGCCTGGCGAACTTTTGTTGAATAGAAAGTTTACCTGTTGCTGGGGCCCTTCGGATGTTGGCGCGGGGACGTAGGACGAATCAGCTTGTCCTGCTGGAATCGCCGCAGTCAGGTTTTGCACCTGTTGTCTCGAGGTCTCCCTCAGCCGGGAGTTCTGTGGGCACTGGAAACTCAAGTGACCTATTATCCCGCAGGTATAACAAGTGACGGGCTTCCTGGGATACGTGCCGGTATTAGGGTACGATTCTTGTGGAATCCTAACTTCTTTTTGTTTTTTTTCTCCTCCAAAATTTGGCTTATAAGTTCCTTTTGCTACTGAGAACTTAAAGGGCTTCTTCTACAAATGCCTGGGTGGCGGCCCATTTTTCTTAGGGGAGGGAGCCTTTTCTTTCTTGTACTCCCTCGTATATAAACGATGATTTACCGCATAGAGGTCAGCCTCGTCCAGACACTCGTTGAAGGTAGAAGCTTTTCGGTCCTTAACGAATGCACGGATTCCCTGGGGTATTGTGCTTAGTAACTGATCTCTAAGCATGAAGTCGACGACCAAAGTGACTTTGTTCTCTACCCCTTCTGGCTCCATCCAAAACTGTAGGCTTCGACGAAGCTCAAAGCCAAAATGTTTGTATGTTTGTGCAGGTCTTATACGAGCCTGCATGAACCTCATCCTATATTTTTCCGGGTTAAGGTTTGTTGCTGAGAGAAGTTCTGCTTTGAGAGTGGAATAGTCCACAGTCGCTTCTGAGGGTAAAGATACGAATATCTTTCTCATCCTACGATTGAGTAGCGGTAACAGTCTAGCGACCCCATCTTCTTCTAGGTCCCAATTATTGACTTCAAATATTTTCTCAAAATGGGAGAGATATTAGCATAAATCTTATTCGTCCCTGTACTCCGGGAGTTTCATGCTGGCCGCTGGTGACACTCCTGTTTTGGATGACACTGACTGTACCTCTAACTGATCTTTGCTAAGAGCTCTTTCGTGGGCCCTTATCTTCTCTCTTTCATCAGCTTCCATTTTCGTCTTTTCTCTTCTTTCTTCTCTTTCGTTCCTCTCTTTCTCCTGAATAAACAAGCTCAGATCGGTTCCTTCCAGTCCAAGGCTTTGACCTTGCTTCCGATAAAGGTCAAACGATGCCATCGCGCTTATGTCAGTCATCTACCTTGTTTTTAATCAAGCCTAACCTACTCCACCACCGAAACTTACCACTTGGCCTAACAATTACCTTTAGATTGTTTCCACCTCTAACTTTACCAATTTTCGTCTCGTCAAATATTCTATTATTCCTGGTATTCCTTTTACGTGTAGGCTCTTCCTTAAAAAGACACTGCTGGGTTCTTTCTAATATAAAACCTACAGACCTGACACCACTTTTATAATATGTCAGAGAATGGCCCTCTGTTTTTTATCACTATACTCTTCGACACCCTTTTTGTAGTGGTATGCTTTGTGGTGCGTGAGTTACTTCTATGATGAAGTAGGCTTTGTTCTAAGAGTGATAATTCAGTAGTTTTGTTCTTAAGGAAGAGCTATTTAACCACATAAGGATAAGAGGAAACACCAGATATATACCAAAATAAACATGTATTTTAAATGAAACACTTAACTATAACAAACCAACAGTTAACACATTTCTATCTTTGGCATCTAGACCTTTCGCACGGATACGATGACAAAACTAAACAAATAGGCTACCCGTAAATATACTAATTGCCGATTAGTATTTTTATCGCGACTCTATTTGATTAGCGTTAAACATTAAGTTAACGTACTCTCGTCTACAAGCAAATATGACCTAGGTTCACGAACAATGGTCTTTACTCCCCTTTAAAACGTGAGACGTACTAAACTTCTACTATCGCAATATGAATATAAATGTTCTTTCTAACTTACATGACAGGAGGTATTAGGGATTGCCGGATGTCACTGGAGGACTTACCTCTCGCTTTGAAGTGTTGTGGCCGATGGTTGAAATTTCGAAGAGGGGGCTGATTCTTCAACGTTATTAAAGAACGGGAGCTCGTTGAGGCTGGGTTCTTCTCCTCTCACTCTTACGGAGCTTGAGATTTGAGAGTCACTCGAGTGTGAGCGGCTTTGCTTTTCTTTAGTCAGACTTCTTCACAGTCTGTAAAGGATTCTTCGGTATGGCACCAATATAAAGCTTGACTATTTAGGTTAATACGGCCCGGAAAGGGGGGATTGATTTTCTCAATTTGATCCTATCGTGAAGGATCGATCTTCACGAACTAATCCTTCTTCTGGCGTATCGACTTCTCATCTTTTTGTCGGGCTGAAGGATCGATCTTCACGAACTAATCCTTCTTCTGTCGTATCAACTTCTAATCCTCTCTCCTTCTTTGCGGGGCTTATTTATACGCGGAATATCGCCCCATCTAAAGGGGAAAGTGACCAGGCCACAGAGGCAGGGGAGGGGGGACGCGAAGGGTGAGTTCGCATCTGGGAAGAGCGAGAATTGCCGAGGGTGGCACTGGGGTGCCCAAGTCAGCTTGCTAATTAGAGGCTCGCAACCGCACCGCTACTTGGCGTGCCTTTTGACTAGCACCGCATTTTTTTCCTAACCACGGGTTTATGGATCTCGTAGGTAATTGGATCGTTAGAGCGTCGTTTAAGGACCTTATGTGGTCGCCTTAAAACAAATGTTAGCTCCAACTGCCCAAAGCGGCAGGAAGATCAAACAGGGTAAGCATTTATGGTTATTCGCCGGCTACCTTTCCCACGCTTCTCCTCATGAGGGGGGAGGGGCTTTAATGTACCTATACTCCTCCAGGATGCTTAATGTAGCCATTTCTCTACACTCCCTACTAGGAAAGAAGATCCTCACTGCAGGGCTTCCTTTACATCCATCAGTGCGGCTTAGTCATCTATTGTAATATAGAAAGGATGATATCTCATTACGCCTTCTCGAAACACGACTCTGGAATAGAGCAAAAACTTGTTACCCACTTCAGCAGCAGTAAGGCAACTGGGGGCTGAGATGTAGTCTGCCTTCTACCATCTACAAAACGAAATGAAATAAGAAATGTATTCACTTGTTTGGCTAATTGTATGAGAGATCTTTTCTTCCTTCTAAGTGAACTAACACTTCAACACAATCCAGTGTTATTTTTCTTCCCTACTCTTGCCATTTTTCTGATTTTTACCTCCTCTTTTGTTTTTGGTAGCGCTATATAACTTTGTCACTAGTAAAGTCCCAAAATCACTTATCATAGAAGCAAGTAAATCCATGCAGGTAACCCAGGTAGAGGAGGGCTAGAAATGTTAGGCCAATTCTGGAACGTGGACTAGAAGCTAGTTGCAGAAAACTGATCAGGATAGAACTTTTTGAGTATGGTGACCAAGTAGAGTGAGGTCTGAGTTAGGCAAGCGAGTAGGTGATAGGTTTATTTAGGATGCTTGCTACACTAGAAAAGAAAGTAGTTCATTTAAACTAAAACGAGAACCCACCCCCTACGCCGATTGAAATAGGAAAAAGGAAATATGCAACCCACTGAATTCACGGAGTGAATGCATTCTACAACTGCTCCAGAATGGTAAAAAGAGGGAACCATACGAAGTTGCTCCACAAATAATCTCCGACTTGAGGATACCGTTGAAGATGTAGCAAAATTCTTAACTTATTTACAGTTATCTGTCCGGAATATAATGACATTCTTGAGACATTTTATTATATATTATATCAAAGAATGACTATGCTACGCCCTCCCCACCCTAAGATCACAAGAGAAAGTAAAGCTCTCTCCCTCGTGTCATCTTTTCCATCTCTCCTAAATCTCCCATTATCATTTTCGCGCCTGTTTAAACACAGCAAAAAGTGAAACAGGGTGTTAAAAGTATTAAAAAATGAGACACTGTAACTTATCACCTTAAGATGATGACTCAACGTTTATTTAGAAGAATTTACGAATTCTATTTTTCTGTATTGATCTTAAAATTAAATGGATTTTTCTAAAGCCAACGCTTTTACAGAGTCTATAAGTGTTATATAGAAGTGTGTTTTAACTGAATTTGTTCGTTTTATTAACTTACGAACAACCGGCAAGTATAGTCTCTACTAGACTTTCTTCTGATTTCTACCCGTTTTGGTGTCTCGTCATAGTACAATGATGTTTACAGTGTGCTGCGTAAGACAATGTATGATAAGTTCGTAAATGTGGATGTTAATTGTGAGAGCCGGATTAATCTGGAGGTCCTTAGTTCGCACATTCACCCTTTATCCAAAGAATAGTAACAAACATGATGAAGATCTAGTGGAAATTTTTATCTTTAATCATTTTGCCAAAATAAAATTAAGAAAGTTTATTTAACATTTGACTAAACGCATTTTAAATTTTCTTTTTTAAAGTTCCTATTTGTATGAGCAATTCCAACATTTGATCTGGCGTATTCTTGTTTATATTGAAGTTTCGCATAATTCTCAAGTTATCGTTTCAATTTGTAGCTAAAACGGCGGCCAAAAGTTTTTCTGCATTTCTGAAATTAGATAAATGCTGGCTCATAGTTTTTATTTTAATATGAAAATGAATATACCAGTGAGTTAAGTAAAATGTGTTATATATACTACAAACAATAAAAAAAATAACATAATATAAAATTAACCAAAACACTTAAAATCAGAAACTTATGTATAACACAAAAGCAGATGAAGCTCCAGGAAAGTTCCACCAACTTCAAACAGATGCAGGAAGCTCAGTTGCAGGACGAGTCTCCCTTGCCACTGATCATAGAATTTAATCTTCGAGATAGTTACTCCCTCCACCAGGGCGCCACAACTCAGGGATGTGATACTGTCCAACTCCTGGGTGAAAACTGTCTCCATTTGCTCATTGGAGACGGCAAGACGACATCTTACGGCATCTTCCAGGCGATGCCAGAAGTTTTAAGTGGATTCCTATCCGGATACTGACGTAGCCACTCCATAACCGTGATACTGTTGTCCTGGAACAATTGGATGGTGGACGGGGAATGTGACATGGGTTATTGTCCTTCTATAAAATCACATTCCTGGCACGCCTGAGAAGTCTCGAGATCAGAGCAGCATGCAATTTTCAGGACAGCTTGTTATATACTTCTCTGAATTCATTATGACATCCCATATGGCGAGACGACCCATCCCTGAACTTGACATGCAGACGACCCATAACATTACAGAACAAACACCATTTTTCTATTGTTGGTACTAAGCATTCTCGATTACACTGCTTACCTGGCCTCTCATAGGTTCTAATGTTGCCGGTATTAGAGGAAAAATGGAAATTGGGTTCGTCGGAACATGTCACATCCTTCCCTACGCATGATGTTAATGCGGTGAACATGTCCCCAAGTTATTCGGCTTTGTTTCTACTGAAGGTCGATCAGGGCCTTTAGGACTTGTGCAAGAAGCCTACCACGGACTGTTCTGACGGATGATTAACTTAGCTGCCCTCTGTCTATTCATATTACAGTTAAGCTCTGGTTTTCCTACAATCCCAAAGCCACATGTGACAAAGAGGAAGCCATACGAAGTTATCCCACAAATAATCTCCGACTTTAGGATTACGTTTAAGATGTAGCAATATTCTTAACTGATTTACAGTCATCTGTCCGGTATATAATGACAAAGAACTGCTTATGTTATCTGCCGGAAGAATCAGTCGTAAGAAACGGGACATTGAGTGCTACTACAAATAACTGCCAATACGAGTGTGGTTTGTCACAAAATCGAATCATGGATTGGGCAACAAACACTCCTGTTAAAAAATTTAGCAGGGATTTGAAGATAACAAGGCAGAGCTCAAAATACATTAGGTCATGAAATTATTAGGCACATCCTTATGTTTAAGCTAATCTGCGATATTAGAAAGATATTCATGGAAGAATTGACAGAGTTAGAACATGGAGTATATTAACTGCCCAGGAACATAGAGGAAGATGGCTAATTACATTTACGAAGAGGAGGGAGATAATAAAAATGAGAGGAATAACTGCCTGGATAGATAAAGGGATTGCTACCTAACAGCGTGAAGGTAGCACGCGCAAACCTCCATAGAGACATATTTGTAAACATAAAAATATGTTTCAAGTGCTATGCAGTGAAAGAGCATATTAGCGCCAAGAGCCACAAATAGGACAAGATTAGAGTTAATGAATGTAGTTTGGAAGGATAAGTGTAGAAGAATTGCCAGAATTAGAACAAGAGTATATTAACTATTCAGAAACATACATGACCATAACCATGATATTTCGAAAAAGAAGGGAGTTAATAAAATTATAATAAAAAATAATCCTAGAAAAAGTGGAAACATCCACAGCAACTACCTATGCTTCTACCACAAAATATCACCACAGTACTAAGCAACATAAATCCACTCAGACGGCTTACTAAATGCAAGGACTCTAACATGCATTCTCCACTCGTAATATGATAAACACAGCAAACCCAGGGTTATATGAGACAAATATAAAGAATATGTTGAAAGAAAACGGTCTGGAACTAATGGAGTTTGCCAATGTAAACACTTCAACAATATTTAATATCAAAATCAAGACGAAAAACGAATAAACACTTGCAGAGAAATGACAACAACAAGCGAGAGTAAGTAACAAAATGGATGAAAGCTCAGAATAATCTAACGAGGAAAGTACGAAAACGATCCGTTCTAACAACCGAGAAAAAGTAAAAATCTAAAACAAGGAGGGAAAAGTTCCTAGATGAAATCTCCACATTCCCATAAACTTTGATAAGTAAAGAGATTGCAAACACCCAAAAAGAAAGAAAGTAAGCCTATCAAAAGATTCTAAACTAAAGAATACCCTCAAGTAAAGAACAAACAAAAGCAACGGATAGAACATGGATAACAGAAAATTCATTATTTTACAGTTCAGCACAAATGAATGAAAAGACAATCAGACGACCTACGGAAACAGGTATACATATGAATAGATCCAGATATAATTCTCATTCCTGAACATGAAATAAATCTATGTGAAAAGATATTTAAAATATGGAACTATAATGTAATAGCCACTTACTAAACAGATGAAGGTTTCGACTAGGCTGTAATAGCCATTAAAAAAGAAAAGACTACAGAACCAAATAAGGAATAACAGAAGCTTGTCTTGCGATAGAAATTTCAATGGAACTTACCAATATAACAATATTAACTGGATATCAACCTACAGAAAGAAACGGATTAACAATTGCTAATTTCACAAATATCGTCAATAACAGAAAATCAATTATTTTCTTGGGAGATTAAACGCACCTTGCAAAGAATCAGATTACAGAGGAACGATCACAAACGGAAGACATCTTTAACCAATGCTGGCACGAGGAATTTGCATAATGAACAAAAATTAAACAAACTATATATCGGGAACTAATAGATATCACCTGAAGCAGCCATATGATTAAATCATTAGAAATGAATAGACTATCCATACATATCTCATATGAGGAATTTAAAGCTTACCACATGGCAAACTGGGAAAACAAAGAGATTAACTAAGGCAATCTATACCGAAGCAACTGAAGCGAGCAACATTATAGGACATAGGCGAGGAACTACAGCCTATTCGAGAAGAAATTAAAAAAGCCGATGAAGAAATAATGCCAAAAGGGACCTTCAGAACTATCAAAAACAATTTAAAGAGATACCATATAAGATAACACATAACAATCAATACGAATAAAGTAGAAAGGATAGATGAGAAGGAACACAAAGGGGGCTATAAATCAGATCAAGCAATAATATTAAGGAAGAACTAATGATTAATTTTCCCTTTTTTAACAACTCCCTAACTTAGACGTAACTGTTAAATTGAAGAAGAAAAAGCTAAATGAACACAATTCCAAGAGAGAAATGGAATAAAGATGATACGTCACCAAAATAAGACATATCCTTTGATTACAAGAAAAGGAACAAGCTATATCGCTATATTCTAAAAAAGACATCAAAATTCATAAATAGTTTAGATCAAATTCAAGGAATCTTAAACATTATAAGGAAACAAAACGAATTTTTGACTCCTTTCCAACTCGTGAAGCAATAGATTATTTTAGGCTGTAAGGCGAAGTTTTGCATAATAAAGAGATCTTAAAGATAACAGGGTCTGCTGACCAAAGTCGCTTGCTCTCACTTATTCTGATTTAGGACCTTACGAAATTTAAAATTTCAATAATTTTTTAACTAATTTTGGGACGACCTTTTAAATTATATTATTCTAAATAGAATCTAAAAGAACATAGGGGTTTCAAATTTCGTTACAATCGGCCAAATAGTTATAATGTTATTGCCAAAACAATATAATTTCAAGCTAACATAGGAAGGACCTTCGCAATTCTATCATTCGAAAGAGAATGTAAAACAACATAAGGGTTTCAAATATGGTTAGAATCGACCAAATAGTTACAATGTTATTATTAAAACAATAAAAATGCACAACGGGAACCGACCGACATCGTGAGATATAGAGTCGCACGCGACTACAAATATATTCATAACTCCTTAATTAAAGAGTGTCTTTCAAAATAAATGGAGAAGTAAGATAAGAGAAACCAGCTGTAATACGACCTTCTTTTCTCCAGTATTAGATTCTTACAATTCTGAGGAAGTTTCAGAGAAGCAAAACGTCAGTAAAGAAGAGCCTTTTACCAAATTCTCCATTACATACCTCATTCAAAAAGTTGTTATAATTTTATAAATCGAAAAACATAAATGATGATATATTGTAATGTTTTTCTTAAAAAACTATATAATATTTTGCGATTTAAATCAATGTTTAGGACATGATAAAACGTTAATATAAATATATTGGAATAACTAAAGTAAAATGGATTAGACTTTGGCAAATAGTTTGGAAAGAGAATAAATGAAAAATTTTACCTACAAAAAATAACCAAATACTTTTCTTTCAATGTCAGAAGTAAAGAGATACTTCCCCTTATTACTTATTTCTCTAACCCTTTATATATTCTTAAATTATATTTATAATAATAGAAAAGACGAATTATTAATAAACAAAAAAATTTCTAGAAATAACATGGTTATACGTCGTTTGATTTCTCCTGCTTTGTCCTCTTTCTTGTAAGGAAAATAAAGACGGAGATCTCTTACCTCCATCCACTTGGCAGGTCAGTCTCAGCACTTCAGCAAGGGAATGGGGACCTATGGCCACTGAGATCTCTTGAAGAAGGAGCTAAAATGGAGGATCTCATTTTTTTTCCTCTTCTAGGGCGATTCAGGGAGACAACATTCGAATTTCAGCCTCACACAGCGAAAGACAATTTCGACTAACAAGGGAATGTGAACTTGACTCCCCAATTGTAGAATTAATTTTAGGTAAAAAAAATCAAATAGCGACAATTAATATTATAGGCATAACTTATTCGATTCTAAACATCCCATTAGGTGTGTCAAATAGGTACTTTCAAGTTAATGGGCTTCACGAGAGATTTTGTTACCTTTGTCGTTTGCTGTTTTATTCTCTATTTTCGAGTTATTTTCTGGTCCGCCTAAATGCTTTCATAAAGAAAAAATATATAAAGAAATGAAGGGAAAATTTATAATTATAGAAGATAGAAAATTGTGTATCCATTGACAGATTTCTGACTCGGTAAATAAATAATAATGGAACGGTGAGACAAATGAATGAAAAGGAAATGTACGCAGAAGGAAGAAACATATTAAAAGAGATTTAAGGTGTCAGTGATAACATGAGCAAAAAGAAACCTAAATACTAGATGTGAAAGTGTGTGGTTTTAGGCTTCGTAAACAACACAACTTACAACAAAAATAACATACAATAAAACGTACATATTTTAGTTTCATCCAGGAAAACTTACGAGGGGCGGTCAATAAGTTTTGCAATTCGGATATAAGAAAACGAGATATGAGGAAAAGTGTTTTATTATTTTTCAATATAACTACCCTCGACTTCAATGCACTTGCGCCACTTGTCCCTGAGGCTTGAGATTCCCGACAACCAGAAATCTCCCGACTGCTGTTCAATCCACTCCTGGACGGCGAGCTGGACATCTTCATCGTCGCCAAACTGGCGTCTAAGCAGTGCAGCCTTAAGCTGGTGGAATAAAAAGTAGTCGCTAGGGGACAGATCTGGACTGTAGGGAGAGTGGTTGAGCTCCTCGAATCCGTACTCGCGCAGGATAGCTTGTGCAACTCTGACCTTGTGGACTTTGACGACGTTGAAGTCGATCATTGGGCGTGAGGTTTTTAGGGACCCAACGGGCAGAGAGCTTGGTCATGTTCAAATTGTCTTAGATGATGTTGATAACACTTCAATGTGATATTCCAAGTTCTCACTCGATTTCTTTGACCTTCATTTATCAATTTGTGAGGATAATCCTCCCCACAAGGGCCACGTTGTCCTCGTTGGTCACGTCTGACGGGCGTTCTGGACGGGGCTCATCTTCAAGGGACTTACGACCATGGCGGAACTCCCTATTCCAGCGAGCAATGGTTGCATAGGAAGGGGCGGTGTCGGTGTACACTGCAACCATGCGTTCATGGATCTCTTTTGCATTCTTGCCTTCCTTTGTCAAAAATTTGATCAGTGCGCGGTGTTCAACCTTCTCCATTGTTGAAAACTTTGTGACTGACGATCTGCGATCAGCTACTGCTTCTTAAATAGACGAGGCAGGAGCGTGCGTCTGCAGGTCCTGACTGGTCATAACTTGTCCTAACACCCACACAAACACCCATCCCCCTTCCTCTGTTTTGCCCTACCGATTCTCAAAACTTATTGACCGCCCTTCGTAGTTATTATTCTTCAAGTCAGGAGCCTTGAAGCAAACGTGGAAGGACAGCTTTCTTGGAGGTTTATTTAATGGCTGACACTTGGCGTGGAGCGAGGTATGGCAACCGAGCGTGAGAATTGCCACAATCATGCCTAAGGAAAATAAGGATAGCAAAAGAAGAGAATGTGTGAGAGAATAAAATAGGCTTGTTATAAAATATTTTCTGCTGCGTAGCCTTGATGATATGGATGTGAATAGCTGTGATTATGGGAGGGATATGGGTGAGGATGATAATGATTTGTGCCAAGTTGCCTGGCAAACTCTTCCGTTTTATTTTTTGTTTGTTTGTTTTTTCTTTCTTCGGTGTGTATCTAGTTGTATATTTTTCATTCGTGCTTTGACCATTTGCTCATTTGAGCGTTTGTATCATTTGTTTTCCTATTTATTGGTTTTGTGCTTTTTGTTTGGTTTTTGCTGTTTTTCTTCATTATATTTTTTGTAGCCCTATTCGAGTTTTTAGTTGCGTGCGAGTCTCCATCTCACTATGTTGGTCAGTCGGTCGGTCCACGTTCATTTTTTGCCTTTGTAATAACATTGTAACCATTCGACCGATTCTAACGAAATTTTAGACCACTTATGTTGTTTTACATCCTCTTTCGAATGATATAATTGCCACGTTCTTCCCAAAGTTAGTTTGTTTTGTTTTTCCTTTATCCCTATATTGAATTAATATTTCGTAGTGTTTTTATTCTGCTTCCGTCAAATCTTTGTCTATATTGGATTTGACAGATTTCATTATCAAGTATAGCAATTTGGTTTATTTCTTCCTCTAGTTATGTTTCATTCAGGATGCTCCATGGATTATTGGCACTTTCTTGTAGGACTTTGTTTACTGATGTTTATGCTGTTCTCCGGTGTATTTCCTCCTATGTGAGCTAATCATTTATTATCTTGATTGAGATGAATCTGCTAGCACAGTTTTGTATTCTCCGGGCCTTTTTTTTATTTATGAGTTGCAGAATCTATGTGTGGAGATTATCAGGCAAAGCATTTTAGGGCAGACGAGAGCAATGTATAGCTTCCTCATATTATTACTTGACAGGTTTTGGAATCTGTGCAGTGCTGTTAGGGGCGTTCGAGGAGATATCCAATTTTCAGAAACGAATTGAAGATCTTCAGTATTGACTCCTACATATTATTTGGTGAATTAGTCAGGTGTAGCTTTGTTATGTGCTTTAGGCTTGGAGGACTTCAACGCTGCCAAAGGACTCCTTCTTTGTGAAGGGCACTCCTTCTCCTATCGGGTTGCTTCCTCGATCTGTTTCGATGTCCATTTTTTCTATAATATTTTTTCACACTGGTTATTATTTTTTTCTCAGTATTCCTCCCTGCCTTCGGATAGTTCTCAACCTGCAATACCTTTTACTTGTATTGCACAATTCCATAGATTCTTTGGTTAGATTCTGGAATTCTTCCATTTTCTCTTTGGTGCAGGTAATTATGTACTATTTTGGTGATGTAAATTTGTCGGTTTCTGTTATTTTTGCGTTTTTTAATTCAAATTGTGTTTGTATTTTAATTATTCCTTGGATATTTATATATTCTATTTTTATCGTGTTTAGGAGTTCTTTATATTTGTTCCAGTTTTTTACTAATTTCTCTTTGGATAGGGGAGGTGGACATAGTAGTGACCATGCTTACGTGGTCGGATGGTGTTGTGGGTCCTGGTTCTATATGGATAACCTTATCGGGGATAGTGGATGAGAGATCAGTGAAAAATGTTGGCAAATCTGGTCTTTTCTCTGTGGACAAGATTTCCTTGCATTACTAGTTGTAGTTTTCTTCCTGTTCCGTTTGCGTGGGTTGTAAAGTTTGTCTCCTTGCATCTGGCGTTGAGATCTCATTAACAATATGGTTAATAGTGGTCGGTGAAACGGCTTAATGAAGTTGGAGATGGGAAGTTACGAGCACCTGAGGTGTTGTTATGCCCCGGTTACTACTAGGTCACCTGTAGTCATTCATATTTACACAGCAAGGTAGGATTCTTCGAGATATTTTATTTTTATTTAGGATATTATAGTTCGGCACTTTCATTGTTTCTGTTTTTGTTTTAATTCGTGGTTCTGTAAGTATGACGGTGCCCGGCTATTATTTTCTTATTATTTTTGAGAAATCCTTTCTTTTTTCTTTTCAACCATTAACATTGAGCGGAAATATTTCTATTCTTCGCTGATGTGTATACATCTCGACTTTTTTCAGTTAATTCTGTTCTTTTCTCCTTTAATTACTTCTGTACGGGCTGAGGATCAAGTGCGATCAGATCGTTTTCTCTTGAACTGGTCGTTCAATAAGTTGTTGCGGGATTCAGGGATGATAAAAACATATCTTGCCTGAGTGCGTTGTGCATTTCAGTTTCTTGCACCTCTGCGTCGTAATCCCTTTAAATTTCCTTTCGAAATTTCTTATTATTTTAGGGATGTGGCAAGCGTAAGAAACGTATATGTTTATATTTAGTGTTCAGTTTTTATTTTTGATTTTGTTTTTCTATTTAGAGCTTTTTTGGAAATTTCCCAAATTGTTTTCAGGATTTCTTCGTCGGTTGTGTCTCCTTCGGTGTCCTGGTCTCTCTCCATCTGAGCTTTTACTTCTTCTTGCTTTCCGCATTTTCTTCGTTTAGGTTGGGTAGCATATTTATGTTATATATTAGAAAAGATTGACTCACTATAAAGTAAATTTTAATGAGTACTCTATTTCAATGTACAAACAAAATTGAGATTTGCAACATTTAGAGAGGAAGTTAGTGAGAAGCACTGTTGCAAAGCAGAATAGAAAGAGAAAAGTTATCGTTAGCCTCGCGGATTAACTGATGGATTTCAACGCCAATGTTCGAAGTTTGATTTTTCCAAGAAAAGACAAATATTACGGAGCTCGTCGTAGATATATAGGCTACCACAAATAGAATGAGCATCGTGTTTCACGCATGTGTGCAGGTAGTTTCATTCATATAATTATATAAATACCAACTAGCGAAGATCAATACGAAGAAAGAAGGCAAAGAATGGAAGGTAGAAGAGAGGATATGTAAAGAGACGCGAGTGGTCGTATAAGGAAATAGTTTACCGACACAGTTTTTTCTGTAAATTTATAAGTAAAAACAATATTTATCTATTTTATTCTTCAACATGTTTATTATTATGCTTTCAATGACATACAATTATATTTCTTTGATAAGCAAAGAATTTTTCATCATCGCAACGACAAAATCACTTTTTTACTATTTTAATCATTATTTCTATTGGTCCAACGGTTAACTAACTCAAGTATAAAGCCATTATATATGTATATTATTGAAGCAGTTTAATATCTTAAAGAATTTAATAAGTTGCCTGTGTATATACCAAACTTGTGGTGTAATCCAATTAAGGGACCTCATTCTTTCGTTGCACAATAGAGTTCTAATTTACGAAATTAATTTGGTCGCTCGGCGGTGAAGGAGCTGAAATATTGGACTCTCCTTTTTCCTCTTTTTGTGAAACTCCAGGGCAATGTTTTTGAATACTTGGATCCTTTGCGATTAATAAATTCTTAATCCTTTTCCCTATTGAATGTGTTCAAAGTTTTCTACCAAACCAATTTGCAATATGATCCATTAGATGACTTATGTGCGTTATCTTACACTTGTCTACATTGAACTGCTTGACCATTTTCACACCAATCTATTGTTCTATTCAATTCTATTTAACATTTTCATAGTTAATATTATATTTTTCACTAGTACACGGCCAATTACAGCACAGACAGCTGTATATGGCATCTCACACACAGCACAATAAAAAAATATTCAGGAAAACAATCGGTTTGAAGTTTGGTTTTTAAGTATTTGATTATTTTCACGAGAGTTAAAACTGGCGGACATTTGTTTATTTTAAACCCTGAATGGGCAATCTGCGCTCATCAGGAGATTGGCAGACTATGAAATCTTCTATATATTAATTAAAAGACATTTGTCGAGGAGTAATGGCCTAACAGTTTGAAAATGCATTTTATTTATCGAAAACCACAGAGTATCACAAAAAAGGATACACTGAGGATACAAATCTCAAGCTGCATAGAAATTGTTATTGTTAAACATATTGTCATAACTGAAACTTGATCAGAGGTTGAAAGAGATGACCACATTCATCAGTGTTCGGGCCAAGGAATGAGCGGACTCACACCTTCTCGACGTTCCTCTATTTTATCTACACTTTCACCCGTCCACTTCATTTATCTTTATTTGCCTTGTAATCAGTTTTATACAATGAAACGAATTTCGGATGTATCATCTTTAACTGAATGCACCTGATATTTCGAGGACAGTGTGTCTTACAGGCCCCATTTCTCGTATGTAATTGCCATCCCAGGCCTAATGTCCTTAGGAGGAGCTGCATCTCTTTATTTTACGCACAATTTTACTTGCTCTATTTTCAATACTCACTATTCAGATTTCTTATTTCGAACTTTTTGCCGGAATTTGACTTCATTTAATTACCATTAATTTTATCAACAAGTTCGCCCCCAATTTTCTCTGATTCATAAATGATCTCTTTCACGCGTCCTTTATAAATACCCATATTTTCAATCCAGGGGAGATTCATCTCTCTTTTCGTCATACACAGTGTAGAGCGCTTGTATGCGAGCGCTTAGCATTTACCCCAGGCTAAGGGATATGTTTTTGTCCTAGCCAATGAGGAGATATGCCATTCATGCCATAAAACTTTAGGGTTCCTAACCTAGATACTCCTTTGTGAGTTCATTGCAATTTTTGTACTATGAGCACGGATGGTTCGGCCCTATTTCGCTGCCTTGAGGCATCCCACCTTTGAATCTTATTTGCCACGCCAAAAATATATCGTGTCACACTAGATCCATTTGTTGTAAACAATACATGTAAAGTTTGATTCTACCCTCCCTCTCCATGTTACAACTCAACGGAGATCCTCGAGCCATTGCATAATTCTTCACGAACGATATTGTGCTAAGTGCGTGGGGAAAATTGACGCCTTGAACGGTTCGAAGACCATTTAGAAATCCCTAGGTAACTAAAGACAGTGCTAACCTTCCGTTGAAGCATTTTGATCTTCGATTACCTCATTGGTTATATTTTTCAGCGCAAACAACGAATCAAAGGAAAGAATAGAAAGGAAAAAATACAATTTTCTCGAGGTAATAGGAGAGATAGAGTTAGAGAAGGCAACTTCTTACAATACATTGAGGCTCAATGTTTAGCAGGTGTAATAAAACTAATATATATGGAGGGTAAAAGAGAAATAAATAGTACAAGGTTCTTTATTAATGATTTTTTGCTCCTCTGGAGCGTCCTTAGAGTAACAAGAAGTAAAATAGGAAATGAAATGAAATGAAAAGAGAAGTGGGACACAAATAACAACTCGCCCTTGGGTCCTTCGAAGAGGGGCAAAAGAGAGGAGCATGGCCCGAGACTTCTTTGTAGTCACCTGCACCTACACCTACACCTTCCAGAGCCAAATTAATATCCTGATACTGTGGTTTTAGTAGGTAAGAGTGAGAGGGGAGGGGGAGAAGAAAAATAAAGATAGGATAGTGAAAATATATACAGGGTAACTCCCAAACAAACTGGCCTGCACACACTTTTTGTGATATATTCACTAATCCCTGTTACTTTGCATGACATGACAGAAGCAATACCTCTGAACACAACTAGATTTCATTGGAAGCTCCAGCAAAGAATATAATGCGTCAAACATTACTACAAGACAGGCTCGTTCAAGAAAGTGCAGGACACTTTCGTGCATCAGTTCGAATGTGAAAAAGCCGCCTCCAAGAGTAGAATTCAGGACTGGGTAGACCAATTCGAGAACTATGGAACATTGGAGAACCTCAATGCAGCCAGTGATAACATTCCAAGCCATTCAAGACGCCCCAGGAGTCGTGGAGCTGACCTGGTCAAGAGCGTGAGAGAGTCAGTTCAGCAGAGTCCAAAACGCTTTGTGTGCAAGCGAAGTCAGTCCCTCTGTTTATCGTGTGAGACTTGCAGGAGGGTGCTAGTAATGGATGTAAAGGCCTACCCATACAGAATACAGACGAAGCAGACCCTTACAATCTCAGAAAAGGAGCAGAGAAAGGCTATGGCAGTCAAGATACTGGAGAAGATTCAGGAGACCCCAACTTTCCTTAACCTCCTTTGGACCTCCGAGGAAGTTCACTTCTATCTTGAAGGAAAGGTAAACTCGAAGATAAATGTCTTCTAGGGGACCTCTAGACTAAATGAGGTAGCCACTAAGCCCCTACACTCCCCTAAGTACACGGTATGGACTGCCACCTCAGCCAGAGGCATCGTCGGACCATTCTTCTTCGAGGAATCTGGCGAGACAGTGACAGTCACCAATGAGCAGTATGTTGAGGTCGTCAAAACACTTAACAGAGAGCTGCAGACCTTGTTCCCGTC
Source organism: Ceratothoa steindachneri (assembly GCA_963969495.1). Taxonomy (NCBI): domain Eukaryota; kingdom Metazoa; phylum Arthropoda; class Malacostraca; order Isopoda; family Cymothoidae; genus Ceratothoa; species Ceratothoa steindachneri. Next base: position 64,739,088 of record OZ018326.1, read on the forward strand.
GCTTATGGCGAAGTTTTGGTTCTAGCAAGATGAAGCAAGCGCTCACACCTCAAACCTGTCCCGAGATCAGCTAAAAGAGAACTTTGGTGGCCGTGTGATCAGTCTCAAGACTGATTTTTAGTGGATACATCAGAGCCCAGACCTTAGCCCCAGATTTCTTTCTCTGGGGGTACATTAAAGACAAGGTGTATGCAGAGAGACCCAAGACCATCAGGGAACTCTAGGAAGCCATCAGGGAGAAGATCAAAGCCATTAGTCGGTCGGTTTGTAAGGACGCCATGGACAACTTTGTGCTCTGCCTCAATAAATGCACACAGATAAATGGAGGTCATCTCGAACACGTACTCTAGAATAAAGAAGAAAGGTCAAAGACTCTCATGTTTTGATATGATGTTTTTAAACACAATAAACTAGTTATCACCAAAGTTTCAGTCAAGCTTTGCAGAAAATTAAGAAATAAGGCCTATCGAAATTTGGGTCCCGTTTTGGGGGGTCCCACTGTAGTAGGATACAAAAAGGTGGACTTAGTTACTCATGAGATCGACAGCTTAACGTGGAATCTGAAACACGATGTGGATTTGTCTTATATCTATTCTAGATCATTGCTTTTTATCGTGACCCTGTGTCCCTCTTATCTACTATTTGGTCAGTGTTTGAATTTGACAATAAAATGGAGAATAGTTACTGAAAACTAAAGGAATTATAGGTGGCATGATATATTTAAAGTTTGTTTCTTGTGAGAATCACACATTTATGACTTTTTTGTTTCTATGTCTGTTTTTCAGTCTACTGTTTCATTATATGAGGCGTTCAAACAGTTATTATGAATTATTCTTACTAACCCTGGCGTAAGGTTCTAGGTATCTCTCTCTACCTATTCTTTTCTTTAACTATTATACTTATAATTGTCTCTAAACTGTTCTTATGGGCTGCTTCAGTTATCTAATTTATCTTGATCGTCCTCGATTATTCCTCTCCTTATTTGGTGTAGATTTCTTCCTCCTCCACTTCTCTTTTTCCATTAATCCTTGAGAAACTTGGGAATAAAGTGTGTTCTTCATCCTTCTCTTTGGCTACTTTGTTAGTTTAAATTAATTTCTATTTCGTTATGCGTCATTTCTAATAATTCTTTGGCTTCTTTTGCCATTATTCAGTGAGCGGCTGTATCTTTGCCTCTCTTTGATGGTGTCGTTGTCTTCTTATTTCTTCTCTTCTAGTGTTTGTAATTATGTTTATATGTACTTTGGTTTTCTATTTTTTGGAGGCTCAGAAGTTACTCCTAGAGATTGTGTACATATGCATCTATGGTTGGATAAATAATCTCGGACTATAGTATTATGTGGTAAGTTTTCCTCTTGTTTTTCATACTGTTTCATAACTTGTTCAGTAATACCAGTGCGCTTTTTACCCGATTTACCTTTTAGATAACGTGCTTTATGTAACCTTTTGTTGTTATTGTTAGCCTAAACACCTTACACCTTTTGTTGTATCTATAGTGCTCTCCTTCTACTTATACATCTGAGAGGCTCCTTCTATTCACCAATACCGTCTTAAATTTATTCCTTTTGGTTTTAATTTTCATTTTTCTACCTATCCTTTTTTTCTTATCTTATCTGACGTCATTCTAGCTTGCATTGGTCCGTTCTTGTATGGCAAAATACAACTAGCTGATGTGATTGGCTAAATGAATGTTCACGCAGCACTTATTTCTAGGTAGTGGCATATCTGCGGTCTAGATTGATTAGATAGATGGGCTCAAATATCTGCCCTTGGACAAACCGGCATCGACTGGAATTCATCTCCCTGCTGGCATGGTATTTCCACATAAGAACGTCTCTCCATTAAATGGTATCATATCCTTTCGATCTTGTTGTTCATTCTCAGTCTGAATATCTAGAGTTGCATACCCCTCTGCAAAACTTTGTCGAATGCCTTGTACACGTCACGATAAACGATGGTCAAGCTCATTTTCTCTCTCTGTGCATTCTCAATCTTTTCTAGGATAACTCCTAGAGCCATCTCTGTGCTTCTGTTTTTCCTGAAGCTAAATTCGCAGCTTTTCCTCACTCTATTATTATCGCAGTATTTGGACAGTCTGTTGTTTATTTTTCTGAAAAATTTACCGATAACATCTAATAGCGATACGGGTCTATAGTTGCTCACTTGATCTGGGAATTTTCTTGCCTCTTGGATGAATATCATCCTTACTACCTTCAATTCATCTGGAAAGTATCTCATATTCAAGCAAGGACTAAGTCCTTGCTTGAATATGAGATACCCGGTCTTATTTGCGAAACTGCTCTCTAAGCGCCTTTATAGGTTTGCTGAAGATAATAATCTGTTACCATCATTACAGTTTGGGTTTCGTAAGGGGCTTGGAACTTGTGATGCACTCTTGTCAATCTCTACAGCTTTGCAAAGTGCTCTTGATGAAGGTGCATAGGCATGTACGGTAGGTGAAGATTTCAGTGCAGCCTTTGATCATGTGAATCATAGAGCACTTATCTACAAGATAAGATTATAAGGGATTAGTGGCTGTTTTCCTAATATTTTAAGTAAATTCTCGCTTAGCAAAACTCAGAATTGTGATCTCAGGTGTCCCTCAGGGTGGCGCTCTTGATCCCTTGCTATTTATTATTTATACTAGTAATATATGTCATGGTTTGGAAAACAAGCTGATGCATATGCTGATGATGGAACTCTTTTGGCTGTTGTTCCTTCTTCCAGCCTGAGGAATGCAGTAGCAGATTCCATGAATAGAAACCTAGCCGTATCTATGAGTGGTGTAAGCTTTAGGGCATAAAGTTTAACCCTTCTAAAATTATGAATATGATAGTTAGTCGGTCCAGAACACTTTTGCCTATTCATCCTGATCTACATATTGATGGAGCAGTATTAAATACCAGTGACTATTTTAAGGTTTTGGGGGTTACTTTCGATAGGAAATTGACTTCTGAGGGGCACATACGTAATATTGCGTCTTCTGTTTCTCAGAAATGTGGTATCTTGAGGAGATACCAACTTGGAGACGAAGCTCTTATAACTAAGTGTTTTAGTTCCTTCTTTCTTTCCTGTTTGGAGTACTGCCTTCCTGTATTGACCTGTGGCATAGACGTAAAGTGAGTTCTTTATGCTTGTTGCATAAAATATACTACAGTGATAAGCATCATTTTCATTTGTGCTTAGCTGATCTAGCTGTTTTTGCTCGTAATACAAGGCAGGCAGCCACTGCTAAATATGTGACATTTTCTAGTATCAGGCATAGTACTAACCAGTTTGCCAAGAGTTTTATTGTGGCTGCAACCGTGATGTGGTATGGTTTGCCTAGTGGTGTTGTGGAGTCTACTGATCTTCATACATTAAGAGGGGAGCTAACTCATTCTTATCTGCTGACATCACCTGCTTTCCGGTGTTATTGTTGTTTTTTAGTTTTTTCCCTCATATTTAATCTTTACCTTTTGTCTCTATCGTATTTTTATTTGCAGGCTGATCTCCTTCTAGAACCCCTTGGGTTTATAGTCTTTTGATTTTTCCATGGGGGTGGTTAGGTCAAGATTTAAAAGAAGAAAGAAAGCATTGAAGATTTTTCTTGCTCCCTCCGATATTTTCGGGGAAGCTTCATGGTAATATAACCTGGTGAGTCCCGATCTGCCTGAAGCTTTTTGTCGGAAGCTCTTTATCATATCTTTTATTTCCTTTTGTGTAATTACCGCATCTGTTCAATCATTGTCGTTTCTTACTTCCATAACAAAGTGGAAGTGGTATGTTCTCTTGATTTCCGCCTCTCTTCATTAAATTTGAATATATTTTTTTAGTGCTCTTTAAACAATGTCTTATTGTTTGCTAATCCTATACATTGTTGTCTCCAACGTCCTTAATTCTCATTCTATCCCATGCTGTCCATGTTTCAAAAATTCCCGATGTAGTGATCCCAAAAATCTTTCGGTTTCTAAAAAAATAGTACTATTAATATTCTTTTATTTCTCCTGCGTGCATTGTATGACGCCCTTGATGGACCGAATCTTCTTATATTTTTTGCCACCGGGTTGATCTACTCGCTTAGGGCCACCATTTTTGGCGTAGATGTGAATTGTTGGATGCTGTAGAACGAGGTAATGGGGATGGCTCCATTATCTGACCTCCTACCTTTTACCCATTCTTATGCAACTCAAGATTGGTTTCTCCGATCGGGTCGGGTACGTACGTCTGAAGTAATTCTTTTTACTTATCCCAATGCGCTCTGTGGTATGCTTTCCATTTTATCGAAAGGATTTGTATAGATTGTTTGTTTGTATAGATTAGAGCTGCATTGTTTTCCCTGCAATTGACCTCAACTGGTTCTATAAAATAGTTAATGGGTAGAATAAAGTTAGCCAGGTAGATGTCGGTTTTATAGCAAATTCTTATCGTAGGTATGTAGGGAAGTTGGGTCCCAGTCTTTGCAGTATCCGTCTATTTAGCGTTTAAATCGCCTATTAAAATGACCGTTGTCCTATTTTTGAATAGGTTAGTAAGGTTTTGCACCGGTAATTGGGGGCGGCTCGGTTGCGGTTATCTTGTTGCTTCAATGATTTTGATTAATTATATGTGAGTTTCTATAGATAAATAGGCATCTTCCATTCATTGTACTATTTTCAACTGCAATCCTTGCTTGATAGCTATTGCTGCTTTGATTTATGTCTCTCTTGTAGGATTTGTAGTTATACCATTGTAGTTCCATATCTTTTTTTCTCGTCTTCTGTTCCTTCAATTTTCTGATATTAGTATAACATCTGGGTCATTATTTCTGAATAAGTTTCTCTACATAGATGAGTTAGCGGCATTTCTTCTTCTGGTTCTTTTTTCATTTCGCCTGGTTGCGTTCAAGGGCACTTCGAGTAATTAATCTCTGGGAGATAGACTCCTTTTGCTGAAGGATTTATATTTCTTATTTCTTGGGGATTTCCTGGAAATAGCCCCTGTGCATTCGTTCTCTGTGTCGTCGTAGGTATTTTCAGTTTTGTGTCCTCGCTGTTTGAGTCTTTTCTGTGTCTACTGTCTCTTTATTTCTTTTTACGTCTTAGATTAACTTTTGGTGTGTCTTTTCTGTGACATTTATTTTAAATATGGCCGATGAGTTAACCTTCTTGGAATATTTCTATTGGTTTGAGACCGTTTTCACTTAACATAATGTTAACTGTACTTGCTTAACTGCTTAAATTTGTAATATTCATCGTGTGAAAGTGTAATATACACGTAAGTATTATATGTAGATGCATATAGAAACATGTGAATATACATTTATTTTAAGAAGCAATGCAGGAGACCCATTTCTATAGAAGAGGAGGTGAACCATTGCTGCTTGATATAGAAACGAATTGAGTTATCAGGCTGTCTAAGCTGCATTGTTTTTTTACGTTGGTGTGACTAAGAAGGAAGAGGATTCAATACGTCTGTGCGTAAATTACCTGGCTTTGGATGAAATAAATTTACAGGACAGGTTTCCCTTACCGAATATCGACGAAACTCTCGTCAGATTCCGGGAAAATATCTGAAATATTACCCTGGATTTGTGGTCAAAATATTAGTAGCCTGCAATACATCATGACAGAGAGAATAAATTAGCTTTTAGTACATCATCAGAACATTTCTATATAGTTTAGGGTGGTTTCATTTGGATTGGATAGCTCCCCACCCTTCCGTGTTCGACTGTCTTATAAATATTATCTTCCAAAATCAGCCGAGAATGTACATATTCATATTTCCTTGGATGATGTGATAGTGATCGGAAAGAGCTTGGAACATCACGATCAAAGAATGAGTAATACTCTACAAGTCTTAAAAGACGCAAACTTGAAGGTAAAGACGGAAAATTATAATTTGCTTAGAGTGAGTTCCTATAATTTTGGCTATGTTTTCTCACGAGAAGTCATTCGGAGGAGGAAATAAAAGATTCAAGCTATAAAACAGGCAAAACAACCCAGGGATAAGCTGAATTATAACAATTCTTAGGTCAATGGAAAGAATTCTATTAACAATTAATAGCGGAATTGACGAAAGTTTAGAGAATGACCTAAGATTGCATTACTGCGTGCAGCCGCCAAAGTAAGGAAAAATTAAAAGAATTTTCCGGGATATTTTACAATGCTACGTGCAATTTTCTCTTAACATGAAGGTAAACAGGGAAACTAGAGACACCTTTTTACATTTTATTGTCTGGATAATCACCAAATGTACTGTTGAGCATGTCTAGTATAATAATAAATATACGCGGAAGATCATCATTGTCAGACGGCTTAAATGTATTTAAAGTTGGAAGAGTTCATAAGAGACTATGAGAAACAATATGGGGTAACAAACATAAAACTAATCCAAGAGACCGATCCTACCTGGTTTATATATATATAAACTACCCAAGACTAGTTCGGAAAAAGTTAGAAAAATCTATGAGGGACCATAATTGGTAATCAAAAAGAAACGCCGAACACCTTCTTGCTACAGTATGTGACAACCGGTCACTATATCATCGCCAATCGAGATCGGAAAGTAAAGTTATCTCAGTAACTGTGCTCGACTGAAGAGTTGATGAGGAATCTGATACAGACGGAGTTCAGGGCGATGAATAAAGGTTATAGGAAGAATAAAAGAGAAAGGAGGAGAATAGCAAAGAACAGACATGTAGATACGCTCCGTGGCCACGAAAAGTAATTCTATAACGAAGATTTAAAGAGAAAGTAGGAGGAGAGACTCTGGAAGGAGAAAGTGCAAAGACAGGAGTAACCGATTGTCTTTTTCATTCTTTCTCATTTTCAGTGAACAAACTTGTTAGAAGGGATCACAGTGGTGTCTTTGAATCCGTAAGTGCTATTAATGCACGAAGATGTAATTTTCATCCACGCAGACAAATGGCATTCGTAGCCATCATTCCATCAAATCTCAGTAGAGCTAAACATATCGGACTTTATGGAAAAACTAGTCTCTAGACAATCATTTGGATCTATAGATCATTAGTGCGGAGAAAACTTCCAATAAAAGGGTGCTGAAATTCTCCGGTTCGCTTTACTAATAGTTTGGACCTGTGCAAATCAACATAAAAGAATTAAGAAAAGCGGGAAGGGTTTTTCTGATTTCAAAACATTGGGGTACGTTAGACTATACAGCATCGTATGTGTTTAGTTTAGCAACGGAAGAAGACATACAATAGCCGAATTTCCGTTGATACGGGCTGTCACGACATAAAAGATGAATTTCTTATGGCGTCACCTGAAGGAGGCAATGTGAACAAAGAAACCCTAAGGGTACGAGTATGTTATCTGACAAACAAATCCGTTAATAAATTTTTCGTAAGGATTACCAGGTTTTGGCAAAGAAAAAAACATGATACACCTACAGCTACAGACCACTAGGTCACAAGAATTTCCAAAGATATTGGCTAGTTTACAAAAGAAAAAAGGCTGCTCCAGCGAGAAGAAGCCAGCAAACCTCATCGGAAGGATAGAAACATTACTAACTACAATTATGATAATAGTTATCCTCGTAATCTCGGCCAAGAAACTGATACGCTATCAACCTTCAGTCATGAACTGTACATCGAGACTAAGACAGAATATCGAAAGAGGCGGAACCACAATTAGGTGTTTTGGAGGAAATATAGATGTAGTCACAGGGTGAGACAAGAAATTGTTTCTAACATTTCAAGGAAAGGCAACTCGAAGGAAGGTTTATCGAAACGTTTGCAAAAAGATTGAAAAGATAGTGACGAGAGAAGAACCCATCTCCCGAAGGAGAGGTTTGCTGGATCAGCTGGGGTCGAGTTCAATGTACGAGACGAGACGACATCCAGATTGACGTACTAGCTTGCCTCAACAATCGCCCGAAGAACTTTGATTACAGATGACCCATAAGTTGCGTTTTTCAAAGGCGGCAGTGAGGAGATAATTGTTTAATTTATTTCTTTAATAATATGAATTGGAGGGTTTAAAAAGAACAAAATTCTGCATGTGCAAGAATTTTTCATAGCTCTTGCTAAAGTATTCTCAAAAGAGGAGTTTATCGTCACGCGACAATTAAGTACCTTTATCAAGACCTGTTTTTGTAAAAAAGGGGGTGCAGGTGGATATAGGTATCTAGAGCAAAACTTTCTTATTTTTATTTTTTTTTTTTTAAAGAGGCGATAAGAAAAGAATTGAATCGCGGCTTCTTTCATAAGTTCTTAGCGAATTTACGCACAGAGTAACTTTCTCTCCACTAAAAAGTAGGGACAGTGGATAAAGAGGATAACCCCAAATTGTCAAAGAGGACTTAAATGGAATAGAGGCGTCAACCGACTTTGGCGTAGAAAAAAAGGATTCATATCTTTTGACTGTATGTACCAATCAAGAGCAGAACAGAAGTATTCAATGCGTATCCGCCCTTTGTTCATTAACGAGAATCGATTGTTGTGTGTTAGAACCTGATATATTAACTATAGTCACGTCTGTTACAAAGAAGAAACCAACAAGGTCCTTCAATATTTAGCTTGATGAAGGTGTGTATAAGTCCAAATTAAGACTATAATTAGAGGTTTCCTGCCATTGAAAGTTGGTGAAGGAAGCTATTGTCATAGTATTTAATTCCTTCATTTTATTTTGTCGTCTTAAAAAAAATTAATTTTACTTTGTCCTGCTAAAATAATTAACAAGTTTTTAGTCACTCTGTGAAATGTAATTTTCAATCTTCACTTTACAAACAAATAATTTACTTTGAAATCAAGAGATTCGAAACCGTCGTCTCATATCAGTAACATATGTTTTAAGCCATATCATTCAGTTTAATACCTACTTGTTTATCTGTACAAAAAAAATTAGTGAAATATTTATAATAGCTCTTGAAAGATTTTCTCGTATCATCCAAGTCACCGCTATAGTCCGATTAACCAAGGGGATCAATTTTATTGAGAGGAAGGACTCACAGACTGGAACTTCCCTAACGTATCCACTCATTCGCAGGAAGGAGCCAAAACCTCATTTTGGCAAAGGTTACCCAAAACGGCGTGTCCGTATATCTTTAGTTAGTAAAGCTAATTATAAACCTATCCTGACTGCTATAGATATTTTTCTAGCCCTTTGGATAAAGAAAAATATATATAATCATAGGGGGGAATGCTTATTATCGACGTTTCATAAACATAAGTTTTCATCATCAAGATAAAATTGATAAATTGTATATATTAAAAAAAAAAATATGCAATAATCTTTTGAAAATTGATAAACCACAGAATAAAATATGGTAAAGTAATTAAAAATTAATATTAAATAATTGTAATGAAGTTTAGATAAATTATAAAATATAAAGCAACACCAAACAGAAGAATTAAGAGTAAAGCGCAAGAACGAATATCAGAACAAAATAGAAAAGACAAATATATATAGTTTCTACTTACTAATTTTCGCTATTCTTTATCACAAGTGGAGATTTAATGCTTGTACAGGACACGAAACATTATTTTATATCATATTATGAATTCCAATTCAGAGACGCTTTAATTTAAAATCAAGGAACCAACTTCTTTGAAATTAAGACACAAAAACTAAACAACGCTATTGAACTGGACTTATGGTTTAAATTAATTAGAAAATATTGAATTTATAATGATTTCCAGATGTTTTTAGTTATAATTAGATGACAGAACAATAGAATTATCAATGGTTGCCTATGTTTTACATTTAATTAAATATTCCCTTTTATGATTGTGCTACAATAGCACGAAGCATTCATAGGAATACTGCAAACTGCGGAGTATTCAAACTATGAATGTCTGATGAGTTTTTATCACCAATTCTCTTAATTAGTCTTTATTTATGAGAGAAAATTCATAATAGATATCGTTATTTCATTTCATGCACTCTAATAATTTGAAAATCCGACACGACAAAATGTTTAAATTATATAGGGCATATTAATATGTCTTTGAAGAAAAATATCCACATGTTCTACTTTCTTTAAGGGAGTGCGGTACAAAACACCTAATGCGGGAACGAAACACTGGCATCGGAAGCTAAGCAAAAGACTTCCCTCTTTAGTGTAGAGCGCTTTATAAATTGTTGTTATTTCGGGAAGAGGTTTTTCGGATCTCGTCAAAACTTGCCGGAAAATCAATTTTCAAATTGTGCATCGAGTGTCTGTGTGGGGAGGGGAGGGGGGAATTTGGTGGGTTAATATGGAGCAGAATAGAGGTAATAAGTAGTGATTTGGATTAAAAAAGGGAGAGTGAATAATCTTGTGATTTTGAAAGGAAAACGTACGGCACCAAACAGTTTGTGCATAAAGGAGAGTGGTGAGGTGTGAATCGTGATGGTAAGATTAAAAAAAGTGTCTGAGACATGAGTGAGAGGTTTTGTTCTCTGAGTAGAAACAAATCAACTTGGATGCTTCTAATAGTTACTAGAATTAGTGAGCAGAAGAAAGTGGGAAAATTTTATTGATTCCTCGCGTCAAAACAGTCGAGACGGAGTAAAGGAATGGAGAGCAATCTATAGAAACCGTTGCTACTTCTTTTCATGGATGAACGGTTAAATACCACACAATACATCAATTTATTAGATAGAGAATGATTTGACGAAGGAGAAAGCTCTGTGGAGAAAAGTTAAATTTTCAGCAAGACAACACCCCATTCCATACATCAAATGAAGTTTTACAAATAGCCAGCAAGAAGCCAGGATTTGAATCATGTAGAGAATATCTAAAGATGGTTTAAAAACGTGGTATACAAAGAGGGAGAACAATATTCAACGTTTGAAGAAGCGAAAAGGCAAATTTAAAAGAATGTATGCGGAGAGATGCTAAATAAATGGGTACCGAGTTTGAGTGGAAGAATTAAATCCTATATTTTCTCATGTATTCAGAAAGGTCGAATTCAAACCTAATTGTTGAAAGAAAATTTTTGGAGAACTATTAAAATATATTATTGTTTTCCATTTTCCCAATCATGTCATTTGAATGTAGTTTTGAAGAGTGATATTTTGACTTTAACTACTTTTTCTGACATTAGCAGAGATTTTAAAGGAATTCAATACAACTGAATATTGCAAGTTTTTTTAAAAATTCCTTCCTTTTTAGGAAAAATTTTTTTTCCTGAAAATTGTTATATTTTCTGATAAAAAGGTAAAATATTATGACTTTATAGTTTTTAATTTGAGTTTAAGTAATGATGTAAGACCTTAAATAAACGGTAATTACATGTATCAGATCTGTTGAATATGCAGGATGAGAAAAAAATTTCCAAATCTAACAAAACCATTTTTCTCGCATCAACCGTGACAGGTGGGGATGCATATAGTCATGATGGAGGTATCGGGTGTGGAAGTGAATAGTAGAAGAGGTTGAATCGAGCAAGGATTGAGGTGGCGGACTCTTCACTTTTGGTGGATAAACTCACCAGGCCTATTCTTCTCCGTCCTTCGAGTGGTCACCAGTCACAAAGCCTACCTCCTGGGGAGAGAAAGGACTCTATAAGCGTTGGCAAGGCCTACTTTTTCAGGCCTATTTGAGATTCAGGTTGGACTTTACGGTGGATGGACAAGAGTAGGGAGACGTAACGATCGGGTGAAATAAATGCCGAACTATTGACTTGACTGCCGATTTTAGTAAATGAGTAATGAGAGTCTCTCCCTCTCTCTCTCTCTCTCTCTCTCTCTCTCTCTCTCTCTCTCTCTCTCTCCATATATATATATATATATATATATATATATATATATATATATATATATATATATATATATATATATATATATATATATATATATATATATATATATATATATATATATATATATATATATATATATATATATATGGACCACTTGCAGCTGACTTTTATATGACACATCTCGAAGATCAAATGTTTTCCACTAATTTAGATTACAAACCCTCCTTCTACCGCCGTTTTGTTGATGATTCCTTGGCAGTTTTTGATAATCCTGCACATAGCCAACTTTTCTTTAATTTTTTGAACACTTTACACCCTAACATCAAATTCGCCATAGGATTGGAGTCAAATGATAAGATGCCCTTTCTTGACCTTTTAATCAACCGAGATAATGACCAACGAAAAATTCAAACAACCATTTACAGAAAAAAAAACATTCACAGGACAAGGTTTGAACTACTTTAGTTTTTGTGATTTCAGATATAAAATATCCACAGTAAAAACTTTAATACATAGAAGTTTCTCGCTATCATCCATTTACCAATCAATCCATAATGAATATATTTTTCTTAGGAAGTATTTTATAAATAATTTATTTCCTTCTGACCTATATGATAGAGTTTTAAAAAAGCTATTTGATAATCTCATTGACCCCCCTCAACCCTGCATACAAGTTCCTAAAATGCCAATATATTTACTAATTTCAGAGATGGGTTTTTTAAACGATACTTTTAAAAGAAAAATCCTATTTATTTTTAAAAGATATTTTCCCCAAATCAACCCCAAAATAGTTTTTATAAACAAACTATCGATAGGAAGTTTCTTTAACAGTAAAGATCCTTTCTCTTTGGAGTTCCGCAGTGATAATGTCTATTTATTTAAATGTCCCAGTTGTACTGGAGCCTCTTACATTGGTAGCACTGTTAGGTCTCTTGGAGCTAGGTTCTCTGCCCATAGGGTGATTAGTTGGCGCACAAGCAAAATATTAAATAGAAAGGAAAAGTCATCTATTAGGGAACACACCATAAGCTGTACAACTAACATTTCTATTGAGAATTTTAAAGTATTAGCTTTTAACAACAACAAACATTGCCTAAGAACCCTCGAATCTCTATATATGAAACACTACAAACCTACACTCAATGAAGATTTAAGTGCAATATCATTATTAATTAACTAATTTTAACTACAGTTTGTTAGTTGGTTTGCCTTTTAATAAACCAAGCGTCAATGTAACCTATATATACTAGCCCCTTGTTAAACCTACCATTCACTCTCTAGGATGGATCCGCTTTAGTAAGTACCCAAATTTTCCGTTTTTATATTAAATGTTTTTAACTCTTACAGTCTTTACAAAATTAAAAAAAAGTTTAGATTTATTATCTTTAAATAATGCCAGGTCAAGTTCTTTTATAGTTTGTAATTAATTTCTGCAATAATCCTTAGATTTATGAACTAATTTTTGAGTCAGTCCTTAAGCAAATTTAACTGTTGCGAAGTCATATTTAATTTACTTTCTACTGATATTTTGTAATTGGTCACCTTTAAAATAATGTCTTGTTGGCCTTTTTAAGTTTTCTTCATATATATTAACTTTGTAAACTTATTCTAGCGTGAAGATGAAAACTTGTAGTTTTCGAAACGTAGTGAAAAATTAAAAGATGCTACATCCGTTTCTCGTGGCTCTGGGATTTATCCTCAATATATATATATATATATATATATATATATATATATATATATATATATATATATATATATATATATATATATTTATTTATATATATAAATATATATATATATATATATTTATATATATATATAAATATATATATTTATATATAAAAAAGAGAGAGAGAGAGAGAGAGAGAGATTTTATTTAATGAGTAATGAGAGTCTCCCTCTCTCTCTCTCTCTTTTTTCATAAAGAAAGTAACAACAAGGAAAGATTGTACCCTAGGAGACCTTACGGTCCATTCAAAGAGGGTACCTTTGGACTAGCAATCGAGCGGGCACAAGGCTGCTCAATTGTTTTGCGTCCCTAAACGGCCACTTTTCAAGACTTTGTCTAGTCTTGACTTGAACTGGTCAACAGATTCACTGTTGACAACTTCAACTAGAAGTGCGTTCCACATACCGCAGATACTGTAAGTGAAAAAATTTCCACACAGATTGCGGTTGTAACGCTTCAGTTCAAGTTTGAAGCCGTGATTGCGCGTTCTGTTCTCACTCAGTGTGAAAATATCCCGATAGTCAACATTGTCGAACCCTCGAAATATTTTGAAAACCTCGATGAGCTGACCACGCAGTCTACTGGTTTCCAGCGAGAACAGATCTAATTCCCTTAGTCTATCCTCATAACTTTTATGTCGGATAGAGGGAATCAGCTTGGTTCCCCTAGCTTGTACGCGTTCCAATCTCGCGATGTCCTTTCGCAATGAAGGACTCCAGAATTGTACGGCATACTCCAGGTGCAGTCGGACAAGTGAGTTGTACAGGCACAGTACAATCTCCTGGTTTCGATAACCAAACTGGCGCTTAATATAGCCTAGCATCCTTTGGGCCTTTTTCTCCGCCTCAATGCACTGTTTCGAGAACTTGAGGTCACTAGTGATTGTTACACCCAAGTCCTTCTCAGTGTCGGTGGATTCAATAGCAGTGCCCTTAAGGATATACTGAGATTAGGGGTTTCTGTGGCCGATATGCATCACTTTGCATTTTTCCACGTTAAAAGGCACTGCCCACTCTTCCCAAGATCTTCCTGCAGGCGGGCAGTATTTCCATCCTTTGCAACGTTCATACCCAGCTTAGTATCGTCGGCAAATCTGGAAATCTTGGCAACCATGTTACCGTCCATGTCATTGACGTAGATTATGAATAGTAGTGGTCCTAGGACAGAACCTTGAGGCTTCCCGCTAGTAACGGGCACCCACTCAGAAGACTGTCCATTTACCACCACCCGTTGCCATCTGCCACTTAGCCAGTTCTCGATCCAGCCGGCTACCTTTCCGTCTATGCCAAGCGCTCGCACTTTCCGGAGAAGGCGGCGGTGTGGTACCTTATCAAAGGCTTTCTCAAAGTCTAGGTAGACCACATCCACCGCCTTGTCCCAATCGTGCTCACTGAAAACGGAGTGGAAGAATTCCACAAGGTTCGTCAGGCATGACCGTTGCCTTCGGAAGCCGTGCTGGGAACTCCTCAGTAGCAAGTTGACTCTAAATACGACGTCACTTTGTCCACCATGATGCTTTCCATGAGTTTACCCACTATCGAAGTCAGACTGATAGGTCGGTAGTTCGACGGTTGGTTACGATCTCCTTTCTTGAAGATTGGAGTCACCTCCGCTTCACGCCAGTCTCTAGGAACGCATTAGGTCCGGATTGATATGTTAAAGATTGCGCTCAGGTGTCGTGACACTTGATCGCGCACTTCTTTCAACACTTTAGTTATAAACCCATCCGGGCCAGGTGACTTATTCGTCATTAGGTCACTGATCTTCTTTTTGATTTCTCCTTCGGTGAAGTCCATATCCTCTAGCTTTTCCCCCGAGTAGGAATCCGTCGGCTGGGGGATGGGACCACATTCTTCAGTAAATACTGAAAAGAAGTAGTCGTTAAGAAGGTTAGCATTTTCTGCATCTGAATGCTTTAATGTTCCCTCCTCGTTCCTTAAAGGGCCAATCGTTCGACGGATTGGTTTACGGCTGTTTACATATCCAAAGAACTCCTTGGAATTCTCTTTACAGAGTCTCGCCACTCGGAGTTCCTCAGACCGCTTAGCCGCCCTTATGCTGGACTTCACTCTCCTGGTTCGCCTCCGGTATTCGTCAAAGTCACCCGAGATCTTCGATTGCCGGTACACAGTTCTCTTCTCCCTAAGCAATTGGCCGATTTCTCGATTAAACCACTTAGGTTAAACAGGACCGATCTTTAGGTCAACGCCTAGGAGCTCGTGGTCGGATATAACGTTGGAGTTTGTAGATTTGATTGTATCCTTGACATACAACATTACACCACCACCCTCTCTGTCTGGCCTATCTTTGTGGAAGAGTTGGTAGCCAGGAAACGTGAATTCGCCTTCAAAGTCTCGGTTTGAGGTTTTTATCCACGATTCTGTTATGGCTACCATTTTAAGTTCTTCCGTCGCTACGAGGCCACGAAGCTCAGAAAACTTGTTCCTGATTGACCTCGCATTGAACTTTCAGGGAGTCCACTAATGTAGGACTCCCTATACTCTTCTTTTTCCCGGCTTCTTGTTTGTTGCGGTGGCACCATTTTTGACAACCTCCAAGAAGGTTGTTTGGGGAGTTACTCGGGCGTACTGGCGTACGTCCGCCTTCCCAATGGGCCGGACACTCCTTTGGGTGCGCTCCACGACATCCTGGATGAGGTTGGCTAGGAACGCCTTGCCCTTAAAGGAGAGTAGCACCCCGTCCCTTTGGAAGAGGTCTTTTCTACCATAGAATACGGCGTACGGGTCCACAAAAAAGACACCCTCCGCGGTACAGAGGTCTGCAAGGCGCCTGTTTAGCGACATGTTCCTCAAGTGGGCAGTCAGGCTTGGACCCCACCTCAGGAGCATCCCCACTACGACGCGTCTGCGGGTTTTCAATCCACAGTCGTCGACAGCGCCCATAACTGTCCTCATAATCTCGCTTGTAGGGCCTACCCTACCTCCTCTGAGGTAGAAGTCGTTGCCACTTACCATAAGGGCAATGACTGAAGTCCTTGAAATCTGAGACTTCTCGGCCTCAGCTCTTACCTGCTTATTCCCACAGCCTGCGATGCAGCTCACCTTCACGCTTGTGCGAAGGCGGGCCGCTAGCAGGGGCTTCAGACCCCGTGCTTGAGAATCACCAATAAGGGTGACTCTTGCACATTTGTCTGCGGACGACTTAGTCAATCCGTTCGGAGGCGACTTGCCGCTTTCCTCTTGTATCTCTATTTTTTTTTCTTCTTCTTCTTATTCTTCCTCTTATTCTTCTTCTTGACTTCTTTTGTTATCTCTTCGTTTGTTTCCCGTTTCTCTTTTTCTGCTTCTACTTTCTCTTCCTGTGTTTCCAGTTTCTTTTCTTCTCTTTCTACTTTCTCGATAAATTGCAGGGGGACCTAAACTCGATTGCCAATTGGGCGGACAAGTGGCAAATGGAATTTAATTTAAGCAAATGCAAGGTAATGCACTTGGGTTGCCATAATTTAAGAGTAGAATATACCATGAAAGGCCAAGTCCTAGACGCAGTTAAATTAGAAAAAGACTTGGGAGTATTAGTCTCAGACGATTTTAAATTCTCGAAGCAATGCGCGGATGCACAAATCGCGTTTTAGGTTATATCGCGCGTAATTTCACCTTCAAATCTAAGGATGTAATTTTACCTTTATATAAATCCCTTGTGCGGCCACTTCTCGAATACGCTGTTCAATTTTGGGCTCCATATTTAATGAAAGATATCGCGCAATTAGAAAGAGTGCAGCGTAGGGCTACGAAATTAATTCCAGAGCTGAGGAATAGATCATACGAGGAAAGGCTCAGGGCTTTAGATTTGCCATCGCTAGAACGCAGAAGATTACGTGGCCAGCTAATAGAAGTATTTAAAATACTAAAGGGTTTCTCAAACGTTGACTTTCGCAATCTGTTCGAACTGGATCATAGGGGAAATACTCGTCAGCACGGGTTAAAATTAGTGAACAAGCGTTTTAACACTAGTATAGCCCAAAACTATTTTACATTTAAAGTTACTCAAAACTGGAATCGGCTGCCCACCCACGTAGTAGATAGCACTTCGGTTAATATGTTCAAAAATCGTCTCGACGTGCATTTGAATAGTTTAAATATAACGTAGTTGAGCACTGTGAATTTAAACGTCCTTGCAGAGAGAGAGTTTGGAGCGGAGGTTTAAGGATATGAAATTATGATGACTAAAAATGATGCCGGCGATTCTCTGCATGTGTAGCTTAGATGTCCCATTTCTTTTCCGCCTATCCTATAAGTAGTCTCTATCCCTAAATTAGCTTTTCACCACTAGCAGTCGAGTGGCTGCGGAAGATGAGAAGAAAAACTTTCTATCTCCCCCGACCCCTAGTTTGATTAGTTAAAATTGCACGATAATGTACACATGTAGATAAGTGTGTACAGTAGATAGTATTAAAAAAAAAAAAAAAATAGCATGTTAGAGATACACTCGTAGATAAGGGTGTATCGTAGTTTTTGATTTAGTGTAGCGGACTAGCCTCGAGCGGACCTTAGGGTCTTTGCTGGTCCTAGATTCTGTAGTTCTGTAGTTCTCCTTTTACTTTCTATTCTTCTCTTTCTACTTTATGTTCTTCTATTTCTACTTTCTCTTCTTTCTTCTTTCTTTTCTTCTTTTTGGCTCGTTGAGGAAGCCCTTCAGCAGAAGAAATCGTCTGTTGGACGTCGGGAGCCTTTTCGCCTGAGCATCTGCATCTCTCTGTTTTTAAGAGTTGAACTTCCCTTTTAAGGAGGGAGTTCTCCTCTCTCAGTTGAGCGATGCTCTCGCCCAGGCGCTTCTTGAGTTTGCAGAAGTCACAGACACTGACACCATCTGTGAGCTCCTTGCAACTCCTTCCCCCGAAGTCTTCACTCCATCTGTAGACTTTGCATATTTTGCAGGTTAGCTTTCGAAATGGAGGACCATTCTTCTTCGCCATCTTACAAAAATCTCGGACCATACGCATTGAAAAAGGGTTTTTGGGTTGTGATTTTTTCTCGCACTAATCACATCCGCCTATTTCCAGGAGGTTTTCGGTCGTTCGGCGAACAGAAACCCTTTGATCAAGCACACCAACCCTAAGGTCTCCCCTGGGCCGGACGTCCCCAATCGTGCCGCAGCTCCCAACTGAGCAGCATGAGAGCCCCAGTGAACTGGTTCTCTGATTTTTCGACAGGGGTGCTTGAGGTGTAACTCTCTTCCTACTAAGCCCTACTAATCAACTACAAACGGCCAGACTTGAGGCAAATAGTAAAGCTAAGTGCTGATCTGGCAACCAGCAAGGCACAAAAGCTCTCTCTCTAAAGATCAGTTGAGCCTTTATTCACCAAGTAGCGGTCACAGGGAGCTGGTCAGGCAATTACACGTTCGGAGAAAGCTTCTAAGTGGTACCTAGCATTTCTCCATTAATCGTACCCCAAACGCCTGAGATCCCTTCAATCTCAGTCTCTTGTAACCTATGAGTGCTCCAAGGCGTTATTTAAAGAAGTTCCAAAGCCTCTCTTCTCACGCGGCATAAGGGAGCTGGTGAGATTCTTATTAATAAACAACTTATGTGTAATAGAGATAAAGGTTTGTTTTTGGTTATTGGGTTTTTGTTTTGATTTTTTGACAGTTGAAGAGAGTTGGTGAAACTTAGTACTAACAGAATCGAAGAGGTTGGTAGGGGGATGCGAGGAGACGCATCAAAGAAGTGGTAGAGAAGTTTGACAACCATTAGTCTGGATCCTACTACAGCTACCTTACTGGCATGGGTGACCCTACCGGACTAAAAGTCCCCCAGCTTAGCTAGCTTAACTCAGGCAGATCACGCAAGCTCTCTCACCGACGACAAGGTGGTTGTGTTGAGAGAGAGGTGACGCCCCCTTGTCGCGGGAAGAGAGCTTGTATGTACCTTTGACTTTTCGAGCTATGTCGGCGGGGGTACCCCTTCTGGGTACCCCTGGTAGGGCTTCCCTTGTCGATTTGATCGGAAACGAGGTTCCAGACTGAGTGCGTCATTCCTTCCTTTTTCTACTCTATCCTTCTCCTTTTTTACTTTTATCCTATCTTTCCCACTCATACAAAAACAAAGAAAACAAAAAAGCCTACTTCTATCATGTTACTCTTTCCCTTTTTTCCCTGTATCTACATATAAGAATCTGGCAGCAACCTCACGCGTAAGAAGAGAGGCTTTGTAACCTCTATAAACAACGCTAATCGACGCTTACTGGTTGCGAGAGACTTGGACTACAGATGTCCTAGGCGTTGGGGCACGATGAATGGGATGAGGGTAGTGCCCCGTTAACCCCTTCCCTGGCGCATAATTATTGATCGTTCCCAGTGCCCGTTGACGGGTGCCTCTGGTATCAACGGTCCAAGGTGACGGCCCTTTGTTGCCAGGTTGGTTTCCAAGCCAATAAAAAGCCTTGGGTCGAGTCTCTTGGTGTGGCGGGATATCCATGGAACGCTGCTCCGAGATCCTGGCCGTCGTGAAGGGAACTAGTAGGAGTTTAGTACGGGGTGTGCTCAGTGTTCACCTGGTGAGAAATCGATGGCCCCTTCGGGGACCGTAAATGCTACTTGGTTGGTAGCTATGGCACGCCGAGGTTTGACGACTTGGTCGGACGAACAGCAGCACATGGAGCGTGCCTTCTGAAAGATCCGAAGCCTCTCCGATGGATAGGCGGGAGCGACTCACGCGGGGAGAACTCACCAACCACCCTTTTTTATTATTGATTGGTCACGAGTTTTCAGAGAGAGAGAGAGAAAGCGCTCAAAATGACAAGCAAAAAAGAACCCGTTCGTCTAAAACATAACTGTGCAGCATGCCAGTTAGAAAAGTGTTGCGTTGACTTTCCGGAGGGCTGCTACTCAAGATGCAGCCCTGAATGTATCTGCACTACTTTCATATTGACGCGAGAGGTGGAGAAATTAAAAGACCTCTATAGAGCCTCAGAGGAGAAAGCTCAAATTCTTGAGAGAAAGGTGTAGAAATTCGAAGCCTTTCACGCAGCTCATATTCGATGCCTAGAAGAGGCATCGCCCACTGATGTGTCGGAATCTTCTGGTGCCATAGTTCTTACCCTTGCGGAGATTTCGGCATCATCCGACGTTAAGACAGCTGAGGCAGGGGAAAAAGAGAAAAAGAAGGAAGTAAAAAAGAAGAAAATAAGAAAAAGAATAAGGTTAACAACAAAAGAAGAACCAAAAATAGAAGAAAAACCCATAAACAAGAAGAAAAAGGGGATTAAGAAAAATAAAGATAAGAATGCGGAGAGTAAAGAGGAAAAGGAGAGGCCTCTTCCACAAGAGAAGACCCCGTATTCAGAGACCAAGTGTCCGAAGGTCACCCTCATTGGTTACTCGCAAACACGGGATCTGCAGCCACTGCTAGCGGCTCGCCTTCGCACTAGCGTGAAGGTAAGCTGCCTGCCAAGACAGGGTAACCACAACATTAGAGTAGATGCAGAGAAAGCTCAGATTTCTGAGAATTCACTTTTCGCTCTGATGGTGAGTGGCAACGACTTCTACCTCAGAGGGGGTAATGTTGGCCTTAGTGGCAAGACCATTCAAACGGTGATGGAAGTCGTGAATGACATTGGGCTTAAAAACCGAAAACGTGTCGTCGTTGGGATGCTTTCGAGAAGAGGTCCATCCGGAACCGCTGACGAGAGAAAAGTCGCAGTAAACCGACGGTTGGCGGATCTCTGCACGGAAGAAGGAGTATTCTTTGTAGACCCCTCCCGCATCTTTTACGGGAGAAACGACCTGTATAAAAGGGAAGGAGTGCATCTTTCCTTCAAAGCTGTACTCGCCAACATAATCCAAGATGTTGTGGAGAGGACCAAAAGAAGTGTCAGGCCCCAAATAAAGGAGGACGTACGCCAGTACACCCGTCTTACTCCGGGTACTACCTTGTCTGAGGTTACAGAGAAACAAATCGGAAAACAGGAGAGCGTAGGGAGTCCTACAGTCGGGGACTCCTTCAAGGTTCTGCTGGTAATGCGAGGTCTATCAGAAACAAGTTTCTTGAACTTCATTGGCTCGTAGCAACAGAAGAACCTGAGATGGTAGCCATAACGCAGTCGTGGATAAAAACCCCAAGCCAAGACTTTGAAGGTGAATTCACGATCCCGGTTACCAGCTCTTCCTGAAAGATAGGCCAGATAGAGAGGGTGGCGATGTGATGTTGTATGTCAAGGATACTCTTAACTCGACGGATTGCAACATCGTATCCGACAATGAACCACTAGGTGTTGACCTAGAGATAGGTCCCGCCAAATACAAAACCTTAGTGCTTTATAGACCTCCAGCTACTAGGAGAAATTGTCGAAGACAAAGTGTGTATCGTCATGGGGGATTTAAACACACAAGTTGACTGGGAAAACAGAGGACCCTGTGGCGAGAACGCACTACTCCTGGAGTTCGCGAACAACGAGTTCCTGACTCAATGGGTGAGAGTGCCAACGAGAGGAGACAATATCCTCAAATTGGTTTTCACCTCTGAGGATGACATCGTTGAGGACTTCTCTGTTGGCGAAGAGCTCGGTGACAGTGACCACTGACTAATTAGATTTGTAGTCAAAGTCCCGAAGGCAGGGCCTGCAACTAGTAAATCGAGGAAACTCAATTTGAGAAGAGCAGACTTTGCAGGTCTTCGTGCTGGACTGAAGTGTGCGATGCTGTTGAAGACTCGTGGAATAGTTTCAAAACCACATTCATGAGTCTTCAATCACGTTTCATCCCTCTGAAATGCCCCCGTCGGTCTTCTGTTCAATCAAAGTGGTTTAATCGAGAAATCGGCCAACTGCTTAGGGAGAAGAGAATTATGTACCGGCAATCGAAGATCTCATTTGACTTTG
This sequence comes from Ceratothoa steindachneri, assembly GCA_963969495.1. Classification (NCBI taxonomy): domain Eukaryota; kingdom Metazoa; phylum Arthropoda; class Malacostraca; order Isopoda; family Cymothoidae; genus Ceratothoa; species Ceratothoa steindachneri. The sequence continues at coordinate 64,761,322 of OZ018326.1, forward strand.
ACGAATACCGGAGGCTAGCCAGGAGAGTGAAGTCCAGCGTAAGGGCGGCTAAGCGGTCTGAGGAACTCCGAGTGGCGAGACTCTGTAAAGAGAATTCCAAGGAGTTCTTTGGATATGTAAACAGCCGTAAACCAATCCGTCAAACGATTGGCCCTTTAAGGAACGAGGAGGGGACATTAAAGCATTTAGATGCAGAAAATGTTAACCTCCTCAACGACTACTTCTCGTCAATGTTTACTGAAGAGTGTGATCATATCGTCCAGCCGACGGATTTCTACTCGGGGTAAAAGCTGGAGGATATGGACTTCACCGAAGGAAAAATCAAAAAGAAAATCACTGACCTAATGACGAATAAGTCACCTAGCCAGGATGGGTTTATACCTAAAGTGTTGAAAGAAGTGCGCGATCAAGTGTCACGACACCTGAGCGGAATCTTCAACATGTCAATCCGGACCGAATGCGTTCCTAGAGACTGGCGTGAGGCGGAGGTGACTCCTATCTTTATGAAAGGAGACCGTAGCCAACCGTGGAACTACCGACCTATCAGTCTGACTTCGATAGTCGGTAAAATCATGGAAAGAATGATGGTGGACAAAACGACTTCGCATTTATAGTCAAACCTGCTACTGAGGAGTTCCCAACACGGCTTCCGAAGGCAACGGTCATGCCTGACGAACCTTGTAGAATTCTTCCACTTCGTCTTCAGTGAGCATGATCGGGACAAGGCGGTGGATGTGGTCTACTTAGACTTTCAGAAAGCCTTTGACAAGGTACCACACCACCCTCTTCTCCGGAAAGTGCGAGCGCTGGGCATAGACGGAAAAGTAGCCATCTGAATCGCGAACTGCCTAAGTTGCAGACGGCAACGGGTGCTGGTGAATAGACAGGCCTGTGAGTGGGTGCCCTATACTAGCGAGTTGCCTCAAGGTTCTGTCCTGGGACCACTACTATTTATCATCTACGTCAATGACATGGACGGTTACATGGTTGCCAAGATTTCCAAATTTGCCGACGATACCAAGCTTGGTATAAACGTTGCAAAGTTCGAAATACTGCAAGCCTGCAGGAACATCTTCAGAAGAATGGGGATGAGTCTGATACGCGGCAAATGCCTTTCAACGTAAATAAATGCAAAGTGATGCATATCGGCCACCGAAATCCTCAATCACCCTATATCCTTAAGGGCACTGCTCTTGAATCCACTGACACTGAGAAGGACTTGGGTGTAACTATCTCTAAACAGTGTATTGAGGTGGAAAAGAAAGTCCAAAGGATGTTATGGTATATAAAGTGACAGTTTGGATATCCGAACAAGGAGATAGTACTGTATCTGTACAACTACTTCGTCCGACCGCACGTGGAGTATGCCGTCTAATTTTGGAGTCCTTCATTACGAAAAGACATCGCGAGATTGGAACGCGTGCAAGCTAGGGGAACCAAACTGATTCCCTCTATCAGACATAAAAGTTATGAAGATAGATTAGTTCTCGCTGGAGACCCGGAGACTACGTGGCCAGCTTATTGAAGTATTTAAAATACTTCGAGGCTTTGACAGAATGGACTAGGGTGATATTTTCCAGCTCAACGAGGGGAGAACAAGAAATCCCGGCTTTAAACCTGAACTGAAGCGATAACACCGTGATCTGTGTGGGAAATTCTTCACTTACAGTATCTGCGGTAGTTGGAACGTACTTCCGACGGAAGTTGTCAACAGTGAATCTGTTGACCAGTTCAAGTCAAGACTAGATAAAGTCTTGCAAAATCACCGTTAAGATTCTCGCGAGTGATCTTCGAGGTTGCCAACGGACACCTTTGAAGATTGCGCCAAAAGTGCCCACCTTGTATAGACCGTAAGGCTTCTAGGGTATTTATTTTCCTTTTAGCTTCTTGTAGCTCTCTCTCTCTCTCTCTCTATATATATATATATATATATATATATATATATATATATATATATATATATATATATATATATATATATATAAACAGGATGACCAGGACAGAGTCGTAGATGCCTCATAACATTTATTTCAAACGTTTCAGGATTATAACTAATCTCATAATCAGTGCTAAAGAAAGAATACAAAATACAGACTTAAATGTATACATAAAAAGTTAACACGTGTAATAAAATTGTGAAACATGAATATTAAATTTGACACGAATTTATTACATTAGAAATATGGAAAACAAACCAAACCAACGAGTCAATATCTAAAAAATAGGAAGGAAAATAATTGACAGTGGATTTTATTCTTGCACCCACCCTAAAAAAAGCAATGTGAAATTTAAAAAATTAGCATGTTTTTTAATGAGTGACTATATTTACTGGCACAGATAATGAGTTATTATTTAGACTGGGTTGAAGTTTTGTAATATAAATTGACTGTAGCAGGTAAAGGTCTGAGATGTTTCTTACCGTATTAAGTATCGTGAAGTTCTCGAGTGTAGGCCTAGAGCCACATTCTAAAAGATGGTTTCGAATTGGGGAGTGGATCAGGTTTTGAAATACAGACTTAAATATATACATAAAAAGTTCTTCCAGATCTACTTATATGCTGCAGGAAGCGGGAATAAAGCGTATGCCTTGTTGCTCCCACACATGATACAGTGCTACTGCACGTACAACGAAAAACGTATATAATTTTAGATTGCATATTGGTGGGTGGTTGATCTTTGAACCTAAATAATGATCCCAGTCTGAAGTCATTAATGAAAACAATAGATGGTAATAATTGAGGATAGGCTGAATTTAACAGTTTTAAAAACTCTTTTTTTCAGTTTTTCGGATTAGTAACCAAAGTATGGTAAGGAAAAGAAGATCTTTAATTTATTAACAGTTTGTAGTGGAGGCAGAGTCGAGTAGTTTTTATTGAGAAACAGACTAATTGGTCTCAGAAATAGGGATTTAGGATAGCCATTGTAGGTAAAGAATTTTGTTAAGAATTCGAATTCTAAATGTAGGGCTGGAAAAGTTGAGGACAAGTTATATGGTCTATGGAGGAGAGTGAGAATGGCATTAATTTTTAATTTTAAATCACAGAAGATAAAAAAACTTAAACCAAAGTTTGAAAAAGTGGGTTTTTGGTAAACCTTAGACGTGAATTGATTGTCTATTTGGGTAAACTTTATTTTTCTGTCTTACTATTTTTTATCGAAATACATCATATTTTATTGTGAAAAAAGTTGAAGTAATGCAGATGAAATGTGTTTGTTTTATGTAATGATGAAAGTTTGTGTCTTACAATTAGGTCACCCGGAATTAGCCGTATAGAATAGTGTAAGATTTTTGAGTGTCACACTTCGCAAAGATTCCCGCTTGATAACTATTATAGCTAAATATAGATACTTCTGTAGTTCATTTTATATATTATATACATATATATATTATAAACACCTCTCGTATATATATATATTGTATGTGGGAGTGGAATTCAACAGAAGCATAACTCAATCGAACTATATTTGGAATAGTTTGGGACTATCTATATCTTGGTTTGAATATATTATAGAGGGTTATTTTTAATTATATGTATATATATATATATATATATATATATATATATATATATATATATATTTATTTAGTAATAAAACCACTGTTTAGGAGAGTAGTATTTTATTTACGAAACCAGTTTCGGCATGGAGTTTGTCAAGCCATCTTCAGTCGTATACTAAGAATAGATGCATTCACACCATACATGAAATACATATAGAAACAAGAGATCAGATTAAAGTTCCTAATCAGGGGGTGTGAATTTAAGTATTACGGATATCTTTCAAGATTAAATTTTTGATGTAGGAGCTATATTTGAATTGCCAAGCCGAAAGGTTGAAATTCGGGATTTCGTTAATAAGGGTGGATTCAACTACCTTTTTTTTTGTGAAAATCTTTACAGGGGTAAATTAGTTTGACCTGAGGGAAATCTATTGGGTAGTTAAAATTATTGAAGGGTGTTAAAATACTAGAAGCTGTTCTTGCCCGCCTGACTTCCCCTCTGTGCTCATAGATCCTCTTTTCCAGATTCCTTTCTGTCTCGCCTATGTAAAATAAAGGGTAGTTAATTTCTTTACAAGTAATTAAATAGACACCCGCTTTATTAGTTTCATCCGTTAGTTTAGTTGAAGGGAAGGATTTTTTAATGGTCGAAGGGTATTTGAAAGTGGTGCGGTTAAGGGAAAGATAACTATTTAAGCTTTTCAGTAATGGGGAAAAATGGAAAGGATAAACAATTTCTCTTACTATCACGATTCCTACTTTTGGGGCAATGAAAGTTTGCCTTGGCATTAGATATGCTTCTGTTATTGATGTGGATGGGATATTTCAAGTCTATAAATATACAGGTAATGAATGTAATTTCATCGGACAAAAAAATGGATCACAAGTTCTCAAAGTTCTCAAAAACATGGACATTAAAATGGCTTTTTTGACCTTAATATCATGACATGAGTAAAAATAAATGTAAGAATTGGAATTAGTGATTTTTTGGTAAACAATAAAGGTAGATCGGTCATTTACTCTTACAATTTTAACGTCAAGGAAAGGTAAACATTATTATTTTCCCATTTAACTTTGAATTTTATGGTGAGATGTAGGTTGTTAAGGTTATTTAAGAACCTATCAAAAGATGCCAGCTGATTTAAGGGTCACATCGATATGACGTCATCAACAAAAATTTGGGGATGGAATAATCGGAGGGGTTAGAGACACTTAAAAATGTTTCATTAAAAGATTGTATAGAATAGGCGATAAGGGATTTCCCATGCTAAAGCCATGTTTTTGACGGAAGAAGCCCATATCACTATTAAAATCATTTTCGGTAACACAAAGTTTAACAAGGTTAGCAATTTTTTGGGGGGGGTAATGGAAGGTTTAATCTTGGATTTCTTAATACAGTAGATAGAATGTACTCAACCTTTCATCTCACAACCTCTCCCCCGATCAAAAAACCATACTCGGTTATGGCTTCTCCTTTGGATTAAAAAAAATTAATTCATTTTCCCTTAATTATCTTATATATATATATATATTTTGTGAAAGTTATCATTATGATGTTGAATTCTTAAGTGGTTTTGTTGCTGGTGCTTTGTTCAATCGTGATAGTTTTAAATATTGAGAATACCTAAACACCTAATGGTGGCCCTAAAATCACTAAATTTGAATAAAAATATCGTAATCACAAAATCGGATAAAACCAATCAAATCATCCTTTTAGTCAAAGCCTCTTATTCCGCTAAGATGAACGATTTACTTAGTGATCCCAAAACCTATATAAAACTATCTTCCATACCTTTATGTATTAAAACTGCTTTCTTCAACAAAATATTAACTAGACTTTTGAAACGGTCTAATTCTGATCTTCCCCAACGTTTCAAACCAATTTATTCATCCCTTCCCCGGATATATAATTAAATGGAGCTTATTCCTATATTTGAAATCTGCACATTTTTTAAATACCTTTTTGACCAGTGACTGCTAAACTTTCCAGCTATATATATATATATATATATATATATATATATATATATATATATATATATATATATATATATATATATATATATATGGATAAAACCACAGTAATAGGACTAATTTTATATGCGAAACCAGGTTTCGACGGAGACATCCGTCATTATCAATCGCTAGTGAACAAGTGAGATACAGAAGTTGCTTAACGTACAAACACACAAATCAGTGGCGCTAAGGTGGATTATGCGAGAATGTGTCGGCATTTTTGAAAAACAGAAGTATGAATTTCTTACTTATTAAGGTATTAGTATTGAATTGGCCGTCGGAAGTATAAAAGTTGGGAATTTCTTTTATAAGTGCTGATTCAATTAAGCGTCGGTATATATAATTGTGAGATTTATAAACTATTTTAGCATTATCAATATCAACTTGATGATTCTCATTGGACATATGTAGAGATAAACTCGATGAGAGGGCACCATGTCGCATATCGCATTTATGTTCATTCATTCGCTTGGAAAATCTGCTGCTTTCACCGATATACTCGTATAATTCGAAACACCTATTACTGTGGTTTTATCCCTATAGTTACACGTACGCTACTGTACCTTTTTGGATATATATATATATATATATATATATATATATATATATATATATATATATATATATATATATATATATATATCATATTGATTCTAAGTATTTTAATGTCATTTTCAGTTTAAGAAAAATTTGTTTTTTTCTGAAAAACGAATGTCATTTCCGTGATCTACTTATAAAAATTCCCAACCCCGGTTGACGGTAAACTTCAACTCATCGACGTTGGTTTGACGGACCTTGCAGGCCTTGCCCTCGACAGACGCCCACCCGCTGTACTCAAGGTTATTTAGGTCGGGGGACTGTGGCAGCCAAAACTTTTGGGGCCAGAAGTCCATGTTCAACCCCAGCCACTCTTACACGGCCTTGGCTGTGTAAGCCGTGTTACCGTCTTGCCGAAAGACAAAGTCCACCTTCTTAGTGATCTGCCTCACCTAGGGCAGTAACTTTGTGCCCAAGATCTCTTTATAATCAGCCGCGGTGAGCTTGTAAAGCCACAACACCAAGCATCATCAAGAGACCTTATCTTTGGGCATGAACACGTAGAAAAACTCAGAGATGTCCAGGCCGAAGTTTTCCATGCAGAAGTTCTCCTTGTTGATAACCGGATCGAACGTGAACTTTTTTTCATCATAAATATGTGAATTCGATTGCCATGACTTTTCATTTCCGTTATGAAGGAGACGACACCTCTCCACACGCTGTTCTCACATACGGTAGGTGAGATGAGGCTTTTCCACGCACATAAAACACTTGCCGCCTTCCTCCTTGACGGCCCTGAACACCGTGGCCACCTTGATGTTCTTCCTCTTCGGGAGCGAAGACATTTTGATCTTCGGAGCTATTTCGAAGGACTTTCTCACAGCAAAATAGCTGACAATTTAAGGTCTGTCTGAACGAGGTCAAGTTTTGAGGTACATATTCCTGGTTATTGAGCCTTTCTGTGACTCTGTGGACGTTCATTCTGTTAATGTTGAGCCACTTGGCGATGTCGGAATTGCTATTGCCCTCGCGCAGGAGAGCAGATATCTGGATTCTTTTAACTTCCATCTCGACGTTTTAATGACACATGCTGGAAAAGTTGAACTTTAAGGTTGTTTGACGGAACAATTTCTATCATACGCTTAAACCTCTCGAAAAATTAAAAAAATCGAAACTAAAACAACTTTTTCAAAACCCAGTAAATGGTTAAGCGATAGAAATGATAATGGCTTACCAGTTTTTTATAAATAAAATTCAGAATAAATCAAAGGGTCATTCCATTTCCCTTAAATAGAGAAGCGGTACAAATTCTAATCGCATACCATATATCTTATAAAGGGAGAAGCAGTACAACTGCTGATGGCATACGTTTTCTCTTATAAGGAAAAGAGGCTGTACAAATTTTAATCGCATACAATTTCTCTCATAAAGCGAGAAGCTGTATGAATAATGGTATGTCTTGTTATGAATGGAGAAAAGGTACAAATGAAAGTGTCATACAATTTCTTTTATAAAGAGAGAGTCGTCTACAAATGATAATGGCATAACTTTTCTTTTATAAAGGAAGAAGCAGTAAAAATCTTAAGGGCATATTATTTCTCTTATAAAGGGATAACAGTACAATGTCTTCCATTTCTTTTATAAAGGTAGAAACAGTGCAAATGATAATCGCATATCATTTCTCTCATGAAAGGAGAAGCGGTACAATTGTTGAGAGCACACTATTATTTCAGATCTTTAATTTCCTTATATCATGTTGCCGAGAACTTAAGTAAATCTGTATTGAAAATATATATATATATCAGTTAGCTGAGATAAATTCAATTAAATTACCTATATACAAATCTAGCTCATTAGCATTGTATTATCGTATGACATTTCGGAAAAATGCTGAATTTTTCATATTTCATCTTACGGCCGCCAGTCAAAATAAATGACAGACGCCAAGGAAACCAATCCATGCCATTTCCTGTTAAAATTTAAGCATCTGCCAATCCCGCAAACGCCATGCCTTCCTGCGAGATTCTCTCAGTTGTAGGCTAGTCGGATTGAGCGAAAAGTAGTCGATTAAAACAGTTTTTTGCTGCTCTCCGCTTCGAACTTTTTAAAATCCGTTACTCGTTACATATTGAGCTGCTTCGAATCATACCCAAGCGATCTGGTAGGGGACGGGGAAGCGTGTAATCGTATATTTCGCCTTATAAATGACGTTTTGGCTTGGGTTCGGATTGGCTGCCCTTAAGGAATAGTTACTTCATCAAGATGGGTAAGAGACACCTCCGTACAAGTTTTTAACATGTTTAAACACTATAAATTACGACAATTAAGTTTAAATTTATTATTTTTAAAGATATTTTTCGGTTGGGTAAATACTGTAGAAGCTACAATGAAAGAAAATGCAGTTTCCAATGCTTCGAGTTTTTTAGTATTATATTTTTATTTGGGTTAACTTTTGCTACTTCTGCTGGTTTTGTGTATATAAATCTGACACCCTGCTGTCGTACAAGCAGTGGATCGTTGACAAGTGTATTAATACATATATCCTGATTTATGTTTTCCAAGATTTAACTTTCCTCTTCGTGAACTGTGCCATATTTCAAGCGCAAATTATTATTATTCTTGTAAATTAAATTTTTTTTGTGATTGCCTCCCTATTTATAAAAATGAATAGTAATAAAATTAGATTATCAGAAAACCAAATTAATGAGAATTTAAAAAATGCTGGACTAATCAATATGGCGTTATTGAAAGAAACAGCAAAGTTCTTTGTGGCTTATGTGATGAACACATTGAACAAAAGTTGGAATGTGAAAAGACATTGCAAAACTAATCAAGTGTTGCTCGAAAAAAAGGAGAAGTATTAAATAGTACATCACACAAGAATTAAGAAGAAAACTATTCAATCGCAAAATTGATCGAGATTCATAACTAGACATTAAGGTTTGGTGTTATTTTCATTCTTTCACACACTATTGTTTACTGTGTACCTTTTTTTGTTCGTCGATTTTAGAAACAAAGGAGCAATAATCAAGCACATATAAATTACCAGCAGCAATGTTGAAAACCGGATAATGGAGATACGCTCCAATATATCGTGTGAAATAAGAAAAGTTTTAGGCGATTATGAGATTTTCACTTAATCTTGATGAAGCCACTGCTATCTCGTCGTCGGCTCGATTGGTAATCCTTTTCAGGAATTTTAGGAATTACTTAGCTTAGAAAATTTGTCTTCAACTAACACAGGGAAATATATATATGTGACATTTTTGTCAAAATGTTCAGTGACAGAAATATAAATATGTCTAAAACTGTGCCAGTAACAACAGATGGTGCTCTAAATATGGTTGGCCGTAATGTTCTATTTGTAAAGATTTTCCCAAAATAGTTGTTTATTCATTTAACCGTTTTATACCGCATTATATGCAAAGAAATAGTGTCTGCTAAAGTTGCAATAAAAGAATTTAAGGATGTTACACCAATCGTCCCAATGTTAGTTAACCTTATAACAGCACAAGCATTAAAAAAACGTTATATAAGTATTTTAATAAATAAAGTAGATCCAGCTTATAATCGATTGTTAATGTACAATATGTAATTTGGCTTAATCAAGGTAAAGTTATTGAGTATCTGTTGAGTGCTTAAATGCAATAGAGCTTTTTCTAAGCATAAAAAATATTGGAAACTTTCCGAGCTAAATGATGCTTCCTAGTTCAGAAGGCTAATGATCTTTATTGAACTATCAATGTATTTAAATGAAATAAATGTTAAAGTAAAGGTAATGGTAAAAGTATTGATATTATGTTTTGGTTTATTATCGTTTTTGAAAGTAAGCTCAACATTTTTCAACGTGATTTGTACTATCGAAGATTGCAAAATAAATGTGAGGAATTGAGTGAGCAAGATCAGTCTATTTTAAAAAATGGTCAAAATGATCTTTATTTCTGTCACCACTTTTGAAGGAACTGCTTACTCTAAATTGTATCTTTTGTCCACCTCCGAAGTCGACGCATTAACTGTTTGCTCAAGATGAATGCGGAGGACGTTGAATGTATGCTGTTTACTAAGGAGAGTTGCTTGAAATGAAATTGGATTTTGTGCTTTGTTCGCTGACACCTATTTTTGGCAATTTCTTGGCACAAATTTAAAGAGTAAATAATTAATTAGGTGATATTAATTGAATACGCAAATAAATATGGTACCACATTAAAGTTATAAATATGCACTTCAACGTAAATCTTTAAAAATGGATTGTAATTATTGTACAGAATATATCGCTTCACTTTAAGCATGTTCAATACTGTAATTATATAGAAATTTATAACTACTCATATGTTCCTTTATTAAAGTTTAAGATAATGCGTAAGTGAATTAAGGGCCTTGAAGTTCGGTCGACTCTATATAAATGCGTGTGAAAATTTTCTGCGCATATCGAGATCTAGGCTTCAATGGAGTTGCTTGCTGATCAGGGAAATAGTGGGAACATTTGACCTTGAAATGCGGAGAAGATGTAATGTGGTGAGAAGCGCATTTAGCGGAGGTCCATACGATGGAAACCAGGAAATATGGAGAATCTCTAGAGGTAGCATTCGAAAAATAGGAAAAACCTTTGGAATTCTTGAACACCGATTCTGCTTTAATAACAATACAGAATCAGTTAATTAAAATAACCCCAGTGACATATTTCCGTATATAAATAATAATGGAATAACATCATTTAGGCTGAATTTCTTTGTTAATAAAATAAAAAAAGGTTTATCAGGGCGAAAAGCCTCTCTCCTATACTCTTTAAGTCAATGTATAAATTCTTTACAGTACTTTGCAATCTGAACAAAGAAAAATCAGAAATAGGAGGCAATATTAACGATAGATTTGCCTTGCAGATCACAGATTTTTTTAAGCTTCGAATTAGGAACAATAAATGATAGTTATGACAAGCCAGTCTCTTAATTGGACTGAAAATGAACCTTTCAAAGAATGAAAATAGTGATTGTTAGATTTGCAAGAATAGAGTGATTAGGATTTATAATCATTATTACAGTAGGTACAAGAATACATATATTTAGGACAGTTTGTGACTAGTAATGGCAGAATGGAGAAGTTAACAGTATTCTCTTTCATCTTTTTATATTGATTGTTATAATCGACTATTTAGGCTTCTGAATTGAAGATAACTAGCTAGCTCCCTAGCAGAATAAAAATCGAGCCATTGCTAAAATGCTTCTGCTCGTGAGCAAGAAGCATTTAAGCTTTTGAATGGGTTTCGCGTCCTTTTACCGTCGTTTTATTTGTAATTTTACCTTACTGTCCGCTCCTTTGTGCCAACTTTTGAAAATAAAGCTCCCGAGCTCCTTGTATGGAAACCACTGACGATTAAGATTTTCGATCAACTCAAAGGGAAACTTGGGTCTTCACCCATATTACGCTGGCCTAACCCCGAAAAAACATTTTGAATACGAACGGATACCAGCAACGATGGAATAGGATGCGTATTCGTTCAGTACGGGAGAATGAAGAGAGTTTTCCCATTGCGTGTGCAAGTCGGAAATTGCTACCACAAGAAAAGAACTACACTGTGATTGTACGAGAGGCCCTCGCGATAGTCTAGGAAATTCAAAATTTTAAAAGGTTTCTGGTAGGGAAAGAATTTATAATAAAAACTGACCGTAAACCCTTATCCTACCTCAGAAATGTAAAAAATAAAAATAATAATCGTTTGATGCGCTGCAGTTTGTTTTTACGAGAATTCCAATTCAAGAAACTGTATATTAAAGGCTCCTAAAACTGTATAGCCGATAGCTTAAGCCGGAATCCATTGAATTCTCCTTCGAGCTGATGCTGATTGAAAGTAAATTTTTCTAATTTGAAGATTTATTTTTTTGTTTACATATGCCCGTAAAATATATCCAATTAAGTTTAAGGAATCATGTACCCTTTTGATTTATTTTCTCTGTACTGATTGTGTTAATATTATTGCTTATGGATTCTAGGCAGGTGAGCCTACTTCTTAAGATTGAATTATTACTGGATGTTACTCCTACCCGGAAGTTCCATCTTGAAGGGGAGGAGATGTCAGAGAGAGAGAGAGAGAGAGAGAGAGAGAGAGAGAGAGAGAGAGAGAGAGAGAGAGAGAGAAAGAGAGAGAGATAGAGAAAGATAGACGCGTTGGACAGAAAGAACCAACGATTGGCATCTTTTTAGGTCACTTTCGCCCGATGACACCGCCTATAGCGAGCCTAATCGTAAGAACGAGAGATTCCGCGACTTGGCGTGAATTTTTAAATTAACTTCCGGTGCCCATTTATATAGATGAAGAAAACTACCACTTCCGGTGCCTCTGTAACATTCACTTCCGAGGCACTTAAAGAGGTGGTGAAGAAAAGACGGCTGCACAACTCTCCGGGAAGAATGGGGCTCGATAACTTTCCTCTGAACAGGGACCAAAGCTTAACTAAGGTAGATCTGCTCGCGAGATATTCGAAGAGGTATGACTCGAAGACGGTTCCCAGGGCTTCACGGGAAATAGACAGGCAGTCTGAGCGGAGGGAGTGGCTGGCTTTCGATCGCCACGAGAAATGGCGATCTTCGGGTTAAATGGCCGGGTGGCTGGTCCGATATATAGCCTCAGGGCGTGGCGGTCCCTAAAAGATACTCAGTGCCAGTATAAGCAAACACACTTCGTGATAACGAGTCGGTCTAGACGGTAAAACTTTCCTTGTGATATGAGGATAGGTTTAGGATGGCGAGGCACGACGTTATCGCAGTAAAGGTGGGAGACTAGTGGCGCCGGAAAGCAAATACAGCTACGTCGAGTGATTCAGCGCGGGCCTGATTCCTTCTTAAACTTTCCAAACTTCCCATGCAAGGTGTACGTGGTTTAGAAAGGAGCTGAAAAGGTGTATTTCCGAGGGGGCTTCCTTTCGCGTCGGTGCTTGGAGGGCATTCCCTCACAGGGTGTATTTTCCGTCATAACTTCGAACTGGTCGAGTACTAAAAGGCCTTGAGTGCACACCAAACCCGTGCTGTTGCAAAGTACTCGAGCTCAGTGCTCCCCCACTCGTGCTCCACTCGAGCAACCGAAACATTGGGTGGCAGATCCACTCGGAATTGTTGTCGGTCGTGTGTAGCAGAGTGTGTATACTTTGTTTTCTTTCATGTCCAATATTTTATTCTTGACTTATCTTTGATGTCCAGTATTTTATTTGTGTTTGTACAGTTGTAAAGTTTATTTTGTTTCGACCAGCTTGATTTACAGAATCTTATAAATAGTTGAATTAATTCTGACAACTATAATTAATCACTCTTAGAGATTTATTGGAACTCAAAGTTCAATTGCATTATTCGAGGCAAGACTCAAATGCAGAGTTGCCCTGCGAGCTATCAGCCAACGGTTCCGAGACAAGGAAAGCAAATGGAGGTCAGAAGATTTAACCTGAGCCTAGGACAATAATAGTAGAATTTTTAGTGCCAAAAATACGCTGTCGTTACCTTATAACAAAGTTTTCAATAGAATTCCTGGTTCCTTCAACTTCTAAAATAAATGATATATTAAAATATGAGTCATTGCTATATCGCACCTTTGTCAAAAACTTCCCACTCGCTCCGGTACGGTTTATTCTATATCAAATAATAAATGTTATTCTGGACAAAATGAGAATCAACTCCGTTTACGTTTAAAACAATATTATGTCAATATACGCAAAGATAGTGAGCAACCTGCCTTATTTTTACATATGTACAATTATTATCACGTAATCAGGTAGAATAGCGCCAAATCCATCAGCAAATTCAATAATTACATTTCCAAAGATATTTGATCACAGGGTGATTTTCGTTATATCCCATTGTCACATCGTACATCAGGTCTCAAATTAAGATTTTCGTTGATTATGTCTCCCTTACTTAGGGTTTTGGCAAGGAAGGTCATCCTTCTCTTGCTTCATTTCTTTTACTTCCTTGTTCATTCCTTGTGTGCGAAATTTTACACAATACAATGATATTTAGAGGTCATCTGACTTTTATTCTTCTCTTTTTTCTTCTTATTTTCATGTTATGGCAATAACTACTCGTTCGAGCCCCGAGTCTTGGCTTCTCGGGAAGCCTGTTGATTCCATGTAATGTCCCTGTCTTCCATGTAAGCGGCATGTGCTGTCGTTGCACCTGTTCCATCACGTTGTGCAAAAGAAAACCGTCTCCAAAGGCTTAAACTTTGCTTGTGGCGAGGTTCTCAACGTATGGGAAAGGGCCAGGATCCTGACACAGCGGATGGATGCTTGTGTCAGGAAACTTCGAGAAATCTATGACGAATACCAAGCACTCAAGAATCTCTTCGATGTTGCCACGAGGAGTGGCCCTGGCAGATGCATAAAATGCGACGCTAAAGAAGGATGAGGCTCAGAAGCAATTCATCTTTCGTCTCATTCACGAAGCCAGTATGTCCATGACACCCACAAATACCAACCTGACGATGAAAAAGTGAAAAGTGGGGCGACTCTAAATAAAGAGATAGAGGGACAAAATTTTAGGTGTAATTCCTTGCTCTTCTCAAGGTCAGAAGAGGAGAACCTGCCTTAGAAAAGGTAGCTTATGCGTTATCCTCTCGTGACTGTAAGAAAAGCACCTTACGAGTGCTTGATTAACAGCTTATGTAACTAGATCATTGCCTTCTTAATCGCATAATTATTAATTCGCAATTGCAAATAATTATATATATATATATATATATATATATATATATATATATATATATATATATATATATATATATATATGATATGTATCTTTGGTGGTGCATTAGCATTTTTCCTTGAGTGTTCTCTTCCAGATCGAGGACTAGGGTGTCCCTCTGGAGCTGAAGTTGAGTCAGTTATCTGTTTTGCGATACATTAACCGCACCAATCTGTCTTGGAATTTTTTACATCTTTAATATATATATATATATATATATATATATATATATATATATATATATATATATATATAATTATGATAACCAAAAATACCGGGTTAAGTGAAAGTTATTCCCCCACTCTATTTGTAAGATTCTGAACCGATCATGTTCCATTAAGCTATCGTCGGTTCTCACACCATCGCTTTAACCTATCGGCTACGCTGCACATCCATAAACACACTTTCTTTTCCCTTTCTCTTTTTCTCATGTTTGTTCTATTCCAGTATGTTTTCTTTTTGCACACAGTTTAGATTTTATAATAAGTGTCTATCTATGTTTCTTTGACTTGTCCTTACTGTATTTTAGCTCTTTATATTCCCCTTAAATTTTTCACTTTTCTATGATCAAATTTGTTATTAGCTGAGGAATGCACATATGAATGCTGCTTTGAAATATCGACCTATTCTTCTCTTCCTCTTGCACTCCAGACAATATATATAATTATTCTGATGGAAATACTCTTTCTTTTGCTATCATGAGTGCCAAACTCTCCTCCACCTAACATTACCTTCAATAAATTTAAAAGGGAAAGATTTTTTGAGATCTATACTATTTAATATAGCTAGAATGTTTTCTTCTTTATTCAACAAAGTCCTCTTTGGGTGTGGGGGGAGGGGCATGAAGAAGTTCTTAAAATTTAATCCGCATTCAGACCGTCAGCCTGTTTCGCTTTATATACACAAGTAGGAAAGTTTCCCCCATATATTTTACAGCGGCTCTCAACCCATGTAATTGAAAATTGTTGACTCAGTTCAAACTTCTCAAAACTTGCAAGTTGTTCTCCTTAATTCATTAATCTATGCATTTTCGAATAGAGTAAGTGTCTCTGTCGTGGTACAACCACTTAATACCATACACTACTTCCATATTATGTGGTGGGGGTGATTTAATCACCTACTGCAACGCGAACCGTTGAAGGACTGTCCGCAGGGATTAACGACTGACTAGGAGGTTACACTTGAGGCGTTGGGTTTCAAATCCTTAATAATCAAACAGAGAGCATAAATGGTTGGAGAGATTTAATTGAATAGGCCGAGAGTATCGTTCAAGGTTAGTTTAAGATGAAACAACAAAAATACTATTTTATTTACAAAGATTAAAATAAGAATAATAATACGCAAAGGAGAATTATTTAAATTGAAAGAGTCTCTTGACAATTATTATGAGGAGGGATTATCAAATGGAATAAATTGATTAATGTAACTAAGCTCAGATCAAAAGGGAGAACCTGACAATACTAATAATAAAAGGGGTTTTAGTCTTACGGGTCGATGACTTCGAGGAAGGTCGCTCTTGCGATGATGCGAGTGGGGAACAATCCAATAAGTCAAGTGGATCACGATCCGAATGAGGCAGGTGGGGCATGATTCGAACTAACCTTCCGATGAAGATAGCCAAACATCAAAGATGACGTTCGACGGGGAATGTGGGAATTCTCGTAATTCTTATGAAAGAGAAATCTTCTTTTCCTCAAAGGTAATCTATGGATATTTTCTTTGATTCGATTAAACGAAGAAGGACTTTTGTGTAAATTCAAATGCTTGCGGTTCGCAGAAGGTACCAATTAACTTGAGTATAATCACGGCGGAAGAAGTCTGCTGTCTGACGAACACTCACGGGACGAGACGATAAGGATGGCTTTGAGGTGCGGGCTGGATTCGTCGAACTACAGCATAACCCGAGTATTTGTATATCCGATATTTCATTGCCTTTTTTGAATTTTAAATATCATAGTATTTTAACATGAATAGCATGAAAATTCGATTGATCTGAGGGCAACATTTGAAAGCAATATCCATTTTTTCATCAGGGGTAGATAGTTTCATCAGACCTGAGCAGTATAAAACATTACACAAAGCGGAAAATTATATTTATATTATTTAAGCTGAAATTGTTTAAATCGCACGTTGTCCTTTGTGAAGAAAACGAGGAAGTACTACATTAATGTTGGATAAAAAAAAGACCAAACGATGGTACCCATATTTTCTTGTCCTGAAGTAAATAACTTCATTGAGGTTTTTTTCTTAAGGCCATACTTGTAAATTTATATATCAGGGGACACTTGAAATTTCCTCGACCAACATTTCCTTTTAGTCGCACTTTTAAATATTTCATATTATATGACTCCTCGTGATACCCATAGGAAAAATGAAAAACTAACAATCATTGAGCATTTAAATTTTTCCCCTGCAACGGGGAGCATGGTATAGCAGGGGTAATCAATACCCCTTCTACAATTGAAACCTGGAGCAGCGCCCCGCCCTTCCGACCCCAGTGCCTCAGGAAAATGTAGTGCTCATTCTCGGGTGATCTTTTACCTTTTTTAATTTCCCAATCTCTTTTTCGCACCTGTTCAGACTCAGCAATGGGTGAAAGAGGGCGCTAAACGTTAAAAATAAATTAATTTCCAAATAAACAAAAAAAAGTGAGTGAAAAAATGCTGGGAAAGGGTTGAATTAGGTTCTAGAAGAAGGGAAATGCAAAGTAATGGCAAAGCCGTAGCTGGAAATGAGCCTGAGACACTTGTCAAAACAGATTTTTGTGTCAGTCGTCCGATTTGAGTGTGTACAAGTGATGAATTGGCTTCCAAGGAATCGTGTGAATTACGCCGTGTAGTCATGTGAATACACGATTAACATACATGTTTATTTTGCTGCCCAGATCCTTCTTCGCCACCCCAGGCTCTCTCCTTCGATGCCTCTGTTACAGGAGCTACACTGGTTACCTATTTGCTTCCGTACCCACTATAAAATTCTTCTCATCAACTACAAGGCCCTAAACCTCGAGGCTCCACCATATCTCTCGTCGTCCCTCTCCCGTCGTCAAACTCCTCAGGCACTCCTGAACACTCCTCGTTCTGTCCTCTGCTCGATGGGTGACCGTTCCTTCTCAGTTTGTGCTCCTAGACTCTGGAATGCTCTTCCTGACGAAGTCCGATCCTCTCCCTCCCTTGCTACCTTTAAACGTCTCCGGAAGACTCATCTCTTCAGAATTGCCTTCTCTCCCAGGTAAACTTTCTCTATACTCGCTACACAACCTGCGCTCTGGGAGGGCTAACACCCCGGAAGGGGCGCATTATAAACACCTATTATCATTATTATTATTATTATTATTATTATTATTATTAATAATATTAATATCGAATGCTAATTAATATTGCTATTGCTTAGAAGAAAAATTTTATTAAAATCAATTCTAACAAAAATATAAAATGAAATGACAATTTTAAATATTAAAGCTGAAAAGAAAAGAAAAATAAATTAGCGTCATAAAATAATTTATTTCGGAAAATAATTACGAAAATATTAAATTAATTGCTTTGGAAATGAAAGGCTTATTACTCATTTATGGCTGAAAAACTTTGAAACAAGAGATTTTTCTATTTTGTGTATAATTTTACCCAAAAATGTAATATATTTTCCGAATCTAATACTCTTTCTGCTAAAACTTCTAAAACATGCGGGAAAGACGTTTCAAAAATACTGTTTTATGGAAATAAGATCTAGCCGGTTTTCCTCGAATCGCTCAGGTTTAAACATAATTATCTTAAGAAATTATTATTCAGTTTAAAGAAATTCTCAGAAATTTTTGCTCCGTTGAATTAAGTAAATTTGGATTGTGATCTACAATACTTTAGTCAGATTACGAAATCAACATAAATTTTGATGCCAAAGGATATTTCCGTTAAAATGATTGGATCGTCCGAAAATAGATATTAAAAAAGACTAATATATTTTCAACTACCCTATTATTAAATGTTTTTCTTCAAATATAAGTAATAATACTGGTATTTAAATGCAGGTATTCAGAGCCCAGCAGGCAAGGCTGTATTTTAAACTTTTAAGCACCCCCTAAGCCAAGAGAAAAAAAGTTAAGGAAAAAATAGGTGTTGTCATTCATTAAAACTAAACAATGAAAACTAGTTGCCTCCGGTAGTCTTGAAACGCTCCTGTGATGTATAAGGCAAATGAAAATGAATTAAAAGTAAGAAACCGGAATATTATTATCGAATTTGTGGGAGAGGGACAAGTAATTTCGTATTATCAGTTTATTTTTTTTCCTGTCCTCCCGTTTTCAGCTGGAGTTGATTAAAAAGGAGAATACTAGGTGCTTTTTTGGACTGGAAGGATCACAGAAAATTAGTAAAGAGCAATTTTGTCGAGCTAGGGCTAGGTTCCCGTATGCCTCGAAGTACGCCCGTCATTCTTCCTGTAGGGCATGCACATCTTAACTCAACCTCTTGCACATGTGTGGAAGCGAGTCAAAAGGAGTCGGAGCCCGTTCTCTCAAGAGCGTGCTCTCGTTCTCCAGGAGAACAAGACCGATATATTGAATCCCGCGTCATGGTGGAGTCTGTCGCAACCGCTTTCTCTAGCCGAGTAGCTGCATCGCCAGCATTCACTACACGTCGTGATGTCGCTGGAGGCCGCCGACCGGCCTTTACCTCAACAGGTTTACGTTTAGTGAGCTGCGTTCCGCTTTCGCTCTAGGTGCGGACACCGCCCATCTTCCGGACAATATCCCCTATACGTGTTTCGACGCTTAGGTGAGCAAGTCATGGCATTTTTGCTAGATTTATTTATAAAGTTTCAGAAAAAAGGTATTTTCCTAGCCTTTGTTACTGTGCTCGCTTTTCAAAAATTGGGGAGAGATCAATCTACCCTGGCCGGTTTTGGCCTAGTTTTTCTGGCTTCCTGCATGTGTAAGTTGATGGAGAAAAGTAAAATATTATCTTAGATTTTTTCCTGGATAGCAGTAGCCTCCTGTCTTCTGCACGTTACGGCTCCCGAGAGATGCAATCCACATAGAATGCTCGTCTCCGACTGGAAAATGTTAACTTCCACGCCATTCTTCATAGACAGCACGACGCCACGGTTTTTTTGATCTGGAGAAAGCCTAAAATACCGCATGGTGACAAAGTATCATGAAGACCATCCACATGTTTCTGCGACGAGAAGAGAAGCGGGCGCCCTTTTTAACCAATTGAATCAAAAAAAGGGTATCCCGCATGGAAGTGTCATCAGCAGGACGCTCTAGGTCCCAAGCATCAACTCTGTCTCATCAGTTCTGCAGGTAGATTTTCTCGTGGCTCTACGTTGAGGACCTTTCGAAATATTTTGGTACAGCCCAGATGATAACTATGGAGCGTCGACTTCAACACACATTGAACCCCATTTCCCGCAATGCCAAAGCCGACATTTTTCAATTTTCCTTGGCCAAGACTAAGGTAGTGCACTTCTGTGGCCATCCACCACTCTACCTCAAACCAGACTTGTTCTTAATGTGATTTGCCGCCGGTCGGTGGCCTTTAGCGACATTACGACGTGTTTTCAACCGATGCCTACCTGGGAGGCCCACATCGGCTCTCTTATGGTTACTTGTAGCCAGGCCCTGGATAATCTTCGCTCCGTTACTGTTCGGCACATTCTTGTTAATTTTCTTTATTTGGGGATCTTCGCCTACGTTACCTCTCCCTTTACCGGGACGAGCGGAGTCCCTTGTACTCTGAACTACTTGGATGAGACTAGCCACTCTCCAACGGTTGAATCTGCTTACCTTTTTTCCTGCCTTTGCTCTTTCCAGTTTGTTTTTGTGTTTTTGGTTCCTTCTATTGATTTTTTTTATATTTTACTATAGCCTAATATTTGACTGGAAAGTATATATAGGTACGTTGACTAATGCCGTTGATTGCAGTCGCCTGATTGGCGCTATTGAAAGAAAACAAATCAAATTGAGATTGGAATATGTAGAGAGAGAAACATAGGAAGAAATAGAGACGAAAGAGAGAACATAATAATAAATAAAAGTGTAGGCTGAATAAAACTGCCTTACACTATAGAGAACATCGTCACCCTTATATGATAGGGCGGAGATGGCAAGTATCTCCTTTCGGAACGAATTCGTTCAAACAATCACTTTTAAAGTTTCAATTTAGAAGCCAATGATGGTAATTCAAACTGAAGTTGATGTTGGCAATGATTGTTAGTTGGTGGTAATTCAAACTGAAGTTGATGGTGGCAATGATTGTTATTTGATGATAATTCAAATTTAAGTTTATGGTGGCAATGATTGTTAGTTTATCGCCACCAATTCAGATTTTGGTCTATTTGGAAATAAATATTCGTCTGAGTCTTCTCTCGTGAGTTTCTCAAGGTGTATTTTCATGGCGGCGAAGAAAGAGAAGACGCACTGCGCCACAGGTCCAGGGGCAGGAAATAGGTTTACCCTTTTGTAAAGGGTGGGGGGGGGCATCTATTAACTTTATATATAATGGATGTCTTAAAATAACCCTAACTTTATCGATCCCGACCTAGATTAGGTGAAGTTGCACTCTACTAATTATATGTTAAATTAAAAAGAATGGAAAGAATTTGTTCCATTGTTGTGTGAGGGAAACGATAGTTGAAAGTGATCCAAGGGCAGAAATGACAACAAAATAGCCTCCATTAAGCCCTGTAAATTATATTATGCTTGTCAATGCTACCTTAATTTAAGGTTTTTGATCGCTTGAAGATCCTCCCCTTAGAAAATCCACCTGAACATCTTCTCTCCCAAATTTTCCGGGGAATGAGGATCAATCCTTTTAGGTATGCGAAGGAAGCGGCATAAACGCGAGAGCTCTGACCACACCGTAGGGCGTGAGACACTGCCTTTCACTCTTCATCAAACACATAAACATTCTGCACACTACTCTCCATTCCTTACCTCGCAGTAACTTGTTGAAAGGGATGCACAAATCAGAGTCCCCTTAACATGAAACTAGGGCCCTTCCCACTGGGTTGAGAAAGAACTTCTCTCTGTTTAGGTGCAAAAAAAATTACTCTCTCATGGCCTCCACATACAAAAGGAGGCCCCTTGTGCTCTCAGAACGATGTGAAAATAACTAATTGTTAAGTCTCTTCTCTATTCCAATTCCACGTTTATAACACCTTAGAATATTTAGTCACATCCACTTTCATACATTTCTGTTCACCAGAAATACTGATTTATTTCTTGTTTTATTTTAGGTTTCTTACAACCAAAAGCCCTCTCATATCTTCCATTTACATTGCTCTTATTCTTGATTTTTCGATCTCACTCTATATTAATTCTATTCTCTCATACATACAGGGAAATTCTCTGATAAATCACTTCAACACTTATGTACAAAGATATAGTATTTAACCTAACCTTACTGTCGTAGAATTCCCCCCCCCCCTTTTTGTTCTATTCTAAGAGTGCTAAGAATTTCTAATATATATATATATATAGATATCTGAATATCTTAACGAACAGAGCAGTTCCAAAACACGTAGGGATGTATAAGAAAAACAAGAAATAATCCCAAAATAAACTTATATGTTAACTTTAACCATTGAATACACAACATCTAAACATTAAATACAGCAATACTCTGAATATTATCATAAACAAGAATTAATTAAATTAGTTTACCTACAAAAATTATTTAATTTCTCTACACACAACAATAATATAAGAATTAGGCTTACGGACTCTTTTGGAGTTAAAAGGGCCTCAGAAATGTTATTGACTCACGACTCGTGCCGTCTTGCCAGATGTAGCTGGGCGAAATCACACGGTTGTTTTGGCGAGGGTGGCAGCTGGGGGATCCACACGTTCTTCCAAGGAGATGGAGGGGGGGGGGGGGTTCTTCACTGAAGAGAACAATTACGGTGCTTTATGCAACCCCAAGGTAGTCGTGGTCTCTCTGGCGAGAGGAAGTCGAACTTGGTTCTTAAATCAAGTTAACTTGGAGTCCGGTGTGACCACCGAGTAACGAGCTCAAGGAGGAGCTTTTCTCTTTCGTTACTTATTTCCTTATGGACAAGGACTGAACTCGGGAAGGGTCTTCTTCAAGGGCGAGGATAACAGAGGGGGGGTTAACTTGGAGTGCGGTGTGACCACCGAGTAACGAGCTCGAGGAGGAGCTTTTCTCCTTAGTTACTTATTTCCTTATGGACGAGGACTGAACTCGGGGAGGGTCTTCTTCAAGGGCGAGGATAATGGAGGGGTGTTTCTCTGGCGAGAATAAGTTACTTAAAGTTCGGTGTGGCCACCGAGTAACGAGCTCGAGGAGAAGCTTTTCTCCTTCGTTACTTATTTCCTCATGGACGAGGACTGAACTCGGGGAGGGTCTTCTTCAAGGGCAAGGATAACGGAGGGGGGTTTCTCTGGCAAGAATAAGCCTTTTCCTTCTTCTTTTCTTAATTTCCTTAAGGACGAGGAATACCCCTGGTGTTTAAGGTGCACCAGGATATGAGGAGTCTCTCTGGTGAGAGTAAGTTGAACTTAACAAAGTTAACTTATCGTTTGGTTTGATAACCTGGGACTTAGCTCGAGGATGAGCTTCTTCTTAGCCCCTTAAGGTATGTAGCCCTGCCTCTCTTGCAGGGTACTTCTTGATCTGGCGAGCCAAGTACTCTCCCTCTCCAGTCTCGGTAGTTCGGTTTGATCCGAAGACTTCGTCACCTAGAGACTGACGTATACTACCTAGATTTTCCTCAGAGTTCCTCATTTATACCTCATCACCCCACTGGGGGAGTGATAAGGGGGGAGGAGGGGCTTGAGGACGGCCCCAGGAGAGTTCTTTTGGCCAACGGTTTTTCCCACGAGGTCAAACATCGGCTCCTCGTTAGCCTTCGAGATTGGGAGAAACACGTCTCAAATTTCTTATTTGACGTGAAACTGGATCTCACTCTCCTGGGAGAGATCTTACATTTTGACCTTTAGGGTCTTTCATGGCTCTGAGTTGTGCCACGCTGCGGTTACGCTTTTGACTCGCCGATGCCTGGGCCGGATGTCTTTGCGGTAACCGCCTTGAGACTGCCCCGCGAGTGAACGGGGGGGGAGTGAGTGACTATTCCCCTACATTCACCTCCCATCGAAGAACTTAATGGGGGGGGGGACTCCCGTGAACTCAAAACAACTTACTCAACCTAGTCAAGATTAGTAAAGTTGTATTTCTTTGAGCCCTCTCTTACATCAAGTTTCCTTACACATGAGCACCCTCGCGCGTGTTTACACAGGCAATGTGTCGAACTAGACCTACTCGCAATAAAATTTTACATAAAAATAAAAAAACCTTAATTCATCGATTACCCACAAAAAAAACAACAAAACAAGCTACTTCCTTACATTTCTAAGTTTTTGAGAACTTAAATCCTACCGATAAATATTAACACGAACAACAAATGAAAACATGGTTTCACGCTCATTAGGTACTGAAATAACCCTCAATGGTATTTCGTCTCCACCTATAGAGCAGCGGTACTTTATTGGCTTCTTTGATGTAGCTAATATTAAAATGGTGCTCTAATACCAATACTTTACCGCGCCTGAGTCGGCCGTTCGGGTTAGTGAGTCTACCCCAGTATGTTACTAAATGGTAGCGGTATTTCAACCTACTCGAACTACCCTTCTTATGGTACTTGACTACCTTTAAATTGAACATTATGGCTAGAGCGGCTTGTTGCAGCAGGGCATAATTGATGAGAACTTGAGTCCCATAGCTCTCCTTTAACCAGGTGCACGGGAAGATCGTGTCTTGGTTCGATCTTTGGGGATCGAGAAAACTTTTTCCTGCGAGGCCGTTAATGGGCGTGGCGCTCACTACGACTTGGCGATTTAGCGGTAACTCCGTGGACGTTCCGTTCGGGGAGGAGACTACTAGGGGTAGGGGATACTCATCCGCTTCTACCATTTGATTAGTCTTACACGGGTGTATCGCAATAGCACCTCTTTCCTCCTTCCTTGTCAACTCATTTGACTCACTTCTCTTAGTAGGTAGTTCCTCAGGTACACCTGCTCGTACCTCTACCCTACTTTCTACTTCTTTCCTGATAACCCCATTTGGCTGGGTTCTCCTCGTAGGTTCTTCCTTAGGTACACATGCTGGTACCTCATCCTTACTTTCTACTTCTTCCATCGTTACCCCATTTGGCTGGGTTTCCCTCGATGGTCCTTTCTTAGGTCCAGGCCGAGCTCCAACTTCCTCGACCTCTATCCGATTCTCGATAGGTGCTCTTTCGAGTGCGATCAATCTTTCCTTTTCTTCTCTCTCTTTTCTTTCAGCTTGAGCAAGTTCTTTTTCCCTCTGTATTCTTCTTTCATCCGCCTCTTTTTCTGCTTTCGCTATTTCATTTTCCCGTCGGGTTCTTCTTTCTTCATCTTACAGGTTTATCTTTATTTTTCTTTTATCATCTTCTCGTTTTATCTCTATTCTCCTTTCCTCATCTTCCCTTTCTATCCTTATTCCGACTTCTTGTGCTTCTCTTTTCAACTGTCATATTCTTTCGTTTGTCTTACTTCCTCTTGAGAATCTTCTTTCCTCTATTTCTATTTTCCGCTGTGTACCGGCTTCTTCTCTTTTTCGGTTCATCCATATTTCCATTGCTTCCCGTTTTCTTTTATCCTCTCTTTTTATATTTTCCCTCTTTCTATCAAACTCTTTTATTTCTTCTTCTTCTCTTTGTATTCTTAATTCTTCAAGGATGTAGGCATCCATATCCTTGCCTTCAAATCCCAGAATTTGGGCTTGTTGGTAAAATCTTTTGACCGGGTCCATTTTGTGTTGGTCCGTCGAATTTTCCTCACTATATTGTCAGGTAATTATGCCACCACTCATCAGGTAGCACTCAGCATAACTTACCCTTAATCCAACTACTATACTGATTGAAATACCACTCCCGACAACAAATTTACCACTTGGCCTACCAATTACCTTAAGATTGTTACCACCCCTAACTCTACCAATCTTCATCTCGTCAATTATTCTCTTATTCCTGATATGATATTCCTTTACGTGTTGGCTCTTTCTTAATTAGACACTGCTGGGTTCTTTCTAATAACAACCTACAAACCTGACACCACTTTTATTTTTGTCGTAGAATTCCCCCCAACTTTTTGTTCTATTCTAAGAGTGCTAAGAGTGTCTAATATATATAGATATTTGAATATCTTAACGAACAGAGCCGTTCCGAAACACGTAGGGATATATAGGAAAAACGCGAAATAATCCCAAAATAAACTTATATTATAACTTTAACCATTGAGTACACAACATTTAAACATTTACTACAGCAATACTCTGAATATTATCATAAACAAGAATTAATTAAATTAGTTTACCCACAAAAATTATTTAATTTCTCTACACACAACAATAATATAAGAATTAGGCTTACGGACTCATCTGGAGTTTAAAGGGCCTCAGAAATGTTATTGACTCACGACGCGTGCCGTCTTGCCAGATGTAGCTGGGCGAAATCACACGGTTGTTTTGGCGAGGGTGGCAGCTGGGGGATCCAGACGTTATTTCGGGGAGGGGGGGGGTTCTTCAAGGACGAGAACAAATACGGTGCTTTATGCAACACCTAGCAGTCGTGGTTTCTCTGGCGAGAGTGAGTCGAACTTGGTTCTTAAATCAAGTTAACTTGGAGTGCGGTGTGACCACCGAGTAACGAGGTCGAGGAGGAGCTTTTCTCTTTCGTTACTTATTTCCTTATGGACGAGGACTGAACTCGGGGAGGGTCTTCTTCAAGGGCAAGGATAACGGAAAAAGGTTTCTCTGGCGAGAATAAGTTACTTAAAGTCCGGTGTGGCCACCGAGTAACGAGCTCGACGAGGAGCTTTTCTCCTTCGTTACTTATTTTCTCATGGACAAAGGACTGAACTCGGGGAGGGTCTTCTTCAAGGGCGAGGATAACGGAGGGGGGTTTCTCTGGTGAGAATAAGCCTTTTCCTTCTTCTTTTTTAATTTCCTCAAGGACGAGGAATACCCCTGGTGTTTAAGGTGCACCAGGATATGAGGAGTCTCTATGGTGAGAGTAAGTTGAACTTAACAAAGTTAACTTATCGTTTGATTTGATAACCCGGGACTTAGCTCAAGGATGAGCTTCTTCTTAGCCCCTTAAGGTAGGTAGCCCTGCCTCTCTTGCAGGGTACTTCTTGGTCTGGCGAGCCAAGTACTCTCCCTCTCCAGTCTCGGTAGTTCGGTTTGATCCGAAGACTTCGTCACCTAGAGACTGACGTATACTACCTAGATTTTCCTCAGAGTTCCTCATTTATACCTCGTCACCCCACTGGGGGAGTGATTAGGGGGGAGGAGGGGCTTGAGGACGGCCCCAGGAGAGTTCTTTTGGCCAACGGTTTTTCCCACGAGGTCAAACATCGGCTCCTCGTTAGCCTTCGAGATTGGGAGAAACACGTCTCCAATTTCTTATTTGACGTGAAACTGGATCTCACTCTCCTGGGGGAGATCTTACATTTTGACCTTTAGGGTCTTTCATGGCACTGAGTTGTGCTACGCTGCGGTTACGCTTTTGACTCGCGAATGCCTGGGCCGGATGTCTTTGCGGTAACCGCTTTGAGAGTGCCCCGCGAGGGAACGGGGGGGGGGACGGGGAGTGACTATTCCCCTACACTAACCTTACCTAACCTAACCTAACCTAAATTGACCTAACCATATGGCTATTTCAGCTGATTCTCATTTATATATGGCTAATTTTATATATCGACATCTTAAAATGGATAAACAGTACAGATATGTTAGATAACACTAGAATGCTGGGTGGGGTCATTTTACACCCTTTAAAAATTAAGGTTCCTCCCTCTCCCTCTGTATAAAATGTTCAGGAAATCTATATAAATACAACTAATGACTTTTTACCATTATGAAAGAACTGCAATCCAATGCAAAGAATTCTTTTTGATATGTTGAAGCCTTAATAAAAAGGACCAGTTTACTTATGACATCTGCAGAGGCATTTTGAGCCTTGAATGACAACTAAAGAAATTGCCTTAAATTTTATATATATATATTTATATATATATATATATATATATATATATATATATATATATATATATATATATATGTGTGTGTGTGTGTGTGTGTGTGTGTGTATGTGCGTGTTTGTGTGTGTGAGAGAGAGAAAGATAGATTCAAATTGCTCAGAGAAAGAATTTTTCGTATGCCTATTATATTTGCTGAATTGCGAAGTTCAGAAAATTTATAAAATTTAACCAATGGCTGCTTTTTTTCAGATTTTAAATTTTAATCTTAGTAGCAGAGCTTAACAATTTGATTGGTAAGTAATTAATTATGATTCATAGTCATACGAGTTAGTGATGCGATTACTAATTTTTAGAAGTTCAGCGAATCATATAAAGAGAAAGAAGATGTCAACAATGAAAAGGTATAATAAAGTCAAACAATTTTTACAAACCTGGCGTTGAAAAATTAGTAGAAAGTTGGAGACTATTGGTAGAAACTAGTATAAATTATATTACTATTAAATAAATAATAACTACTTATCATCATCATCATCATCATCATCATCATCATCATCATCCCTAACTCTATAATTTAAGAGCTGGATTTTTTGGAGTATTTGAATAATAATTTCATTTTAGTTCGGTTATGACTTAATTATATTTTAAATTTTTATCAAGGTCATTTCTAAGAATTTCTTTAGAGTTTGAAAAAACAAAATAGTTTTGTTCAGAAAAAATAAATATGATTATCCGATGCTCTTTTATAATGTTTTGAAAGAAAATGAATTACAGTTGGTGAAGTTCAGAAAATCTATTAAAATTTAAGTAAGGCTGCTTTTTTATTTTATCTATAACTATATTTTAGCAACGTGATTTTTTGAAGGGGAGGAAATAGTTTAGAGTTCCTTTTTTAAATTATTATAATTGGCGAAGTTCGGAAAATTTATAAAAATTTAACCATCGCTGCTTTTTTTTAGATTTTAAATTTTAATCTTAGAAGCGAAGTGCAAGCTCCCCCCGTAGGGAGGAGTGGCCAAGCCATGGCCTGGTTTAAATATAAATAAATTCAAAAGAGTTTTCGATATATATCCATAAAATTGATAGTTCTGGAAAAAATACCAAAGTAATTATGGGATGACCAAATAATTTGTAATCACTATCCGGCTGTGTATCCTTTTTATTTAAATTCGGTATCTTCTTACCATGGAAGATAAAGACCTTGTTGAGCAACATATCCGTTGATGCTTATTTTATGAGTTTCAACGGTTAATACTACTACACAAAAAATGATATTCATGTGCGGCTTGTATCATCATGCAGCGAAGGCTCGTAAATGCAGGTCATCGATTAAATAGAAACCGAACTGAAACAGAGACTGTGACCTTTCCAATAGCGGCTTGCTATGGAAGAAAACTAAATTTGTATGACGATCCTTTGAACGAAACTTTTGAATCAGATCCTCGAGAAAGCAACAAATATTTGCCGCGAAAATTGATTGTTTTATGTTCAAGCGTCTCAAAGAGTACTCAATGTCGGCCGGACTAGATATTGTAAAGAGTGAGGACAATCTCATTGTTTCAGAAATATAATTCTCTCTTTATCTACCACAACAGTGCTCATTCCATTTTCTCTACCACGGCGCACTACCTAGAGAACTTATGATCGCTACTGATCTGTACGCCTTAATATTTCTCCAGGTCGTTCGCCTCCAAAGGTCTACTTATGATGTAGTACTTTTACCGAAGGTAGCATGACCAATGTGCATCACCTTGCACTTTTCAAGATTGAATGGCGTCTGTAGAATCCGGGACCACTCACCTAAGCTGAGAACGCTTTCTTCTCAAGCGTTCTACTCCTTCGCGCGAGCCAACCACGTCGGTTCATTTGGTAACCACCACAAACTTTGGTATCGTTCATAGTGATCCTGTGTATATATCGTTGATGCAGATAATTAAAAGGCATTGGATCGAGTAAGGAGCCCTGGGACACCCAGTTGTTTACTGGGGCCCATATCCAGGCTGTTCTTCTAACCTTTGCCTGCTGCCTCCGGTGAGGCCGACGGCGAAGATTATTGATATTCAATTGCGGTGAAGCACCTAATCGAAGGTTTTTTAGGTCTAGATATTATAAGATGTCTACAGCCCGAACTCAATCGCACTCACTCATTATAATATGGAAAAATTCGAGTAGATTTGTGAGGCACGATTGGTATCTGCCCAACCCATGCTGTAAATCTAAGGTTAAGTAGAGATACTCTAGATGCTCAATTATGCGAACAGCGATTATGCTTTCTAGAAGTTTACCTAGGACGGACGTAAGACTAATAGGCTGGTATTTACACATGCTTTCGCGTTAAAGATGGTTGTCACTCGTCTTCTTGCACGTCTTATTTCAATCGAATCATTGAATATCGCAGTAAGGTGTGACACAATCTAACCGCTAACCTCACGAAGGATTCTGCGAGATAACCCAGCAGAAACAGAAGAATTATGAGGGTTCAGATTCCATAACCTGAACGCCAATTCATTGTACTGGGCAATGTATTCGCCTCTATGGTTGGCGTTTCACTCACTGTAGGTAGGTTTTCTATCTCAATTAGCGAGGTGATGTGGCGTTTGAACCACTTTGGTTTAGGTAGGCTTTTCACTTAGCTTTTTTCCATAACTAACTACACGTACTAGGCCTCGAAACGGCTCTTGAATTCTAACCAGCTAGCCTTGGGTCCCTAGCTAACACTAGGTTCCAGGCGACCTATTGTATCTGAAGGCCGTCAAAGTTCACTGGTCGGGAATTGAGTTTGTAGGTAGCAATGTAACTACCCATGTTGCAGGGCGTGTAAACGAATGAGAGGGAAAATCCCTCCTATTACCCGCGGCGTTTTGTGATAAGATGATAAATGGTTATTTCATTGATGGTTTCCCATGGTTCAAATCACTTACAAGTGCCTTTTAATAGCTAAATGAGGCTTCTGCCACTAGATGGCTCCACCCAACGCCAAATCCAATGGCCGATTTGAAATCTCCCGGGTGAATAACCCTATGTTCCATGGTAATATGGGTCATTTCATAGCTCTAAATGGGTACAATTGAACTTTACTCCTTTTGAAAAAAAGCAACGCCTTGACCTGGTCCTTCTCTGCAGGTTAAAACATTATTGTCCGTTGATTCCTTCTGATCAAACACTTGCGACGTTAAGTCCGAAAAACATGTCGTCCTTAGTTGATAGAACCAAGTCGAGCCCCTTATCACCTTTTTGTTAGCTCCTAGACCCAAGGTGTCAAATAGTTTTTGTCAGTGAAGTAGGCGAGTTGCCTCTTTTTCCGTATGGAGATCTATCAGCGCAGTCGATAGCTCGTAAAATAACGTCATCCATGAGCAAACTCAGGCTAGTGTTCACGATTTGGCTAGCTTGGCATAAAAGTTTTAATCTTAGTACTTAGACTGAGTTTGCGGCATGAACACGACCACCAGCCGATATGAGAACCAATCTAGGTTCGTATCTACCGCTAGAAACTTGATGTCACTTCTAATATAGCAATCTACCGCGTTAAGGCAAATTCATATGAATACCATTAATCCGCCTCCTTCTTGATATTATCGATCGTGGTGGAACATCGCAGATCCGAGTATTACGAACTAACCTTGCATGAATTTGAGCTTACACGATGGCCAAACTCTCTATGCGGTTATCTCCATCTAACACGGCCACGATTTTGTTTGATTTGGTCCTTAGTGACTTGGCGTTTAAAAAGAGGGCTTTGAATGAACGCTGGCTATTCCTCAAGTTCCTTACAATAATGTGTTTCCCTCAGCTCGGTCTGGGCGTTGTCCCTTGAAGGTGGCTCATCATCTCGAGCGTCACCCCTAGCTGAAAAGTTTCTTCCTATTGGCTCCCAGATTCCTTTCGGGAGCAGAAGGCTCCGTACTCCCCTCTGAGTGAGCTACTGTATGTTTCCCGGCTACTAAACTCCCCAGGCTTACTTCTACGCTTGACAAAACAGGCATCATCTGGTAAGCGGGCGCTCTTAACTCGTCTGCCAGTCGCCCATAAATGCACAAATTTGTACGTGTCGCGATTTTCCCTCTTATCAAACCTGTTCTGTTTCCTCTTTCTGTTTGCCTAGACTCGGCCCTTAGTGTACACTCCAAGTATTAGACCGGTAAGGCCCGTGCTGCCTCCAACATTCAGAATGAGTTTTGGTTCATTTATGTAGTTGGACAGAGTGTTCTACCAAGAGAGTTGAGGTGGACACCATCAACAGCTTACAGCTCGTCGTAAATATCCCAATATTAGGTCTAACGAGTCCAGAAACTTCACTCCTCTCAAGACACATCGGGGTCATACCCGGGCATTAATACCCAGAAGTTTGTTAAGTGCATGCAAACTAGTTAACTACCGAGGTAATATTCTGACTAGCAAGCACTTCTTGGTCTTTGCGCCAAAATCATTATCAGTTGATATCTCTCTCATCAGAAAGCTTTAGGGGTGTTCGAGCCCATCCTTCTCAGAGGACGATAGCGTCTTCAATAACCTTCGAGACTAGGACGGAATCTCTAGAGAAGATCCTCACCTTCTCAACATCTTTCGCATGTGATTCATTACACATGCTTCTAAAGCATTGGCCCACCCAAATGTAGCCCTGACCCTGACCAAGGTTGTTTTCCATGCCAAGAAACTGTAATTCTCCTACCAATACACATGGTACCTTTCCGTCAAAAAAAGGACAAAGTGATTTCGGGTCGTCCCTGGTACCTTGGTGATTTAGGAGGCCGTGTTCTTCTTTTTCTTATCCCGCCCCTAATTTCCTATCACGTCTCTTACCGTTTGTCCCTTTCCTGTCTATCATGGGTGGGCCAGGTTTACTTTATCTAGCCACCTTAGTGCCCATTCCATTAACTCCTGACGAGTTTTCTGGTAATCAAGGGTAACTCTTGTGCCTGCTTTAACGGTGAGGCACTTTTCAGAATAGATATTTTAAGGATTTGGTGAAAGCCTAGCCGGCTTTTAATTACGTACAGCGACAAACCTAAGATCGTTTGAGCCTACTTGAGCCGGAAATGAGTGTTGTCTTCAGGCTTTAAGAGAAAAATGACAATTACATTTTTTTTAGGATTTGAGCGGAGTTTCCCATCTTTCTAACGAACACATTTCGGTGCAAGTTTGGAGTTCGTTATAAATTTTAAACTTTAAATAGGAAAGAATCTTGCGCTATGGTGCTGGGCGCATCTCTCCAAGATAGGTTTGTAGGGCATACTTGAATTCAGTGATGAGAATGGAAGCATCCAATGCATTTTAAAGTGGAGACGGAAGATGGATAGACCACCAATATAATGGTTGTGCTGGTGATACAAGTATATCAGATTCCTCTTTAGTCTGTGAGCGGTGGGCAAGAAGCACCCATGGTTATTTATTATACCATTGAGGAAGTGGAAAACCTGCAAGAAGGGAGCGTTTTAGCGTAACATATATCACTTCGATTACACTATTCGTCCTTGAGTTCCAAGAACTCAAAACTTGGTGAATGCCATGAGTCTTAGTGATTTTAGAGAATAGGTGAGAAAGAAATTTAGACACATATGAGTATTTTAGGCATTCCTACTGCGCAACCTATCTTTTTACATCGCTTCAATGGATTATTCAGCAGGTAAATCGCGCAAGGGTAGATCCTCCACCCTTTTTGTATATTTATCCACTATGTCTCGATAAACCACACTTAGCATCGAGTCAGACATCGAAAATTGCCTCAAGTGATCTTTAGTTTATTTGTTTGTGTGCGTTTTCTGAGAGTGGACACAAGTAATAACCGGGTATTTCACAGCTTTGCGCATCTGCTGCCATATAAAGTGTATTGAAGGTAAAGAGCTTGTGAGCCAAGCAATGAAAGAGCTCAAATATTTGTTTTCTAATTTTTGAGTAAGAGGACCCTTAACCTTTTTAGCGAGGAATCTATAAGAATCTTTCGGTAAGAGTTCGACAGGCAGAGGGGGGATAAACTGAGGTATGTTTTTTTCCTACTCAAGAAGCGAGGAAGGATAGATTGACTGAATGGGTGTGCAGCTAGCTTGGCATAGTCGACTGTTTGAAAGGACATGCAAAAATTGAAGTGGCACCCACTAGATGAGATTGTAAGAGTGGGCTGCCTTTCGAACAGTGCTATATGAGAATCATCATTCTGATGGGGGGAGAGGCTGTTTGTGATCAGTGTATTCTTAGAAAGAGCGCCAGCTGGGGTGAATGCTTGGTGCGTGACCAATGAATGTCATCCCCAAAATATGTAATAAAATATAGCTATCGACCCACCAGAGGAGGGTGAGTTGACTTTATAGAATGAAACTTGTGGTCATTCCAAAGGGTTCCTTTGGAGCCTTGAACAAATAGAAGGAAACCATTCAGCGCGGGTAAGATAGAGGCCACCATTTGTAATAATTCATGTAAAAATTGAATAGGCCTAGGGACACCCTTAGAGATTTTTATGTGGCGGGTGGCGGAAATTGTGTTTGGCCTCAATGTGTTTTGCAGAGGTGAGATGCCCTGGTTGGTTGGAAGGAATCCTATCCGCTCTCTCCCTAATTGCCATTTAATTGCTGTCAACTTTAGATCATAGGCCAGTTCGCGGTCGAATACCTGCTTTAATTGTAATAGGTGTTTTGCGTGGTCTGGAGAAAAGACAAATAATATGTCGTTTTTAACAGTCAAATCTATTGGAACATCTCACAGAAATTTGTTAAGTAAATGCATAAACGTTTCAGAAGACAATCTTGAACCTAGTCGTATGTATAGAAAAACGTACAAAACAAACGAAGGGGTTACACACGTTTTCTGTGCACTCTATTCCACCTGAATTTTATGGAAGGCTTTAAAACCCGAGAGGAGCGGGATTGGATATGTTTTAGCGTTAGTAACTCTGATAAGGCACGAAAGCACAAACTGGCTTATAGGCTCCCTCTTTCTTTGAAACTATATGTAATGGAGATGCACAAGATGATTGCAATTTCAAAATTAAGTTTTCCTTCTCGATTCTGGAAAACTTTTTCGAATCTTTGAGTTTGATTAGAGGCAAGCGGCCCGTGAGTTATTAGCCTGGAGAGCTTTTTCTTTTACGAGTATATTGCATAGAGTCCAGTCCTTAACCGACTGTCCTCACAACTAGGGTGAGGTGAGGTCTGGGAAAGATGCAAGTAATGGAGTGTATTGAGCATGTATTGTAAGATTCAAGGCTGAACGAAAGCCTCTGGAGCTTGGCAAAACAAGTCCGTGAACAGACTGCGTAAGAGTGAACCACCAGGAGCGAGATGAATGTGTTCCGTGAATAACTCTCCCGGACATTCGATCCGAAGTTTTGGAAGAAGTCGGCACCGAAGATGGGGTGACTCATGTTAGAATGTAAGAACAGCCAAAGAAGAGACTGCCCGGGAAAGATAGAGATCAGATTAAAGTTATTTACTACAGACCGGAACTTGCTCACCCAAGATATGTTTAGGAAAGGAGACTATCGGGCGTCAAAGTCTGTAGTGAGGCGAAGTGGGTAGAATGGAGACGGTAAAGCCGCTGTCAATATGTTTATTTGCCTATCTGGATCCTGGATGAACAGACACGGTTTGGAAGGTTGCATTACTTACTCGGTGAGTGCGTAGGGAGGCTGATGGAGTCCCATGGACGGTTTCCCGGAGGGCGGCAAAGATTGGATGCGGAAAGTCGAATGATAACTATGACAAGTGAGTTTATATTTTGGATTTCAGCTTGAAATAGTGTTGTCATTTCCTATGGATCTATCGACTAATGATTGGTAAAGTTAGGATGTGCACATTTCCGTGTGGGGTCTTGATGAGGCACAACATGGATTCTAGTAACTGCTGAAGGCTTTGAGACTTCATAAGAATGTTCTTGGGTGTCTTTCGGCAAGAATTGAGGGATGATTGGCATAGGTTCACCCTTAGATGAAACAGGAAAAGATTATCATTGGATTTAATCCACATCTAAGCCAGAGGGTGACACGCAGCGATGGGCCTCTGGTAATAGCAACACAAGCTAGATATCTCACTCTCTGGATCTTTGGTCGGGAGAAGATGTAAGCCGAATCGACAACCGAAAGCGTAAGCGGTAACCAAGACTCTTAACTCAAAACATGCTTTTTTCCGCAACACTTTCCCAGATTCTGGACCGCTTCAGTGAGTTTGTCAATGTTTGTTTCCAGAGATGGGGGCTCCTGGGCGACGGTAATCCTGCGCTAAAGTCGGTGGCTGATACTGTTGTAGGTAGCAGCTCCTAGCCACCCGAGCTAAGACGCGATCGACAATATCTGCAAAGCTGTCAAGGTGTTGAACTTCCCCCTGCGCCTCAAGGATGTGTGTTAGGTCAATATGAAAACAACTCAGAAAGAATTGTTTCAGCTGTGCCATCGAGAATTCGGCATCGGCCACGTCTCAGAGCTTCCAAAAGAGAGATGTGGGCTTCGACCTCAACAAGCTGATGTTCTTGGTGAGATTCTGCTATCTTTGCCGATTGGCGGGCTTGTGGTGCGGAAGAGCAATAGCCTTAAGAACTTCGTAGGTCATCTGCTATGATGGCACCTCGAATAACGAGTCCGTACCATCCATGAGCTCTGCCGGTAAATATGAAAATTCAAGCTAGAATTTTTGTTTGTAGATGAGGCATTTTGTGCCTCAAATGCTATTTCGCAGAGACGGAGACAGTCTCTCAGTTAACCTGCCAAAAATTGACGCCCTTAAATCGTCGAACATTTTTCCCTGTATGTGATCAAAGATTACTGTTTTTTTCTAGCCATGATAATTGCGTAAAGAATCTTGTTGAGCGATGTGGTTGTTTGATGCATTCTTGAGTAGAGTAAACTTTTCTCGAGCCGTCAACAATGGAGCGGTTGGTTATACAAACACAAATTTAGGTAGCAGTACTTCTTTGTTCAACAATTGAAGTGCTTGCAGCCCAAGGGAATAGAGAGCTTGGATGTTGGTCGGTAACAAGCGAGTGAGTTGAAAGAATGGTGAGGCGATGACAAGGCAATATCTCTTATATCTCTTCTCAGTGCCACTAAATAGGCTCGATGGCGTGAGGTTGCCAGGTATCCCATTCATCTGGTTGCGAAATATCGGTAGCTGCATCAGACGTTGAAATAATTTTCTGTTTTAAATGCTCCAAAAATATGATTGTTCCACGAAACTTTACATACTATCCTATTGCCTTTATTTTTTACTCATTCGATCAAAGGAAAGATAAAAAATAACATTAAAATGGATTCACCACTCTACTTTGAACTTGAAAATTTATTTTATCCTCTTTTCTTTTCTCGCCTATTTATAGTAGCGGGGAAGAGCGTGAAATCTCTGTAAGTGTTAGCGATCAGCCTTACAGTATACAAGGAAAGAGATCTTTAGTCGTATCAATAAGCACCAAGGTTCCATCAATACTGGTGTACTTCCATTAGTTTTCAAAATGTATGTGCATAGGCCAAAAGACGCAATAATTTTCAAAAGAATATCAAGTTATAGCTGCATTTGTATTATATTGAACAAATCTGTTAATAATAAAATGTTAAGCACCATTTTTAAAATAATAGAAAAATCTTCCCTATCATGATTAAAAGGTTTTTTTTAATAATGCGACATAATTTATATTTCCGCGAAATTATTTGAAAACACTTGCCCTGATCTTGCTAAATAGATATCTTTCCCTTTTTAAAGCAGATATCTTTTAGTTCGGCCAAATTTCTTCAGATTTCTGCATTGTGAGTTAAGTTTCAGCTTCAACCCTAAAGTTTGTAAGGCTTCTGTTCGGTTCTTGCCAATTATAAGGTCAAAGCAGTACAAGATTTTCCCGTAAAAAATTGATTGATACTGATTTATTTATATTTATGGATGACAATGAATGCAATGGTACAATTAAATAGTCATTAATATATCTGTATAATTTGCAAGCTGATGAAGATCATAACTTGTGGTATGATGCTGAAATGCTTATACAGTGAAGTGTCAGAAGTATTGGAATAGTTAGTTAGTAGCGTGTAGGGCTTTCTTTAACCGGGCGAAGTGATGCAACTCGCGTTAGTAGCAATTTCTTAAGTGGACGGAAGACCTGTGAATAGATGTTGACTTATGAGTTTTTGATAGCTGCTAACAGTCTTTTATTATATGTAGGTGTCAGATCTGATGAGGGATTTAACATGGATACGACGTCACATACATGCTCGATTGAGTTAATATCGCGGAAAAGGCAAGGTCAAACTATTCTTAGGAACCTCGCACAAAGCTACTCAGACTAATTCCGGATAAATTGGAGTGGGTAAAGTCCATAAATGCATGCAAACATTCGCCAAGCAATACAACATGGCAGGCGCATATCAATCTCTCGTTAAGGCTGACCTGTGAACCAAACTTATCATGACCAGTAAAGATATTTTAAACCAGGATGGAACATTCCCTAACTCAATTCGAGATTCGATCCAGTCCTTTCCAATCAGACTACACCGATAGAAATCACAATCATCCTTTGGAAAGAGAGGTCAAATCTGGCCTCATATACAGGGTGATCCCCCCAAACGGGCCTGCCCACACTTTTTGTGTTATATCTCTCATTCATTCACTATTCACCCGTACTTTTAGAACATCACAAAAGCAAAGCCTATGAAGACAACTAGATCTCAATGGGAGTCCAGCAAAGAATATAATGCGTCAAACATTACTACAAGACAGGCTCGTTCAAGAAAGTGCAGGACACTTCCGTGCATCAGTTTAAATGTGAAAAAGCCCCCTTCAAGAGCATAATTCAGGACTGTGTGGATCCTTTGAGAACTATAGGACAGTGGAGAACCTCAATGCAGTCAGTAACAAGTCATCCAGGACGACCCATGGAGCGTACAGCTGAGCTGGACGAGCGCGTGAAAGAGTCAGTGAAGCAGAGTCCAAAACGCTTTGTGCGCAAGCGAAGTCAGTCCCTCGGTATATCCCGTGAGACTTGCAGCAGAGTGCTGTTAATGTATGTACAGTCCTACCCATACAGAATACAGACAAGGCAGATCCTAACAGCCTCAGACAAAGAGCAGAGAAAGGCTATGGCAGTCAAGATACTGGAGAAGATTCAGGAGGCCCCAACTTTCCTTAACCTCCTTTGGACGTCAGATCAAGCTCACTTCCATCTTGAAGGAAAGGTAAACTCGAAGACAAATGTCTTCTGGGGGACCTCCAGACCAAATGAGGTAACCACCAAGCCCATACACACCCCTAAGTGCACGATATGGACTGCAATCTCAGCCAGAGGCATCAGTGGAAAAGGACAGTCACCAAAGAGCGGTATGTTGAGGTCCTCAAAACCTTCAGGAGTGAGTTACAGACCCTCTTCCCGTCACTTATGGGGAAGTTCTGGTTCAAACAAGATGGAACAAGCTCTTACACCTCAAACCTGTCCATGGCCATGGTAACGTACATACTTTGTTAGCACGTTTTAGGAACTCATTAAAGGCAAAGGGTATATATACGAGTAAGCTTTGTTTTCTACGTGGCTTCTATCTAAATTAAATAAGCAGAGAAATCCAATTCAAGGTTTTAAATTAGAAAGAACAGGAAATACTGTCAACGTATTTACCAGAACGAATAAATCTAAATGCCATCATCCATTAGGGATCCCTGAGAAATTTGAATTTTTCTCTGAAAGGACATTTTTGGAAAATTAATTTTATTCCGTAGGCGACGAAATGTGAAATGACTGTTAAACGAGAGTTTCATTCCTTGCGAGAAGGAAAGATAATTAACTTCGTAAAAAAATAAATAAAGGAGTGAAGAGGTAGTGATTATCTCATTTCTATCCGGCAAAGTAAACCATTTCACCTGCCAAGGAAGCAAAATGATACCTCATCCAGTTAAATCGAATTTCCACCTATAAAATGACTTCTAAAATGATGAAAGTTAAAGAATCCCTCTGGTGAACGAGGCTCATAGATATGGTGCATTTTGCACTCAAATATGAGTTTCGCTTCAAAATGTGAGAACAATGAAATTTGTGCTATTAAACTAAACTTTGATTCTATTATCTTTGTCAGACAGACTTCATCTATGTCGTAGAATTAGGCAGTTATCGCCTAATTCTCGATTCCTTCGTTTGTTCGGGAAGGACTACGACAGCCCAAAATAATAGTTAAAATTGAATTTCGTTGAGTGCGTGGGATTTTTGTTATTCGAATACTTTAAATATGGTTGGCCGGGATTGATCTTATTAAATTAGGCTTTGGTGGTTAGAGGACTTAAACAAGAATTTTAAAAATAATCTTTAATTACACAACAAAACAGATAATACAAATAATTACACTCTAGTTATTCATTAATTCAGCAATGGGAAAATTATCAATAATTACCAATAATTAATTCTGCCGCAAGAGATCAATACTTCGAGTACTAACCCGATAAGGTTTAGGGAGAAACTACGAATGGAATCCTAGCCTTAGGGACACAATAATTCACATTAGTTATCCGAGACGACTCGGAAGGAGACTACTTGACGAGTCTTAGTCGGAGGGTGTCGCACTGCCTCGACGAGGAAAGGAAAGGTGTAAATATCTTACTATGTTTTTAGGGGGGAGGGAGGTACCACAAGTAGACGCTCGGGGAGGATTCTCTAAGTAGACCCTCAAAAAGGGGAGATTCTTCTGTAGACATCCGGGAGGAAAACTCCTGTGGGGCCGAGACTGTGGGATTCTTCTGGACGGGTCCTTCGTTCCTGACCCCGTCGTTCCAAATAACATGCTAGCTGCGGGTGGGTATGCCACTGTGTTCAATGGCTCGAGGAGATGCGCCGTCAGTGGATGATTCCACAGACGTCTTAAAAAAGGCCGCCGAATACCTTCTGTATTTTCCGCGTTTGGCTCACTCGAGATCAACGTAGAGAAGGCTGACCTCCACGATCTGGGGTCTTCTCCAAGGTTGGGGGGGTACGTCTTCGGGACTCTTCCGTGGGCGAACTCTGACGGAATACTTCCTCGATTAATTATGTGATGGGGAATATATAGGCGTTCGGCGGAACTCCTATATTTGCGAACGGAAGAAATTAGACACTGCCTCACCGCCTCGGCGTTTATAGCTCGGCAGCGGGGTTTTGTTGGTCCAACTGAACCGAAGAAATTCTCGGCTAATCTCACTGGAAGTTTGCCTACGGGCGTAGGGCATTTCTCCTCCCGATAACTCTCGTCCACACGACTTCTTTAAACAAAATCTTACTCGACCTCTCTATCTTCAACACACCTCCCTCCTCAAGATTGAAAGCACAAGTGAAGTGACATCACAACTAATTGTAATTAAATGTGTACACTGAGTACACCCCCGAGAGTCGCGCGAATTAAAAAAAATATATACATATATACAATGGTTTGATAATAATTATAATCGGGATTTTAAGAAACATGTTCTTCCGTTACTACGATACCAAGGGTAATAAATAATTCAACCAGGTATAGCTACAACTACATATAAGCACGTTCACAAAGGAAAAAAATAATAGTACCTAAAACTAAAGTTCATGGTAGACATAGCCAAGGTAAATTACTCAACAACTTAAAATTAATATAAAAAAATCAGCAGAGGCACATCAGGCCTCGGTTACACCAGATAGGGGCGTATATTTTGAATACGGGTCCTAACAAGGACCAAGAGTTAATTATACCTATGTACATGAAATAATCACACAAGAATTAAGGTAGGCCTAAGTTTCATTGGGGCTAAAATCAACAGGGTTGCGACTTAGGTTATCTATAAGCTATACAATTCTCTGAGCCTTTTAGATATGAAATTTTCAATTGAAATTCCCGCCAAAATAGGCTCCAACGCATCAGTCTACCCTTATTATTTTTTTGTTTTTTAAGTACGCCACCAGTTTGTGATCTGTTTCAATGGTACCTCTTTGCCTAATAAATAAGTCTTAAATTTTTGGATTCCGCATACAATAGCGAGGGCTTCGCGCTTGATTAGAGCATAATTCCTCTCAAGCGGTAAAAGCTTTCGGCTAGCATATGCAATGGAGAAATACTCGTCATTAGGTCCGTATTGGACCAATACGCAACCTATCCCGTCGTTGCTAGCATCTTTCCTAATGCCAAAAGGCTGGCTGGATTAGGTAACCGCAGGATCGGGGCAGACGCGAGTTTACCTTTGAGTTGATTAAAGATGGCAACTGAAAACGGGGTCTAAGCGAGTCAATTGGTTTCTCTCTTCCTTAGGAGATCGCATAAGAGGGCGAAAAGCGAGTCAAAG
Organism: Ceratothoa steindachneri; assembly: GCA_963969495.1. Lineage (NCBI taxonomy): Eukaryota > Metazoa > Arthropoda > Malacostraca > Isopoda > Cymothoidae > Ceratothoa > Ceratothoa steindachneri. Next base: position 64,803,344 of record OZ018326.1, read on the forward strand.
TTCGCCTAAATCTCCTGTAGAAGGAGGTAGAGACTATAAATGACCTTAATTGCCATTTATTAACGGGTAAAGGCATTCTCGCGGTTTTTAATTTTTCTTCTTACGTGGCTAATCCTTGGTTTCCTGTGCAAAATCCCAACTAGTTGATTGTGTCGAAAGCAAAATGACACTTGTTTGGCCCGATATTAAGATGGGGCTTCTCAACTTTTGTAGTATAGAATGAAGAGTAGTCAGGTGGGTTTCCTAATCGTTCGTGGCAACATATATGCTATCAAAATAGAAGGACACATTAGACAATCCGTCTAAAATACGTCTCATCATCCGGTTGTAGTTGCTACAAGCGGTGACGAGGCCAAAGGGAAGCCTTCTAAACTGCATTAACCCATTTTTGGTAGGAAATGCAGTAAATCTCTTTACAATGTCGTTCAGAGGAATCTTATAGTACGCTTTGCATAAATCCAGTTCCGAAATATATTTCGCCCGATCAAACACGGTGAGAGCGTTCAATTTCCTAAAGTCACTACACATTATGTATGACTCATCCGGGTTTCTTACCATGACCACGGGGGAAAAATAGTTGGATTTGGAAGGATTTTCAGCTTTAATAAATTTTCCACCTCTCTATTAAATTCTTCCCTCAGGTGGACAGGCAAGGGTTATGGTTTAGACAAAACTGCTTCTTGGATCGTCAACTGAATATCGTGTTCGAATTGGGTAGCACATCCAGGTACGTCGGAGATGACGTGACGGAACCGCTCGAAGGTGGCTAGGAGCTGAGCTTTATGTTCGTTGATTTTGAGCTCCTTTGAAGAGGTCTCCGTTATCTCATGCACGGAAAAGGGTAATCATAGTTTTGATCGAGGGCCGATTCTTCATCAATTGCTACAATGTGATGAATTCCTGCACGCCAGTGATACTTTTTGAGGAGGTTAATATGTAAAAGCCTATTTCCACTTGGAGTTTCGATTAGATAGTCCACGGCGCCACGCTTCTCAACTATCCTAAAAGGACCTTTCCATTGGCTCAAAGGTTTGTTAGTGTCCGTTGCGAGTAATAACAAAACTCATTCACCGGGTTTAAACCTACAATCTTTAGATTTTCCATCCAAGTAGTCCTTATACTTGGTCAGGTTCACATCGGCGTTTTGGTAGGCCAACTCAGCGCATTCTTCCAAATTCTTACGGAGCTCGATCAAGTAGGAATACGAAGACTGTATTTCCGGGTATAAACTAATATTTGTAAAGAGCTCTTTAAGGAAACTCAGGGGTACAAGAACATTCTTCCTACCATATAATAATTCAAAGGGCGCGAATCCCAAAGTACGATGAGCTATCTCGCTATAAGCGAAAAGAGCCACTGGCAGATAACGATGCTATTCACTCGGCTGCTCGACGCACAACTTTCTTAGAATCGCCTTGAGATTTCCATTTACCTTCCAACACATTCCATTCCCAGCCGGGTGGAACGCAGTAGTAATTAAAGGTTTTATCATGAGAAGTTTCTGACAGAATTTCCTTGGGTAATCCAACGCGGGCAAAAATTGAAATGAGCACCTCGGCGCATGAGACGCTCTCAATGCTTTTTAATTGTACGGCCTCGGGTGACTGGTAGCGAAATTCCTTTTGCTTCTTGTAAAAGTCCTCATTGACTAAGTTTCTTCAATCCTGTTCTGCTCTTCCGGGAGTTTTCAAGGAAACGCGAGCTTCGGAATCTGAATGGGGTTCTGCCCAATCAGAACGGCACAGAACTTTATGTGGGCGGCCACTACTTGTGCCCAGACGGTGAGGTAGCCGCAATCAATGTGGCACTTCAGCATGGGAAACCTATAAGTACGTTCCAGATAGTCATGGACGATGGCGAGCCGATCGTGATCTGGTGCTACTGGTGGAAGTAACTTATCCGAGACCACGATACACGTGCACCCTGTATACGGACCAGGGTGAAGATACGGCATCCATTTACCGCACCTGATTAGAACCGGAGGCCCCCAGGGTTACTTTTATTGAATAAAATGTTTACCTGGTGTCCAGACGGACCGTGTTCACTTGACGAGGTCGAGGATTCTGGAGGCGAAGTGGGCTGAGTGAGCGTTAAACTCACCTAGTGCACCTGATAGGAGAAGTTGTTTCTCAGCTGCGTGTTCTGAGGGCAATTGTATTTAACGTGCCCATCAACTCACACGAAAAACACACGATGTTTCTTCTGGAGACTGCTGACGGAGGAGGATTAGAAGAGAACGGCTGATTTTCCTGCTTGATGGGAAATTGCTTCAGTTTTGACTTAACCGGGCCGATTATCTAGACATATTTTTCTTTATTTTGAGGGAAGAAGGGGCACTTCTGAAAACGCGACTTGGGGGATATTGGCTCCATTTTCTCTGCTTCCTTGGGATAACAATTTGTGCTGGCGACATATACGTCAGCCTCTTCTACACATTCCTTAAAGTTGTTAAATTTTTTGTCTTTGATGAAGGATCTTATTTCTGAAGGAAAAGATGTTAAAAATTGGTCCTGCAGAAGGAAATCAATGAGAGCGTGGTAATCTTGGGCTGCTTTCGAGGCGTCTAGCCCAAATTTTGGTAGGCTTTGAAGAGTAAACCCAAATTGTTTAAAAGTCTGTTTAAAAGTCTGCCTGAACTTAACTCAATAGAAGTCGGGAGTCATGTTACAGGCAGAGATCAATTGTGCATTTAATGTGGAGTAATCGATGGTTGCTCCCAAGAGGAGGGAGAAAAAGATATTCCTCATGGAGGTGTTTACGAGTGGCAACAACCTCGCTACACCATCCGACTCAATATCCCATTTGTTGACTTCAAAGATCTTTTCAAAAGAATTTAAGTAGCAGGTGAAGTCTTCTCCATCTTTAAATATGAGTAATTTAACGGACGCCTGTTGATAAGTCGATGGTGCCGAGATGATTGATAGAGCTTCAGTCCTCATTTTCTCGATTTCGATTTAATTTGCCCGAATTCTGTCCCTTTCTTCTGTCTCTTTCTCTTCTTTCTGTATTTTTTTCTTGTTTTTCTTTACTCGCAGTCCTTTTTCCTGTCTGTATGTAGGATATCAATTCTCTCCCACTTAACCCTAAAGATTTTTCATGTGTATTAAATATGTCAAACGACGAAATTCTGACTTGCTCTTAAACAAACACGCACTGGAGAGAATATATTGATCCAAATTTTACGCTCGGGTAAACACATTGTGGGGTGTAAGGAAGTCGCACCGACGAGTTTTGAGGAACCCAAAATACGCACACCGAAAGCAAATGTACACTTGAGAAGGGAACTTGATCCAAACGAGGCAAATCCTAAAGTTGACCGTTATCAAAACCAATTAAAATACTCTGAACCTTATTTATAATTTTCCCGGACGTTTGCCTGCAGCCGCAAATAATTAATTGAGAATATTTTTGTCCCTTGAAATCCTCAAACCATCACTTTGAAAGCCTTTGTTTAATCTTCACTAATAGCCCTTAAGTACCTGACACCAGTTTAATATAATACTATATATATATATATATATATATATATATATATATATATATATATATATATATATCGTAGAATTAGGCAGTTATCGCCTAATTCTCGATTCCTTCGTTTGTTCGGGGAAGGACTACGACAGCCCAAAATAATAATTGAATTGAATTTCGTTGGTTGCGCGGGTTTTTGTTATTCGAATACTTTAAATATGGTTGGCCGGGATTGGTCTTATTTAATTAGGCTTTGGTGGTCGGAGGACTTAAACAAGAATTGCAAAGATAATCTGTAATTACACAACAAAACATATAATACAAATAATTACACTTTCTAGTTATTTATTAATTCAGCAATGGGAATATTATCAAAAATTTCCAATAATTACTCATGCCGCAAGGGCTCAATACTCCAAGTACTAACCCGGTAAGGTTTAGGAAGAAACTACGAATGAAATCCTAGCCTTAGGGGCACAATAATCTACTTTAGTTATCGGAGATGACTCGGGAGGAGACTACTTGACGAGTCTTAGTCGGAGGACGTTGCACCGCCTCGGCGAGGAAAGGAAAGATGTAAATATCTTTGGGGGGTGGGGGTTACCCCAGGTAGAAACATAACTCGTCATTTTATGAAATATGGGATAATTTTTCTTTTTACCATGTTATACTTCCTAAACCCCCAAATATATCTGTGGTGAACAATCAAACACTGAGTCTTTAACAATTCTAAATTCCTATTAATGGAGATGAAAGATTAAAGTTTTCGTCAAACCTTCATGGATGCGTATTTGTGAAAGCTGTGTGTTTCCTTATTAAGAGAGAGAGAGAGAGCCGGAGTTTATGGATAAACTATGTTGCTGTATTCGAGAGGTATGACTCCTTAAAATGAAGCGCTGAATATTTAATATTCAATTTTGCTGCAGCTGAAGGTAGACTTAATGCTTTGGAGGTAAAGTGAACATTGCTGTTTTATATGGAAGAAGGAGATAGGGACATTCATTTTCTTTTTTATAGATCCAAGACAGAGGTAGTCTTGAAGGCTTTAGTTGTCGAAGAAATATTTTTCAGAGATAGTTGAGAAATATTAGAAACATGAAGGTGTTTTTCTCTAATTTTCATGCGATATGAACCAATGTATTTGTTTAAGAATATTTTTGAGTTAACAAGGTTTCTGACAAGCACAGATGTGTGAGCACGGTAGTCTTCCAGAATAGAAAAACTATGAAGGGTTCACAAACACAGTTGGTAGATATCTCTTAGGAGTACTTTGAGAAATTCAGTGAATTCAGAGAGCAGAAAAGAAGAGGGGTAAAAGAACAGGTAAATATGTAGACGCGCGGCCCGGCCGATAAGATGTACTATTTCGTCCGTGTTCCAAAATGTTTCACGTTTTTGGAGTATATTTATAGGGGACGGCTCGTGGGGGTATAAACACGAGGCGTGGACCGCACTACGATGATCCTGAGTTTCATTAAATTGACGGGGGGGTATATAATCCTAATTTTCATAATGTTCTGACGTTTACATAGGTAAATGCTTTAACTAAAACATGTCAGCGCCTTTAATCGTTTTGCGAATTATAATAGGGGTTGGGGTGAGGTATGACGTCAGAAAACTCAAATGCGCATGAATATTCAAACACAGGTGAACGATAATATTTACACAAAATACTTTTTTCCGGCCGGGCCGCTCGTCTACATGTTTACCAAAGAACAACCTCAAGAAGGACTTCCCTCGAAGTCTCCAACCCGTAAGACTAAAAACTTCTCCATTATTAGTATTGTCAAGTTCCCTCTTTTGATTTGAGCCTAGTAACGCTAATCAATTAACTCTATTTGAAAATCTCTCCTCAGAATAATTATCTAGAGATTATTTCAATTTAAATCATCCCCTTTTGCCATTTTTTAATTCTTATTTTGATGTTTGTAAATAAAAGTATATTTTTTAATTTATCTTTAACCAGCCTTGAACGATACTCTCGGCCTATTCAAGTAAATATCGCCCACCATTTATGCACTCTGTCTGGTTATTAAGGATTTTAAACCCAACGCCCCAAGTTTGACCTCCTAGTCGGTCGTTAATCCCTGCGAACAGTCCTTAAACGGTTCGAGTTGCAGTAGGTGATTAAGTCACCCCCCTACATAATGTAGGAGTAGTATATGGTATAGAGTGGTATACCACGACAAGAAGAAATACTCCTTGAAAAAGCACCCAAAAAATATGAACTGTCATAAGGTTGCTTGAACAGGGCAGATTAAATCATCCGCTTTTGTGTTCAGTATGATAGAAGTACATAGAACAGTTTATGATATTATTGTTATCCTGCTTCTATAGTTGAAGTTGTGTTAGATTGAGTTTGTTTGCTTATCTTCTCATTGTAAAATGTGTAAAGGTTTGGAATTCCTAAATATATTGTAAATTGAAAGGAGAGACTAATGCGAAAATCGATTTTATTATCTGAAACAATCTATTTACGCAATCGTTATAATTATTATAAAGAAAGAGAAGACGAAACATCCCCAAGCTTCCAAAGGCACTTGATTGGCAGATCAACGCAACACACTAAAGGGGTAAGCTGAATGGTAGAATTCAGGGATGTACAAAAATAAGCCGGACAAAACACGGAATGAAAAGAATATATGTAAAACACATTGCTAAAATATAAATGACCAAAGTGAAGAAGAAAAAACGATAGGATCTACAGCGATGCCAGAAGCCTAGAACAGCTTAGGAAGTATAAAATAAAGCCCAATCATGCATCATCATGCATCAACCAGGATGAGTAATTTACAAGAAGTTGGCAGATAGAAAAGGGCAAAGATCAAAGGTGACGTGGTGGGGCAATCAGAGGGCCATTAGCACTCAACAAATGCCCTTAAATAAGGCTTGTGAACAGCATGGAGGGGCCTCAATCAAAACCCAACCGCCCGGAAAGAGTGGTAGCTACTAACTTAAGGTCGAGTAGATGGCGTCATACCGCGGAGCTTATTCCCCATGCAATCCTTTTACTCCAATTATTCGAGATCTTCGGCAACCGTATCTATCTATCAACATATGTGTAATATCCTAAATAGATTCCAGCACGGATAGATTTTGACATCGAACGGCTACTACCAGGACAATTTACAGACAAATATTATCGTGAAATTGAGAATAATTAAACGTAATATCAATATAATTTATTGAGAACTTTTGGTCAAGCAGTAGTAAATGCTGCAAAGCTGGCTTGCTATATTTGTAATTTTTTTTGTCGTTGGCAAGATATAGAAGACTGTCGTGGAATAGCCAGACTCTATATAAATATATATACGTAGGTAAATATGCGGCTTTTGACCGAAGCTGGATGAAGTCTGTTAGTGAATGGGGAAATTGTTATGAGTTCAGTGGGGATGGTTTATTATTAACTTGGCGGGATCCTTTTTTAAATAAGTATTTCAGAGTCCAAGTTGGCCAAAGATTAACAGTTAGCTGTTTTGGGGGGGGATTGCAAAAGAAAGACAATGACTATAATATATCTTTACTAACAACAAAATAATATTTAAATATACACAAATATTGGGTTTAAAGGGAATGGTCGCACAGATGGAGTTAAATGACTACACGGCATACAGGTGGGTTAATTAGGGGATTAAGGAGGTCGGATTCAGGTCGGTAATTTAAAGGGGGACTTTAAACGGGGACGCACACACAAAGAATAGATCGATTGGGTAAGCCAGATTCTAGATCGATATTCAGGCGGCAATGGTTGCAATTGCTTACTTGCTCGTTGCAAAAAAGGGGCCAGTTGGGATACGATGAATGCGAAGGGGGAAGTCGGGTTACCTTTCGCTTCAGATGAGGAAACACTCGTAGTTGGCCTTCTGAGATGAGAATCCTCGTCAGATAGTCGCCGATTGACTATGGCAGAGTTCACGGATGTCGATTTAGCCTTCGTCCTCGAATCGAAATTGCCAATGGGGGGAGGCCATAGTCCTTCAGCTCGTTCGCTGTATTAGGTGGGAAGTCTAAGGATTATATAGACACCTGGTGAGGTGGCTTTTGGTGGCTTTGGCGGCCGCCTCCACACACACGTGCGATTTGGGGGAAAATTAGGCGACTCCTTCGGTGGGGGGGGGGGAATTGTGATAACGTTGGCGTGGAATGTTCAACGGACTTCGATCTTATGACGGAAGGCAAGAATGTTGGCTGAAAGGGGGCCATGGGAGACAATGAAATTGGTCCCTAAGTAAACACAGCTGGAGCGTGATAACGCCATAAGCTGCACCCTCACTCTGGTTCAGCTGTGCTTTCAAAGCTTCATGCGGTGATCTCAGGACCACGTGGGTACAGAAGGGCACGTTGTCGCCCTTCGACCTTATTCTGCTACAAAGACTAATCAAGATGGTTGATATCCTTCTTATTACATCATTAATGGGCTTGTTGATAGGGGAAATTGTGGTTACTAAACCATAAATTGATATCCCATGCATAATCTTAAATATTTGGTCTCAAAAAAGGTTGAAACAAAAGGAACCTGTTTGAAGGATTGATAAACCATAAATTATTGATTGTAACCTGTTATAAAAACATAGTTTTAAGGTTCTTTTGAAGCTCCGTATAAAAGCATATGGAATGAAACAGTTCCTGAGAACTGAAAATGTGGAAGGGAAGAGAATAATTTCATTCAGCTTTTGTAGATGAAGTAAGAAGAAGTCGAGGATTTATTTTCATAATTTAGCTCAGTGAGCGTTTGGTTTGTTCCAGTGCAGAGGGCTCTTCCTCTCCGTGATCTTTTGTTTTCCGTCTGTTTGAGCAGTTGCAGTGCGAATGAAACTTCTCCTGCTGGTTGTGGCTAGTATACGTGGCGTCGTCTGCACAGGGATATATAATCCAACTACCTGGTTTTTATTGGAGTGTGAAATGAAGTTTTCTCTTGAGCAGAGGAATAGGCGATTTGTGATTTTTAATCATTTTTAAATATGTCAAAGTAACAGTTTGCCTAGTCTACCTTGTTATGATGAAAAGTGAAGGAACCCATTCAGCATTTTGCTCTCTCCTAATGCATGGACAATTACGTCTATACACAAGTCCCACAGACACTTAATTAGAGAATCAGGAAGTATGGCCGACAGTTGAGGCACTTAAGATCGCCGCTTTGATTTTTTGAAACGAAAGATTTGCAATTGAAGACTAAGGAAAGAGGGTCTTGCGATTTTTGTTGGTCACTTTTAGAAGGTTGATGAGAGAAGTGTTTTATATGGAAAGTAATTAGAATCAAAATTCCATTAAGATTTTGAAGGTAAAAAGAACAGAGAATATTTCATGGCCTTCTACTGATCCAATAAAGGAGATATGTTATCTTTTGTTAACAAATGACCGAGTAATCCCAATTTTCTTACCAAAAATTGCAATTTCTTCTGAAGAATTTTTAAACCATCTGAAACTAAGTGCTCTAAAACTTCTTTAAGGTAAGAAATAAGTATCTAATGCAAATATTTATAAAAATAAAATGCAATTTAAAAATGGAAGAGCAAAGGAATGTGATAGTCCTTTATATAAAAAACTCTCATTTAATTGAAATGCTGATATTAGGTCAAAGGTCATGAAACCAACTCATAAAATCCAAATTGAACAGCCGCATCAATTTTCGGCACAATTTAATTTTTCTGAAGCAATTGAGACAATTTTAGTCAAAGCTCAGACTCTCAGATATCTTTAAAGTGTGAAATTAGCAACTTAAACCGAAAGAAGAAAATGGCAGAATAGCTGTCCGGTTTAATGACCCTATAAAACGCACGGTATTATAACCTCGAATATAAGTTCCATCTTTCGTATAAAGATATTGCAAGAGGGCGAAATTGTTCGCTTCTGGTAACCTTACTTATGCCGTTTTCATTTTTCTTGTTACCTACCTTAAGGCTTGCCGGAAACAAAGGTTATGGCTTAAGTTACATGGGAGACCAGTTATTTGAATGGAATATTCGTTTTTAAGTTAAATTGGTTGATTGTCACTTGAGGTGAAGTAAGCAAAGCGCACAAGATAAGTATGCAATTTGTTTGTTAATAGGTAAAATATTGAATGTAAATCCAAGAGAAATTCGTGTCTATTTGTGTTTCAATTCTCTAAATAAGAATCATATTGTTAAATCGCCTAGTAGGAAAAGCACAAGCGCCGTAATAGACGCTTTCCCAATCCCAAAATGGGTTATTTGTAGTTCATTACTTAAATCACAGGTAAATTTCGAACAATGCACTGCCCCATGGAATCCTCTTGGTGTGCCGAATGTATCTTTAATGTTGGAAGTTGCAACGAGGTGATTATACAAGTAATGGTGCCGGAGAAAGAGCCTCCTTAATGTCATTGAGGGCATAGCTAACGAGTACCTAAAAATGAAAATGGGGCTGAGAACGAGTAGTAATATATGATAAAATTTGTTCTTCATAATTTCTAAAAAAAGTTCCCCAACATCAACGATGATGTTGTTGATTTTTCAACTCTAGTTCCATCGCTCGTCTTGGTTGAAAAAGAGTACGAGTTTCGCGGTTTGGGCTGGATCTAAAAAGTATGCGTCCCCTAGCCACATGGCCTTAAAAATGGTAAAGTTGTCGTCAGCACTTGTGCTCAGCCAAGCGTCACCAGTCTAGTTCCTATTAGCAATTAAGATAGAAGAATGGGTACTAGTCCGAGAGTTTTTATTGTAATAATGCTAAAGGATTTGCGGAAAATTTCTTAATTATTTGGTGCCCTTGTGTTAAAGTAAGAAAGCTTTAGTCTTCTATCACTTATTGTCATTGTTAAGAAGAAGTACTTAAACCTCGCTGGAAAGTGTTCTATATTTGTCTCTTTGTTATAAGTTTGAGGAAAAAGGTATTCACATCGAAATGAATTATTCAGTAAATATAGAGATCTCACTTTTTTAATTAACATAAACTAATGTTTAGGATTGAAGAGTCACTAAATTATTGTGATGGAACCCATGAGCAATGATTAAGCTAAACTAACTAACATCCAATGTAACATAAAAATAATTTCTTCCATAATATTGAAGACAGTAAATTCATAAAAAATCAGCAACTCGAATCATGAGAAAATAATGAATTAAAAAGTTATCTGGAATTTTAAGCATAATATTTTTTTCACTCAAAAGAAATTAGATTCTAATGAATAATTAGAGTGTTTTTGAAATAATTCGTTGAAGTTCGTTGCCTTCTCAGGTATTACGAGGGGTGGTCAATAAGTTTTGGCAATCGGTAGGACAAAACGGTGGAAGGGGGATGGCTGTTTGTGGGGGTGTTACGACAAGGTATGATAAGTCAGGACCTACAGCCGCACGCAACTGCCTTGTCTATTTAAGAAGCAGTAGCTGATCGCAGATCGTCAGTCACAAATTTTTCAACAATGGAGAAGGTTGAACACCGCGCAGTGATCAAATTTTTGACCAAGGAAGGCAAGAATGCAAAAGAGATCCATGAACGCATGGTTGCAGTGTATACCGACACCGCCCTTTCCTATGCAACCATTGCTCGCTGAAAGAGAGAGTTCCGTCATGGTCGTGAGTCCCTAGAAGATAACCTCCGTCCAGGACGCCCGTCAGACGTGACCAACGAGGACAATGTGGCACGTGTGGAGAGGATCATACTCCAAGAAATCGAGTGAGAACTTGGAATATCACATGGAAGTGTTATGAACATCATCCACGACAATTTAGCCATGACCAAGGTATCTGTACGTTGGGTCCCTAGAAACCTCACACCCCATGATTGCCTCCAACGTCATCAAAGTCCACAAGGCCAGAGTTGCACAAGCTGCCCTGCGTGAGTGCGGATTTGAGAAGCTCAACCATCCCCCCTACAGTCCAGATCTGGCCCCTAGCGACTACTTTTTATTCCGCCAGATCAAGGTTGCACTGCGTGGACGCTGGTTTGGGGACGATGAAGATGTCCAGCTCGCCGTCCAGGAGTGAATTGAACAGCAGTCGGGAGATTTCTGGTTGTCGGGAATTCGAAGCCTCAAGGACGAGTGGCGCAAGTGCATTGAATTCGAGGGTAGTTATATTAAAAAATAATAGAACACTTTTCCTCATATCTCGTTTCTTTATATCCGAATTGCAAAACTTACTGACCGCCCCTCGTAGTATTAGTATGAGACTAATTTCTTAGAATTTGTTTCTATTGTTTTCTCTTAAAAGTGGAACGATATTTTACCTACAAAAGGATTTTCTCTTTGCCACAAGTTTTTTCTTGATGAAATGATGCAAATTCAATTCCTTCTTCGTAAAATATAACTCTCAATATATAGAACCACACTTTTTTCGAAAATTCGAAAGCAAAATTAAATTAACTTCCAAATATTATTGCAATAAAAATGAAGAATCTTTCTTTACTGCATGGTAGTTCTAAGAAGTTCTTTATCTAATCAATCATTCATGTTGCTTAAAAAAATTGGATTAAACGATGCATTTGAATTTTTAAACTTTGGTTTGAAAAATATGTTTGATTTTGTAGCTCATTGTCTTTTGATTTAAAGCCAACCTTAGCTAGAACGAGTAACAAAAACTAAACTCAAGATTCTTCTTAAACTAATACGAAATCAAAAAGTGATGAAGTAAAAATAAGAAATAAAAGCTCATCTTAAATTCAATCTAAATGAAAGAAGAAAGGCACAAAGCAACTGCGAGGAAATCAACGAGTGAGCAAAATATTTTCATCAGCTTATCAAATACAAGGTTCAATAGAGTTGACAAATCAGTCGTTTGTCAGAGGGAGAAAATAACTATTAATTGCTCTACCATAAGAAACTCATTTGTCTACTAGTACTCTAGATTCTAAAGCCTTTCTTTCTTTATACGCTATATAATTTTTTCTAAATTTTAGTTTTCCCTATTATGACCTCTATAGAATGTCTAAAAAAGAAGCAAAGCGGAATTTAAAATATTATAATGAAAAAAGTATTAGGGATTTTTATTTTTTTGGGGGGGGGAAGTAAAATTAAATCTATCTGGCCAAAACCAGTATGAATCTCCCCCCAAAACTTCATTCGGTTTGCTTTAATGAGGGTGAAGCTGGATTGATTTTATTGAGGATAACCAAAATTGCATTTGCGAAAGGGAAAATAATAAACATAAAATTTTGTGAATAAAATTTAATTAGTTTTTACATGTATTTTTCTGTGCATCCCGATGCTTCATCGCTGTCATAAAACGGGAGTCGTGAAAGCGTTCCACTTCTCTTCTTCTATGGCGGGATCTTCCAGAAGCAACAAACAAGTGGAAGGAAGCTTCATCAGAGAATATCACTTTGTTCCACTCTTCAAAGTCTATTTTATATATTTTTATAGAGTGGAGCCTATCCGCAAGGCTGTTCTTGCTGAAATGAGACTTCTTCGCAGCTTTTTTCGACCTTTTACCTTTGTTGAAATGTCTCCACCTCACTGTACGTGTTGAAGAGTAGACATCTGCCATTTTCCAATCTTCAGCAAGCTTAGCACTGGGGGCAGCGCGATCCTTTAACTAGGATCTTATCATAAAGTGATATTTGCCTTGATTCGTAACCCTAGAGCATTCGGAAACTTCTTCATATGAGTATAACCATTGTTTTCAAAGTCATTATTGCTAGTTAAACTGGTGCGCTTTGATGCAATACCATTATCGATGATCTCCTTGAATTTCAGGCCGATTTGGTGCAAAGCCAAAATATCTGTACGCTTTTCTTTGGAAAGAACCGTTTCTTGAATTAAAAAAGATTCCAACTTCTATTTTTCAAAAAATATATTATGAAATAAATTATAATTACACAACATATTTTCAGCATTTTATCCTTTTTACAGTAATATTGAAGCTCCTGGGACTTAAACTCACCTCCTACAGGAACACGAGCTCAGCGTCACTTTGGATGCGGCGAAGAAATGCCTCTTTTGTAAATGCTGACTTTTTAATAAACCTGCTATAATTTAAATATTAGAATAGTTACTATCATTACATACATTTTAAAACCGAATAAAAAAAATATATATTAGTCTGAAAACTTTTAGCTATGACGGTAGGTTAGATCAAACATACTCTTAAGTTTTCTCCCTTTCTTTTGCCCAATTCACGTGTATATATCCACATATATATGCGGTTGGCATGTGCTTGGTACAGAATTGTTTCCAACACTCATTCAATTGTCTTTTTCTTCCGGTAAACCGCTTGCGCTGGTTATTCGCTTCCACTATTTGTCCTATCATAAGTTCTACTTCTATCATCACATGATCTATCACTGCATACGTAGCATAGTTTTACCCTTGCAAATTTCAACTTCACTCGCATAATTCTCGAGTTCATACATTCATACACAAATATTGCATCATGCTATCTAAAAAATCAAAAGCACTACCACACCCGCTTTTTTCGCACTCCATCCCCCCAAACTCTTGATACGCTTTTATGTATGTATTACATAAAACAATCGTCAGGTTTCTACCTTTTTATTGATAACTATTATTCTCGCTTTCCCACCTCATTCACACCCCTCTCATTGCAAACATCCAATCATTTCACACATAGGAGAAGATTAACTGACCTTATAAGACCGAAGCTGCGACAAGCACCCTATTGGCGTCATTGCAGGGAGCGCTCACAGGATCAATCTTTCTTGGCCGTAGCTTCACTCGCCAGTGGTCCCCTTTTAACGACAGTCACTGGTAGACGTTATTGGTATGCATCATGTGCCACATAGAAGTAAATTGCAGCGTTTAATTGCCCTTTCCGATATATACCAAATTACTGTATTCCCTTGTCACATATATAGGCCAGGGGTCTGTTTGAAATGTATGTAAAGGGTGATGTGGAATAGAGGTAAAAAGGGAGTATAGTCAGTGTATGCAAAACAATGTGATTGCAGATACAAGCTCTATTTATAGGAATAAAAGGTTTGTATGGTGTGTAGTGTAGGATGGTAGGAGCTAAGTAGATATGGTACTGCTTTGGAGATCAAGAATTCGGTGTTTGAAACTGAGACTTCCATAGTGCGCTGGCTGTACTATATTGAACCAGCAATGAGAGAAGGGCAGCTGAGAAAGAATGGTTTTGAATGACTTGGGACAAACGGTGGATGGAATTGGGAATGGATTTTGCTTATCATTTGTAAAAATATTGTGTTGACAAAAGAGAGAGAGAGAAAGAGAAAGAGAAAGAGAGAGAGAGAAAGAGAAAGAGAAAGAGAGAGAGAGAAACCGGTGACAATAAAATATGAGATAGCAGGAGGTTTTGGTATTCCTTGAAAAGTTGGTAGACTTTTTCAGCTATATTATTATATAAAAATAGGATGGTCTGAATTCTAATATGGGACACCTTTTGCCTTTAAGAGACGACATAAGGAGATGAAACGACAACAACAACGGTAAACTCAAGGAGATATCAAGAGAAACTGCATCTTAGCCTTGCTGATGTCCTATCATCCTTGATGACTCGATAAGACTAAAGTGGAAGATGATGGAAGGAAGGTGCTATAGATTGATATAATGCACGTTAACGTAGGCCACAAATGCGGGTTACAACTTACAAGCATCACCAAGCGCCTCTCCTATCAGAACAGTCTCTAGATGATGCAGAAGCTGCCGCACTCAGCTGCGTAAGCACATTGAAGAATTATTCGTCTCCACCTTACTCTCAGGTTACTAGAGGTATAGTCTACATGACGCATTCATTGAACCAAACTGCGGAGAAAGCTACCGCGAATATGGCGCTCAGGCTAAATTCTTCGAAACTACATGCGATTCAGTTGACAGAAGATATGGCCCCTTATCCGAACTCTTCGGAGAGAATACGGTTCATTCCACTTCGATATACTCTAAGCTTTCATGAACAATGTTAGTCTTGCTGCTTACCCAGCACATTAAAAATACTCTTAATGATAATGTATAAGATTTGTAATAAAATTCATTTGCGTTTTATGTAAGAGTTATTCTTTCCATTATTTTGCTGCATTAATTCTCTTTTTTAAAACTAAACTGATCAAAGTTACTCATCGTCCTACCTTTCAAGGTTGTCGGAAATGGGAAATAGTAATTGTAATTGAAGACCGCATTTTTATGATAATTATGTTATAATTTTCCTTCCTTTGTGAAGTTAGATAAAATATTTTCAATAAACTTTAGGATTTTGGTCAGGCCCATCATACCTTCGAGCGTAGTAGCTTCTGTGACTTTCGTGAACCTTTTTATCAGTCTTACTTGCCCTGACATCCATATGAATCCGGCTGACATAAAAAGGGCATGAACGCTGCTGTTGTTAATATAAGCGTTCCCTTTCCTCTCCACCTGTGACGACTTAGATGAAGAAGAAGAAGCCGTGCGAATCCATCTATTCGTAAGATTTGGAGTAGGTAAGGACCAGGAAGGTGAGTAAACCAGCCTCTGGGCAGTTCTAAGCGTCTTTCCATACGTGATGTCACCATTAAGCGAGTCCTAGTTTATTTGCTCCAGCTCAAATTTCAACCTAAGGCATTGTTCATTTTATAATAGCCCTTAAAGTTTTTGTTTCGAGCGCCGTGTAGCTATCCATGTGAGAAAATCAGCTTTAAACTAGGATACTAGAGCTCTTTTACGATATAATCGGAGGACAATATCGTTATGTGGAAATCACGTGGACTTTGGTCTAACAAAGAAGTAGTGATGAGGATTGTCTCCTCTTGTTTCTTTCTTCGGTGTTGCCTTCAGGTTCCTATGTTTGATGCCTTTATTTTGCTCACCCTGTTATGGTTGAATGGTTTCACGACCCCTATGTAGAGCTTGAAGGTCGGACAAGAAGGTGTAGCAATGTATACCTGATGTAATGTTGCCAGTTTTCTCCTGCTCTCCAAAACACTCTTCAGACGGCGGCAGTCAAGCTGCACCAGGATAAATAGGATTCTATTGTCCTACCTTATAATCTACCGTAAGCCGGCCCCAATAATATTGAATTATATTCCTATGATACCTAAATGGTAGACACTTAGTATAAGTCCTTACATGGTCGATCCATGTGCAATGACTCTTGCAAAACTAATGGAAAAATTGGAAGATTAACATACTTTATCCTTTTCTAAGAACAGCTTCGTTTGCTGCCTGAACACTCACTGTTCTCTCCTGATCTACACGCGGATATTGGATTAGGGATAATCAATAAGTTCCATGGCAGAAGCCACTTTTCCTTTCTAATATATTTTATTTGGCGGCTGGAGATTGATAAACCATCTCATTAGTCTTTGGTTTGAGTTCTATGGTCAAAGTTTTTTAACCTACATATTTACTAACATGTCACCTGCAGTAATTAGTCCTTTCCTTTATGCTTGCATTGCATTAAAACTACATTCAATCCAATAGTTTAAAGTATAATGAAAAGTGGATTCAATCACTTTATTAAATATTTATTAGTTATATACTTTACACTGCTTTCTTTCTACTAGATCTTGAATGCGTGGGTAAATGCCAAAGAGTGCAAAGCGTAAGTTCCTTCCAACATTCAGCCAAATGGTGAACTTAGTCTCGACAGTTTCACAAAGATACATGGATTCAAAAATGATTAAATTCCAGGATGTCTCAAGATTCATTTCATTGAAATCTTCTTTATCTCTGGAGTTGAGCTTCTTCTAAAAAAACTTATTTTGTAATTTAATAGAAACATCATCTACTATACCTTACTTTACATGAAAATTGTTTCCTGTTTAATTTTTAGGTTCAATGCCTCTCGTCTCCATTTAAGAATTATCTGACGAATTCTGTTTTAAGGTCCGTTAGATATATAATAATTTGTTTCTTAACTTCAGAACTAATGTTACTCTGCATGAGAGCTGAATCCAAGTTATTAAAACTAGTTGTATTCCTTTGCCAAATTTGACACTTCCAGAAATAAAGTATCATGAAGGTTCGAATGGTGATAGTACTTAATAATGTTGCTGTTTTACTTTTAGCTTAATGTTTAGCACATTCAACTCTTCGAAAAGGTCCACTAGCTAAGATAGAGATAAATAAAACCTTCAGCTGCGAATCTAGTACCAATGCTTGTGCTTCTCGTAGTTCATAAAGAAGTCCAAGCATTTTTCCATTTGATAATCATCGTAGGTTTAGGTCAGATTCCACATCCTTATACAGTAGTTTGAAGAGACGACTCCAGCTTTAAGGCTTCAGCTCTGAGAAAGTTGACTACCATGATAGGCACTGTCAGGACATCCCTCATATAAACATGTAAAGTTCTGGATGCTGAAGCTTCACGATGAAGTATGCTATGTGTACCTACAACAGATTTATTTTTTTTAACCCTGATAATAAGTGCAGACTAAAAATCAATCAAGCCTGGTGTTCTATCAGTGCACACTCTGTCAACCAGTTCCACGAAAGTTGCTTTACCTGAATCAAGTCTGCTACATCATAAATATATCTTCTGCCGTTGTATAACTTTCCATGGTTTGGGAGAACAACATTTCCTTTTTTTCACTGTTGCCTGACACTAATCTAGCATACTGCAATAGCTGAGGACATTGAGTGAGGTCAGTCGTATAGCCAGGCTGGATGCCAAAAACAGAGAAATCTTTTACTTGGTCGAGAATTCGATCTTTGATGTAAAGACTCAATTTATCAAGCTTTCCCTTGACTGTATCGATTAACAGTGAAATTTGAGATATCTTGTTTGCACTCTTTTCCTAAAACTCATTCTGCTGCATGGAGTATACTTGTAATATAAGAGACTCATCTCAAATCTATAGCTCTGCTTGCTCTTTGCAATCAAATAAGAGATCTTAAAGGACGCATCAACAACCTTTGAAGTTTACTGCCGAAATGCTCCACTACCATCCAACTTAGCTTAATTCATTAGGTAGATTTTTTCAAAGAATGCCTTGAGCTTCTCTAAAAGACCAGAATGCGTTGTCCTCTCATGGCGTTCCAAACGAGAGGGCCTCATTCCATTATTGCTCAGAGTCTTGTGACATATCAAACACTGGTGGACCTCTGCGTCAGCCTTTTGAAGGGACACTAAAACAAATCGAATATATTCGTCAAGATAGTTCCGCTTCTTTGCACTCATTGCGAGTTATTTTCTGTGCAGTGGACAGCAAAGAACGGCAAACAAAACATAAGGCGCATGTGAAATAAGATAAACATCACCAAGTGCTCATAAACACCGCAACATAACCAATAACAAACATATGAACGTAAAATTTTAAAACAATACAGGTGACAACAGTAATACATCATCATAAAGACCAACATTTCATTAACAAATCTATACAAGATTTAAAGCACCATTAATATTTGTTAAAATACAAACGAAAAACAAAACTAGCAAAAATCAATCAGAGTAACACATACGTGTTCTTAAGAAAGAGAGTGAGAGAGAATCAGCAACAAATTCATGGCTACTTACTGTTTGTAGTTAAATATAACAACTGGGAAAAAACATACCTGAAGTCAACAAACACTTATTTTAACACATTGACGGCCACGTCAGACATAAATGCCTGACATTACAATTTGATGTGGGACTGCGTCAGACACTTGTGTTTGATATCAATATTTTTGAAAACCATCATGTCAGACACACTTGACTTACTCTAATGAGGAATTTCTATGTTTATTGAACACATTGGACCCAGGGAAAAAGTTTGGCATATTACACTTGGGCCTTTCACATAGTTTTCAACGTTCCGTTTCAATGACTTGTGTAAAGTCACTGAATCCAGGTTCCAGTACGTGGAAACTAGGGGTAATAGATCTATCCAAATCTAGAAGAACTCCCCTTTTCCCAGTAAAATCAAAGTACTTAGTTCTCTATGCAAACTTTGACCATACTGGATTTTATTCAGCTTTATTTTCATCTTCATACTCATCATCATTCTTATTTTCTTCTGCAAATCATAGGTGTTCCAAGACTTCAGATAGTATATTAGGTTTAACTCCTGCTTTATCTTCAGATTCAAACCCGCCAAAATCTTCATGTGCATCCGAATCACTCTCTGGCAAATAATTTGTATCTTTATCGGAATCATTTTTAATGTCTGATTGTATCATGGCTTCGATCTTTTCCTCTGTAGATAGTCGGTTTCTTTTAGGAATTTTTATTTAAATAACTAATTTTTAATAGCCAAAAAGATTTATTTATTTTGAGTTAATTATTTATTTTGAGATTTAATTATTTATTTATTAATTAAATTTACTTAATTATTTGAAAAAATTATTAGAAGATTTTTATTTCAATAATAGGCCACAAAAAACAAGAAAAATGAATAAATGAATAAAATATAATGTATTTTCTCTATCACTCATATGTGTCTGACATACTGTCAGACATATATGAGTGACACGGGCTCTATAATCTAACACTTCTCAGGCACATAAGAGTGACATGGGCTCTATAACCTAACACTTCTCAGACACATATGAGTGACATGGGCTCTATAACCTAACACTTCTCAGACACATATGAGTGACATGGGCTCTATAAACTGACATTTGCTTAATATCACCCACATATGCCTCACATAGTTCAGAGAATAAGAACTTGAAAAAGCAACACACCCAATACCTCAACAATTTATTGGAATTTCACCAAAATTTCTGAAAGTATGCAGAACAATAATAAAAAAATTAAAAAATGGGGCCCCGGGGGTTCGCGCTCCCAGTTTTGGCTGTGGCCGTCAATATGTTAATTACTCAATATATTTGCCTAGTTGCGTGCAGTGTAATTGAGCGTGTCCATGATCGAGTTAATTAGTAAGGGTGCTTGTGTAGGTGTAACCAGATTTTATGTTTTCAGCGGAAAATCCAGAATATTCTAGAAAGCGGAAAGAATACGTTTAATTGAAATTGATGTTAATTTAGTCTTAAGCAATTTAACATTTAGAAAAACGTAATTATTGGTTTGTTTGTAAAGTATAATTATTTAATATGAAACATAAATGAGGAATTAGAGTATTTTATGAGTCTACCTACTCTGCTTTCTACTTAGAATTGCCTTATAAGTATAGCTTTAGTTTTCTGTGCTACTAGATACCACAGATCCTTAGTGCATAGTAGAATCAAATTGATTTAGAGATTGGTAAATCTTAGATTAAATCTTTCATTGACAGTAGAACTCGGTCAACTATCTCTTATGCAGAGCATGTTTCTTAATTTCTACTTGACATTTGATGATCTTCTCTGGCTATTATTTGACGACAACACTTGGTCACAGAATTTATATCTCTGGGCGCGCCTGAAATTCGCAACTTGGAGCGCTGACTCAAATATATTATGAACCGCGTCTCTATTTGTCACGATAGTCAAGTTTGCAGTTTTCTTTCACCTAAACAATATGTTGAATTTTCATTTCCTCCATGGACACTGCCTCGACCTGAACCTATTCTTAAAATGGAGTCATCTAGAAAGGGTGGAGTCGCATCGATTCCTTGATCTTGTATCTGACAGATATATAATGTAGAAATCTAATATTTGAATGCTTAGGAACTTTTGTATATTTGCCATAGAGATTTTACTATATGTGTTGTTAATCACGTACGGTTGTAATAGACCTACTCTCCTCATTTTTAGCTCAAATATTGAATATGTATACAAGATATATTCACATGAATGAACCCATGCATCAATTGGAAAGAGGTTATTACTTCATCACTGCAAGGTCCGGTTGGTAACTGGTACCATACAAACGTGCCGAGAGAGAGCCCCCTTCTAGACGCAGTGAAGATTACACTCGCTTTTCGCCAGAGACAGTATATCATGTGTTTTTACACACCTGTTCAGCGCGTTACCTATTTCCAAAATGGGCTTATAATGACAAGATTTTCACTCAATTTTTAAATCTCCTTCTTTCACGGCCTAAGAAACTCCGAGAGTGTGATATAATTCTGGGACACGTGGGTTAATAATTTCACCTTGGACGACAACCTGGAAGATACAAAAATGCAAGATCGATTATTAATTCATAGCGACTGAAAGAACGCGCTAACTGCAATTAAGTCACAAATAATCATATTTTATAATGGAAATTATAAAAAAAAACAAAAGCAAGAAATTATATAGGTAAAAAACTTTGGTTCATAGCAGAAAACTCATGTTAGCGTATTCTGTAGAGTTTCCCTGTATCAAAGTTTGAAAAAAAAAACAAGAAAACTATGATTTAGCGCCAACAGGTACTCTTATCATTAAATTCGGGTGATAATTTTAGCGGCAAAATGGTAATTCAAAAGAGTAACGATGTCAGAAAATTAAATTAAAATCTATTCTTTGGGACAGTCTAAATTGCCTGTTGCTATTTATTCGGAGCGGCAAGCAAAATTTACCGAGGAATAATTTACTTCTCCTTGTCTTGTCGGTATGCCGCCATAAGCCGGAACCAGGGGGGCATCACAATGAGTAAAAACTAACCATTTACCACCATGATGATTAGCATCACATTTAGGTAAGACGTTATTTTTACTACGATGTAGTAGGTTCGTTCTAGTAGGTTATTTAAACCGGTTTAGTTTTAGTACTTCTACAGATTAGCAATTAGCCCGTTGTTGGGCCTTCAATTGTGATAGCTCCCTAATTTTTGAGGGACAAAGAATAACTGACACTGACTTAGAACATGATAACAAATGGTCTTAAATGGTAGCGATTTTAAACGACAGTAGAGGTATGAATTAAATTTATACATTGAATACCTCTCGTTTTATATTTCTTTTCATTATTTGATAACGTTTCTTATTGCAGTCCATTTATTCGTCATTTTTGTCCTCTGTTTTCTTTCCTCCAAGTTCATGATTTCTAATTAATAAGACTAAGCCTTTCTAAAGTAAAAATAACAAATTTTATACTTATACCGAAAATATATAAACTCTAATTATCAGAGAAGGAAAAGAGTCACGCGGACAAAGAGCCCTGGAAGAGTATCTTACCTGCGAAAGAACCTTCAACCGGCGTCTTTCGGTAAACTTCCGGGGCAATAACGGAACGAGTTGAGTCAAACTGTAGCCCGGAACCCAAGCACGGGAACGAGCAAAGCAGTATTCAAGCAGGAGTCAGGCAATACTCACGCAGTATCCAAGCAGTAATCGAGAGGATTCGTGGGAATTAGCCAAAGACACGACGCGCAACTTCTCAAGCGACTCCCCTGCACCCTAAGGGCTCGCAGGCAAGAAACGAGTTGGTCAGAGCTACAGCAGTCAAGGACGTAAAGATTCATCCTGGAATAACCACTCAGCTCCGTGCCCTGCAAGGATACTACCTTGAATAACCACTCGAGCCCCCCCTCCCCCAAACTTCTTGGAAAATTGTAAGCCTATTACATTTTTCTCTATCACCGTCTAAGAGGCTTGATGCTTTCTGACTACGAAGCTTGACCTCATCATCTTCCATTTTATTTCTGGTAAACATTGTTCTACTCACAGTTCGTGCCGACGGATTCATTGTAAATTCATTTTCTATTGCAGAACGATTAGTTTTTTCCATAGTGTATCATTTATTATTAAACCATTTTATTTGTGTGTATAATAGTAAAGATTATTATTTTTATCTTGTTTAAATCCCAGAACCAAACAAAAAGCCATTGAACTATTTGACTGAGTCGGCCAACGGTAGAAAGCATACTCGCATATGCCACGCACTTGAAAGGTACAGTCCCCTGCGTCTGCTTTTCGCCTCTTTCCCCGCGTCTAGGAAGGGTAAGCGAAGGTCAGTGAATTTTACCTAAACTACGAAATAGTATATGAATATAATTAAACTGGTGTCAGAGGTACGGTCGTTATTGTATAAAGGAAATAATAATGTTCTTGCTAAACTACGTGCAAATTTATATACACGATCCCGGTAAATATTTGAAGTTAATTACTTTGTGATTATTGTAACTGTGCATCGCTAGTTTTCCCATGCGGAATATTACAGGGTGACCCTCCCCCTCCCCTAACGGAGGGTCACCCTATAATATTGAATAAAACTTTAGGTGATAACTAGTTTATTGTGTTTAAAAACATCATATCAAAACATGAGAATCTTCGAAATTTTCTTCTTTATTCTAGAGCGCGTGATCGAGATGACTTCTATTTAGCTCTGTGCATTTCTTGGGGCGCAGCACAAAGTTCTCCATGACATCCTTACAAACCGACCGACTAATTGCTCTGATCTCCTCCCTGATGACTTCCTTGAGTTTCGTGAATGCCCTGTGTTTCCCTGCGTACACTCTGCCATTAAGGTAGCCCCAGAGAAAGAAATATAGGGGGGTAAAGTCTAGGCTATGAGGTACCCACTCAAAATCAGTCTTGAGACTGATCACACGGCCACCAAAGTTCTCTTTCGGTCAATCTCGGGACAAGTTTGAGGTGTGAAAGCTTGTTTTATCTTGCTGGAACCAGAACTACGCCATAAGCGAAGGAAACAGGGTCTGCATCTCCCTTTTGAAGGTTTTGAGGACGTCAACATACCGCTCATTGGTGATTGTCACTGTCGCACCAGATTCCCCAAAGAAGAATGGTCCGATGATGTCTCTGGCTGAGATTGCAGTCCATACCGTGCACTTAGGGGAATGTATGGGCTTGATTATTACCTTATTTGGTCTGAAGGTCCCCCAGAAGACATTTGTCTTTGAGTTTAGCTTTCTTTCAAGATGCAAGTGAGCTTCATCTGAGGTCCAAAGAAGGTTAAGGAAAGTTGGGGTCTCCTGAATCTTATCCAGTATCTTGACCTGCCTTTCTCTGCTCCTTGTCTGAGGCTGTAAGGGTCCGCTTCGTCTGTATTCTGTATGGGTAGACCTGTATATCCATTACTAGCACTCTCTTGCAAGTCTCATAGGATATACCGAAGGACTGACTTCGCTTGCACCCAGAGCGATTTGGACTCTGCTGAACTGACTCTCTTACGCTCTCGCCTAGGTCAGCTGTACGCTTTCTGATGCATCCTAAATAGCTTGGATGGTTGTCACTGGCTACATTGAGGTTCTCCACTGTCTCATAGTTCTTGAAGTGGTCTAGGAAGAAGAGAGAACAACACGAGATGAAAGAAGAGAAATAGAAAGACGAGAAAGAAGAGAAAGAGAAGAACGGGAAAAAGGGAGAGAATTCGTTTGCACGAATTAGTGATGACAAGGACGAGAAACGAAACCTTATCCATCACTGTGACATAGAATCAGACGGCGTATTGAAATTGTTGCCCCTGCTTTACACCCACCTGAGGGATATAATCATTTCCCTACCATCAGAGGCAATAATTGATTACTCCTCGGTGAAGGCCAAGCTACTTGCCGTCTATAATATGACTCCGGATTCTTACTGTGCGAAGTTTAGATAGTGCCGAATTCCGCCCAATAAAACCTTAAGACAGTTCGGATACACATTACAACCGCACCTTATTTCCGGGTTTTACGCATCAAAAGGGCGCCATAACTGCGATGCTATGAACGAGTTTATTCTTATGGACCAATTTTTGGCATCGCTTCCATTAGAAATCAGATTGTTCGTCAAGGACAGAAGATGCAACAGTTTCAAGGAGTGCATGGAAGAAGCTGATGTCTATGCAGCAAGGTACAATTGCTACCCCAGAGTAGGTAAGAAACTGGAACCATCTTCTCCTAAATCGAAGGTAAATACGCATACATTCGTTCCTCACAACAAGGAAAATTTTGTCAAGATAACAGGCCATTCCTATCAGAAACTTGTTCGAACACACATCAAACGAGAACGCCAGCCTTTCTCCTTTAACCCCCTTGCGTCAGTGTTCCCCAGGAGGACATATGTGTGTTATTCCTGAGCTATCGAGGGTCATGTGAGAACAAATTGCCCTAAAAATTCTCACTTGAGGAAGAATAATTCCCGCCAGATGCACAAGGTGATTGTCACCTCTTTTAAGACCTCGCCTTAAACGGAATCTCCTCCCTCTTCGAAGGAACCAGGTCCCGCCGGCTACCAAGTGAACTTTTTGATCGACAAAAGCAATCCTGGGGGCCTTGAATTCGAGAATTGTACGGTGAAGAACTAGCCTATCTCCACCCTCGTCCGAGATACAGGTTGCTCGTGTATCGTGATCTCAGATAAGCTACTCCCACATGCAGCTCGGAATCACGATCGATTCGCCATCGTGCATGATTACCTGCGACGGGCTAATCTGTGCCCCATCATTAAGTGCGATAGACTGCACCTACATTACTGACTAGGCCTACATAGTGGCAGCACCCTTCAGGTTTTGTGCAGCTCTGATTAGGCAGAGCCCCAAAGTCTCGTCATTCTGGTGACTCAACTTGTGAACACCCACTCAAAAGCGAACCAGGAGTTGGAAGCACCCGCACTCCTGGAAACCTACGTGGCTTCAGAATATAGCATTGTCGTAAACAAGAACTTTGCTAAGAAATAGAAGGAGTGTGAATCCTTTCTTCCTCTGTGGACAAAGGCCCAAAATAAGATGCAAGAGTCCATTGGATGTGGCAAATTAATTTCTGTCCTCGTTAAAGATAACCTCCTCTACCGCATATGCTCCGAGGAAGATCACACGGACTCTTGAGCATTATGTGTTCCCTGCTCTCATGTGCGACTTATTTTACAAACGGCAGATGATAGCCTCTTCCCGTGTCACTTCAGCCACACAAAGACGGCCCAACAAATCTTTAAGTATTTTTATTGGCCCGGAGCGTCGGATGAGATTCTGCGCTGTTGTCGATCATGCGACATTTGCCAGAAAACTGCCATTAAGGCGCAAGTTAAGCCGGAACCCTTGCAGAAGGGCTTCCTAATTTTAGAACCCTTCTTTCAAGTGGCAATTGACTTGGTTGGACCAATCCACACACCCTCTAGTAAGGGCCATAGTTATATCCTCACTCTGCTTTATTTTGCCAGTATGTTCACCGAGGCTGTCCCACTCAAGAAGATCGACAGCATTTCGTGTGCCGAGACCCTTATCTCCATCTTTTCTCGCGTTGGATTATCGAAGGAAATATTGTCGGACCATGGCCGTCAATTTACTTCCCATTTGATGGAGCAGGTAGGAAAGTTACTCATGGTAAAGACCCTATTTACCACTACATTTCACCCTGCCAAAAATGGTATGTGCAAGAGGCTGAATGAGAATTTCAAGGCCATTCTGCGGAAGATTTGCGCCGAGCAACCATGAGAATAGAATCGTTATCCGCCGGTGGTTCTCTTTGCGTATAGAGAGATACCACATCGAACTTTGCGGTTTGCGCCATTTGAGCTACTATACGTTAGGAACGTTCGAGGCCCCTTAAGCATTCTCAAAGAGCTTTCCACTAGCCAAAAATTAGATCGGGAGATACAATCATCGTACTCGGAGCTAATTGAACTCCGTCAGGTTTTGGAAGAATGTACCGAAATCGCCTCCCAAAATGCCGACTTTAACCTGAATAAACATATGACTTACTTCGACTGTAAGTACAAAGATAGAAGATTTTAACCCGGTGACGAAGTTCTGCTATTGCTTACGACCAACAATAATAAACTACTAGGCCAATGGAAGGGCCCCTACCAAATAATCGAGAAACGCGGTCCCATCGATTATCTGGTTGAAACACCCACAGGGAGTAAGCTTTACCATATAAACCTCCTAAAGAAATATCATCGGCACGCAGGAGTAAACCGAATATTAGCGATAGACGAAGCATCGTCCATTGAACGACCCCCTAAATGTAGTACAAATTGCAGGCGTAGAGCAAGACAGCGAATACTTCTTGTTCGTACCAGATATCATGGAATCCTCGCCTAGCCAACTCAAGATAAGCACCCGTCGGCTCAGAGAAACCAGCTCCAATCTCTCATAAATCAATTCAGTGACGTAATCTTAGACATTGCATGCTGTGCTACCCAGTTTGAGCAAAATATTCAATTGACCACTCAAGAGGCCATTAGGTCCATGTCGTATCCGTTACCCGTGCATTTAAGAGAAACTTTTAATGCCGAAGTTGAGAAATTGTTAAATTTAGAGATAATCGAGCCTGCAAAATCCGATTACTGTTCCCCGGTCGTCATGGTCAAGAACCCCTATAATTGCTATAAGATGTGCATAGACCTTAGGAAGCTAAACGCCGTGACTGTGTTCGACTTAGAGCTGATTCCCATTATCGACCAAAATCTCCATCTGTTTGAGAAAGGGAAGTATACTTCAAAACTGAAGTTGTGCAAGGCCTATTACCAGATCCCATTGCGAGAACAATTAAAAGGTACACCTCTTTCCCGACTGGAAAGTGGCTAATGCAGTTTCGTCGGCTTCTCTTTGGTCTCGTAACCGTCTGCAATAATTATAATAGGATGATGAGGCGGATATTAGATTGGCTACCCCATGTATCATTCTATTTTGATAATCTTTACGTGGCTACAAATGAATGGGACCAGCACTTGAATGCTCTTCAGGCGCTGCTGCAAAGGCTCAGATACTACAATTTGACATTTGGTCCGAGCAAATTTGATTTTGCCTTTAATATAATAAATTGCTTAAGCTTCCGCATAAGGAAGAATCAATTAGCCTTTCAGGAGGAGAAGATACAAGCCATCGTAAAAATGCCTCTGCCCGCAACCAAAAAGCAGTTACGGTCATTTAGGGGTTCCGCCTCCTTTTATCGGCGATTTATTCCAAATTTTGCCACCCTTTCTGCATCCCTGTGCGAGCTACTGAAGAATAAAGCACCAGAGCAACTCGTATAAACTCTGTTTTCAATAACCAGTTTCAAACAACTTAAGGTAAACTCGCGTCGGCCCTGATATTACGGTTGCCCAATCTCGCCGAACTATTTGGCATCAAGACGAGCGCCAACAATAACGGCATCGGTTGTGTGTTAGTTCAGTACTGAATCAATAACGAGAGTTTTCGCATTGCTTACGCCAGCCGAAAGTTATTACCGCGCAAAAAAAACTACGCGGTGATTGAGCGAGATTCCTCACAATAATTTGGTGGATTCAAAAATTTAAAATCTATCTAATGGGGAAGGTACGACAAATCCTTGTCTTACCTTCAAAATATTAAAATTAACAATGGTAGGTTAATGCGCAGGAATTTGTTCCTCCAAGAATTTCAGTTTAGGATACGGTACATAAAAGGCTCTTGGAATTGTATGGCCGAAATTTGTGTCCAAATAAATTTCGGTCAGAAATATGTACCCCTTTTGTATTTAAATAAACTTTACAATTAGTTTGGGACAGAGGCCGATGTGTCCTCTCCTTAAAATTCAGTGTTTATTATCTTGATTTTTGTAAAAAAAAAATTTTGTGGATAATAATCGATCTATGTACATTTTCCAGTCTCTCTTGGTATTTATTTTGTATTCATTTTTTTTATTTCGTATCATGTATTCCTTTGCAATTGTTTTTTTGTAATGTAAATTTTTTATTTTGTTTTCCTTTTGAATTTAATACGACGTGTTTTTTATTTCGTTATTCGAAGGTATTGTAACCCCTTTTCCATTTCCCGAGATCTCTCTTCTTCCGGAAGTTCCATCTTAAGCAGGGAGGAGATGTCAGAGAGAGAGAGAGAGAGAGAGAGTGTCAGCGGACAAAGAGCCCAGAGGAATATCTAATGGACGAAGAAACATGCAACCGGCGTCTTTTGGTAAACTTCAGGGGCGATAACGGAGCGAGAAGAGTCAAACTTGAGTCCAGAACACAAATCAGCCTGAGGGTGATAAGCCCTTGCTTGTCGTGCCTCCGAGACAGACTGAAACCCGCTTCATACAGCAAACAAAATCGCTTTCGGCGAAGTTGTATATATTTTCCTGACGGGTAACGAGCAAAGCAGTATTCGAGCAGGAGTCAGGCAGTGTTCATGCAATATAGAAGCAGGAATCTAGAGGATTCGTTGGAATTAGCCAAGGACTCAACGCGCAACTTCTCAAGCAACTCCCCGGCATCCTAAGGTCTCACAGATAAGAAACCAGTTGGTCAGGGCTACAGCAGTCAAGGACTTAAGGACTTATTCTGCAACAATACGCTTGAACAACCACTCGAGCCCCCCTTTCCCCTGCCTCCCCTTCCTTGGAAAATTTTAAGCCTATTATATTTTCTCTATTACTGTCAAAGAATACGAAGCTCCACCTCATCATCTCCTCCCGTTTTCTTTGAGGTAAATATTGTGCTATTCACAGTTCGTGCCGAAGCATTCATTGTGAATTATTTTTCTTTTGCTGAACGATTAGTTTTTTCCATAGTGTATCATTTATTATTAAATTCTTTTATTTATATGTATAATAGTAAAGCTTATTTTGTTTCCCTTGTTCAAATCCCAGAACCAAACAAAAAGCCATTGAACTATTTGACTAAGTCGGCTAACGGTAGTAAACGCACGCAAAAGTGGCATTCCCATGCTTCTGCTTGTCGCCTCTTCCCCTGCGCCTAGGGAGGGCAAGCGAAGGTCAGTGAAGCCTACCTGACCTACAACACTAACTGAAGAGTATATGGAAAAGGAAATTGAAAGCATAGGTAAGATAAATGGAGAAAAAATAATTATGACAAAATCTATATTAAAATTTTGAAAATATAAATTTCTATTCAAAAAGTAGCGAGAAAGATGTCAAACCTAGTTTCTATTATATATTTCTACTAATAAAAAAATTTGCTGAAAGTAGCCAGAAAAATACATAAGGAATAATTCGTAAATATTCCATAAGTTAGAAAAGGGTGGAGAATCTTGTTACGAGAGTGACTTTAGAACAAAGGTGGCATGAAGGAATAAATTTAGATTCTCATCTCGGCGAACGGAGAGGAATTTAGAGTTTAGATAAGAAAATCAATTTAATGTTAATTAAACCATGGCTTTCCAATTTCCTATCTCTTACAATACTGAGATAAGGATAATTAAAAAATGCACACTAACACACACACACTCACTCCCTGAAACTAAGAAAAGTATATAGATTTTATGCACACATAGAGGTATTCTCTATTGGGTGAACACTGGAATAGAAGGCCATATTGCTCTATCAATAATGGTTGAACCTCATTTTGTTTTTAATACATTTTGATTCTTTGGAAATATTTTCATTTTCATCTTGAATAACCTCCGGTGGAATGCGTACTTATTGGTCCCTAATATTTACAAAGAGATTAGAAAATTTGAAAGAGACATTTGGTTCCCCGTTTTCTCTCTTACATAAGATGTCTTTATTTTGAAACTGCTTATTTAGATTGTTAAAATACACGGTTCATAGGCATGAACAATTTTCCAATACAGTGTTAAATATCTTTATTCGGAATTCTTGATTTCCGATGTTCTTTGCTAATCACAATGGACATTGCTTTTTCTCAGCCATCAACCCTCTACATCTTGGCATTTTTTAAAGTAGTTCATGGGCCAAATGTCGAAGGGCATACAGCTTCTTCTGAGATTTGCTTCGAGACATTCGTTTTGTTTTTACAAAGAAAGTACTTGCAGGAAGATTATGCTCTGCTGGTACTTCGAGGGCGAGTGTAATCATTTGGGTAGCAAACGAAATTCAATGATTGACGCTCGATACCTTTTAATTTAGTCCTTTGAACGCTATTCTACCTTATCACTGCTCTTTTATGCACTTATCTAATTAATTTTTAAATGAGAAAGAGCGTTGTAGTAATACTTTATGGTGTATATCAATTAAAATTATCGCCAAATTTGTGTGGGATTGCTTAACTTATATTTATAACCCATTGCCCCCTGCGAAATTCATGTTTATAAGACATGGACTCATCTCAAGATTTTTAGGCTGCACTGTTTTTAGTATGCCCAAATCTGCTGCCAATTATGAACTAAAAAACTAACCTTTTTTCTAATATTAGACAACTATTGAAAATAGGATAATAAATTGATTTTCCAGATAAGTGGAATCTCAGCTCACAAAATGAAATTAGTCATAAATCCTTTTCATATTTTATTTTAGTCGTGCCATATTATACTCTATATAAATAATAATTTACCTCGATGCGACCCAAGTAGAGCTCATTGCATACTCGTATTAAAAAAGTGTGTTTCGTTTCTTACGTTTTCGGCCATTCATGTATGTCAAATCTATTTCCATAGCTTACCACTTCCCCCTGGTATTTAACACTCTGCCAAAGTTATAAATGCCGTGAGATTCATGAATTATGAAACTTTTTCATTTATAACAAGAGGTCGGGGACATCCATTACGTCAACGTTTAATCCAATTTTAAAGGTATTTATCTATTCTGTTCACTTTTTTCCTTAAAAGTCTAATGATGAATTATAACAAACGACTTTGGAAACCAAGCGTTATTTATACCTATTGTCTACATCAGTTCAGACTTCCAATTATTATTTTGTAACGGAATTTAAATTATGAGAAAAAGCAATTTTAATTATAACAATCATGCTGACTTTTTGTGCATGAATTATAATTTTTAGGGTGTTCTAAGATTTTGGCCTGCATTAGTAATAATAATATTTTGTAACACAGATTTTGCCTACCTTCTTCAATAATGCCGATGTTGTGCGAATTTTTATTTATGACAAAAACTCTAGATGGTATTTGTTCACGAGTCTATCATTTTCTACGGTAAAACTTGAGGCAAAAATATTTATAATGTAGGCAAAGGAGTTTTATTCTTTACCAGTTTTTCCATTCATTTTTTTACTTCAAGATACACAACTCTAAATTAATTAATGAAACAATATTCTGGTTTTTATGCCAAAGCAAGTACACCCATGGACAAAAGTATAAAGCAGAATATGGAATCATTCATTCCCTATAATTAAAGTTTTGCGGTAAATGATTTCAGTATATATAGTTATTTAATTTCAATTATTTTAATAATGAGTTGGACCCCTTTTTTGCGTTAATTACCCGCATGATTCTTTCTGTGTGGTATGGAATTCATCAATTTTTTTCACCCCTGAAGATATCTTTCCTGCCTTAGATTTTAAGTGTTCATAGTTATTTTTGTACATGGGGTAGTTCCTATTGCTTTATTAAGCAATTCGCGAAAATGCTCTATTGGATTTAAGTTAAGGCTCTATAGTGGTCACTTCAAAGTTGTGAGTTCCATTTCTTCCAAAAGATTCTTGGCATGGTTAGATGTATGTCCTGAAGAATTGTCTTGCTCATTTATAATATCATAGCTCTAACACTTGTGAAAACATGTTCCTATAGATTGGAAGTTCAATTTTTCCTGGCATAAAAACTCTGCCATGGCCCTGATGAAGGCATATATTCCCATAACACGACCAAACCACCACAGCGCGTCACAACTGGTAACAAACAAGCAAAGTAACATTACTCTGAAAGTCTTTGTTTCACAAACGTAACCAAAGAAGTACTGAAAATTTTAAACTTTTTACAAAAAGATAAATTTCGAAATAATTTCTTCCAGGATATACTTAAATGGAATTAGATAAATTATATGTAAAACGACAATACACTAGATACCTTTAGTCCATTGTTCACGTGTTCACCATATTTTGGTATGTTTTGCCCGCTTAAGACGTTAACATCCGTTGACCTCAGATATCCATTGCTTTTTCTCACCTTGCAACCTTTAAGCCTTTGAACTTTGAATCTGCTTCAACCGTTATAGGTGATATTTTTAACTAGAAGCTTCATTGAAATCCCCAACACGTGCGAAATATTTTGTCGCGATTTTCTAGTCAAGATCGAATGAAAGATATTTCTTCTCTAGGTGTTTTAGGACGTTTTCCTCCACCTCTGTTGCTTGGCACAAAGTTTGTGGTCACTTGATCTCGTTTTCTAGTGGTTTGGATAGCAGAGCTTAGCTATTTCTTTTAGCAATTTCTACTTCTGATGACCTTGGGCTTTGAAGATGTTTCATTGGTGCTCTCTGGGCTTTTGTAAGTTATTTAGATTCACACTTATTGCTTATTTAGAACAACTCGCCTAAACGCTAGTTATAAATTTAAAGTTAAATATAAGAAATATTAGTTAAATTCAGACTTTATTAATCATACAATTCTATTAATTAGACACCATTTTATAAAATACTAAGTGATTCAATTATATTAACGAATTAAATATTATCCTTATATAAATTATTAGGTGTGTGCTTTAAACCTTTGTCGAAGGGTGTAGATTTACTTCATTAAATGGGATGCTTAAAAGTCGTAGGAAGAGATTTTCTATCTGTCTTTCTAAACATTATAATCTAACAAATTACAGTCAATATCAAAATCTTTGCCAATTAATTTAATGATATTTTCGTAAGTCATTATATCTATGAACTTGAATAATTAATCAGTCCACTTGCTCTCTTAACTTGTTATAAGTTTGATTCCAGGTTAATAATATTATGATTACACTTAACAAAGTCCTTGTTTGTTTGAATCTTTGATCTTCTTTTCCTTTATTAAAATTACTTAAGCTAAATAATTGACTTTTTAAGAAATTAATGTCGTTATTAGAAGCACTTGTATTTAAAGTGCTTTAAATTGTTCAAAAGGTGATGCAAGG
Organism: Ceratothoa steindachneri; assembly: GCA_963969495.1. NCBI lineage: Eukaryota > Metazoa > Arthropoda > Malacostraca > Isopoda > Cymothoidae > Ceratothoa > Ceratothoa steindachneri. Next base: position 64,837,164 of record OZ018326.1, read on the forward strand.
TTGTGGTTGATATTAATAGCTCTCCAGGAGCAGAGAGCCTCCGGTCCATCCAACCGCCTGGGATATTAAGGGAGCAAGGCTTCTATCCCCCTCCTCCAGCCCGTGTTTTACTATTCGTCAACGGTACCTCAGTTAAAAGGAGCCGCGCTTTATGTCAGACTGTTCTCAGAGACCAAGTTAGAGTGAAGGGATGCTGTTGCATGCTGTGAACATTTTATAGCACTTCCCTATTCTAGAGGTCCATGTTACAGGTAGGAAGTAGAAGTTCAATTGCAACTTAACCTTTTGTGGAATATATCCAAGTAGAGTGGTGCTACTTCAGGACTGCTTCCAGGTGGGGTAGTCGTGTCATTTGAAGATTTGGGGGATAACTATAGTAATGAGCATTCCTTTATTAATCCATACAAACTGGTCGGCCATTTAGTCAGCTCTATTTTTGCCTATTCCTTTTTAAAACAAGCAATGGCAAGGCTCATTTTACGCTATTAACGATAAAGCTTTTTATATCTACAAAATTTCTGTTTGTGGGACATCTAAATTATTACGTTCTCACTCCAAAGAACAATGCCCGCAGAAAGACTCGAGGCTAAGTATCTTTCAAACATTTGCATTTCTTCTTTCTTCGCCAATTTCATTACAAATTCTATTTTTACAAATTTTAGGAATAGAAGACTTCGTTTGATTACTTTTAAAATATTAGAGTAAATTTAGGGTAATTCAGGGTAGGCAAAAGCTATAAAGCTGCCGCAATTCCTTTTATGAAGACCCACTTATAAAGTAAATTTTTGGCAAAAAGATAGGAATTGTTAAAATTATTTGCAGCAGCTTCAAATTTTCTACCTGCCTTGCATTTACTCACGGCACGTGCCTGATATATATATATATATATATATATATATATATATATATATATATATATATATCTTAAGAGAGCAGAGTGGTTGCGCGTTGCCAGGCGTATACGTATTTTTAGGATAAATAAGGAGGCTAAATTTAGGAAGTTCATTACTAAATTTAAACTTCTTGGTACCGACGTTTCGGGTAGGAACCCATTCTCAAGGATGTGAGATTATAAATATATACAAACATATGAATTTTTTAGATAAGTTATCAGATATTTTCCTTTTACCGGAGAAGCTCAACTATGGTGTAAGTAACATCAATATGCCCACGACAGTTCATTCCTAAGGCACGCAGGACGACTATCTTCACATATTTGCGCTATTTGATCTACCCTCGGAATAAATCATCCCTTCTTCGAATTAAGTCATCTTATTTTTCACCTAATATGGCGAGGGACATTCGCTCCTGGGCACGGGAGTGCCTCTTATTTCAGTCTTCCAAGATCGATCGCCACATGAAATCTCCAATTCTGCCTATTAATATTTCCTCGTCAAGATCCGAGAAGTGCACATTGATATCGTCGGACCACTACCTACGTGCACGTTGCCTGGGAAATTCCACCCTCAGCATAACCATTATCTCCTATCATGCATTGACCGGGCTACAAGATGGATTAAAGTTGTACTGATTCCGGACATAAGTGCTGCAACGGTTGCTTTGACCTTCTTCGACGGATAGATTTCCAAATTTGGACTACCATATATGTGATAACCAACAGAGGAGTCCAATTCGAGCCTGAATTGTTAAAAAATTTATCCCCCCTCCTTAATTTCCGTCGTCACCACACCACGGCGTACCGCCCAACTACGAACATGATGGCATGAAGAGCGCACAGAGCTTTGAAGTGCTCTATTATGGCCTGTCGACAAGGATGGCTGAGGGTCCTTCCTGTAATTCTTTGGGCATTCGCTCCCTAACTTATAATTAAGGTTTTTCGCCTTTCACAGCATTTACAGGGACTACACAATTGTGTCCCAAACCCGTCTTTTCATTCTCATCGTCAAAAACAGAATCAAAATTCATTAAGGAGCTAGCCACAAACATGGAACAAGTTTGTATCACACAGGTATCTGAAGGACACCTGCACTCGGTGCACCCAATCTCTCGTACCCAAAGCTCTTAGTGAGTCAACGTATGTTTGAGTCCCTAGGATTGAGTTCGCAAACCGTTACAGCGCCATATGATTGCCCTGTTCCAGTGGTTGAGCGCGACTTCAAGGTCTAAAAGTTGGAATTCCTTAAGGGCAAAGAGATACTGTCTCAGTAATAGACAGGTTGAAACCGGCGAAGCTCCCACTCTCGTATAATGGTAAAGTACTGAAATATCAACGACACTCAAAAAAAACTAAGCAAAAAATGGAAGAACGAACTTTGGCACTTCACGTTATGAAGGAAAAGATGAAACAGGGAACAATAGCTTCGAGGAAAATCGAAGGAAAACCTATTCAGCCACCGGAAAGAATGATAATAAGTCGGAGGCTTTTACAGGATCAGGGAGACGGGTATTGTTTGCTAAAGATCCGTCATTCTTTTATTTTTATAACCAGATGCATTCTAAAATAGAGTGATCTCAATATATAAAATGTACGCGTTCATTTCATTGCCACGGCTTACTATTGATCCAATAAGCTCCGCTCCGCGTCTAGATTAGAATAGCGAAGCCACGCCACCTTAATTAGCGTTTGTATAAATAAGCGGGTAGAAACATACATTATTAGTAGTATCATTATTATCATTGCAGTATTGGATTACGAGTATTAGCATTGACATTAGCCTAAAGCCAGTCAGTACTTCATCCTCAATCCGTCCTTCCATAGCCCAACAATCTGAATTAGAAAGAGACTTACAAAAAACACTCAGTATTAACACGGATAGTCAGCCAAAGACGTGTACGCACAAACAAACTATGGAAAACAACAATTTCACTTGCCTGGACCAATTTAGCCCTAATTCAAGATCAAAAGACTACAAACCCGCCACTCTATCCTTCCGAGTTCTTCCTTGTACCAAGCAACAACCATCATACCATTCGAACCCAGCCTACAAGCGGATTACCTAAAAGAACGATTTAGTGTCAGACCAAACTCAACTATAAGGCTCCCTTACCTTCTTTACCAAATAAATAGCACCATCAACCGTAACCCCTTTAACTTGTGAACTACCATAAGCGAGTGGCACACCTATAAAACCTTCGAGACCAAATTCTTAGATAAAATACACACTCCAACACTTGAATTGCTGAAAGTTTGCATGCTGACGTGAAAGAGTCAATGGCTGATGAACAAATGATATGTTTTTAATAAGATGACAAATTTACTGAAAACGCCAAACCGCCTTTACGAAAATTGTCCTAGACTTAGCGAAAGTAAAAGTTCCGCTGCATCTTCCAGTTCCTGATATTTTCAAACGATGGATTCTTCATTCCGTAGATGAGTCTTTTTACTTCGTATTTGAGGTTTTCAGGAAATTCACTCAGAATAAATGAATGCTCACTGCTTTTCGAAGGAAAATGTAGAAATTCGGGGAACAAAGAAATGTCTCAATCTCACTCCAAATATGTAATTGATGGCTTGCAAAGACGAAGGCATAGTCGCTACAAATAGTATAAACACACGAAATTTGAAATCAGTAAAGACCATTTCATTATTGAAAGAACATGGAGCTGAGAGCATCCGCGTAAATTATTGTCTTATTGTTAAAATTGTTTTGAATTACTTTGCTAATATGGTTATTTTGTTATGAGGAGCGTATTAGAAGCCTTATTATTGAAGAAATGTGAAATTAAACATTACTATACAAAAACATCAATATATTGAGGTTTTAATACCCTCATCAATAACAAATACGTGATTTGGGTTCCATAAGATATGACAATAAATTTTATATTTTCACTTGCGACAATAAATCACTTTAAAGTGAATGTTCTTTTAGTGTGCAATTTACAAAGACAGTCAGTCTTTACTTTATTGTTAGACAATACACTATGTAGTTAATGTCTTTTAACTCTTCACATTAAAGAATCAACAAAAAATGCTCTGATCTTATCACGAACTCATAGTTTTGCTCTTCTTAAACTTATTCTTAAATATATTCCTCAAAATCCATTTACGAGTTAGCTGTTGGTAAATAAAAAATTTAAAAACCTAAGAAACTTCCACCAGACGAGGATACTCAACCAAGATGGCGCTATTTCCAATGAACGCTCCTTATTGGAGGAAAAAGAAAATGATGACTATGCCGTCAATGCATTTGTTGATTCGAAGCAATACAATAATGAAAATGATGAGTGAAATGCAAAGAAAGGCTGTACGACGAACACTTCAAGCTCTACGACCCATCCCCATCCTCCTTCTTCGAAAAACTACGATCGGAGAAAACAAACAACTCGCAATGGGTCAAAGTAGTAAGAACATAAGAACATAAGAAAAGAAGGAGACTGCAAAAGACCATTCATGGCCTACACATGGCAGCTCCTGTTCCAGTCAACACACAAAAGATTTCTTACCAGAGAAAAGTCATCAACCTTGTCACCCTTTACAGTAGTTCGTCAGATCTAATCTACAATATACATAAAATGCATCCAGGGAATTATGTCCATTCATGCAACCGCAAAATATAATCTACCCATTCCTTAGAAAAATATATACATATGTACATAAAAAAGTCAGTCCCATCTAGCAGCTTCATCCATATATTTATCTAATCCATTCTTAAAACTACCCAGAGAGGAGGCTTCTATCACATGTCTAGTGAGCCTATTCCATTCATCTACCACACGATTTGTAAACCAATTCCTCCCAATCTCCTTCCTAAACCTATACTTATCAAGCTTAAACCCATTGCTACGTGTCCTGTCATGTTCACTAAGTATAATAACCTTACCCAGATCCCCTTTATTATATCCTTTTACCCATTTGAAGACTTCAATCAATTCCCCTCTGACTCTTCTCTTTCCAATGTATGTAGATTTAGTTTTCTGAGCCTTTCACTATAAGGTAAGTTCCTTAGCCCACCAATCATCTTTGTCATCCTTCTCTGCACAGACTCAAGCAAATCAATATCCTTCCTATAATATGGTGACCAAAATTGCACTGCATAGTCTAGATGAGGCCTAACTAGCGCCAGATACAGTTTTATAATGATTTCAGCACTCTTATTGCTTACACTCCTCCTAATTAATCCCAATATCCTATTAGCTTTATTCTTAGCATTTAGGCATTGCTTTCTAGGACGAAGGTCTGAACTTACCAAAATACCCAAGTCCCTCTCACAATCCGTCCTCCCTAAAATTCTCCCATTTAATTTATAACTATTCACTGGATTATTTCTACCTATACTAAGTACTCTACATTTGTCTATGTTAAACTTCATTTGCCATTTCTCGGCCCAATTGGACAGAATGGTCAATTCCTCCTGCATTACAACAGCATCAGAATCAGCCCTAATGGCCCTACCTAGCTTAGTATCATCAGCAAATTTACTCAGGTCACTACTTATACCTATGTCAAGATCATTAATATAAATTAAGAATAGCAAGGGACCGAAAACAGATCCTTGCGGTACTCCACTGCTAGCACACTCCCACTCAGATTTAACTCCATCTATACTAACTCTTTGTTGTCTGTCACCAAGCCATGACTGAATCCACCTAAATATACTGTCATCGATCCCGTGTGCTTTAACTTTGCTCAGAAGCCGTAAGTGTAGCACTCGATCAAAAGCCTTACTAAAGTCCAAGTATAAAATATCATAGTTTTCATCATTATCTGCTGCTTCATACACCTTACTATAAAAAGACAGCAAATTAGTCAGATAGGATTTATCCTTACTAAAGCCATGCTGTAATTCTTTTATCAACTTATGCTTATCCAAGTGATCTCTAATATTCCCTGCTATAATAGATTCCATCATTTTCCCTACCACTGATGTCAAACTTACTGGTCTGTAATTAGACATATTTTTTTTATCCCCTTTCTTAAATATAGGTATCACATTGGCTTTCTTCCATGCCACTAGCACAATGCCATCTCCAATGATTTTCTAAAGATGCATGCTAGGGGCTCACCTAACACATCCTTACATTCTTTCAAAATTCTAGGAAAGACCTCATCAGGACCGGGTGCTTTACTACTTTTGATTTTATTAATTTTCTTTGTCAATATCTCCTTTGTGATCAAGATATCCTTTAATTTCTCTTCATCATTACCCCGAAAGATCATTGACACCTCGGGTATATTTAGAGTATCCTCCTGTGTAAATACTGAGAGAAAAAAGTCATTTAGCATTCCAGCCATTGGGTCCCTATCACTCACTAATTCTCCATTGGAATCTATAAGTGGGCCTATTTTATCTCTAACCTTAGTTTTGTATAATTGCTAAAAACTTTTAGGATCTTCCTTTGCCCTATTTTCCACTTTAATTTCATAAGTTCTCCTTGCTACTCTAATTAACTTTAAAACATTTCTTGCTAGTTCATTATATCTCTGCCTTAAGTGATCCTCTCCATTTTTTATTTTCCTATAAATGCCCTTTTTAATGCCAATATAATGCTTAATTTTATCTGTCATCCATTTTGGGTCATTATTTTTAGTCCTAACCTCCTTATATGGAATGTTAATCATCTGACCTGTAATTAATTGCTCAATTATTCTTTCATACTTCTCTTCAATTGTAATCTCTTCCTCCTGGTGATTATTGTCTCCACTAACTGATATCATTGAATCTATTCCTGATTTGATTTCATTGCCTGTTTTCTGTACAACTGCCTCCAGGTAAGTCCTTAGCCCATTATAATTTGCTCTCTCAAGTCAGGAATTTTAACATTGTTCATGCTACTATCAATACCATTCCATTTCATCTTGAATCTAATTTCACAATGGTCACTAATACCCAAATTTCCTCCAATCTCAGTATCCGTAATAACTTTTTCCCTATTTGTCAAAACTAAATCCAGTATATTATTACCTCTAGTGGGTTCGTTAATAATCTGCCTCAGAAAATTATCTTGGACAACATTAAAAAATTCCTCAGCCTCCTGATCACCCACAAGAGCTTCCCAGTCTATATTTCTGTAATTAAAATCGCCCATTATACACACATGCTTACTTCTACATGCCCGTTCTATCTCCTGCCACAGAAGATTTGAAGCTTTCTAACTAAGATTTGGTGGTCTGTATAATAATCCTATGACAAGCTTGTTTTTACCTTCCTTTACATTTAGCCATAATGACTCTGTGTTATCATCTAATTTAATTGTACTGTTTACACAACACTGAAGATTATCTTTAATATAAATAATAACCCCTCCTCCTCTCTTCCTATTCCTATCTGTATGGAGCATGTTAAAACCCTCAATCTCAACCTCAGGTTTAAAGTGATTACCTGCCAAATCGCAATTATATCAAAATTCTCTTCACTCGCTAACGCTCTTAAGAGATCTATCTTATACTCCGACCATTTGTGTAGTATATTTTTAAGGTTTTTTATTATTCCCATCTTCATTGCATCGTGCTTTTTTATTCCTAGTTATCTGCTCATTCACTTGTGCATTAGTCCCCCTATAACGCATCAGTATGCCCTCCCCCCTAGCTATTCCTCTATCTCTGCATCCCTTCCATTTCCTACACCTGCCCTCTATTCCTGTTATTCCCTTACCTCTAACAGCTTCTAGTTTCCCACCCGTAAGGACCTAATCACACTATCCAGCTCCCCCCATAGAACCTCAACACCTGCCCGACTAAGATGGAGCCCATCCATCGCATACAATCTCCTATTCCCGTAAAACCCACCCCAGACATCTACAAACACCAATTCTAACTCCTCACAGTGTCCTTTCACAAATTCATTCAAACCAATTGCACGCGACAACCATTCTACCCCCACATCGAATCTCGGAAGCACACCAGAAACAACAACTTTTACCCTGCTTTTACTTATCCTTTCAACTAACCTTTTATACTGTTTACGTAACTCACATGTACCCACCTTCTTTACATCATTTACTCCCACATGCGTAATCACAACTGCATCCCTCTCACACCCAGAAACCAGCCTATCATACCTCTCACAAACATCACTTACACCAGCACCCGGCAGACAAACTCTCATTCCCTTCCACTTGCTATCACTCAACTTCCTATCTAAATACCTAATCTGAAAGTCACCCATCACTAGCACCTCAGTCATTCTCCTATTCTGTCTTGGCCTAACATTACCCTTCCTCCTGTTCTCAGTCACACTACCACCCATCCTGCTTTGATCCACAATCACACCAGGCAAATCACTTTCACACTCTTTTTCTCTCAGGAAATTGAATCTGTTAGTCAACCTAACAGGTTCTATGTCCTTCCTTTTCATGCACCTAATCTGTCCTAACTTATCTATCCTATCCATTTTCACTCACCATTCATCATCACTCACAACTTTTACACTGTTCCCACTAATCTCACCCTTCAATCGCACACTTGCATCTCTTCTCACCTCAAACACCAAATCATTCAACCTCTTACATTCCCCACTCAACCTCCTAACCTCCCCTTCCAGAAAACACACACGGCATTCAGTTACATTCACTCTCCTTTCAACTCCACATGCATCACACACCACATACACACTACTTTCAAACGGCATGCTCTCACTATCTATACAGACAGCCATACTCTCAGAAATTTACCAAGGAAAAAGTTAACACTCACCAAAAAAAAATTCTTGCTCAGGATTGCTGCCAGTTATCTTCCCCAAAAGTATTAATCACTAATGTATTTATTACAGTGATTGGTATATTAAATAAATACAAGAAAAACTACACACACAAATCAGTATTATATCCCAATCTTACAATGAGAATCAGGAGCTTCCTGTAAGACAACCTTCCAGAACAAAGCCAGGCAGTAACAAGTAGAAAATAATTAAAATATCCTGCAGTGGGACAGCATTAATAACAAATACGAAAAAATTAAACATCTAGCTACCACTTCCTTCCTTTTCTCACTTTTACCTTCCACTCTCTTTCAAACTCTTCCCCTCCTTATTCTATTTTTCTCTTTCAAGTTTCAATACAGTAAAGGTTACGAGTAAAATTATTAAAAAAAGCCCAGGAAGATGAGTGATTGTTACTTTATCAAAAAGATATTAAAATATTTAAAATAAATTTCAGATAAGTTGGAATTAGAGAACTCAAGCAGGTACTTTTTCGAGCATTTTAAACTTAATTGCAACCGTGATCACAATTTAAGCTTTTATAAGGTTTACTATGTGGGGATTGAACTAAGTAAAACATTCGAACGAAAATTTTGTACGGTTTACACATTGAACCTTATAAATGGTAGGACAAACTTCCCAGTATGTATTTCTTCTTAGAAGTTTTCTTGAGAAAGGCGTTATTAGGTCCTTCTAAAACGTTTCCTCCTTTACTTGAGATAGCCTTTACCCGTTCGCAACGAGAGAGCAAGCGAATAGACTGAGTAAGTCAAATGGAAAAATTCGGAAAATGATGATGATGTATATAGAAAGAACAAAAAGGGATCACTGTGCAACACAAGCCATCAGGTAGTCGTAGAGGAAAAGGGTACGGAAAAAACTTGAAACGGAATAGGAAGAGTTGATAGGTGGGCGGCTAGACACCGATGCGTGGTGTAGTTAGGTGTGTCTTGGGGTGTTCGTGACTGGACGATGGTTGGGGGTGGTTAGGAATGATATCGTGTCTGCATAGTCGGAAACGCGTTATTCATGATGCTCTTAACTTATGCGTAGAACGGTATGGGTTGCGGGTGGTCATGGCCTGCGGGGTATCGCAATGCCATCGCAACATACAGGCTTGCGTGTAGTTAGGTGTATATGGGGTCTCTGGGGAGTTTCCCGAGTTCTTTTGTGTGTTTAGTGTGTGCGTATGTGTTGAAGGGTGTTAATTTGATGTTGTCGTGTAGTGTGGACATACTCGCGTACATAGGATAGCGGCAAGCGCGCTTCAGATCAGAGTTCTGAATGCGCTGAGCCTTCTTCTGCCATGTGACACTCGCAGCTACGAGTGACAGTTGGGCGTACGTGAAAAGAGGTAGCATGAGGGTTTTATATATGTAGAACTGTAGTTTCTTGCCCGCAGGGTAGAACCTGCGCATCATTTTGTTTGTGCGTGCGGCTCTTGCCTGTATTATGTGCTGGTGTATATTGGACCTAAGAGACTTGTCAAAAGTTACTCCAATGATTTTTGTCTGTTGTGTGTAGTCTAGCCTTGTTGGGTTTAGGCGGTTACAAGGAGTTAAAAGGAAAAAAGTACCCTAGGAAACCTTACGGTCCATTCAAAGAGGGTACCTTTGGACTAGCAATTAAGCGGGCACATGGCTGCTCAATTGTTTTGCATCCCTAAACGGCCACTTTTCAAGAATTTTTTCTAGTCTTGACTTAAACTGGTCAACAGATTCACTGTTGACAACTTCCACTCGAAGTGCGTTCCACTTACCGCAGATACTGTAGGTGAAAAGATTTCCACACAGATTGCGGTTGTAACGCTTCAGTTCAAGTTTGAAGCTGTGATTGCGCGTTCTGTTCTCACTCAGTGTGAAAATATCCCGGTAGTCAACATTGACGAACCCTCGAAGTATTTTGAAAACTTCTATGAGCTGACCACGCAGTCTACGGGTTTCCAGCGAGAATAGATCTAATTCCCTTAGTCTATCCTCATAACGTTTATGTCGGATAGAGGAAATCAGTTTGGTTGCCCGAGCTTGGACGCGTTCCAGCCTTGCGATGTCCTTTCACAATGAAGGACTCCAAAATTGTACGGCATACTCCAGGTGTGGTCGGACAAGTGAGTTGTACAATCACAGTACAATCTCCTGGTTCCAATAACCAAACTGGCGCTTAATATAGCCTAGAATCCTGTAGGCCTTTTTCTCCGCCTCAATGCACTGTTTCGAGAATTGAAGTCACTAGTGATTGTTACACCCAAGTCCTTCTCAGTGTTACTCGATTCAAGAGCTGTGCCTTTGAGGATATACTGAGATTGGGGGTTTCTGTGGCCGATATGCATTAATTTGCATTTGTTCACTTTAAAAGGCATTTGCCCTGTTTCCGCCTACTCCCCAATCTTCCCAAGATCTTCCTGCAGGCGGGCAGTATTTCCATCCTTTGCAACGTTCATACCAATCTTGGTATCGTCGGCAAATTCGGAAACCTTGGCAACCATGTCACCGTCCATGTCGTTGACGTAGATGATGAATAGTAGTGGTCCCAGGACAGAACCTTGAGGCACCCCGCTAGTAACGGGCACCCACTCAGAGGACTCTCCATTTACCACCACCCGTTGCCGTCTGCCACTTAGCCAGTTCTCGATCCAGCCAGCTACCTTTCCGTCTATGCCCAGCGCTCGCACTTTCCGGAGAAGGCAGCGGTGTGGTACCTTATCAAAGGCTTTCTCAAAGTCTAGGTAGACCACATCCACCGCCTTGTCCCGATCGTGCTCACTGAAAACGAAGTGGAAGAATTCAACAAGGTTCGTCAGGCATGACCGTTTCCTTCGGAAGCCGTGCTGGGAACTCCTCAGTAGCAGTTTTGACTCTAAATACAACGTAACTTTTTCCACCATGATGCTTTCCATGAGTTTACCGACTATCGAAGTCAAGCTGATAGGTCGGTAGTTCGAAGGTTAGTTACGGTCTCCTTTCTTGAAGATAGGAGTCACCTCCGCCTCAAGTCAGTCTCTAGGAACGCATTTGGTCCGGATTGACATGTTAAAGATTGCGCTCAGGTTTCGTGACACTTGATCGCGCACTTCTTTCAACACTTTAGGTAGAAATCCATCCGGGCCAGGTGACTTATTCATCATTAGGTCACTGATCTTCTTTTTGATTTGAACTTCAGTGAAGTCCATATCCTCCAGCTTTTTCCCCGAGTAGGAATCCGTTGGCTGGGGGATAAGACCACATTCTTCAGTAAGGACTGAAGAGAAGTAGTCGTTGAGGAGGTTAGCATTTTCTGCATCTGAATGCTTTAATGTCCCCTCCTCATTCCTCAAAGGGCCAATCGTTCGACGGATTGGTTTACGGCTGTTTACATATCCAAAGAACTCCTTGGGATTCTCTTTACAGAGTCTCGCCACTCGGAGTTCCTCAGACCGCTTAGCCGCCTTATGCTGGACTTCCATCTCCTGGGTAGCCTCCGGTATTCGTCAAAGTCACCCGAGATCTTTGAATGCCGGTACACAGTTCTCAAACCCCCTAAGCAGTTGGCCGATTTCTCGATTAAACCACTTTGGGGGAACAAAAGACCGACAGGGACATTTCAGAGGGATGAAACGCGATTGAAGACTCATGAATGTGGTTTTGAAACTATTCCACGAGTCTTCAAAAGCATCGCACACTTCTAGCCTCACGTTATTCAGTCCAGTACGAAGGCTTGCAAAGTCTGCTCTTCTCAAGTTAAGTTTCCTTGATTGACTGGCAACAGACATTACCTTCGGGATATTGACGCTAAATCTAACTAGCTGGTAATCACTGCCACCGAGCTCTTCGCCCACAGAGAGATTGTCAACGATATCATCCTCAGAGGTGAAGACCAATCGAGGATATTGTCTCCTCTCGCTGGTTCTCTGACCCATTGAGTGAGGAACTCGTTGTTGGCGAACTCCAAGAGTAGCGTGCTCTCGCCACAGGCTGCTTTGGTTTCCCAGTCAACTTGGCTGTTGAAATCGCCCATAAAGATGCACACTCTGCCTTGAACCAGCTCACCCAGCAGCTGGTACAGTTCCCTGTCCTTCTCAATGGGTTAGAAAGGGGGTCTGTAAAGTACCAGGGTCCTGTATCTGACAGGACCGATCTCTAGGTCAACGCCTAGGAGCTCGTGGTCGGATATAACGTTGGAGTTCGTAGATTTGATTGTATCCTTGACATACAACATTACACCGCCACCCTCTCTGTCTTGCCTATCTTTGTGAAAGAGTTGGTAGCCAGGAACCGTGAATTCGCCTTCAAAGTCTCGGTTTGAGGTTTTTATCCACGATTCTGTTATGGCTCTCTTTTCGGGTTATTCCGTCGCTACGAGGCCACGGAGCTCGGGAAACTTGTTCCTTATTGACCTCGCATTGAACAGAAGAACTTTTAGGGAGTCCCCTAATGTAGGACCCCCTATACTCCTCCGTTTCCCCGCTTCTTGTTTGTCGCGGTGGCACCATTTTTGACAACCTCCGAGAAGGTTGTTTGGGGAGTGACTTGGGCGTACTGGCGTACGTCCGTTTCCCAATGGGCCGGACACTTCTTTGGGTCCGCTCCACGACATCCTGGATGAGGTTAGCTAGCAACGCCTTGCCCTTAAAGGAGAAGTGCACCCCATCCCTTTGGTAGAGGTCGTTTTTACCATAGAATACGGCGTAGGGGTCGACAAAAAAGACACCCTCCGCCGTACAGAAGTCTGCAAGGCGCCGGTTTAGCGACATGTTCCTCACGTGGGCAGTCTGGCTTGGACCCCACCTCGGGAGCATCCCCACCACGACGCGTCTGCGGGTTTTCAATCCACAGTCGTCGACAGAGCCCATAACTGTCCTCATAATCTCGCTTGTGGGGCCTACCCTACCTCCTCTGAGGTAGAGGTCGTTGCCAATTACCATAAGGGCAACGACTGAAGTCTCTGAAATCTGAGACTTCTCGGCCTCAGCTCTTACCTGCTTATTCCCACAGCCTCGGAGGCAGCACATCTTAACGCTTGTGCGAAGGCAGGCCGCTAGCAGGGGCTTCAGACCCCGTGCTTGAAAATCACCAATAAGGGTGAATCTTGCACATTTGTCTGCAGACGACTTAGTCTTTCCTTTCGTAGGCGACTTGCTGCTTTCCTCTTGTATCTCTAAATTTTTCTACTTCTTCTTTTTCTTATTCTTCCTCTTCTTCTTCTTCTTGTCTTCCTTTGTTATCTCTTCTTTTGTTTCCCGTTTCTCTTCTTCTGCTTCTACTTTCTTGTCCTTTGTTTCCACTTTCTTTTCTTCTCTTTCTACTTTCTCTTCTTCTCTTTCTACTTTCTCTTCTTCTATTTCTACTTTCTCTTCTTTCTTATTTCTTTTCTTCTTTTTTGGCTCGTTGAGGAAGCCCTTCAGCAGAAGAAATCGGCTGTTGGACGTCGGGAGCCTTCTCGCCTGAGCATCTGCATCTCTGTGTTTTTAAGAGTTGAACTTCCCTTTTAAGGAGGGAGTTCTCCTCTCTCAATTGAGCGATGCTCTCGCCCAGGCGCTTCTTGAGTTCGCAGAAGTCACAGACACCGACGGCATATGTGAGCTCCTTGCAACTCCTGCCCCCGAAGTCTTCACTCCATCTGTAGACTTTTCATATTTTGCAGGTTAGCTTTTGAAACGAAGGACCATTCTTCTTCGCCATCTTACAAAATTCTCGGACCATATGAATTGAAAAAGGGTTTTGGGGTTGTGATTTTCTCTCGCACTAATCACATCCGCCTATTTCCAGGAGGTTTTCGGTCGTTCGGCCAACAGAAACCCTTTGACCAAGCACACCAGCCCTAAGGTCTTCCCTGGGCCGGACGTCCCCAATCGTGCCGCAGCTCCAAAATGAGCAGCACAAGAGCCCCAGTGAACTGGTTCTCTGATTTTTCGACAAGAGTGCTTGAGGTGTAACTGTCTTCCTACTAAGCCCTACTAATCAACTAAAAACGGCCAGACTTGAGGCAAGTAGTAAAGCTAAGTTCCCACGACTTCATCCGATATCTTTAGCGGATTTGGCAACCAGCAAGGCACAAAAGCTCTCTCTCCAAAGATCAGTTGAGCCTTTATTCACCAAGTAGCGGTCACAGGGAGCTGGTCAGGCAATTACACGTTAGGAGAAAGCTTCGAAGGGGTACCTAGCATTTCTCCATTAATCGTACCCCAAACGCCTGAGATCCCTTCAATCTCAGTCTCTTGTAACCTATGAGTGCTCCAAGGCGTAATTTAAAGAGGTTCCAAAGCCTCTCTTCTCACGCGGCATAAGGGAGCTGGTGAGATTCTTATTAATAAACAACTTATGTGTAATAGAGATGAAGGTTTGTTTTTGGTTATTGGGTTTTTGTTTTGATTTTTTGACAGTTGAAGAGAGTTGGTGAAACTTAGTACTAACAGAATCGAAGAGGTTGGTAGGGGGATGCGAGGAGACGCATCAAAGAAGTGGTAGAGAAGTTTGACAACCATTAGTCTGGATCCTACTACAGCTACCTTACTGGCATGGTTGACCATACTGGACTAAAAGTCCCCCAGCTTAGCTAGCTTAACTCAGGCAGATCACGCAAGCTTTCTCACCGACGACAAGGTGGTTGTGTTGAGAGAGGAACCTGTCTGATGTGTGTGATAAAATTTGTAGGTTAGGTATGTAGTGATCTCGGGCTGAAGAGTGTCATCTGTCTTCTGAGGATTCGTGGCAATCAGCCATTAATCCTCGTATTCTGTCTTTTCGTCTAGTATTATTTGTGCGTGGTGCACGATTTCGTCTGGTCCGCGGCCACTAACGAGGATGGTCTTATCATCGTCGTAGGACACTGTGTAGGTGTAATGGTAGTTTTCGGGTGGGCGTATAGTGTCGTTTGTGTACATGATGTAAAGTGTGGATGTCAGTACGCTTCCTTTGGGAACGCCTGAGCGTGGTGTGAAAGGTTCTGATAGGGTATTGTTGTATTTTATGTGGCATCTCCTTTCAGTGAGGTAGTGCGGGAAGGAACCTTCTGGTGCAGAGAGGTAACTCCGTATTGTTGGCGACTTTCCAACGGAGTCCCTCATGCCACACCTTATCAAAGACCTTCTCCACGTCCTTTCTGATGAAGAGTTTTTTGTCGAACCTGGCGATTTTTTTTGTATTCTGTTGTGAACGATGGTCACAGCCGCCTGACTGGACTGGCCCCTCCTGAACCCATATTGGTGAGGGGAGAACTAGTCCCTCTCTTCCCGTAGGTGGCAGTTGATCATACGTTCGACTATTTTGCTTGGGTGCTCTAATAGAGTAATATGCCTGTAATTGTTTGGGTTTTTTAGGTCTTTGTTAATTTTGTGTGGAAGTATGTTGTGAGAGACTTTAAATATTTTGGGGAAGTGGCCTGAGGCTAGTGAGGCGTGGAATAGGTGTGTAAGTGTAGGGTATATGTTTGCGGGAAGTTAGTTTGTGTATTAATGCGGCTAGTAGTCCGGAGGGGCTGGATGTGCGTCTTGGTGTTGTTTTAATTTAGTGCTTATTCCCTTCAACGGTGATGGGAGTGGTCATTGTAGATGTGTTGTCGAGCAGCTCCATTTGTATCTCGTGAGCGTGGGCCCGACACCACTCCTGGGCTTCCTGGAAGTTCTCTTGCGCGTGTGGTTTGGGTGGGTTGTGTGTGTGTGCTGTGTTCCAGTAATACCTAAATGAGTCGAGGATGTCATTGGTGTCTGTAAAAGTTTGGTTATTTCCTTAGATGTTGATGGGTTTGGGTGGATCAGTGCCTAGCATCCTTTTTACACGCCGCCAGAAGAATGAGGGTTCAATGCAATGAGTGTCGTCCGTGATGCGGACAACCTCTCGCCACTGTTGTCGTGGGCATCTGGTGTAGTGATTTTTGTACTGTGTAAAGAGTCTCTGAGTGTCGATGGAATATGTGAAGTGTAAGTTTTGTGTGGCATGTGTAGGTCGCGTGCTGCAGTTAAAATGTTCAAGATTGAGCACAAGTGGTCGTCTAACAGATCTGGATTGGTGTGGTCCAGGTCGAGGGTTTGTGGCGTGTTTTCTTTTATGTGTCTCTTGAACTCTTCCCAGTTCGTGTTTTTGAAGTCAAAGAGAGGTAGTGTGGGTATGAGTATGGGAGATATGGATATGATAAGGCATATCGGTATGTGGTCAGAGGACCTAGTGAGATGTGAGTGTAGAAGCGTGTAGCGTGGTCGTTGTGGAAGACCATGTCCGGAGAGGTGGTACCTCCGCGAGTACCGAAGAATGTGGGAAAGGCCGGTCCGATGTGCTCGCAGTAATAACGCAGCAGGGTACCTGCCAGGTACCTTCCTGCATCATACGTGGTATTAGAAAGGAGCGTTGGGTGGAAAGCGCTGAGTTCCCTTGCAAAGATAGAGCCTGGAGTGAGACTTCTATGTTTCATTGTAGGCATGGTGGTCTTTAGTGCGTGGCCACTAGGATAGGGCCGGAGCTTTTCTGTATCTTGCAGGCTAGAAAAGAGTCATCGCGTTTTTAAAAGAGGGAGTGGTGCATAGGGCGCTTTATTAGGATCGCTGATCCTAGGTGCAGCGCTTTTGGAGTTAGATATGTGTGGTAGCCTGCAATGCAAAGTCTGTTGTTGGGAGGGTTTGGAGTGGTCGATTTCAAGAGTATTATGTCAGGTCTTTGTGTGTTTTTGACTCAGTTGGCAACAGTACCTTTAATTGTATTATGTTGAGGCGACCTATTGACGTGGGCGGAGTGCGCGTGGAGCTGATTTAGGCGGGACAGTTCCCCTCTCCTTGCTTATTTCCCATGAGGCGTGGGAAGCGAGTTCTTTCAGCATGTTAGCTGTAGTTTCATGGGAGTGGAGAGGTTGTCAGTAGTGTTATTGGATGGGCAGGCCGTGGTAGATGGGAGAGTGTGTTCTGTAGAAGTAGAGTTAGAGTTCTTAAGAGAGTCGTGGTGGTTGTGGAAGGAGGGTTGGGGAGAATACAGTCTAGGAAGGAGAAGTTAGAGGCAGAGGAGGAGGGAGTAGAGCTAGTATAAGAGGGGCTAGAGATATTAGGGGAGGTTCAGATTATGAGAGGGAGTTTTGGGAGAGAGAGGAGGTTGGAACGGCGAGGAAGGAGGGGTTAAAGGGGGAAAGTGTTGTGGAGGGTGTGGTGGGTGTGCGAGAGGTGGCGGTTGTGTTATCAGTGGGAGTGGGGTTGGAGGCTGTGAGAGGGTGGGTGGGGACAATTGGAGGTGAGTTGGTGGCCAAAGGGGGGGGGGATGGTTGAGGCTGCCGAAGCAGGAGTGCTGGTGGTAGGAGGAAGGTTACGGTATAGAGGAGGGAGGAGTGGTAGCTGTGGAGAGAGAAGAGAAGGCGGTAGGAAGAGAGGTGGAAGCAGTGGGCAAAGGGGCAGGTAAGGAGGGTACAGTGGTGAGAGGAGCAGGAGGAGGCAGGAGCTTGGTGAAGGTAAGTGGCGGGTTGTGAGGGGGCGGTAGATCCAGGGGGAAAATGTTCGTGCCCACCGGGTTTGGAGGAGTGCGGGTCTCCTGTGTGTATGCTCGTCGATTAGAGCGAACACCTTCTCGGGTAAGGTGATCACTTCTAGTCCGCTCGAACCACCAGTGTGTTTAGTATAGTTAGGCGTCACTACCTCGACATGTCGTTTGCCACCGTTGAAAGTAAGGCGGCTAGGTGTGGCTTTGGGTGTATGGTCTCGTTGAGGGGGGTAGGGGTGGGTGTTGGGAGTAGTGGGGGTCTCTGAGTGTAGGGTGGAGGCGGGTGTCGGAACATGAGGGTGAGTCTGGGCTGCTGCTGGGGTAGGACAAGGGGTTACTACCCCTGCGTTACGCAGGCAACAGCAACGAATGTTCTTATGAGGTGAGGAGGGGCAGGTGGGGAGTGTGTGGTTGTGTTGGTGGGTTGCGGACGCCATACTGCCGCTACAGCGTCAGAGTAGGCCTTACATACATAAGAATGGCATTTAAGGTTGACGGCGACATGGTCGCCGCCGCAGTTTATGCAGAGGGTTTAGGTGGCTGTGCAGGTGGTGTAATGGTGGCCCACTACACTACACCTTCAACATACCAGGTCTGCTTGGCATTTTCCTTTCTCATGTCCGGTTTTTTAACAACGGTGGCACTGAGTGAGTTTTATGTTTAGCTGTGGCTCGATGTTAGGCGGAAGAGTTAGTGTGCCGCAAGCTTTGATGCCTTGGTGTAGCAGCCGTGTTTTATTTTGTTCATTGGACAGTTTAATTACTGCCCATTGTTTTGTACAGTTGTAATAGAAGTCTCTGATGACCTACTCCCCATACTTTTGTCTCAGGTGTGTGCAGAATTCTTCGGTGGAGAAAGCCAACCATAGAGGATTGATCTTGAGGACACGGGTGGAGGGAGTGTACCGCATAAACCGAGAAATGCCCCAACTGCTGGATGAATCACGAGGCTATGGCCATGTCCTGCCCGAGAAAGAAAGAATAATAAAAACAAAAAACAACGAGAAGAAAACCGAAGAAACGAGGAGGGAAAACATTTCCTACGCCCAGGCAACAAAAGCCGCCCCAGCCAGAATCCCAGAGCTACAGCAGAAAACTTATGTCAAGCTCGAGAATGAAAACTCCGCAAAGACTATCGCCTTCATACTTTTTGCACACGTGAGGAATTTTACACATATCGGGGACATTCTCAAAGATTCTGAGTACTATGTTAAAGAAAAACGGCATGTTGGAGATGTGGGAGGCCACGCCAGGGCCTAAGAATTCCGTCAGGAAGGACTAGAGGGTGAAGGCACGAAGCCACCGCGAACAGCAAGAGAAAAAGGCGTCAAATAGAATCAGACAAGCAGAAGAAAATCTCATGTGCTCATCATCCTCAGAATCTGATGCTGAGGAAATCAAATCCAAGGCTCATAAGAGCCCAGCAAGAACAAGATGTAGGGCAAGGACCGCGGTAGACACTTACGAGTATGATGGAGAGAAGATCGACCTCAATCCTTACGCGACCAAACGGGGACCACTCCAAGAAACATCCCTCACAGTGGAGATCTACCGTGATATCCGAGAAAATAGGTATAAATGGACCTACTCAGCATCAGTACAAGAATCATTAATTTTGTTTGCAAGTTTAGAATTCCCCTTCAACATCAGCAACAAACCAGGTCCCGTAGACCAGAGCGATCACATCACCATCATCACCAACATATCGCTTGCGTCAATGCTCAAGCCCGTCCCACTTAGGAAAAGTAATGCGAAAGCTAACTGTGAGCAATATAGAGAGATGCTCAGTGACTACCAGCCAGCTGATCTGAGTGACCCAAAATCTCTTTCAAATTGCTTCCGCAACTTAGGTGGACGGATGATATGAGGGATATCGCCATCGAACAAAGAAAATCTATGACGAAATCGGCAGAACAGGCCTAAACAGAGAAAAGACAGCCAGAATGAGGCAGCTCAGTGAGGAACTTAAAAATATCATCATTGTAAGAACAAGATTAATTTAGGACGATATCGTGGGCAGACTGGACAGGGAAAGCAATCCCGTAGTTTTTTGGAATAACATCCGAAAACTTAAGGGATTGCCTCCTAGGCCCGAAACACGAATCAAAGAAGGCGACAATTTCATAGAGAATCCGGAATCTCTCTCAAAAAAAATTAGAAGACACTGGAAAGAGGTCTTTGCAATATCACCTGAGAAGAACGAAGACTTCGACCAGGACTTCGAAGACCAGCTGCTTGAGGACCTTGGGACGATGATACATAGGACCCACCCTTACTCGCAAGTATCAAGAGAGAGAGAGATGGTTAATCATGGGCGCCCTATAACCTTTGAAGAGACCATGAACACCTTAAGGTCATTGAAACAAAGGGCGCCCTGCTGGTCTGGAATCACAAAAAAAAACCAACTTCATAAATGCCCCACGACAAATTATTCAGGGCCTGGTGAACACCATGAACGCCTTTCTAAATACAGGCTACTTCCCAGAGTGGTATAGATGGCAAAAATCATCTTCATCCCGAAAGGGAACAAGCCTCCAGACCAAGTGGCTAACTATCTCCCAATATCTCTCTTCGAGATACACGGCAAGATCTTTGAGAATATAATAACCGATAGGCTACTTACAAGCTCAACTGAGCGAGTTAGGAGCGCACAACCCCTAACTCATACTAAGACAGAGATCTCTAATATAAACCAGTACAAGAGACGATGAAAGATCTGAACAAACAAGGACAAGTTCAGGATCATCCCGCTGAGCCGCAAGTTGACGCAGCCCATCTTGATAGATGGGAGGAGATATGGTTACTCCGCCGAAGGCACCGTCCTAAGCCTTAAAATCCCAGATCATGGATACTCGAGACACTACACGGAAGGGCAGAATCTGGCGAAGAGAAAAATCTCCAAGCTGTACAGATTTAGAAACCTTAGCTCGGCAAACATCAGGATAATATTCCTGATGTTCATTCGAGCTAAGCTCATCTACCTTGCAGTAGTGATTCAAGTGGCCAGCAGGACCTCTATGAGGAGGCTCCAGCAAGTGCAGAACTCTGCATCCCTATTCATTAACAAATGCAAAAGGAATCAACATCTTCGGCAAAGGGATCTGCACTGCACCACGGGCAACGTCCTGAGCCCATTAATAAAGTAACTCAGAAAATGGGCAAAAATTTCTGGTCATCACTGACTAACGACATCATCCCGGAACTAAGTGCAGCAGGGGGAAATATCAGGATCCCTGCAAGATTGCATGAGAAAGTCTGCCGAATTCGATATTTCCCAAGCACAAAACTCTGCGCTGAGGAGAACACAGTATTATTATTCACATAAGACACTCATACACACGGTACCATAATATCACAACAGAGTGAGACAACATTTCTGATAAACATTAACGTGAGAAATAGAATCAACACCTATAAAGGCTTAAAAGCTCAGAAGTCCACACAGAATTAATAAACAAATCATAAAGACAAACAAATATGAAGAACACACGAATACAAAGAAGAACATACAAAAACAAGTTGACATAAAAAAATCCTAAATACAAACAATATAAAGGCAAAATAAAAAAAATAAATAAATAAATGCTTGCGATGCCCTCTGAACCGGAGAAAAACCCTCCCAGCTTTAAACAACTAGCTTCTACTATTATCCATATTTTCCATTATTGAGTATATCTTTAGAGTTAGCAATCATTATTATTCAAGAAGAGAGAAGTTGTCATTACTGTTCGCCATTTCGAGGCTTTTTCCAGCTATTTAACAAGGAATGAATAATCCAATTATATATATGTTCCTTTATCCTAAGGAAGCTCTTAATCACATTACCCAGCTTACCAAAAAACGATAGAGAAATCGTTATCGAGCCCCTATAACTATATGACTTTTCTTCTAATTGTTTATTTACATATATTATCGTGTATTAAAGATGTATTTTTTTAAAAACAAATAGTAATAAATACTAAATCTGATTTAAGAGGTAGAGTGAGTGCTATAAATATATGTATATATATATATATATATATATATATATATATATATATATATATATATATATATATATATATATATATATATATATATATATATATATATATATATATATATATATATATATATATATATATATATATATATATATATATATATATATACATATATATATGTATATATATATATATATATATATATATATATATATATATATATATATATATATATATATATATATATATATATATATATATATATATATATATATACATATATATATGTATATTTATATATATATTTATGTATATGTATATGTATATGTAAATGTATATGTATATATATTTTGGGAAAAAAACAGTCTTCCTCAATGCCCTCGGAAGGAGCTCTTCTCACATACACGAGAAGTTCAACACTTAAAATAGGCGTTCTCTCAGATAGGCAAAAAACTATCTTTCGATTGGCATTTTTAAGTGTCACCCTTGCTTTTCGAAGAGAATGGAAAATTTGTTTGATTCTCCATCTTCACCACACCTTATAAATTAACAGTTAAAGTAGGCTTTCTCACAGATAGCCAAAAAAGATAGTTTTTTGGCTATCTGAGAGAACGTTTATTTTAAGTGTTATCTTCTCGTATATGTGAGAAGAGCTCCTTCTAAGAGATTTAAGGAAGACTTTGGAAGGCTTTTTAACCACATAATTAATTGCGTTACTGCAATGAATTTTCCCATATTTATATAATATATATATATATATATATATATATATATATATATATATATATATATATATATATATACATATATATATATATATATATGAATCCATTAGACCACATTCAAAGTGAAAACGGAATAATTTTTCCTTGCATTAATATTTTTATTACCTTTTTCGAAAAAATATTACTGCAAGGAAAAATTATTCCGTTTTCACTTTCAATGTGGTTTAATGGATTCATTTTCATCATTCTCTCGCGCTACTTTGAGAGATATATATACATTTATATATATATATTTATATATATATATATATATATATATATATATATATATATATATATATGGAGAAAGAGAGAGAAAGCGTTTAGTATCAACGGGCTAATTCAACGCAATTAAAATTTCTTTCTAGTACTGTCTTTCGTCATCAGTCCATGAATTTGATCACAAAGGCCAATTCGTTGGCTTCATATGTCAGGCGGTGTTTTTTCGAATAAATGTAAAATAGAGTATAACTCATGTGGTTTATTTGTGGCGAGTCATATTATTTCTTAACAAAAATCAATTAAAAATTAAAATCATTGGTTGACCCTTACTTTATTGTTAAGCAAAAGGATTTTGTTGGAAGGGACTAGGACGGAAATTTCCTTTGTAATCGTTAGAATTATGGATTTCTCGGATGAGTCCTAATTCAACAATTTTTTTATTGTTGAATCACGTCTAAATATAAGGTTGAATTTAGCAAAATCGATGGTTGTTTGGGTTTTGTTAGATTTTATAGTCTTTTATTTTGTTGCTTCTGTTTCGTGCATTTTATTTTCTCTCTTCTGCGGGAACGGCGTATTGAGAGATTAGGGCAATTATTTTATAGCCAAGATTTACTAATGGTCACCATCCAATGGTCGTTCTCGCAAGGGGTTGGATAGTATAACGGGTTAATTAATGTTGACGCTTCAACTTAAACCTAGAGAAGCTTCGTACCCAACTCCACAGTGTTCTAAGGAAAATCTCTTATCCCCTAGGGGGGCATCATTTGGACATCTTTTAAATCTCCTACCAACTTTTCTGCGCCTGGTTAGACACAGCTAAGGCTAAAATAATACATTAAATGCTCTAAATATTCGGCCCTCTTCAAGTGACGGTCGAATTTTGTGTATTATTTTAACTAAATATCAGTTTCAAGCAAAAGGAGACACAACCTCATCTTTGTGAGTTCTTGTGTTCGTTGTAAAAATTTGCTCAATGATTTTATTATGTCCTCTACAACCAGTATGCTCGTTAAATTGGGTTTGGTTATTAATCCCTTAACTTCTTCCTTCGTTTCTCACTACAACTATTATTATTTCCCCAACTATCATTTAATCTTCTTTCATCCCCTATAAACTAGCAACGAAAGGGAATACATCTCCAATGAAATAAAACTACACTGAAAAATTAGACTTTTTTTATGATCTCTTTCTGACTCCCGGTTTGATTAAATTTTCTGAAATTTTATCTTATTTTTAACTACGTCCTATATTTGGTCATGTTAAACTATAAACAAGAGCAAGTTGGGCAATTTCATTCAGCACTTAATTTCAGCTAAGCGATTTGTCTAATAACTTTCATATAACGCACACAATTATTCTAAACTTATTGTACTAAAATGTGTATACTTTTTATGTGTTCGAGTTTCATGATAGTTCGCCCCTTGGCCAACACAATTAAATTCTTATTGTGGATTTTTTTCTTGAAAACAAATTAAGAAAGTACTATTTTCCTCATTAACATATATAGTCGGAGATAATTTTATATCTATGTGCACCGCCCGATGAATTTTATGATATAAATACTGATTTTGTTTATAAACTTTGTATCTGAGACTACCAGAGTGGTGAGCAATATTAGGTAAGCTGCCTCATATGGCGGATAATTTGAGTACTTGAAAAAATTAGACGCAATATTTGTATACATAACTATAGGTAATTAAACAGAATATCTGGATAAACTTTTTATCTAAGCTTATTTTACAGTATGTACCATGCAACTACCATTTAGACTCCCCTCGACGAAACAGCACGATAGTTAAGTGTTGAAAAATATTTATTAATCTATAGTGCGCCCCCAAATATTTATGTAAGATAGTAATTATAAAAACCAGTAGTAGAGTTGAATAGAAACTGTATAAACGATCAAAGATATTTTTCTTGAAGAAATTTCGTTTGTTGATCAGTTCGTTCGTTCGTGTCGTATAGATTTCACACCTACGTTCTGTTTAATTCTAGCCAGTTGTTAAAGGCCTCACTACACTCGTGATAGAATTATAGCCCCCTGTAGTCTAGTTTGATGACATTCTAGCAGCAGGTAGTCAGTGTTTTGCAGGGCGGTGTGGCGTGCTAGACAGATGGGCGAGTCTTGCATTTCTCATCGATGTAGGTTTATTGCTGTTCTTGCGGCCTTTGATCTCAAGTGGTTTGCTGCTGTCCATTGTTTGCTGGTCGCTGTCTGAAAACCCGGGAGAGGCTGTGTAGGGTCTGATACTATGTTTCCACTTTCATGGATGTTGGATTCCCATTACTTTTTCCAGGATGACATCAAATCAAAGCTATTGCTAGTTTTGTAAAAGGGTCTGCGGGATTTGAGTCTTGATGTGGTAAGGGCTTGTTCAATTATCCTCTTCAGGGGTACGCTGTGTGGCAGATTGCTAATGTGTTGCTTGAATATTTGGACTTCATTTTTTTTCTACAGAAGTTAGATGGTGTTATAAAGCTCATTGTAGGAAGCTAAGGGGTTGGTATGGGTTTTAGGGAACCTGAGATGATTCTCATGGTGTCATTGAGATGGACCTCTATTTTTTTCTGTGTAGGCATTACTCTCCCATACTGGTGAGCAATACTCTGCTATACTGTAGCAATGCTAGGGTAAAGGTCTGTGGGACCTTCTGGTGTGCTCCCCTGGTTATGCCCGCCAGTTTTCTAATGGGGGAGTTCCGCTTTTACACTTTTTGTCTAGTGTTTTCGTTCTGTTTCCGGTAGGTTTAGTTTCTGTCCAGTGTGATGCCTAAATACGTTGGGTGAGGGTCAGGTGGTAGGGCTTCATTCTCTATTTGTACCCTGAAGTTTTGGTTAGTTTTGTAGTTGTCTAGGTGGAAGAAGGTGGTCACTGTTTTTTTTATATTCATTTTCAGGTACCATCTCCTGAAGAAATTGTACAGGGTTTTTATGTCTTCAGACAGGGTGTCTCAATTTCTTCAGTTGATTTTAATTAGTATGCAATTTCTCAGTCATGTGCGTATCCAAATTTGCTGGAAGTTGTAGTTAGTATGTCGCTGAGGGATATGTATATTAAATAGAGTGGGTAACAAGACCGAGCCTTATGGTACACCGTTCTTTATTTTATAGGTTTTACTTTTATTTTTTCCTAGGAGAGGATAAAAGTATCTGATTCCTGTCATCTTGGAGAATAGGTGAAGGATCTTTTTGGTACTCTTTTCTGATTGTTGTCTCAAAGGTGGTATTGGGGATGTGGTGGCCGCTTTGTTTAATGTTTGGCAGCAGCCTCTAAATTAGTAAGTGCAGTGTGTTGTGTTGGTGTTGAGGCGTGGAGGTCAAGTTTCCTGATTAGCTGCCAGGCTTTTCTGCTGGAGTGTTTGAAATCTAAGCTTTCTACTGTTTCAATCCACCTAATTTTCTTCTCATTGTACAAGGAGTTTCGTAGTTGATCGGCGGTGTCAGGTTCCTGTGTGTGTTCAAGCTTTTTGTATAGTTCTTCGCTTTCATTTGCTAGCATGGAATGTATTGGGGAGCAAAAGCCTCTTTGGATATGCAGTTTGGCACTTTTAAGTAGTAATTTGCGGAAACGTGGTATGTTGTCTGGCGTGGCTGGTATTCTGAGGCAGGTTTTCTCAATTCCACTGTTGATCAGTGAAGTGTTGCTTTGATTTCTCTTGGAAAAGCAGTTAGTTATGTAAACACATTGCAATCATATATTATCTTAATTTATAATATTAGGTAGGAATTTGTGGAGATCATGGCCCTGGCATTAAAATTGTACCAGTAAAGTGCCTCGCAGGAATAGGGAAAATCGTATCAAATGTTTACGGGTATATATATATATATATATATATATATATTTGTAGACCGGTCAGAAATTAAACGGAAAGCCGTGAATTCAGATATCAATAAAAAATTGGCAAAAGTGTAATAAAAACAAGCACTTCTTGCCTGGAAAAGGGATTAAGACGAGACAGCTCGCCGCGTCAGGTGTTATAAAGTTTATATCAAGAAAGCGTCAACTTTTAGAGGACATGGATCCATAACACAGGACAAGGGATTAACGTTGATTAAGGAAATCCCGCCCTGTGGGCAGAGTTAAATACGGCGTGCCCTGGGGGCAGGAAGAGGCCACGCTTTTCTCCTGCCCTACTTATAGAAGAAAAATGGAGAACGCATCCTCATTCTTGTTTCTAACTCTCGATCTCAGAATCGCCCCCTTATTAATTACGTTTTGTTTACCGAATAAAAGTTTTCGTCTTAACCGCCTAAGTCTAGTCCTGGTTACTCTCGCTTCCCTGACCAGTACTAAGAAATTTCCCTCTCCGTACTCTGTAAACGTGAGCCTCATATTTATTTTGCTTGTTTGTTTTGTTCGTTTGGAATTAAACCTTCTTTTTTTAAGTGATTCCCCCTAATCCTTTCTTGATCACAAGCCTTCGGTCAGCCCAACCAAGCCTATATATTATTTTAGTATCTTTGGAGTCAGATACAAACCTAACGCCACCTATCACTTCACCACGGGAATATTAGGGACCTCGCGAACTATACGCGTCATTTTTTTTATATAACGGGAACTGTTACCTTTACCCGTCTGTACCATAAAGTGGTAACGCGTGATCGTCCCTACACCACTCTATAAAGGTAACGGTAACGTGCCCTCCCTGCTTCAACCTTAAGTGGCAATCCCTACGTCTTCACCAACAAACTGGTAACCGGTGGTCGTTTCCCATATACAAAACCCGGGCCCCTCTTCCCCTTATAAATTCTCGTTCATTGTTTAATTCAAGTGGCTGCCGCTCGCTTGAATGGAGAGCGTGTAGGTTGACGGCCAGCTTAGCACGGCGTGGAGCGAGCAAGTGTGTGGAGCGGATGGAGACGTGATGAAATCACAAAATGATTCGGATCTCTTCCTCAGTACCATTAAATTGAATTGACTGGCGAAAAGTTGCAAGGTGTCGATATCATGGGGTTACCAGCGGTTGTTGGCTGCTGCACCACCATTCTTATTTTACTTGCATCTTTCCTTCATTTTATGTTGTTTTGTTTATTAAACCCATCTATTTACTCATTAGAAGCTTTGATTTTGAGCAATTAGCTGTGTTTAGTGTACATTTTTTTTCCTGAAGGTTATTTTATGTACTTGCATCATGATGATCGGAGTGGTAAAAGAAATGCCCACATCATGATTAGTGTTCAATGCTTTGTTAAAAGTAATGGGTGTAAGACTTAAGAGTACCAGCTGCACGGAGACTACGAAGCCGTGGCCAGAAGAAATGAACATAGCAGGCGTTGTGACTGCACCCACACGCCGGAAATGATGCGAGAGTCGCAAGCCAAGTAAATGGAAGACATGACTAAGGGAATCCTGGATTAGATGAGAGAGATGGGTGTTGCCGTCACCACCATGAAGCTGGTCCTGAATGAGGTCCTTTACTACCACTCTTACAATAGAAGCAAAGGACAAATTATGATAGGCTAGGTCAAGTAGAACCGATGACGAAGGCAAAGAAGCTGCGGAACAAGCTAAAGTTTCCTGTTAAGCCAGGGACGATCTGGATCTTCTCAGAGGAAAGGAACTTATGGCAGGAGCAGTTTCAAAACAACCAGAACAACAGGTGGCTTGCCTATAATCCCTGAGACTTTCGACGTATTAAAACCAAGTTATCCCAATTTTATGATGGCCTGTAAGTGTGTCACCATGCCACCTCACATGATTGAACAGGATCTTAGGCTCAAACTATTGCTTGGATACGTGGATAAAGCCCACTTTAGGTTATTGTGAAAGCTATAATAAACTTAAGATGGAGTTAGTCAGGCCATGTGGCAAGATTTGAAGAACATAGTTGCACCATAAAACTTACAAATTGTGCTCTACTTAATATAAGACAACAGAAAAGAGGACCAAAATCAAGCTGGACAAATTATCTTAAAAAATATGATAGAGTTAGAAACAAATTGCACAAGATTGACAAAGAATCCGAAAAAATATAAAATACTTCTCTAAACAGAGGGCAGCAAAGGCATGAAAAGATATATGGGTAATGATCTAATAGCCAAGCTAATGGAATTTTCTAGCTGATTCAGAAAATCTTACTATTACCCATTCCTAACTGCATTGAATGGCCGTTATTTTTCATTTATCAAAATATTTTAGGAACAGTGAACTACATAGAGAAGGCTTTTTAAAATTAATCTTTTTATAGAAATGGATTGTTTCCCAGTCGTATAGTTGGTGCTCCTGACGAGGCCTGAAGAACTCCATTAGACTTTTCCCGTGGGTTGAAGAACTCTTCTTTTTGCCCTTACCTAAATATATATATATATATATATATATATATATATATATATATATATATATATATATATATACCGGTAGTCTCAAAATTGAGTTCATATTTTGATGAAATTGAAAACTTTTAGGGAAAACTCTTGTTCAATTATGTTTATCATTTAGAAAATTGTGCTCTGCATAAAATTGTACTGTTCCATGTACGAGGTGTCCCAAAGTTCTAATTTGTTTTTCAATCCTTTCCAGAACCCTTTAATAATAAATACAGAAAAGCATACTTTTGTTGTGATTGCTCGTATCAGAGGAGCCAAATTTAATGAAGTACGAGAAAAGTTCCAAAGAAAGTTTAGAAAACCTGGACCTTCAGAAAACGCGATCCGTTCATTTGTAAACAAATTTAAAAGAACCGGATCCGTACATGATGAGAAAGGAAGAGGACGGAAAAATAATGACCTCAACAAAACTGAACAAATTCGACAATGGTTTGAAAATGCACCAAGAACTTCGGTGAGACAGGCCAGTCAGAGACTTGATATGCCCAAGACAACAATGCACAGAGTCTTGCGTTCAACACTCATGGAAAAGCCTTTATGTTATCATAATTGAACCGGAAATATAAACATAATTTTTTTATTTAATATCCATTAAGAAGGGATTATGAACAGTGCAATTTTATGCAGAGCACAATTTGAACATATCGAGCATAATTTTACAAGAATTTTTCAGAAAAGTTCTCAATTTCATCAGAATAATACGCACTTAATTTTGGGACCCCGGGTATTATATTTTCAAAACGAAAGGAGCAGAGAACAGATCCATAAAAAATGCCCTAGTGATCGATGGCTATGATGACTATTTCCATTGAGAATAACTCTCTACCTTAGTTTTTCAGCATGTGTTCAGTCCATTTTAATACTCAGGCACCTATTCCATAAGCTTTAATCTTACTAAGATTCTTTTAAGTAGAATGTTGTCAACAATTCTTTTCTTAATCAAGTGTTGCGCTTATTTTATGAACAAAAATCAAGCAAATTAGGGAAAAAAAATCTTTCGCATCGAAAGCTGAGCTGTGTAACACTTATTAAATTATTTACCTCCAGATCTTCTACGAACCTATCTCTAAAAAGGTAATCTAGTAGTTTACCATCGATCGGAGTAAGAAAGAGTTGGCTGAAAATTATAAGTTCTATGCATTTTTTGAAAAATGGATATTACATGCATCCTTTAACTTCATTCATCTATACCCTCGTTATAGACTTTTAGACAACTGTAATAAGGGTTTTAATAAATCGCTTCTTAATTATCTAAGGAAGATAAGCTTGATTATATTAGCGTTTTCAAAGATTTTCCATATCAAATATTATTTAATTTTGGTTATGCACTAATTTAAATAGTACTCTTCGACAAATTTATTACGCCTTTTATGGTATATAAGTTATTTTTATTTCTACGAATAAACTTGCATTAAGTTCAATTAATGCCTTCACAACGTGTACAAGACGTCACCAATGACATCGTCAGCTTCCTAAGCGGGCCAAATGGATTCTTTAAATGGCATAAGATTATTTGCATCTCTAAATTTTCTTTGATTTATGTTTACAAAACAACCCTAGCTCTTTTCATAGGTTATTTTGATTGTTCTTAATTTGAATTTGACAAGACTCTTGGTGGTTTTCGAAATTTTATACACTTGTTTCCCTTCCCTTATTTACTTTATAATCTCACTAATTAAAATCTTTCCCTACAATATTTCGTCATTTATAGCGATAAATGAGAGATGATAAAGATTATACATTTCTAGGTAGTTTTAAACCTTTAAAATTCATGCGATTTAAATAATTTTAATCGGGATCAAAAAAGGCAAAATATTACATAAATTAAAGTTTGGGATAAGACGAGACCTCTAATGAGCATGTTTTGCTAATATAAAAAATGAATCCACTTATATTGTGATCTTTGTTCCCAAGTGTTTCGCTAGTGTGTGCAGTCTAATAAATTCTCTTCGTTATATTTAGCTAATCTAAATTAGGAAAATTGAAATCACCGCTTCTAACCGCCATTGTTTGTTTAATTTAAGCCGAAAGTGTTGCCTAAAACAAATAATCAAAAAAAATAATCTATACTGTTGCCATATTATCCTTCGTGCCTCATCAATTCAATGGTTCATTTTTCTTCTGTCACTATAATGCTCTTCTTATTGGTTTTATTTGTTGTATGTGAGTTATTTCAAATATACCAATTTATGTTTCTCTCAATACTACTTGGTTTTATTTATATTTTATTTTCTACGTTATCGTTTTTTTGCCGTAGCTTAGCAAAAGTAACACGAAATAGTGGAGTAGTTCACGTTTTAACAAAGAGAAAGAATACTCTTGAATATGTAGATCAAGAGTAACTGAACATATTATCTTCTTCACTTCTTTTACTTACTAAGGTTTTCATCAAATCTTATTTATATATTATTCTTTACGTTTAAAGTTTTATTTCATTATTTCGATTTGTAAAAAAGCTAGTTTTACTCTGAATAGGAGAATGTCTTATAATATCTTTTCTAAAATTTTCTATAACAAAGCTTTAAAAGTATTAAGAACGCAATATATATTTGCTATATTAATGTATTTTTATGACTTTTCTATAATTTATAAGAATGCCTTTTCTTTGAATAGAATTTAGTTGATGAGTATATAAGTCATAATTTCCCATTTATATTTTCTAAAAATAGTCGGTTAAATCAGTAAATCATAGCAGCTGAATTTTCATTTATTTTACCCGTTTAATTATTTTAAAACAGTTAAATCAATTTTAATTTCTTGCTTTAGAAACTGATCTACTCAAACCATGCGATTAATTTAAATAATAATACATAGATATCAATGTATTATCATCATCAATGTATAAAACAAGCCAATTATTAAGAAAGGTAACTATAAGAAGCAAAAGTTAAGGCACTTGTTTGCGGGCTCTGCACATCATACCACTCTCTTTCTGCATTTTTATTTTCCTCGTATGCAATTTATTCACCTTTGGTGAATTTCATTTCCATTTCGCTAAATTTGCCATTAACAATTTTCTTAAAATAGTTAATAGCTTATTTTGGCCTCCTTACATACTTATGATATTAAGCAAAATGTATGTCCCTTCTTCTTTTGCTACAAAGCTTCTCTCTTTTTAAACTAAACTAATTCCAACTTGTTTTTTCATTTTCTACCTCGATATTTATAAATTTATAATATTCATTAATCAAGAAATTGATTAGGTTTTTTAATAAAAACTAGCAATTGAGACGTGGAAGATGCCTACAATTTAAACAGATTGATGGATTACTATTAGATTTAAAACTAAATAGTTAAAAATTGTTTTGATAATCCCAAAATAGATCTATCAAAATGAATTTCCACCGATAAATTTAGAAACGACAAAAACTAATTCGGCTAAATTTTTTTTAACGATTTTAGAACTCTCAATATTTGCTTAACTGCAACGCCACTAAGGAATTTTGTGACTAGTTGATGAATGAATACTGCAGCTCCGGTTGAAAAAGTAATAAAATAGCGATCTTGAAAATAATATAGCTTTCTTAAAAACATTTACATAATATTATATTTGTTTTTAATGTGAGAGAAATTTCTACTCTAGAGAATAATAACAAAACATAAGGCAACAGAAGAGAGAAAAAAAAATATAGTGTTTCTGAAAATACCTAATAGTAATAATGATGAGAACAGAATTTAGAGACTAACAAAAAGATTAAGAAGATCAAAAGGAAGAAAAAAGTGTCAAATGCTTATTTGCATGTAGAGCGACGAAAATATAAACTAATTATATATTTCCTACTAGTGAAAGGAAACATATTTTTGGCAACTAAAGTATTAGTAACTATAAAATCATGTTATTTACTAATACTTTAATCTTAAAATATACTAGGGCAGATAACACACGCTTCAAGAAAAATGCAACGCAAAGAGAAAATTTGAATTATAACATCTTTTTTAATTTTTATCCTTTGAGCTAAAATTCTCACATCATGAAAGATGGTAAGGTAATTTTCAATTATAATCTTTTTCACTTTATTTTATCAATAGATGGGGCATCATATCTGATCTCATGAGTTAAAGGTTTATTCATTTATTATATCCTTAAAAGACTTTTCAGATTGAATTTCAACTACAATCGCCGGGAGTGAATTCCCTTCTGATTATATCTTTAAATTAAGAAAGTTTCCACGATTGGTAACGGAACTCATTTTAGTTAAGTTTAAAATTGTCTTTTATGTTATTACTTTCAGGTGTTTTAAGAATAGTATTTAAAACTTAATATTGCCATTCCTTAAAATAATTTATAAAATTCAATTTAATGCCAGGTTACGAATTTCTGGAATGGGTTGAGTCTCTCAATATTGAACTCTCTACAATATATCATGATTTGTACGCGAAAAGGCTAAGCAAATCTGTATATTCTAGCCAAACTTTTTCTAACAATCGACTTAAATAATGGCGCGATTATATCTCCTCTTGAGTAAGCAAAATTAGAGACCAAGTACCAGAGAACTTGCTTTGAGGTTGTTTTTAATTTGTGAGCAATCTTTATAAATTTTTAATTCACTCGAACCTAGTATTCAAAGATCACGCTACTATGTCATGCAATCTAATAAATATTCTCTTAAAATATTTTTGAACTCGCTTTTCTGTGAACCAATATGAATCACTTCAGTTTTTGTTAACTTTACAATGTATTAGAGCAATTAAAAAAATCAATTTTAATCGTATTGAGTTTCGTCAATGTGAATCTGTAGTACACCCTCTCCTATTTTTGTATCATGCATAAATACTCTAAATTTAAAAATAACAGAAAAGAAGATTCTCTATAAAATCAAAAAAAATATCATTCCACATGTGTCACCATTTTTAATCTATTACCGTTTATAACTATTCTTTGCCTGCCGTTTTTAAGCCAATTTTGATGCTAAATAAAGGAAATTACCCATAATCTTGTGCCCTTTAAGATGCTTCAGAAGTCTTATGAGCGATAACAAATCAAAGTCCTTTGATTTGTTGTGTTAAAATTTAGTAAATCCTCCTAAAATCGAGTTTTTTAGTGTTTAATAAACTATTAGTTTCTATTAATTTATCAAAGAACGGCATCAAAATAAAAGGTCCAAATTTGATTCGGGCTAATTTATCCCTTCCATGAAAATCTGCATAACATTTTCAACTTTATTTCATGTGGAACAATAAATTTATTTAGAGACATGTTGAAAAATTTTATTATTTTAATTTTCTAATGTTTAATTCATCATAAAAGTTCAATTAGGAAACTTTCATTTTATATGCAAAGCAATAACCCAGCCTTGGATGCCATAATATTATGTACCGTATTTGTGTCTTCAAACTATATAACATCTCGAGCAGCGAAAATAGTTGACAAATCTTCAATTGTGAACGCCTCAACTTATTCACGAAGCAAGTATCTGATCTCGATTTTAACTTTCTTATAACATCCGAACTCGCTTTCTATTCTGTACAAATATAAAGAACATCTTTAAATTCAATTTGCAGGACTATGCTAATAAATTTTTAGCAGTTCTTCACACACTAACTCAATTTGACGACTCACTTATCCAGAATATCATTTATCCTAGTTCATCACTCGAAATCCAGTTTGACAATATAATAATATCTTTTTATTTCTTGAAACGTACACAATATGGAGCCCCTAAGACACGTCAGCCCCCTCTTACTTTTAATCTTGTGGCCATAATTATTTTTATAGCTGTAAAAAATTAGTGTATTTTGAATAGGCATCAATGCTGCATTTTGTAAAGTTAAGGTCTCTAAACATTCAATTTTTCTTAATTTATAAAAAACAGAAAAGAACTAGATTAAAAATTGTAAGTAACTCTTAATACTAGGAATAGGATGACAAGTTCTGTCAATTATTGTTTTTGCATGAGAAGTTGATGATCTGCTCAATCAATTAATCAAATGCATCTGAATGAAATGTATTTTCCTACCTCCTGATGCATGTCTCTGATTCAGCATTGTTTATCCAGTAATCTATTTTCACCCCCATTTATACAATGCTCTCTGATTTAGCCTCATTTATACAGACCTCTCTGCTTCAGCCTCTCTTAACCATCAATCATTTTTTCAGCTTCACTTATACATTTCTCTTTGATTCAGCCTCACTTATCCAATATAGATTATTGCATAAGTGAGTATGAAGTAGAGAACATTGTAAAAATGATATTAATAAAAGGGTGTATCCAATTGGTTCAAAATTTACACCAAAGTACGGTTTTGAATTCTACTTCGTTCTCAGCTCGCCTTTTCCTGATGTTGTTTTATTTTCTAAAATCGGAAACTGGGAAATCGTACCATCAATGAATAAGTAATTAAACTAATTATTATATTTGCAATGTAAAAAGCTTTACAACTTAGCCACAATCTACCTAACAATACAAAAAATGAATGAAAGAAGAATCCCTTAAAATAAAATGAACTTTGCTCTGAAAAGGAGCACCTAGATTACTATAATAATTCATTCATACATTTCTTACTCATAATTTTATTCACAACTACCTCTTTATCTTTCAAGAAAATATAAACAATATAATAGTTTAATGACCATAAATCCGAGAGAAAATAGGAATTATGCTATTCAACCCCAAAATATTTGGACAATACAGATTTAATAAGCAAAACTAAAATATGCAGTACATTTAGTGAAGAATAAGGGCAGTAAGAGTAATATTATAATAGAACCAAGAATAAATAACATCATTCTACATCAATGACCCATTAATGCTTTGCCCGTTAAGGAAAGTCGGTTAAACTTTCTTCCCCATCCAATTTTACCAAGTCTTAACGTTTTTACTCGAAAGTTTGAGAACATATTTGAGCAACCAGAATATTTTCAAACTTCCAATGATTCGCATTTCGTTCGTTAAAGGCAGCCCAATTTATCCGAGAGAGTTAGATATTTTACAACTTTCA
Organism: Ceratothoa steindachneri; assembly: GCA_963969495.1. Classification (NCBI taxonomy): domain Eukaryota; kingdom Metazoa; phylum Arthropoda; class Malacostraca; order Isopoda; family Cymothoidae; genus Ceratothoa; species Ceratothoa steindachneri. The sequence continues at coordinate 64,873,429 of OZ018326.1, forward strand.
TGATTCTGTTATCAAAGAAAATATTTCTATTTTACTCCAGTGAAACAGTCAACATCTATTTAAACTTGAAAAACACATTAACCATAAAAAAATTCATTCTTTTAACTTAAACATTGTTTAATAACTCAGGTAAAGCGTAAATTCTTTAGTCCTTGCATAATTCTGTAAGATATTATCAAGTCCTTTGAAGAGAACAAAAAACATATTATGAAGTTTCCTGTTATTTTTCCTCTAAACGTTTTAGACGAGACCAAATTTAATTACGAACATTTATTTAACAAATACTGAAAATATTTCCATGTTTTAGATATGAGACTCGTTTTTTACAGCAATTTTTATTTTGCGCTGAAGAATTTTGAGGAAATTTTGTCTTGTTTATCTTACTAAATTGAGTTCTCTGATCGTAAAATAGAAGAAGAATTTAAAATGGGAAGTGCAAAATTAATTTTTTTTAAAGTGATAAAAAAATGGTGGCTGTAATGATTCTTTTATAAAACAAAAATCTCATAAAATACTTTGGTCTTAGTTACAACTTTAAAATAACTAAGTTACACACAAACTTACAGTCGTATTTAATTTATCAAGAAAAAACTGATAGTGATTATATGAGACGTTTATACATGCTGAGAGATGAATAAATGAAAGAGTAAGGTGATTAATTCATCAAAAGATGTAACATAATATTGTATAAAAACAATGATAAAAATAAAAGATCCAAACAGAAAAAAAACTGAGAATTGATTTATAGATAGATCCACTAACGCATTCACTAATTAAAAATAAATTCTGTCAATTTATATATATTATAGAGTTGTGTTTTAAATCTTCCATAAGTTATATAATCAAAGGTCACTACAAAATATGGAAGCGCCGCACTTCTGATTCGACACAAATTAGGTCTAAGTTCGATTACCCCCAGTAATCCCCAGGGTAAGGAGGTGGTTTTACCCGGCTCTGTCATGATGCAAGGAGATAGAGTTGATCATTAATACAGAAAACGGATTATTTTGAAGTAGGAATTTTAGTCTAAGATTATTTAATCTTTGTAAAGTCCTAAACCACGGGCAGGGGAACCCTTAAATCGAGTGGCCACAGTGACATGCGTGCATTATATCTCACATCCACACCCGGAGATTCCAAAGAGAAGTTAAAACTTTCAAATTTTACTTCTAGTTTTATAATTCCGCTTAAGTCGTGATCGGCGTAGAACATTACTTTTGCCGCCAGTAATCAACAATAAGACAATTAGCATCGTAGATTTTCTTTTATTTTGAATCAATGTTACGGACGAAAAATATACGCATATTTAAGCAACATATTTTTTATATTTACTTTTAAATTTGAAGTTTCGTAGTGAATTAAATATAAGGGATTCGTCTTTAGTATTTAAAAGGATTACACGTTACTGAATACGTTTACTAAAAATTTTGTTAAGTAAAAATAGTGAAGTATATTTTCGTAAATTTTGGCCTGGAAAGGAGAGGCTGTTGTAATAAACACGTGCCAATTATTAGCACACACATCGTAAAGTTTTATCTCTTCTCGTTTTTAACAAGACAAGATATAAAGTCTGATACTCGCTATTTTTCGTAAACAGCTACCATTTTTATATAAAAATTATGGGGATAATATATAATAAAATATAAGATATTGTCTTAAAACTTGTTAGAATAATTGAATATAAATATAGAAAAGAAGGGAAAATATATCCCTTACTAAAACATATCATGTTACACTGCAATCTTTACGAATTCCAAAAGGTTTAGTTTGTCCTTCTAATCCGACTTTTAAGAGACCCAGATTCTTCCATTTTGCCGCCTTGCGAGAGTTTTATCGCTTCGCGCTTTTATCAGGACAAGACATAAAGCTCAATAAATAGGTCCGTGTCACCAGCCAAGGAGTAACTTTAGAGCTAATTCTATATAACTTTATCGACTTTAAAAAAAAGACCGATAGGTTTTATTCAATGGAGTTTATACACAAGTTAGAAGAGTAAAATTAATCAATAGAATATTTTTTTCTCTAGAAAGACATATGAATGCCATATTTACACTTTTAGTATTAGAAAGGAAGTTAACCAGGTTCATAAGGTTTTAACATCATTATACAACTAAAACATAACCCGTTTAAGGATCTCGATAAATAAAAGGAAAGTCCCTCCTGTGAAGAAGTAAAAAATTTCTCATACATAAAAAATAATAAAACCCATAGGGAGAATTGTGCAAGAAACAACATTTTAAAAGCTATGAGTAATTACTCACTGACCTTCCTGTCTGCTTTCAAAACGAAAATACCAGTGGAATAGGCCAATCATTCCCATTTTAGCAGCAAGCTGACTATTAAAAATCGCCTAATACAATCAATCTCTCAGAAGTGATAGGCTCCTGATGCCAATATACATAGAACAAACTGAAGATTCTTATCAATGTTTGCAAATTAATGAAGTGGGAATTAATCGCCACATGACTTTCTTAGACTCTATAAAAGGCTTCAATTCTGTCAATAGCTATTTATTTTAATAAAAATACTGAAAAAAGAAGTCAGTGAAAAATTACAAATATGATGTAGTGAGATAGGAAGAATTCATTTTCTTCAAACAGTTTATACCAATGTATAAGTCGAATTTCAGGAAAATAAGCAAATGGAATTAGTTTTAATCAGGTTCGATTATCTTGAGAAATTGCAATTTATCTGATAGTCAAATAAAAATTCTAGATCAAGACCGCTAAGATAGATACATCAATAACATTGCAGTGGGGCAAGTAGAAGAGTAGGGACAAAAGACAAAATTACTTTCTTCCTCACCAAATATATCACCAAATATGCTCTTCAAAGTCAGTTAAAAAATACATACTGTGTAATTTTAGTACTATGATATGTAATGTTAATGCATATTGCCTATAATATTTGTCAAAAATTAATTATATTTATTTACATGGATTATTGCCAATAAAGCAAATTAACAATTTTTTCCATACAGGGTGTTACAAATGTTATAGAAGCTCTTCCTGTTCGTGTTTCAGGATTTCTAGTGTCTATTAATCACAAGTTAAATTATTCAACCCCTTATTAACAAGGGACTTAGTCGTGATTTTGTTTTGCAAAAGGTGCAAAAGGCATCAAAGAAATATTGATTTATCATCCTTTCTATTTTAGTTGACTACACAGTTTTAGTTTTTGAAAATCCAGCGGAAAGATGAGTGGTCTAATACTTTAGGTTGTGCAGAAAGGAAGTTAGTTTATCATGAAGAGACACGTCGTCAAACACCAGAAGAAGAGACTCAAAAGGTTAATACGTAAGATCGCAGGAATGCTGAGCACAAGCAAATCCAACCTAGAACCGTGAAAAGTACCATCATAAATGATAAGAAGTATTTATTTTGAGAGGAGTTAATAAGTTAATAGTTATATGTTGTCCATTAAAATCAGACATGGAAAAATATAATTTGGACTTATTCAAAGATAATTTTAGGTAACTAAAAACTCAGAAAATATCGGAGGAGACAAATTTAGGCAGAAGAGCACATACGGACGAAAGATAGCAGGTTCTGAGGAATTTCGCATTTTTTCTACCAAATTTTATGAAAAAAATTAATAGATAGACAAAATGGAGCGGCTTCAATAAAGAAGGCGTGTCATACTCTCCTCGAACTCTAAGTAAGAAGGTCAAAATATCGTAAAAATCTTAATTTAACAAAAAATAATGTGAATCATGCTGAAACCAAGCGGAATGTGTTGTCTTTTCTTTCTATCTATGGAGTCTACCTAATTCAACCAAATTTAAAAACATCAGAACAGAGAAATTTTATACTAATTTAAAAGAAACTAAACGAGGTTAAATACTCTGTCTGACATTTATCCCTATATTAAAGACTGCTAGAATAATTGATCTAATAGCTCCATTAAAGTGAAGAAATCACACCCCCATCTCATAAATCCAAACCCAGCAAGAACAAATTTGTTCCTAATAATGGGAATAAGTTCTTTATGGTGACTTGGCTGCCAAACCCAAACCCCACTTCTCGTCAGACCACCGTAATGTTAAGTCCTTTTCTACCGAACCTCCTGCTTCGTCGTTCTCCAGGAGGACCATACTGTACTATTCCCGTGGAGTTCCTGGCCATATGAGGTCTAACTGCCCTCAAAACTCTCAATTTAGAAGCACCCCTCCTTCTCACCAGGTACACCAGGTTAGTGCCACTTTTATGCTCCGACTGTCGCAAAATGAAGCTGCCCTCTTCTTCGAACATGCCGAATACTGCTGGATACCAAGTAAACTTTTTGTTAGATAAAAGTACCCCTGGGGCCCACCAATTTGAATCTGGAGCAGTGAATGGGTGCCGGATCTCGTCCCTCGTCCGTGATACTGGGTGCACGTGCATTGTTGTATCTGATGCATTACTCCCCCTCTGGCTCCGGACCACGATAAGTTTGCCGTAGAGCATTATTACTTGGGGCGCACCAATAAATTCTCTATTGTTCGCTGCCACATTACGTGCGCGTATTTTACTGGTTTGGCTGAATTCGTGGCAGCCCTTATCAAGTTTTGCTTTGTTCTAGTTGGTCAGTTCCCCGGAGTTTCTTCCGCCCCCGTGGTTCGACCCGTTACTACCCATCCCCGTGCAGAGAAGGAACTGAAAGCCCTTACACATCTAGAATCCCTGTGTGCTCGGGAATTCCAGAGTGCGATGGCCCATGAATTTGCCAAAAGCCAGAGAGAATGCGAATCTCTTCGCGCTTTGGGGATTCAAAGCCTAAAATAAAACACGCGAAACCGTCAGAGAGATTAAGGTGATTTTCTTCCTCGTCAAGGACCACCTCTTCTATCGAGTGTGAACCGAGGAAAACGACACCGCTAACGGCACACTATGTATATCCCGTTCCCACATCCCTCAAATCCTGCAAACGGCTCATGATAGCTATTTGACAGTCATTTTAGACACATGAAAACCGCTCAGAGGATTTTCAAATATTTTTATTGGCATGGCGCGACGAACGAAATTCTGCAATATTGTCGTTCGTGCAACATTTGCCAGAAGACAGCAATAAAAGGATGAGTCAGACCTGCGTCTTTGCAGAAGAGACCGCTAAACTCTGAAACTTCTCACAGGTGGCTATCGACCTGATCGGACCGATCAAACCCCCTTCGAGCGAAGGCCATAGTTACGTTTTAACGCTGGTCGACTTTGCCACTCGATTCCCCAAGGTTATGCCACTTAAGAAAATCGATAGCATCTCCTGCGCCGCAGCCCTTATTTCCATCTTTTCTCGTGTAGGCCTGCCCAAAAGAAATCCTTTCGGATCGTGGTCGTCAATTCACCTCCGAATTAATGGAGTACGTTGGTAAATTATTGATGATGAAGCCCCAGTTTACCACTCCCTTTCACCCGAGTGGGATTAGAATGGGCGAAAGGCTAAATGGAAGCCTCAAGGCCATTCTCAGGAAGTTATGCGCAGGTCAGCCCACTGAATGGCACCCCTTCCTTCCGGTATTCCTCTTTGCCTACCGTGAGATTCCGCATCGGACTTTAGGTTTCGCCCCCTTTGAACTTTTATATGGTAGAAACGTCAGAGGCCCACTGAGTATCCTAAAGTAACTTTATTGCAATCAGAAATTGGATCCAAATATCTAGACTTCTTACTTGTATCTACTGGATTTGAGAAGGAGGCAAGAGAAGGGCGCCGAAATTGCGTCTCAGAATTCCGACGTCAATTTTGACAAGTATAAGACATCCTTCATTGCAAATCCAAAGAAATTAAATTTAACACAGGAGAAGAAGTTTTGCTTTTCTTTCCCACGGACAGCAATAAATTGTTGAGCCAGGGGAAGGGCCCCTACCCTATAGTCGAGAAGCATGGACCCGTCGATCACCTTATTGAAACCCCCTCTGAAAGAAAGCTCTTGCATATTAATATGCTCAAGCTGTACAACCGGCGCGCGAGCATCACCAGATAGTTTCAATCGACGAAGAATCCCCCATGGAATCTGGTTACTCCCTGGACCCTTTTGCGTAATCCAAGTCGCCTGCTTGGAGTAAGACAAGGAATACCCGTTGTATGTCTTGCCCTACTTTAATAAATCCCCACCCTCGGAAATTAAGATATGAGACCAGTTATTATCCCGCCAAAAGGATCAATGCAAGCGCACCTGAGTCGTTTTGTTGTCGTCATCACTGAGATCCCTGAAACCCATCCATTCCAAACCTTACCCCCTGCCTTTTTACCTCCGTTAGAGTTCCATAATTAAGTGGATAAACTTTAAGGTTGCAGATCATCGAACCTTCGGAGTCGAGTTACTGTTCTTCGGTTGTCATGATAAAGAAGGCCGATGGTTCTTATCGAATGTCTATCAATTTTAGAAAACTAAATTCATTTACCGTATTCGATGCTGAACTAATCCCCACCATATATCAGAACCTCCACCTTTTTGAGAAGGCTAAGTTGCTTTCCCCACTGAGAAGGGCCTTATGCAGTTTCGGCGGCTCCCTTTTGGTCTGGTGACGGCTTACAGCAATTATAACCGGATGATGAGTTGGATTTTATAAGGCTTACCCAACGTCATCTTCTATTTCGATAATGTTTATGTGGCCACCGAAGATTGGGATCAACACTTGACTACTCTTCTAGCCCTTCTGTATCGACTCCGGGAACACAATTTGACAATTGGCTCCGGCAAGTACCACTTCGCTTTTGGCACTATCAATTACTTCGGCTTCCAAATCGGGAATTATTGATTAGCCCGCCAGCAAGAAGAGATCCGGGCCATCGTTGACATGCCGTTGCCCCCTAATAAAAAGCAGCTGCGATCCTTCATAGGCTCTGCATCGTTCTATCGTCGCTTCATACCCAACTCTGCGACTGTTTCCGCCACTCTGCGAGCTATTAAAGAAGAAGGCCCCCGAACGCCTCGAGTGGACTCCCCTCTCAACTCACAGCTTCAACAAACTAAAAGAGAAGTCGGCATCCGCACCTATCCTCCGCTTCCCTAACTCGGACAAACTGTTTGGCATTCGCACCAACGCGAGTAATGACGGTATAGGATATGTCCTCCTCCAGTATGAGGATAACGGTGAAAGTTTTCCTATCGCTTACGAAAGCAGAAATTTACTCGCGCATTAGAAAAATTATGCGGTAATTGAGAGAGAAGCCTCGCTATCATTTGGGGAATCTGTAAATTCAAATTCAGAATGAATTTATCAGGCAAAGAATTTGTAGTGGAAATGGACCACAAGCCCCTATCATACCTACGTAACTTCAAGCATAATAAAGCTCTTTTGATGCGTTGAAGCTTGTTTCTAAAGGAATTCCAATTCCGCATTTTGTACTTAAAAGCCACTGATAGTTTAAGTAGGAACCCGTCAGATGCTTCTCCAAACTAATTCCGAGCCATTTTAATCTATGTATTAATTTGGTTCATAAAATAAATTTGTATATTTAACCATATAATAAGAAAACACGTATCCTTTATGCATATATTTGTTTGTTTGTTTATATGTGTACATTGAATTCCTTTTACATCCTTAATTTCTTTCTTTATGTTTTGTATAATCGTAGGATAACTCGCCGTCGGGCCATTGAGCCACACTTAATGGTATCATAGAGGAAAAATATCCTTCGGCAACCATGCCATAACATTGTATAAACTTGTCTATGTGTATGGTATAACACCCCGCCCCCTCCTTAGCTCCACTATTTTGTACTTTGGCTCCATTTTGAAAATATGTACAAGGTATTCTTAACCTTATCCGCTATTGTCATGCGACTTTAAGTTGTATTCCTCCCCCATTTAATCATTCTCCGATGTCACTTCTTTCCCTGAGGTTCCATTTGGGGATGAAGGAGTGTCAGAGATCTGCGTTTACCCACTCGTAAACGCAGAAAGGGTTAACTTGACCTTATTCTTCGACAAAGTCAATCGTGCATAATATAGCAAAGCAACACATTGAAGTCAATCCTGCATAATTTAGCAAAGCATCACATTGGGGTAAACCAAGATTCGTTGAGTAGAGTATCGCACTTAGGTTAGGCATAAATTCATCAAAATATTTAGGAGGTTTGACAGATATGCCTAATACTTGTTGTAGTTTCAAAATCGAATAATTTATTGTATAAACTTGGGTAGTTTACCTTTCTCAATCCAAAGTTTTCCATGTTTGTTGATCCAAAGATTTAAGTATTTTTGTTACAAATGTTTTGGTGTCTCTATCAAATATTTTTTATGCATCTCGCTACAAATTTGTTCTTGCTTCTCCTTCCAAATTTATACTTTTTCTTGCTTCACATTTTAAAAAAAATTGTGTTACTTATTTCGATCTCAGATTTACAGATTTCGTCTCCACATTTACAGCGCACAATGCGCCGATTTTTCCATATCTCCTTAGCCAGGGTAGTACCTTTTGTAAACTTACAAGTAACCACTTTAGAAATAGCGCATCTTGCTTGCACAACACCACATGGACTGACTTTTATTCCCTCTAACTCTAAACGTTTCCACTTTACCCCTTTTTGCTTCTTTCCTTATACTTTTTTACATATGTATTATCTTGATCCGCTGATGAAGTCTCAGACTCGTTGTTACTCACCTTCGTAAATTCATGCATTACGTCGTTCTTAAGTGGAAAGAGGATTTATGAGAAGCAATTATCCTTATAGTGCCCAAATCAATTCCATATCTTACCTCTAACGCACCTGTTAATGGATGTCAGGTAAAGTATGGTCACCATTGCCGCGGATGGCATCTGGGGAATCACAGGCCATATGTGTTCCACACATTTTGATTTTCTCTAGCTCCTTCCATACCTTTCAGCAGTACGAGTGGAAGTCCCGTGTATGATGGTGCAAGTCTACTAAGTAAACAAACTATTAATATATCCAAATTTGTCCATGTTTGTTTAGAGGTGGATTTGAATTTTATTTAATATATGGTATAATAAGTAAAAGAGAGAAATGTGTGCAAAATTCGAAAGAAAGTGTGCACAAAAAACTCTCAAATAAGTCAATTCTCTGTTCTAGAGGAGTTGTTGAACCCCGAACCTAAATAGTCTTTTATAAAAGCAATTATCTTGAAGTCTATTAGAGTGGTAACAGCAGGTGCGGAAGAGTTTTAGTCAATGAAGAAGTGCGAAAAAATTAATAAGACTAAAATTATATTTGCCTTAGTAGCCATTTAGAAAAAGAATTTGGGGCTATTTTTAGGAGTGAACATCTGCGAAAGTGCAAAAGACGAAGAATGAAGGAAACGCCTTGGGGTGATACTATTATTGCACTTCCCAATCCTCATTAGCCAAAAATGACGTTGTCTTTTTAATCATCTCGGTAAAAAACATAAAAGTTAATCTTTTGACATTCACATATTCCCCCCCAATGACTTTATTTTAATGACAATCATCATTACAGACTTCCTGACAGTTTAATCTATGTTCAATCCGTCAGAATCCACGCAAGTGTATCATCACCTGTACCAGGAAACACTTTCTTGCAAGTCTTCACAAAATCGTTCCCTTTTTACCTTCGGGACTCAAATAATCCAGTTTATTGTTATTAAAAATATTTTTAGGCACCTTAATAACTAAAATTTGTACTTTCATTCTTGGACAAGAATCACCATCATAAAACATTTTGATCAATCACGTCACTAATATCTCTTCTGCACTTCATATATTTTGGCTCAATTCATTTCAAATTCCATTCACTTTTTAGCCATCCAGAGAAGTGTAAATTAAACAGTTGTTCATCCTAAAGAGCATATTCTCACCTCAAATTAATTTTTCATTCATAAAATTCAATTAATTTTGGTCAGCTTCTACATCTACAAGAGTTCTGTATTGAAAATAGAATTCTACTTTCTTTCCTTAATTTGTCTATTTATTGATCCTTTTTTCACAATTTTCCATCGCCAACAGTTTTAAATCAACTATTCTCTTTTTGGTTATTGCTTCTTTCGCTTAGGGGTCAACTATTCATTTGAACTTATTTCCCACATAGTTAAAATGAGATAAATTCCCTGAGCTATTTAGACAAATTTAACCAAGATCATTGTTTCATTAAAAGAAAAATACAGTTCTTTCTTAGAGCAAATGTAGTTTATATTCCTTATTCTGTTAAGTTTAACTCGCATATTATCCAAATTATCGAAAATAATAAATCGTAATTGAGAATAAAACAAAATGATTAAACGACACTTCAAATCACCTATCAAAACTTTCTCGCCCTCCTTACTAATATCAGTGCAAAATGAGACAAATGCAAACACGCTGATGAAATTGCTTTCACAAAAAATATATATCATTCTTTCGTGATTTTCTTTATATTTACAATTCTAACATAAAATTATATATAAGCCACTTCTTACGCAGCACAATTGAACTAAAATCTAATTTCAATACAAGAGAGAGGGAACAAAATACCTTTTATTATACATATGAGTTTTTATAGACTAGAGTTTTTTTGTGGGCTTTGTTATTCTTGGCTCCAAAATAGGCCCGAATACACTTGCTTATTGATTGAGGGTTAGTAGAACATCACAGTTGTCCTTACAACTAACACGAATGAAAGATATCGTTAATGATCTCAGGTTCCTTTAATTACATAGTGTTTTGCAAAAGTTTGGTTACACTCATTTTTTGATCTTTCGAGTGGATTAAGTGAGTGATAGAAAAGGTTCCGACAAACAAACTTAAAGTTTTACTTTTCTATCATGTATCATTAAAACGTTTTTGATATTGTGACAGGTGTGCCGAGATGGAAGTGAACGGATAAGAGATCTCTACCTTCCTGCGCGCGGGTCACAACAAATCCTAATGATCGACCTCGTCTAGTCTAAAATCAAATTGTTAACGATTTAGCTATGGAAATGCTTTCAAAATTGCTCCAAGATAAAAATGATTGCGCTCGCGAAAATAATAACATCAAAGTGGCCACAGTGTCCAAGGCATTCAAATAATTGAGTGGCAAGAGCTTGAGGTACGTGGAAAAGCCTCGGCGCATCGACGTTTTTCGAGAACAACTTCAGGAGCACTATCGCGTTTCCTTCTCAAGTACTTGAACACTCGTAGCATTTTAATTCTCATTTTATCTGATGAAAATAAATTCACGGTCGATCTGCGTATTAAGCTTCGTCCAAACGTCTATGACATCCCATAAGTTTCCACACAGTAAGCACATAGCTTTTGTAATGATGCACGGCGCTGATGCTTCGAATGGAGAGAAAATGCCATCGCTGTTGTTTACGGCCGGTTACAGACTTACTGCAGCCGTTTACATGGACATCTTGGCTACCTAAATCCTACTGGGGGTTAGAAAGATCACGAAGAACTGGAAATAAGTTTTTTAGGAGGAAGGTGACACGGACCACACGGCCAAGGCCTTTCGAGTGTGATTGGGGTCGAACATGAAAGTTTGATTGAAAGGCTTTTGCCGTCGTAGTCGCACGAGCTTAATCCCATCGATTACAATGTGTAAGAGCATATCGAATGCAGGCATGCGATCTCCGCCACAGCAACATCGATGAGATTAAGTCCTCCTTCAACCTTTTCTCATCCGCTATGAGAGAAGACTTAGTCTGCCACGTGTATGCCTACTTAGGGTCTCGCCACGAGCGTATGCTGGTCGCTGAGGGCGGCCACATTGAATAATATTACAATTTTAAACACATATTCATATGATAAAACAATAAAAACGTGTCTAACTCTTTTAAACTATCATTGTGTACTTTGTTGAGAACGTCGTAACGAGTGTAAAAGGAGTCGTAAAATACCCGGTAATGATCCATATCAGTCTACTTTAACTCCAAATGTAAGAATATAAAAAAATATTCGCGTGAAAATAAAAAAAGAAGCTTCAGCACAAAAAAGAGAATAGGTATGATTCCAAACGCTGAAATTTGGTAGAGCCTGGATTTATTTAAGAAAGATTCCATGCCTTGGGATTTTATATACATAGCTAATGATAAATGGGACAAGGGAAAACCTTCCATGGTTCATGTTAGGTTCATGAGGGATGCAATAAAACAAATTCAAGAGTTTTATCGAAAAAAGAATACTAGAATGTATGAGTACTTTAACCCAAATCCTATTAATCTGAAGATTAGAAAAGTAATTATTCAAGAACAAAACCCTTTGTTCACTGCATCGTCGCACATTTGATTGGTGCTGCTTTAGCCGGAGTCTTTTAATTGGACAATCGAGGTAGATTTCAATGAGATCTCAAAATTGAAATATTTCTATAATACCTTCTTATTTGGGGGTAGTGAGAGGATTTGACAAATTGATGTTAAACATTATGTAGAGACATGTTTGACAAGCTGAATGACAAGACGGATCTACTATAAAAATGATTCTGGAAAAGAAAAATAGGAATTTTTTCGGCTGAAAAACTTTCCATGTGCTACTCTAATCAAATTAAGATTCTCTGCAACTTGTCGTAGAATAAACAACAGGCATATACGTACTTCTGCCTGAAATGCGTGCACGCTCAAGGTCAAACGAGTGACCTTGACTCAACTCTGGTCACGACAGAGATGTGCGATAGAAATGGGGGAAGGTGAGACCCTCCTCTCCTGAAAGAGTACGAAGGATTTAAATACAAACGATAGAGTGTAGTTTACCGTTATTAAACTAATGAAGGCTGCGGGCTATGAGGTGTATGAGAAAGTAGGAACAAAATAAACTTTAATATTTACACAGTATACACAATAAATAGTTTAAAATAGAATAATGGCAATGGATACTCGATGTTTACAATAATCGATCTAACATAACTACTCGGAGCGAACGCTACGAGAGGGGTGGAGAGGCTATATGAGCCGCTCTACGTACGCACACATGGATGACTGGCAAGGAAGCCACAGATGATTCGTCTCAGCCTAGCCTGGGTTCGCGTCTTTAAGTGATAAAACGGCGATCAGGTGTTTATTCGAGGGACTTTAACCACGAGGAGTTTAATCTCTAGTAGTAACACTAACTGGTGGAGTATTCGTGCCAAACGAAATATACCGAAACCAAAAATGGACCAATTGACTGGGGCTCAGATCCTTTGATATAATTCTATCCTTCGGCTCGCAGGGAAATGGAGCGTGATCGAGAATGACGTGTTTCGTTGTAAAAGGCAGGCCTATACTGTCGATGCCCAATTGGGACTAACAATATATAGAGAGCAGCCGGAATCGTTACTGCCTCCGCCAAGAGTAAAGGGAGACCTCTTTTTGGACCAACACAGCGCTTGAGGGATGGGAAATACTCCCGTGGGGGTTTCTTGATAAGGCACCGAGAGGCAACAGAGGCGCGCGTTTAAAATTCTAATTTCTCGCTTATCGCAGAAAGCAGTTTGATATTCTGGTGGTTTCCACGGTCCTCGATTACGTTGACTGACCTCGTTGCTAACCTCGTGATTTCGATGGGGCACATGAGAGCAAGGAATCTCTATTCTCGACACAACTTTTTAACACTTTTGTATGTAATGTAAAATGCAAATTGTTAAAAAGGCGCATAAAATTTTTCGGGGATTGCTAAAGTAATTTAAAATTCTTTATGGGAAAATCTCTCACCTTATTTTACCCTTTCAACACTCGTTTATCACGCTCCATCTGTTTCTACGTAGTACCCGCGACTGGTCAAATTCCGCTTCACCCACAGTAAAGCAGGCGATAAAAGACATGAAAGACCGAATAAAGTTACCCAATTGTAATATCAACCATTTTATGTACTTCTGTAATTATAACTCAAAGCTAACAAAGAAAGTTGCCGGTAATCACACGAGAGTGATAAATTAATACATTCATAACAGAGGGAGAGTCAGAATCATAAGAGAGAGATAGAAATAATGAACAGAATCATAGAAATATAGAGCCACAGATCCAAGAGAGAAAGGCCATAGGGTCACATGAGAGAAAGAAATAAAGACATAGAATTACAAGAAAGAATAACAAAGTGAGGAAAATACAGACTCGCAAGATAGAGAAAAATAGAATGACAAAAATTTAGTTGCCTAAAAAATAAGAAAGAGAGATATAGAGACCCATAGAATTACAAGAGAGGGAGACATAGAATTATAAGTGAGAGAAAGACATAGATCATAAGAAAGAACAAAATAAAAATCACAAAAGTTAGTACCATATAATCACAAGAAAGAAAGAGACAGTATCACAACAGAGAGAGTCAGAGAATCAGAAATAGTGATCTAGTAGATTCAAAAGAATTTACCATAGATTCACCACCGCAAGATATAAATAAAGAATTACAAGAGAGAAAGATCTACAGAATTCCACGAGAGGGAATGATAGAATCACAAGTGACGGAGACATATAATCATCAGAGAGGGAAATAGAATAAAAAAGGGAATCATAAAATTACAAAAAAGAGAGAACCATAGAATCACAAGTGAGAGAGAGAGCCATAAAATTACACGAGAGGGAGCCATATAATCAGAAGTAATAGAAAGACATAGAATCACATGAAAGAGAGAGACTCATAAAACCTCTTGTGTAAGAGAGGAACAGAATCACAAAAATAGCCATATATTCACAAGCTAGAGAGAGATAAAGAGAGAGATGTTCATAAAATCACGGGAGTGGACGAATCAAAGAGTTGTAGGGGTGCGAAAATGTATCCGAGGAAAATTCCTTCCAACTCGATAATATAAATAGCCCATTAAATTGCCAACTCAAAACGGACTAAGCCGTGGCGTAATGGCTAGAGTGTTGGCGTTTAAATCTACCAGTACCGCGTTGGAAACTCAAAAGTCCACAACCTTTTATGAAGAAATCTCAAAAAGAAAACGAAAAGTCAAGTAAAACGGAAGAAGGACTAACCTAACAAGAAGACTCAAAATAAATGGATCGCCACAAGATAAATGCAATAAAATGAAGATGCATCAAGAAAGGAAGGATACGAAGATCAAGAACCAACCCAGCCAAGAAGAATACCTAAGTCCAGATAAAGGGAAGAGAAATAACCGAAGGGGCAACTTGAATAAATAAGGAAATTGAGTCAAGTAGAAGATTATAGATAAATAAAATAAAGTATAATAAGAATATGCCCCCTCCCCATAACTGGTGACCCACAAAGGCCGAACAATCTTCTGATCTTCGTTACAACTGCACCTGCCCTCCTACTAGAGTTTAAGAAAAAGTGCTGCTGGGAACTTCGGAGATCCGGGAAGGAGATGCCCTTACTCATTGATTCATTGATTACAGACAAGACTTCGTTCGCTCTCCTCGATCCCACTCAATTAGCTCCACTCATCATGCAGACTCGGAGGTCGTAGGAGGGAGAGCTACTAGTAACTCCTCGATTAAGAAATCCAAGACTAGTCTCTCCCTAATCCTCAAATTCGCTCTACTTTCTAGAAAGGGGCCTGTGTAGGGGTGCAAAAATGTATCAGAGAAAGATTCCTTCCACCTCGATAATATAAATAGCCCATTAAATTACCAACTCGAAATGGACTAAGCCGTGGCGTAATGGCCAGAGTGTTGGCGTTTAAATCTACCGGTACCGCGTTCGAAACTCAAAAGTCCACAACCTTTTATGAAGAAATCTCCAGAAAAAAACGGAAATCAAGGAAAACGCTTCAAGGACTAAATCAATTAGAATCAAGAAGACTCAAGATAAATGGATTGCCTCAAAAAAGAAAAACGAAAGAAAGCGATTTCAAGGACTAACTTATCAAATCATCAAGAATCAAAAAGGAATCATCAACTCAAGATAATTGGAATAAAATCACGATGCATCAAGAAAGGAAGGATACGAAGATCAAGAACCAGCCCAGCCAAGAAGAATATTTAAGTCAAGAAAAAGTGAAGACAAATGTTTGAAGCGGCAATTTAAAGAAAAAAGGAATTTCAGTCAACAAAGAAGTAAAAGATTCGATAAAGAGAAAAAGCAAGAATAATATGGATAAATAAATAAAAGTTATAAAAAAAAATGCCCCTCCCCATAGAGCCACAATAGATAGCGATAGCTCAAAGTTCACGAGAGAAACAGATAATCACTTAAAATAGAGAGAGAGAAATAGATTTAGAAGAATAAGAGAGCCATAAATTTCCAACTTAGAGCGACCCATAGAACCACAAGAGAGAGAGAGAGGTCCACCTAATCACAATATAGAGAGAGCCATAGAGCCACAGAAGGGTAGAGCCCAAAATCCAAAGAGAAAGAACCATTGAATCACATGAGAGAGAAATATAGAAATAAAGACAATCAAAGAATCATAGAATCACAAGTGTGAGTGAAACATAGAATGACAAGAGAGGGAATCATATAGTCACAAATGAAAAAGATAGAAAATAGATAGAGAGAGAAATACATTCGCAACAAGAGAGAGCCATATTATCAAAGGATTGAGAGAGCAAAATAATCACAAGTGGTAAAGTCATAGAATGGCCAGAAAGGGAGCGCAAATAATCACATGAGAGTCATTTACTCACAAGACAGTAAAAAATAGAAGATAAGGAGAGAGATGCAAAGAATAAAATGAAAGAGATATCCATATTATTATTTACCATGGTGTGAGCCATAGAATCACAAGAGCAGGGAGAGACATAGAATAACAGGTAAGAAAGAATGTCATCGAATCGCATGCAAGTGAGATACATAAAATCACAAAAGAGAGAGCCATGTATTCACAAGAGAGATGGATATAGTGATATAGAATATATATAGAGAGAGAACGAGAGAGAGCCAGAGAGTCATGAGAAGGGAAAGTAATAAAATCAAAAGAGAATAACTTTTAGAATCTCAAGTGAGAGATAAGAATAAAATCATATAAGAGAGATATATAATCACAAGAGAGAGAAAGTCATAATTAGAAGTGAGAGTGTGAAATAAAAAAAAACATATATTGACATCAAAGAGTACCATAAGGAGTTACAAGGAGTAGTAGTACCTCAAAGGACATTGCTGAACATACCATGGAAGTACTATTTTAGGAAGTCCATAACCTATAATTATAGCATAAGAGAAAGCGTAGCATAGATGAAGTCTCTCTCCACCCGCTTTTGCTGGCTATAAGGGAAAAAGATACCTGGTGTGCTGCGAAAAAGAACAAAATCAGCAAATTTTTATAGAAAAATTGAACCCTATCTACTTGCTTCTAAACTATATGGATACTATAATATATACCAAGTTGGCACCATCCAGGTCAAGTCGTGGATTATCTCAAGTCGAGATTTAAACTGTTCGACTAAGGAGCTTTTCACCATTTCTGGCATTAACGGTTCCGCGTTCCGCAGATTTTGTACAAAAAGAAGTTTCCGCAACTACTAGTATGGAATTGCGGTAATTGCAGCTTGTAACCGTGGTTGTGTGTAGCATTTGGGTTTAACGTGAACAGCACCCTATTATCTACTTTAGTGAGAACATCCAGAATGATTACTTTTATGCCTAAGGCAAGAGATTAATTTTGTGGTTATGGCCTTATACCCTTTTCAGCCATCCAATTTCCTTCCTTTGAGTTGGGGACCAGCATTGAACGGTGTATTCAAGGTATGACCAGAATAGAGAGTTTTAAAAGGCGAGAACGATCAGCTTATTTCCGAAGGGTAAATGTTTCAACCTGGAGGCGCTGTTTTGAGAACTTCAGTTGCTGCTAATTAGCATTACTAAATCTTTCTCAAGGTCGGTGGTATCTCGGTGTTTGCCTAGCAAGGAGGTGTTTTCTCGAGGGTTAGCATAACCGATGTGCATTACCTTGCACTTGTCGACGTTAAATGTCATCTGTCACTTCTCTTACCACTCACCTATTTTGCAAGCTTTCCACTCCTCCTCACGAGCTCACACTACCTTCTAACTTGCTATTGTCGGCTAACTTGGCTATCGAGCATAGTATTCCCTCGTCTTTCTCATTGATGTAGACTAGTGTTCGGGGAAAAGAGGTAAATTACACCAAATGGGGTAATTTACAAAAAATGGGAGGTAATGGATGTGCTATGGATGTGGATGTGGTAAGTGAGGGAAACGAATATGAAAGTTGGTAAAATCTGGCAACATTTCTCCTAATTAAGTGGCATTTTGCCATGTTTTGAACATGCCTCTTTCACAGTAGTTGATGAATTAGTAGATCTGATCAACTGTTATAATAGTTATTTACATAAGGTGAGTTATGATATAATCTATAATATTTACGTTTCTGTACAGAATTTTCGGATTAAAATTCAAAAAAGTTAAATAAATAAATATAAGATTAGTTTAGACTTTAGGATATTTTAGTTTATTTGTAAGGGGCTTAATTGTCCCATCAGCTGTTTAGTTACCATTTCTCACATTTTTAGAGGTAACTATTATATTTTTTTCATTTATTTATTTATTTTTATTTTAATGAATTATTTTATATTAAAAGTAAGTTTTTTAACGAGTTTAACTCTATTTGAGAAGATTTCATGCAGCCCATACAGATGTAGTGCTCAATCTTTTTAAGTATTATTGTTTGAATTTTTATGGTTGTAAGTTGTGGTTATGTTATTTTGAAGTTTTAATTTAAACTCTTAAATTCGTCGCTAAATAATTTTTTATTTTTCAAAAATATAAGTCAAAATAACTTAAAATGTGATAGATTTGTCTTTCATTTTCAGATGGCATCAGCAAGGAAAAGAACATATCAGGCAGAGTTCATTAATTATGGCTTCACAGAAATAGAGGACCAAGGACAAATGAAACCTCAATGTGTCGTCTATATGAAAGTACTGACTGCAGAGTCTCTCAAAAAGAATCAACTGAAGAAACACTTGGACAAGGTTCATTTACATTTGTCTTGCAAACCACGGGAATACTTTGAGAATATGGAAAAAATAGTCAAAGGACAGAGATTGGAAAATAACAAGAGTGCAACGTTTGACCAACGTTCAGCAGCAATAGCTAGTTCTTAAGTGGCATGGTTGGTTGCCCGAAACAAGAAACCACATACTATTGGTAAAGACTTAATCAAACTGGCGGCTGTGAAAATGGCAGAAATATTGTGTGGGCAGAAAGTAGCTAAACAACTGAATACAGTGTCTTTGTCGGCAAGAGTTATTAAAGAAAGAATTTTCATCTTGGTAAAAAATGTGAAAGAACAAGTCATTTTTTCAGTAAAAAAGAGTAAAGAGTTTGCCATTCAACTTGATGAGACTACAGTTATCAGGGACAATTTGCAACTGATGGTATACGTTCGATACGGGAATTCTGATGAAATTGAAGAAGAAACGTTGCTACGAGTATGTTTTCTTCTTGAGTAGAGAAATCGTGGTATTGATGTATTCAATAAGGTTGATGCATAATTCCAAAAACAATGTGTTGATTTAAAGTGGGAAGATTGTATTGCAGTATCAGTTGATGGAGCTCCTGTCATGCTTGGTCACGTCACTGGTTTTGTGGCTTTGGCCAAACAACAGAATTCAAATATTCAGGTCATCCATTGTATGATACATCGCCAGGCATTAGTTGTGAAGGATTTGGAACCAGAAGTGGAAGCTGTGTTGAATGATGTAATTAAGATTGTCAATCTTGTAAAGGGGCATGCACTAAACACGAAGATGTTTTTTGATTTATGTGAGGATGGAGAGGCTGAATATTCAAACCTTCTTTTCCATGCGGAAGTGATGTGGCTTTCACGTGGAAATGTCCTAAGTAGAGTGTGGGCTCTTAAAATCGAACTTGAAATATTTCTGACTGATCAAAAAGACACACTTGCAGAGAAGTTTAGAAAAACAACCTGGCTAGCTCTTCTTGCATACTTAGCTGACATTTTGGGGCATGTAAATGCACTGAACAAGGAATTGCAAGGAAAGAAAATCAATCTCATCTTAACAAGGGAAAAAAAATTCAGCATTTGTATCAAAACTTCAGTATTGGAACCAAAAAGTAAATGCCAATAAGATTGCTGTCTTTCCAAATCTGGCCGAGTTTTTGAAAGAATGTGAAGACTGCAGTCTTATTAACATGAAGGAATCAGTTATAAGGCATCTTACCAAACTTAGGAATAGGTTATGTGACTACTTTCCAGAGCTTGATTCACATACTGTCAGCTAGGTTGTAAATCCCTTTAAATGTCAACTGGCTGATTTGCTTTAAGAGCCTGAAGGATTGGCAGAAGAGCTTATTGAACTGCGTTCCAACAGTGAAACAAGCAGGACATTTGAGACCGAGGATTCCCTCTCAAGTTTTTGGATGTCAAAAGCTGCACATTTGGAAGAACTAAAATGCTCCTACCTTTTCAAGAACCTATCTTTGCGAACAAGGTTTTTCTACCCTTGTAAATCTAAAAACAAAATACAGAAACCGGTTGGATCCTGAAGACAGCATCAAGATAGCAGTGACATCAAAAATCCCTGATATTGAAATTATTGTATCAAAAATGCAACAGTATCATTTTTCCAAAGCCTCGGGGAGCTGATATATTCAAGTTTTCAATATTTTTTTCATTAGTTTTATTTGTGTACCATTCTCATACCAGAAAGGGTAAACATTTTTTCTCCATAATAGTGGATTCAATAACATTTTCCTATTTTGTTTTTGTACGAATTTATAATACACGATAAAGACATAGCAATAATTTTGCTTGTGTGTTATGTAATGCTAAAAAGTTAGTTTTATTTCTGTTTATAAATATATAATTTCCTAAAAAATGTTCTTGTGTGCTATTTCTATGCCAAAAAGACGGACTTTTATTTCCTAATGATAGATGAAATAAAAAATTAAACATTATCCCAATATAAATTTTTTTGTGTCATTATTATCCATGATTTTTATAAATAAATTGGTTTGTCACCCAGTGTACTTCAAAGTCAGGGGTAAATTCATTTTACTACAAATTCTTTTGGAGTAACACCCAAAAAAGTTACCCGACCCCTGATGTAGACGATAAAGAATAAAGGCACAAGCACTGAGCCCTGAGGCATTACGCTACTAAACGGCGCCTATTGCGAGGTTACCTCGTTGATCTTCACCTGTTTCCTCCCTCCCGAGAACCAGTTTTCTATCTATTCGGCTACCCTGTCGGTAATGCCAGGGGCACGGACCTTGTTTATCAACCTGCGGCGTGGTACCTTATCGAAGGATTTTTGAAAATCTAGGTATAATATATTCACAGTTCGATTACGGCCATTGTAAGGAAATCGAAGTCAAAGAGAAATATTCCCTTAATTTTCCCCTTAAATTTCTTCCCCTACTCCGTTCTAAAAATCTAACTCCACGTGTAGTAACGTAAGAGTCCAAAGAAGCGGAGAGAGAAAGAAAGAATTGAAATATCCGCCAGCTGCCTCGCAGGTGCAGTTAATTAAGTTGAGCACGCTAAAAGCTTTAATCAAACCGTGAAAACTGTAATCTCCGTATTTTGGAGGCTGCTCGCCCAGTCTCCCTCCACATCGTTGGAGGCCATTAAGACCTGGGTTGGGTGACAAACGCTAATCCCTCTAGGGGGCAGAAGTCTTTTGCAGACGTATGTGCATTCCAGCGATTGAGCATCAAAAATGGCCGTCATATAAATATCCTGGGTTTTCGATTCTCTAGTATGATTGAGAACCCGTCGCCTTCGGGAGATTCGGTTATACCTCAAGATCGGATCTCATTCTGTCCAGAGCAAGCCTTGAATCATCTTCGCCCCTGAAGGATTAGCCGGGATTCCTCTCGTCTTATATGGACCCCCCCCCCCTTCAAGGATCTATAGTTTCCCGTGTAAGACTTCGTGCCGAACCGCCGCAGTCTTGATTTGGTGGTCGTCTTATGCCGCCCCCCCTTTATTTTCGTCACCCTCAGGATATTTGACCTGATCCATATCCATTGGCCTTTTCTATTCCTCGCGCCGACCTACTGAAGGATATTCACTCGAGGGCCACGTCCGCTGGCCTTCTCCCTTCCTCAAGCTGACCCCATTAAAGGAAAAAAGACCATTTGCTTTAATCTCACGATTATCGACCCACTTTGCGATATTTAAATATTCCCTCTATATAACTGGCCAGAAATATTCCATTTAAAAGTTGATTATGGAATAATTAACGTTCCTCGATTGCCCATTAATCTGTATTCTGTCAGAGACGTCCTTGATTCACCTTACCTATATTTCCCTGATGTATATATTATATATATGTTAACTAGTGTCTCATTAAAATTATATTTTTTGGTTTTCATTCTTTAAATATACCTTTGAACTGCAACTTGGTAAACTCAGTTAAACGCTATTGGCCCCTGTAGTAAATCGTACTCTTATACCTTATAACTAACGGATTACTTTTACGAAGCGAACGTACTTGTACGTACATTAGAGGATATATGCATGTATAACTCTATATATACATATTTTCTTGGTCTTTATCTCTTTCCCCCAACCAATATATATATATATATATATATATATATATATATATATATATATGTATATATATATATATATATATATATATATATATATATCGGTGTATATTCGGAGCAACTTCTCATAAATACTCGTACATGTTTTGTTAATGACCAGGTTGTATTTTGATTTTATCAATTTTATTTTGGAACGTTCCAACTGGCGAATGCAGTTTTTTGTATCTGGTTGGAGATTAATCTTCATTCAGGAGGTTCTTTTCAGCTAGGTGTTTAGCCAGTCTGCTGTTGAGGATTTTTTTTAAAACCTACCCAATGGTCTCCAGCAGTGAGATGGGTCTGTAGTTCATGTATTGGTTAGATGGTTTTCCCGGCTTGGGTATGAAGATCATTTTGGATGTATTCAGGCCATCCGGAAAGTATCCCATTGCTAGAGACGCATTGAACAGGTTCAGCAGTCTGGTCTTAAGTCTTTCCGGAGCTTTTTTAAAATGCCCGATGGTAATTTGGCTTAGCCCCGGGGCTTTTGACTTAAATGAGGAAATGGAATTCAATAGTGCTTCAGGTGATATTTTCTTACCATCCTGAGAGTTTCCCTGAAATCGATGGTAGCATAAGGTTCCGTAGGGGTCAAACCTCCCTTCTCTCCTCTCCATATACTCGAGAACCTGATCTTCGAAGCCTAGGTCAAAGTCTTCTTCTTTTTCCTCTAAGATTTTGAAGACATTCTCCCAGACTCCGCGGAACAGCTTCTCTTTCTCCTTAGGAGTGACCGCTTTAGTTCCTTCATGCCTGATTTCTGTTTGACCTGGGGTGCGAGCGTTTCCCTTTAGTTTGCTGATGGTCGTCCAAAAGGTCTTGGGGTTTCTCTTAGTGTCAAATATTTCTATTAGATTATTCCATTGGATACGGATTTCAGCTCCTAGCGTGAAATTCAGCTGGTTTCTCACGAGTTGAACGATTCGAAAATCCATGGGTCTAGTATAGCCAAGTTGAGAATGGTCTCGTAGACTTTGGAGAAACGATGCTGTAGCACCACTCTCTCTTGTGTAGGTTTGGTGGTCATGATTAATTTGTGTGAAGTTGTCGGGATAGCTATAGCATCGGCTTTAGATATGAGGTCGTTAATAGCAGTCAGTTCGTCATCCAGATCTTCTTCGGATGCGCCTTGTAATTCTGGGGTAACTTCTGGGAATGCTCTCCTGTACTCTTCCCATTTTGCATTCCAGAAGTCTTTTCTGGGGATGACTGGGACTGGGATAGGGGCTGTTGCAATGGTGATTAGTATTGGTAGATGATCGCTAGATGTTAGGGGTCCTGGCGTGACGCACCATCAAATCTTTCGCCGGTGCAGTTCTTCTGTACAACATTGTATCCAAAGATCTTGTGCTTGTCTAAATCTTTGACACTCGTTTCTGACAGCCGAAGAACATCTGGGTTTAGTTTCCTGTAGACATTATACAAGTGGTTTTTGTTTGTCTCCCATCCTTGCACATTGTGTGCCAGGATGGTTAGCCTATTTATATATGCTATCCCGTAACTCTTTATTATTCTTTGGCCGTTTGACGGCCAGATCTTAACTGCTTGTATAGTTCCGGGTCATATAGCCTGAAGTTCTCGTTGTAAAGTTTCGTTTTACACGCGAGTAAGGAGGCTCTAATTGTCTCCTCGGTGACTGGTGAGTCATAACACCATTTGATCTGCCCTTTTTTGACTCCGGCTGCCACCTCTTCAGTGGAGATCTCTTTTTTTGATATTCTAAGAGTTAAAAGCCAAGGTGAGTCTGATCTATCTGCCGTCAAGCACGAGTTCATCCTCTTTTTGTTCAGATTCAGTTGCCTGAACCTTAGGCTCCGCTTTGGTTTTCTTGGGCTTTTTGTGTTTGGGTGAGTTTGGTGCAGGTGCTGGGGCGTCAGTCTGGTGATGTTGAGCTGTTTCCTGTACAATGTCTTGGGGTTTAGCTGTATCATGAGTATTCGTTGTTTGTGCTTGATTTGTATTAATGAACGATGCGGGGAGGACTTTTTCGGATTGAGGGTTGTCCGGAAATTTGATCATCTCCATGTTGTTAGCTGCCAGCATTTTGTTCATTTCTGAGTTGAATGAACCAGGGCAAGCTAGATTAATGACGTGTGCATGTAGAATGCATGCCAGCATTTTAGTAGGGGTGTTGTCACTTAGTTGCAACACGATCTGAGGTTGAGACGGCGCTACGTACGATGGGGTTTGTTGTTTTGCGGCAGCGGCATAAGATTGCTTTGGCCTGTCCGCAGCCTCTCTTTTTTCCTTAATTCCTCCTTCCTGATTGTGCACTGCATGCTTAGGGTAACGTGGTTCCCTGCGCAGTTAATGCACATTTTAGTGCTGCTTACGCAGTGCATCCAGTCAAGTCCTGACTGCGAGCACTCAGGACAAATCTTTGGCTTCCCAGTGTCTTGGCAGGCGCGAGTTGTGTGATCCTCTACCTTGTAACAATTGAAGCAGGTAAGGAGCTCGAAGAACCTTTTCCGCTCAATTTGGTCAGAGGAGATTATCATGGAAAACAGTCTGAGGCCTGATTCCTTGGCTTTTGCTGCCATTTCCATGTTATTGAAAATTATTTTGAATAAATGGGAAAGGCTGCGAAATTTGACTACTTCGGTCACCTCCGCTCATTGATGGTTCCTCTCAATCTCTGCTTTTATATCTTTGGCAGATCTTTCGCCGACCCATGGGTCCACTCTTCTGCAGATTATTGCTTTCCTCGCAGCCAGAGCTGGGGATGGCCGTGGTTTTAGGCCCATCTTGCCGAGTTCAAGGAAGCCTTCGACTGAGGATATTTTTTCGAGGTCATCTTGAGTGTGACAGATGACTGTGTAACCTATGTTGGTTTTTAAAAGCCGCTTGAGGCCGATGCCAAGTTTGTCGAAGATGGCTTCGAACACCCCAACCTTTTCCGGTTTTTAATTATTGGTCAATTTAAACGGGACTCGAAAGTCCAGCAGCTTTCCCCTCACGTTCATGGCAAGGGGAACTTTTCATTAATAAATTTGGGGTCCTACACTTAACTGGTCGTGACAGAAACAGGAGGAATCTCCAATCAGTCCGTCCCGACCTAGGAGCGCCATAAACAGGAGAAACCTCCAATCAGTCCGGCACTCCTAATTAGTTTCGTGAGGCAGAGAAGTACGGACTCGGAAAGCCCGCCACTGCTATAACCCCGGCAGAAACAGGAGGTATCTCTAATCATTCCACCAGGGCTACGTCCCGTACCCGAGAGAATTTTCGTTCTTTGGTGCTTATATATGATAAAGTCGGAGTTGTATGTTTCTTTAGCAGATCCTTAATCTCCAACCAGATACAAAAAAAAACTGCATTCACCAGCTGCAACGTTCCAAAAAATAATTGATCAAATCAAAATAAAACCTG
Organism: Ceratothoa steindachneri; assembly: GCA_963969495.1. NCBI lineage: Eukaryota > Metazoa > Arthropoda > Malacostraca > Isopoda > Cymothoidae > Ceratothoa > Ceratothoa steindachneri. The sequence continues at coordinate 64,899,111 of OZ018326.1, forward strand.
ATCTTTAAAAACATATATATATATATATATATATATATATATATATATATATATATATATATATTAGTGAGGGGACCTATTCCTCCATAGTCATACTCACTCAAAAAAATGTGGAAAAACTCTAGTATTTTCGTGAGACATGAAAGGTTCTTACAAAATCCGTTCTGGGAATCCAAGATGAGGTTGTGCAACTTTAAATTCTGAAAAATACGCTCTGCAATTATTCCCTCGAGCAGATTGCCTACGATGGATGTCAGACTAATAGGTACGTAATTGCCCGGTCATTCGCGGTCCTCCTTATTGTATATAGAGGCTAAGTTTAGTATTCTTCAGTCTTCCTGAACCTCTCTACTTTTGAAAGACTTGTTCAAAATTGTGGTGAGATGGAAACAACCTCTTTACTTACCTCTCGGACGACTGTAGTAAGAAAACCATCCGGACCTAGAGACTTATACGGGTTAAGTTTTTCTAATGTCGCTTCTACTTCATTCCTATCTAAAATTATTTTGAATAGGTTTTCGCCCTCTTTTATATTAACCCCCCAATTCGGAGCAGGACCGTACCCTTCCTTCATAAATGAGAAGGCTAAAATTTGATCAATACGTTGACGATGGCTGGTTCTGACTTCCTTAATTCGCCATTGTCATCTTTCAGCGGTCTTATGCTATGACAAATCGGGTTGCGGCTATTGACATGCAGGAAGAATTATTTCGGAATCTCTTTAGAGAGGTGGGCAACTCGGACTTCTGCGCTTTGCTTAGCTCTGCCCACCAGTGCTTTAACTTTCCTACACTTTTCTCTGTATTGAAGAAGTATTTTTCATTGCCATTGCATTCCAGTTGTTCTAGGTAGTTTTCATGTATCCTATCGCTGAGGAAATGCAATGAGTCAACCACTTTGGTTCAAGAGGCTTGCCGCTCTTCCTCCTGATCGGGACGAACGCAGACTGCTGGCCATAAACGACAACTATTTGGCCAAGTTGCCGTCTCCTGTTGTAAGTTCATGCTCAGTTATCGCAGTCAGAAGGCCAACCAAGATCGTGTGTCAGATGTCGTGATTAAAGGCAACAAAGTGATAGCATCTGTCATGTGGAATGTGGCCGTAAAACACGACTATGCAGTGATTGCTCCCACTCAGACAATCTACTAGCGCTTTTCGCAACGACTCGGTTAGAGCGTTGTCTTCAGATGGGGAAACATCACCATGAGCGACTTCCGAGTTGCCTGGGTTTTCTTACAATGGGACCGGTTCTTCGTCACCGGGTTCCATTATTCCTCTTAGGTTGCGGTATAGTAGATGCTCCTGCCACGGGTTGCTTGCTGTTACTCGTCTAGTGGCCACCAAGCTCGTTCTGTGCCACCCTTAACAACCAAAGGCATTCCTAGAGATTAACTCGGCCAGAAACTTCTTTCATCGGTCGCTTAGGTAGACCCTGTCATCCGCATATATGAGGGGCGGTCAAAAGGTTTTGCAAATAAGGAGGGCAAAACAGAGGAAAGGGGATGGCTGTTTGTGGCGCTGTTAGAACAAGTTATGAGAAGTCAGGATTTGCAGCCGCACGCTCCTACCTCGTCTATTTAAGAAGGAGTAGCTGATCGCAGATTGTTGGTTACAAATTTTTTAATAATGGAGTGATCAAATTTTTTACCAAGGGAGGCAAGAATGCAAAAGAGATCCATGAACGCATGGTTGCAGTGGACACCGACACCGCCCTTTCCTATGCAATCATTGCTCGCTGGAATAAGGAGTTCCACCATGGTCGTGAGTCCCTCGGAGATGACCTCGTCCAGCACGCCCGTCAGACGTGACTAACGAGGAAAATGTGGCCCGTGTGGAGAGGGTGATCCTCTAAAATCGACAAGTCAAGGTCGAAGAAATCGAGCGACAACTTGGAATATCACATGGAAGTGTTATCAACATCATCCACGACAATTCGGCCATGACCAAGGTCTCTGCCCGTTGAATCCCTAGAAACATCACGCCCCATGATCGACTTCAACGTCTTCAAAGTCCGCAAGGCCAGAGTTGCACAAGCTACCCTGCGCGAGTGCGGATTTGAGGAGGTCAACCATCCCCCCTACAGTCCAGATCTGGCCCCTAGCGACTACTTTTTATTCCACCAGCTCAAAGCTGCACTTCGTGGACGCCGGTTTGCAGACGATGAAGATGTCCAGTTTGCCGTCCAGGAGTGGATTGAATAGCAGTGGGGAGATTTCTAGTTGTCAGGAATTTGAAGCTTCAGGGACAAGTGGCGCAAGTGCATTGAAGTCGAGGGTAGCTATATTGAAAAATAATAAAACACTTTTCCTCATATCTCGTTTCCTTATATCCGAATTGCAAAACTTATTGACCGCCCCTCGTAGGTTATCTCATTCGAACAAGAAATAGACCGGGTCTACAAAGTTGACTTTTGTATATGCCTATACGTGCCCTAGACGATCGTTAATGCTCCCAAATTTGCTATGTGCGTGTATTGTAGTGAACTTCTTGGGTAGTATCCACACTTGGATGGCCTTGTTTGTTTTAGAAGTAGATCTTCTGCAATCTTTATTGATTTCTTTACTATATGTTCATTTTGCCTGACTCTACCACCTCTGAGGAAAAGGTCGTTTCTATTGACAATTGAAGCAAGTACGGAGCTTCTGGAGGAATTTCGTACCTTCTTGAATTCATCTTGAAGTGCCTTGTTATATCTCTCAGGGAAGCATTGTACTTTCCACCCGTGGCACTTTCCACCCCTCAGTAGTTGCTAAAGGCCATGCTTCCGTGAGCCCCCCACCACTACGCATTGCACGTCATCGTCCGACAGGAGGGAAAAGCGGTTTAGGGTTCTCAATGGATCCTCTGCGGCACTAGAGGTCGTTTTCTTCCTCTCCTTACTTTACTTCTTACCCCTCTTCCGCTTCATTTTCACTTCCTGTAACTTTCATTCATTCGAGCTCGTACTCCTACCTCCAATGAACCCTCCACAGACGGTGCCGATGCGATCGTATCGGCCGGTTCAGCATTACAGCTCCTTTTGCAGCTGCTAACTGCCTTTTCCTCTTTTTCTTTCGCTTATTCTTTGTTTTCCTTAATGTATTTACTCCAGCAGCTTCAATGGAAACTTCTGTAGCCCCACCCAGTTTTACCGTTTTTGATTCGACATTCTAGGAGTTCGTTCGAGATGCAGAAGGTCTCGCTGTCTCGATGGTTGCCTAAGATCTAACAACGTAAGCATAACTTCCGCCTGCTCTTCGACTTGTCATAGAAAGACAAGAGAGAGATTACAATAAAATCACTCAAGAGAGAGAGAGAGCTATAGAATCACAAGAGGGAAAAGCTAGAGAATAATAAGAAAGAGAAAAAGAGCCATATATTTACATGAAAGAGAAAGCCAAGGAAATAACATGAGAAAGGGACATAAAGACGCAAAAGAGAATTACAGGGGAGAAAAAGACAGCCATATATTGACAAGAAAGATAGATACATAGAATCAAAGGATAGCGAGATATAGAATCACATAAGGGAGGGCCATAGAATCACTAGAGCTAGCCATAGAATCTCAAGTAAGAAAGAACCAAAGAATCACAAAGAGAGAGAGACAAATAATCACATAAAAGGGTGTGAGCCATAAAATAGAAAAACAGAGTTGCAGAGTATCTCAAGTGAGAGAAAAGGATCAAGAGATAAAGAAACATAGAAGGTGATATAATCACATGAGGAAACGATCTATTGAGATAGAAGCATAGAATAACAAGAGATATATTTACACACAAGATAGAGAGAGTAGGTCAAAGAAAGACAACAGATATATTTACACACTTGATAGAGAGAGTGGCTCAGAGAATCACAAGAGAGATTTAATCCAAGAATCCCAAAAGAAAGAGACATAGATTAAAATAAAAGCGAGAACAATAGAATTATAAGAGTGAGAGAGCGCGCCTTATATTCACAAAAGAGAGAGAGAGAGAACTATAGAATAATAAGAGAGAGAGAAAGATGAATCACAAAAGAGAATGCCATATAAGCACATGATAGTGATAGATTCATAAAAACACAATAGAGCGAGAGACATAAAACCACAAAAAGAAAGAGTCATAAAACCTGGAGATAAAGAGAAAAATGAAAATATAGAATTACAAAAGACAAAGGGTCATAGAATTAGAAGTGAGGGAGCCGTAAAATCACAACTGAGAGAGAGACATAAACTCAGAAAGAAGAGAGACAAAGAATCCTCAATGTGAGGTTCTTATAATAAAAAGAAACATAGAACTAGAATCAACAGAGAGAGAGAGAGAGAGAGAGATCCTTATAAGTAGAAGATAAGGAGCTATCGAATCACAAGGGTGTGAGAGACGTAGATTCACAAGCAACAGAGAGAAATAGAATCACAAAAGAGTGCGACAAGTTGTATACAAGAGAGAGATTCATAGAATCATTAGAGAGACAGAGAGCGAGAGAGCGATTGATTCACAGAAAAGAGACGGACATAATTTGACAAGTGATAGAGAGAACCCCAAAATAAAAGAGTGAGGGGCAACATAATCAGAAGATAAAAACGATAGTTTTAATATATATTTATTTATGGGGCAATGATGTTACTCAATTCACACGGATCATTCCTCACAATGGGACCGAATAAAGTTCACCTAGCTTTATTATATATATAATTAGAATATATGTCTGGTGTTGACATTACCATCTTAAAGTTTTTTCAGAGTTTAGGACGTCTATTGGTTATAAATGGTCAAAAGTTTAAACTCTTGAAAAAGATAAATGAGTCTACAGTAGATTTACTGCTTCTAATGATTGTAGGGAGTGTGAAGCCTTTAAAATAAGGAATTCCAAGGAAAGAGGAAGGAATTATAAATTATTATGAATGCTATGCATGAAGTTGGGGCACATGTGTTATAAAGCAGCCTAAATGAACTGGACAGCATGTTCTTCTATACAAGATAAATTCATATGTAAATGTTAAAAGTAAGTCTGTGCAAATTACAAACAAACCGCTTCGTTTCGTATGGACTCTTTCTTATTACGATCAAGATTGTGACTTGAGAATTGGATAGAAGCTATATTCTATTGGTGTGAAGATATAAGTCTTAGACTGTAAATTTTCTACATCTCTCAAGATCAACAGTAGTAGACATTTTTTATTGGTGAAATATGCACAAATAACTTCGAACATCATCGCATTAAGCTTCATTGTGCACGACTAATTGTTTAAATTGACCGATCATTTTTTCCTATAAGCCTTAGGACCATAGAGGACGACCACCAAATGAGCATATATGGGTTTTCGTTCATGTGGATAGAGCTATAGTACCATGTTTAGGTCATTTAGGAATAGTAGAATCTCGTAATGTCTAACCTATTACGTATATTCAAAAAAATTATCGATGTTATTTCTGAAATACATTTTCAATTTTAATCTTTCTCAGGACGAAATAAATACTAGGTCTAAAAGCGTGTGAAGCAAAATCAAATTTTTTAGAGCAAATTTAGATGGAAAATTAAAAAAGAATAGTGAGGATTGGGTTTTTTTTAATTAAAAAATAACTCCGCTTATTTTTTTTTGCGTTTTAGGCCTAGAAAATAAGCATCAATGGTAAAAAGTTATTAGAAGATATGTACTGCAACCCTTTTAAAGTTTTTCTAGACCAAATGGCTGTTGCTAAAGCCAGATAGGCCCGAGGCCACTGACCGAAGGTTTGATTGCAAAACGAAACATCCTCTGGTAGGGAGAAGAGGCAAAACCGCTCCGCTTGTAATCTAATGTTAAAAGTAATTACGATATTTTATGTTGAATAAATCAATTTTAAGCTACGATTTATCTATATGAGTCGTCTTTAGAAGAAAAAAATGAGGCGAGATCCAGTTTGTTCCTACTTATTATTTGTGACAAGTTATTAGTTACATACATGGCTAGATCAATTTTCCAAGATGTTGTGTTTCCTTATCAAATGAAGATACTTTTGCAATTACTAACTAGATGAAACAAAGTCGCCTTCTCGCAAATGATACGCAACAAATACAAACCTAGGGCATCCATAGGTTCTAAATCCCTTGTTGCTAATTCAAACCTACCTCTCAAGACATGGATATTCACTATTTATCTTTGGAGTGAAAAAACAGTCAAAAATTGTCGTGAGTCAGCCTAATGTTTCAGAAAAACTATCGGAGATATATAACTTTTTCATAGAAGTGTGTTGAAAATTTCTTACAGATAACCCAGTATAACTAGGTGGTATTAGCATCATTGTCAAAATAGATGCAATATGTGCATCATACCCGCTCAAGCACCATCGCGAAAGACTTAAGGGCCCGCCATTATTGTTTTTTGGTAGGGTTGATACAAGCACTAAAGCTGTTGTAGGATATATAGAGATTGTGGACTAGAGAAATGCAGATACATTACTATCAAATTCTTCAAAATATAGAAACATCTGGAACAACAGTTAGCAGTGCTGAATGAAAGCCTTTTAGATACATTTTACTCACACGAATTTAAATTCTTACTTAGATGAATTTATGTGGCATAGAGGCATAAACAATAATTTTTACAATTTTGTGATACCATTTTTTCATAATATTGTTTTAAAATTAAATTTCATCAGAAGCGTTATTTTTATTTTTAATGAACTAAATAAGTTCTTAAGATTGGGGTGAGTGTACATCAGGGGGTAGGTTTCGTCTATATTTTCCATTTGTGTTACTTGGAGTACGAATTCTAAAAAAGTCATTCGCATTCAAATATCTAGAAAGAGCCAGGTATTGTCAATTTCTTTTTTTATGGTATATTTAATATCTTTAGGAATGGTGTTTGAAATATTAGAGTACTAGTCCATTACTGCTTTAGGACGGATTCTGATAATATTTTCAATTTCCTTTTATTAGTCGCGAGTGAGTCTAGTCGCGGGCGGCTCTACATCTCACTATGTCGATCGGTCAGTCAGTCGGTCGGTCCCCGTTTTGCTTTTTGATGTTTTTGTTGTAACATTGTAACTATTAGGCCGTTTTTAACTAAGTTTGAAATTTTTATGTTGTTTGACATTCTATTTCGAATGATATAATTGCCAAAGTCCCCATAAGTTAGCCGGGGACATATTTTGTTCTGGCAATAAAATCATAACTATTTGACCGATTCTAACGAAATTTGAAAACTTTATGTTGTTTTACATTCCATCTGGAATGATATAATTGTCAAAGTCCTCTCAAGGTTAGCCAGGGAATTATTTTGTTTCGTCAATAACATCATAACTATTCGGCCGATTCTAACGATATTTGAGACCATTATGTTTTTTACATTCCCTCTCTAGTGATATAATAGGGCAGTTAAAAGTCAAAGTTAACCTTTACCCGATAGGTCAACAAACTCTTTATCTCAAGAAAGTCAAAAATATAGAATAAAAATGATATCTGGTAACTTTTCCCCTACTAATTGACAACTGGTGTTCTACAAATTAGCAACTCCTGCCTTTTTCTTTTGCTGTTTAACGGCTATTGTGTTTGTTTTTTGGTGATCTTTTTTGGCAGTTTTGAATTATATATATAGATATGCCTAAAGTTGGGATGCCATCTATTTCTAAAGTGCGTGCTGTAATTGAAAAATATCCGAATAAACTCATATGTCAAATTTGTTGTGTTATAGTAAAGCACAAAAAAAAACCTTTTTCGTGGAGAAACATCGCTCGACTCAAAAATACCAGCTTAGCCTACCTAAATGTGTGTAAACTGGAAAGACACAAACAGTGTTAAAGTTTCAGTCTTTAGATTTTACTGAAAAGCTAGTGACTACATTTTTGTCAGCCGACATAACCCTTCATAAATTGAGTCATCCTCATATAAAACAATTATTCTCTGATTTGGGTGTAGCAGTCCCCAGTGTGACAACTTGTAGATCAATATCCAAGAAAATGGCCTAGAGTTTATCAGCTAGGATAAAACAATTACTAACGGGAAAACTAATTCTCCTTGTCGTTGACGAAAGTGAAGTAAGAGGCTCTAAATACTTGAATATACTTGCCGGAATTATTGATGTTCCAGAAAAAATTATTTAATCAAATTTGATGTTCTTGTCGCATATGTTAATGCACACCATGTCATACACAACATTGATGATAACAAGAGAAAATTTCTGCTTACTTCTATCTGATGCAGCTCGTCATATGGTGTCGGCTGGAGCAACACTTAAGAAACTTTTCCCAAGACTTTTCCATTTAACATGTGTTGCACATCTGTTACATAAATGTGCAATGCATATAAGATCGTTTTATAGTGAATTCGATGCTCTAATTGCATGCTTCAAGGCATCTACTGTTAAAAATGAAGAGAGAAAGGCTTTGTTTCAAGAAATTAGTACCTCCTCATAACCAATTTTAACACGTTTGGCAAGTTGGCTAAATGCTGCTTTCTATTATGCAGACAACTTTCCAAGCGTCAAATGCATTGTTAAGAATTTTGAAGGTAATGGAATTATATTTGCAAGACTAAAGATAGTGTGTCTAAGAAAAACCTATCAATGCAACTACTTTCCATTAAAATGAATTACAGTCAAATTGCTCGCTTGGTGCCTAGGATGGAAGCAAGTGATTTCACAATTAAAGAGGCATATGAGACTCTTACTACCATTAACTTTGATGAGGATCCTTGTAAGATCAATTAGAACATTGAAAGAAGACTTAAGGAAAATGATATGTGCGAAATAGTTGAACTCCGTAGGCCTGAAATATCACCAACAATTTATTCTTATCTGCTTAAATGTCAGCCAACAATAGCGTCTGTGGAGAGATCATTCTCCATACTTAACCAACTCTTAAGTAGAGACCGCAACCTTTTGCAGGAAAATATTGGAAAATACTTTATTATATACCACAATCAGGCAAAGCTAGAGTAAGTAAATAAAGTTTCTTTCGTATCAGTCATTGAAAATAAAGTCAACTTTTTAAGTAACATTTTACAATTTTTAGGTCAACTTCTTCAATTTTTTAAGCTCAAATCTTTACTGCCCTAGATATAATTGTCAAAGTCCTCTCAAGGTTAGCAAGAGAATTATTTTGCTTCGGCACTGACAGCATAACTATTCGACCCAATAATGCGAAATTTGAAACCCTCATGTTGTTTTACATTCTGTTTTGAATGATGTAATTGACAAGGTCCCTCCAAAGTTAGCCCAGGAATTATTTTGTTTCGGCAAAAACCTTAGAGCAATTTGGCCGATTCTAACGGAATTTGAAACCCTTATATTGATTTACATTCTCTTTCAAATGATATAATTGTCAAAAGTCCTTTCCAAGTTAGCCCGAGAATTATTTTGTTTTGTCAATAAGATCATAACCATTCAGCCGATTCTAACGAAATTTGAAACCCTTATGTTGTTTTACAGTATCTTTTGAATGATATGATAGAATTTCCAAAGTCCTCTCAAGGTTAGTCCTGGAATTAGTGAAAGCTTTGAAGGTCGTAAGGTCATAATTCAGAATATGTGAGAGCACGCTACGATTTGGTCTGTAGACCTTGTTTTTAATTCCCTCTTTATATTATTTTATTGCCATTTGCTCTCTGTTAATTGTTAGGTGCTCTTTCATCTGTTTTCCTTTATACGTGTCTCAGCATGCGTTTGCTTGAACATTGTGGACGCATTAGAGATTTTATCTGCATATGGATTATACATGCCAGTTTCAGGATTGTAGCGAAGGAGAAAGACTAACTTAAGAACACGCGCTTGGTAACAAAACGAGGCAGGGGCAAGAATTAGCGGACTACGGAGGGATTACAATCGTCTTGCCCTGGATTACTAAATTTTATGGATACATAAACACGATAGAATAGTATGCATAAAGATCAGCGGTATTAGGAGAGCGAAGCAGTTTTTCACAATAAGAATTAAAGTCAGAGCAGCGTCACTTAATATTTAGCTTTAATGTTTTCGTTGCAAGTTCCCTCGGCAATAATTATCTTTGGAATGTACACATCTGGCTGCATCCTTGGATCTCTTGAGACTAACCCGAATTACCTGGAAAAAAGATAAAATATATGATAAAAATAAGGAAATTAAGCAATAAAATTCCTTCTCCTTATGTAATCCACATTATACAAATCTTAACCTCATGACAGTCATGCGCTTAAATCTGAATAACACATGAATAAAATTTTTCAAAATCATACTGAAAATTATTAGAAATAGTTTGTATATAAAATAAAAATACGTATGTATTTGATTTCATCAAAAAACCTGGACCAGAAAATGTTAGGTATTCTGTATGGCCATCAAAAATTCTCTCTCTTGAAACAATGAAACATTCAATAGATTTATCAGATTCCAATACTACGCCTTAAAACTACCACAGATCGGAATATAAATAGAAAATAAGAGAAGACTGATTTCAATTTTCAACTTCTCTGAGAAATTTTGCGTTAGTTTGTATTTTGCTATTAGATTTTCGCTTCTAGACATTATATGCATACATCACCCATAAAATTTTATGCAGAAATATTTAGGAAATAAAGAGGGAATGGAATTATCTAAGGAATCCTTTTGTTCATTTAAATTTCAATAGATCACACTAGAGCATGGATAAAATGCAAATTTATGAAGCCATTTGTAGTTTTGAAGGCAGCAGATCCTTTTCTATAATGAAGGTGGGCGGTCAGGGCAATAAATAGAGGAGTCTCGAAACACAATTTTCTACTGAAAAGAACAACTGGAAATTATCGAATAAAAATCCAATCTACACATGGCTTCTTGCAAAAGTTGTTCGCAGTCCGCAGAACTAATAAGAGTAACCCTCATATAAATGCTTTTCTTTTGACAGAAAATTCAAAAGTTATCATAAGAAGAGAAGTATAGCGCCTTAGTTAGTTCATTTATAATGGCAATGCACGATTAAGATGTTACTTTTAACTACGAGTGACACTGGATTTAAGCAGCGAACTGTTTTATTTTAATACGTATGTAAAAATTTGCTCAGCTTGAAGACAACGAATGCTTCGAATCAATTGACTACCCACCCATCAGTTGTGAATATATATACCTGCTACATCTCAAATTTAAACATCGCAATACAGACGATTCATTAAATTTATCTGGAAGAATTAGGAGTACTTGTAGCTATAGTTTAGTGTTTGCTACCTTAACTCGGGAAAATTTAGTTCTATCTCCAGAACTACAGAATGAGGAACAGTAAATATCCAAAGATCCGCTTAACGCCAGTCTACTACTATATAGCTAGGAGATACAATTATCTACTGCTGTGCCCTTGAGAGATGCTGGTTCCACTTTATCTCAAAGACAAGCGAAAAATCATCCGAGAAAGGTGATGGGGGGCGTAGGACTGCTATTGCTTCGCAGATAAGATTTATGCTATTATTATCAGGTTTTCATATTAAATAGATAAGTGTATGTCTATTTAAACTGGATTTACCCCATTATCTGTAACTTAGATAACAAATTTTAGCAAAAGTAGACAAAACACGGAATAACAATAAGAAAGACAGTAACACTACCAGAATTATTGAATCTTTTTTAAAAAAACATGGCAGAGTTACTTTAACTTTAATTTCGTAAGTCATCGTAATTTTCTGTGACAAATCACGACTTGACCCATTCAGAAATCTTTATTTTTCAAATCGGTTAATCCTTATTTGGTCAGTTACACCTATTTAAATAAATGACATTTTTTAAAGTTAGATTAGGTAAGGTAAAGTCAAGTTAAGTTACTTTATAAATTAGTTTAAATTATATAAATATATTTTAATTAGTTTTTAAAGAAATAATGATCTCGAGTGTCGCCTAAAATGTATTTAAACTATTATGTTGTTTTATTTCATTTATTTAGGCTAAAATTAAATCACTTGTCGCTATCGTTTATTAAGTAAATTAGAGAAATGCAGTTGTAAATGTAAATTATTAGCGTAAGAGAGTTGGGCACTTATACTTTACCGTCGTACTTGAAGTGAGTCTCTACCTTGGAAGGTATTGTTCGTGTATTATAATATGTGTGTTTTTGTTGCTTTGTGTATTAGTTAGCAAGATATAGATAGATAGAGATAACGAAAGAGAGAGAGACAGAGTTAGAGAGAGAGAAGGAGAGAGATAGTATGACAGAAGGAGAACAAAGCTCTTTATCGCTGCATGGAATTTCCGCTGGAAAGCTGCATTTTGACAAAGGTTGAAATTCTTGCCAAAATAAGTCCTAATGTCAGTGCAAACTAAATGGAGTGAATGATAATTTTCTCCGTCTGGCTTGCGTTGCGCACATGATATCATCAACCGGGTTATACAAATGTCAGAGACAGGTAGATAGCTTCCCAACCAGTCTAATTGGTCAATTGGACCGCCTTACGGCATGACAAGAAATTCTTATTTTTCGCTCTGTGCATATCATCCAAGGGCCAAGGAGCCAAGCACCGCAATCTCTTTTTAAGATTAATTTATCAACTAAACCATGTTGCCTCTCCTTAAGTTGTAGTATAATTGTGATGTTCAAAGTGTCACTGTAACAAATGTTACAGTACTGATAGAATTTCTATCGGGAAAGTAACGTCATTTAAAGTTGGATTGGTTTCGTTATCAACCATTCCTGCTTTTATCTACTTAGGTAGAAAAGAGAAGGCTTATAAATAATCCTAACTGAGAGATGAGCGAAAAACCCATTATATTTGAAAGATCGTCTGTAATGTTTGTTAGATTTGATCCTATCTAAATATATAAGCGCTCCTTTCGCTCAGTCAAATTACAGAAAGAAGGTGAAGTAGATAAAAATAAGCATCTACTAAGAAAGTTTCTAGATGGATTTACATTAGGATTATTTAAGATAGTTCGTTCGTGTTTCTTCTAGCCTTTACACCAATTTCTTTACAATTCCATTACATGAATTCCGAAACCAATTTCCTCCTTTATTCCTTAATGAACGGGCAAATTTTAATAGACACCCGTGATATTCAAGTTGATCGACTGATCATTGCAGTGCAATATCTCTCAGCCTCCTTGCTTTATCATGAGACATTGGATTTATAGATCAGGATTTGGGCTAAAATGGAACAAGTCCTTTGGTTGTGTTTATATATATATATATATATATATATATATATATATATATATATATATATATATATATATATATATATATATTGTAAGAGATTTAATTTGAGTGCATAATTTTACTCAAACCTGTAGGATGATTGGGAAAATTAATATGATATGGTCCTATTGGTCAGAATGCTAATATGAGCCCGGGATATATGAATTCAATACACGCTTGTGATCTTCTAATATATACTACCTCTTTACCTAAAAGGAGTTCACCATGGTTCCTAGTATTGTAAATTGTCCGAAAAATACATTTTAATCATGACCCATTGGAGCAATAAGGATATTAATATTCAAAATTTTATGTTTTTCTTTTGTTCTCGGTTCCGCACCTTTATAATTGAAAGGCTTACATTAATTTGTATATTCAGAATATGCGATTCATTGTTTTGTGTGTATCTTGATTTAGTTTCTGTATTGACTTGAGTAAATTATTTTCGAGAATTATTTTGAAATGCACATTGAATAGCTTAAATTACGTCTATAATATAGGTAGGCATCTCACTGTAAGTCTAGGAAAAATATTTTAAATCAGAGTTTGAACAGCGAATAATCGAGTGGGCGAATACGGGCCACCAATTGGATTGCGGTGATGAAGAAGAGGATAAAATAAGGATAAAAGAACTTTAAGGCTCACTCTATTCCTTCAGACAAATGGCACTGGACCAATCAGGCCAAACAAAGGTTAATTAAAACAGAGCACCGTAGTTCGTTTTATATTAATAGGGGATATTCTCACTCGCTCTCTAAACGTAGACTACTTTCTCGACACATTCAAATTCACTAAAACAAAATCATAGTCAAGCCGGAAAACTCCAGTCGAGAAATGAGAGCTACCTCCTAATTTCCCGCCTGGAACTTAGATCTACGCTCTTTGAGAAAATACACAATAAAAGAGGATTTCAGTAAATTAATACCCTCTTTCGCTGACTTTCTGAGCCAAATCAATGATTTTAATTCCAAAATAGTACCGTTTCATGCAATCTCAAAAGTGAGAATACAGTGGAAAACAATTGGAATTATAGCTAATCTTCGATCCCAGGAGAAAAATACAAACAAAGGCAATCAGAAAAGTTTAACGATGCGTTAATTCGTATCATCGAAGAAAGAGTTGCAAATGATCTATGCCAACAAGTTGGGTACCAGCCAAGAAACCAATAGTATAGGGGCATCTAGCTCTGGGAAACTTAAAAATAATAGAAAGGTACGTTAATATTTGAAAGCATATGGGAGTGTAAGAATCGCAGAGCTCTAAGTTAATTATGTAGCTAAATGAAATATCTTATGTTTTTTAATATCTTTTTTTGTGAGAAGATTATTAGAGAGAGGTTTACTCTAAATTATGCCATTGTATACAAAAACATTTTCAATAAATGTTCCCACAAATTTATTTGATCTCCTTTTCTCCTATTTATCACTACAATATCTTTATTTACAGTTGTTCTTTTGCATAAAGGTGATTCATATGTTGATAAATGAAATCGCATATTCAATAAAAAATAAAATAAATGGTACCTTTACTTCCACTCTTAAAACAATATCTTTAGAATACATAGAGAGAAAATAAAAACAATATGCATCATAGAACTAATATGGGGAATATTTCCAATGGGCAGGTAAGATTTTCAAAGGGCAAATGCAGTCAAAACTTAATAGGGTCAAAGCCTTATGACAAACTACATTTTTCCTGGAAAATCTAAATCTAGCCTAGGAAATCATTTGCATTTGTTTTTAATATTTGTAGACTTCACTTTTCACCTGCCCTATGATTAAGCTGATTAAAAATAGTTCGGTACCAGAAGAGACGAAAATACGGGGATATTCAATGATATTCATTACCAAATATACCCTTCTATACAGGATGGTAAAAAAATAAGAGTAGAATTTTTTTATATCTCCTTACGATTGCCCCTATGAACTAGAAACAAACATCAGAATAATGTAGTCTTATGAAGGAAAGAATCAATGTGACCTCTGTCTTGCTCCTGGTCGCAATCGAGTGTACCTGTTAGAAATAGTCTTTGTAATAGACTCTTTTGGAAGTATTTCTGAAGAAGCCACAATTCGCTCTCAAATATGAACCAATTTTAATTTTATAATTACGATTGATATATTTTTAAATGCAAATCACACAAAATAAATTACGGGATTAATTAAGCTGAGCACTAAATGTTATTCAGTTCTCTTGTTCGATAATGCAAGGAGTATGAGCTTTGACCCAGGTTATGAGGAATGCACTCTACCATGAATAAAGACGAATTAATGTTTGTTTGTTTTTTACTTCATTTAGAATTTGAAAGAGGATGTCATCGCAAGAGTGCTTTAAACCGATTCTTTACAGAATGAGTAGTAAAACGTAGATGATACTGTCAAGGAGAACATGACATACTCAAACAAGTGAGTTCCACGTAAGTGATGAGATGGTTTGATATTTTTTTTTAGATTTTGCGAGTGAAAACGATAATTTTGTTAATGTATTTCAACTCTTTTAATTTTTTCATAAGAAAATTACTTATTTTCGCCTTTTTTCCTGATCTTAATCTCCTAAAAGAAATTGTACCCGTTCATTCGTTTTCGTCTGAGTCGGAGAAAGCTTTAACGGGCAATCTTCTGTTTTTAAAAGGTAGCTCTTTCTTGATTATTCTTTGGAATTTAGAGCTCTACCCTCAATTTTGTTTGTACCTAGCACGCTTTCGTCTTTCTTTGCGTAATTTAATAACGGTTCCCTTTTCTCTTGTGTATCTCTCTTTGGTTAACTTTTGCAGAGGCAAAACATCTTCCACCAGCAGTTGATTAAGTCGCCCTTCCTAATCCAGTACAAAATAACCCAACAGATCATTCGAGCAAGAACAAAACTTTGCCTTCTTTTTGCTACCTGCATTCATCGAATTACATTTTTGCCCGCTTTGTACGATTAATCCTGCTCAACACTGCGCACTATCATGGGATAAGGAAGGTTTTATTATTAGATCTTGCCTTGGCACCTAAGACAGTCAACATTCTAAACTTATTGGTCGTCTGGCGAACTTAAGTACGGAGGATTAAAGTTTCATGAGGGTTGTGCACTCTTCCAATCACGGACGCCTCACGTAGAAGTATTTTCAGGACATTCTTAGTCTGTACCTTCTGCATAATTTTGCCTTCCCTTTATCTTACATTTTTTTTCGTTGGTTAGTGATTTTTAGTTTTAAATAAACAATAATAATATATATTAAAAAATCAAAGTCGGATTCGGTTTCCTGTTTTGCTCCTTAATCCTACATGTTGCCAGGAAAATACAAGGAATAATAAACAAACCCTAATTCCGTGCCTCAAGCGACCAAATGGTTTGGGTGTTTTTACCAAGTTTATAAATTTAAATCACGTGTGAGTCACTTCAGACTGGTAACTTTCCTTCACCAGCGTCATTCCCTTAATTATAATTTGTATTCTCCTGGGCTCCATATTTAACCTACATTGTCGTGGTATGACATTACATTATATCAATACCATATTATATCTATGAGGGAGGGACCAATAACTTGAAAGTAAACCAACAAAAGGGACGGAAAACCTCGAGTTCAGACGGGCTGAGTAGCGAGAGAGTGCAACGAGGTCAGGTAAATTATTGACAATGGCAAAGCTCAAGGTTATTTGAAGAGACGTGTACAAAAATTTAATTTTATTTACAGAAAAATAATGAGAGAATTGATGGATAAAATTACCTCAGAGAATTAACGGGCAAAATCACATCAGTAAATGAAAAGGGGAATTGTAGTTATAAATAGGGCTATGAAATTAGAACTTAAGGTATTCCCGGAGGAGACTATTCAAATGGGGGGGGGGGATTAACTCAATTGGGTTACTAAAAGGGGGAGGGGGGTTGGCTTACGGATGTCTTCTGCCCTTGAGGTGAGGCTGCTCGGACTTCAAAGAGGGAGGTTGGAGTGATGACGGTTCTCCAAAAGCAAGGAGGGGGGTAACTTCTGGTCCAGGGAAGAGTATTTCGGCTACCCGAAATGAGGAGGGCTTCGACAGGAGTTGATGAAAGAAGTCGGAAAAATCACTCGGGGCGATCGTTCAGTGGAATTACCTCCTGGCTGGGGCTAATTCCAAATTCACAAAATAGTCCAGCTGTCACTTTGCTTTGTTGCTAGCACTTGACTTGGAACCATGGGGAATTCTTCAGGGTTCTGGGCGAGACATCTCAACTCTGTGTCTCTTCCGGGGAGTCGAGCGTTATTTATGTCCGAGGCTCTTCCCGGAGTTGGGGGTTAGCGGGAAACAGCTCTACTCTCGAAGGGCCTCGAATCTTCTTGCAGAGCTATTTTAGCCCGCATAAACGTGAATCGTAGGGTCTCGATTCGAGGCTACCGCTTGTGGGAGAGGAAGGGGGCTTACCACTTTAGTCCTAGCCGGGCCTTCTGCTGCACATGGGAGTTCCTTTCTGCTAAAGATCTTCCACGTGGGGATTCCCTCACATACATATATTCATTTGGTCTCATAAAATTAGCTTTCACAAGATGTGCATAAAGCTTAGGCACATAGATATTTATTATGATTATATTTATAATAATTAATTAATACTATTTTTATTTTTGTGTATTTTTCAGAGATTCATTTACGTATACGAGGAGCTTGAGTAAGAAACAAAGAATTGAGGATGTAATGATCGACGGAGATTAATATATTACTGTATCGTTTTCACGTCAATTTTGGGTAAAATCGGGACAAAATTTGTATCTCTAATGAAGAAAAACATGTTAAAAGTGATACTTCTTAAAAAAACACATATTAGCCTGTGTCTCGTCGTGTTTATGGCCATCATTTATGTTTTTTTTTATATATTAAATAAATTTAGGTCCATTAATATTTTATATTAGTGTTCCGGTCCAAGCGAATTCAATAAAAAAAACTGATAGTGTTCAGAGAAACAGTTTGGGGGAAGTTTATTAAGTCATATCAGACTTTTCACCTGTTCATATATTCTCTTAGTTCCTTTATTATTTTTTTTTTTGTTTTCTAATTCCGCCTTATTTTTATATTTAATGCCCTGCCTCCTTTGATTGTTAGAGGTTGCCTGTCAATCAGAGTCACGTCATGTATATATATATATATATATATATATATATATATGTATATATATATATATATATATATATATATACGAGTATATACCTTTGGGATTATCTGTCAGTTAAACGTGAAGTGAAGTTTTAAAACTCACAAGTTTATGAAACCATTTTTTAAAATGCTACACAGACAAATCAATTGACTGATTACCTAGTCATGTGTAATCCAAAGTAGTCATTTATAATCAGTTGGAAAAGACCTTCTCTGTAAGAGCGAGAAATAGAAAGAGTGAATAAAGTGAAAAAGAAGGAGGAAGAGGAAAATAGTGGCAAACATCGTGAACCTGAAATTGGTGGACCGGTGATGGCAGTGCCAATTTATGCGAACCATTCCCAGTCACAATGAGAGACTCTTGTGTTAAGAAAGAGTGATGTAGCAGAATGAAGAGACATAGGCAGTGAGAATAGTGATATTTCCATTCCAATGGAGATCCTATTTCTTGTTAGTATTGGGGACGTCAAGGTACATTGCCTTCATGAATAAATGGATATAAGGAAACAAAACATGTACAAATTATAGAAAGAGTAGAGTAGTGAGCGAATGACAATTTGCGTGAAATGCTTAGAAATCCAAAGTTAACCTTAGTAGAACCATAAATTTAGATGAAACACAATTTACAACGATTGAGAAAAATCTTCTGAGTAAAAATTAATTAAAAAAACAACAATATTTTTACATTATTTTTCTTAGCCACTCTTTTCACTTAGTAAAAAATGTTTCTGCCTCATTGAAATCTTATTATTTAAGAAATAATTTTATTTTCTGATTGAAGCCCTTTGCTTTTCTTTCGAGGCATATGAAATTCGAATGACTTCCTTTATAATGGTATGGTTGTTTACATTCTAAAATACATTGTAATGAAATAATAGTGGGGGAAATGAAAGGCTACAATTTTGTTTTTAAAGAAGGTAGCGTATTTCCTTCAATGCTATTTACACATAAGCCTATTAGGATAACATTTGTGGAGATAAAATGAATTGAAACATCTCCAACTCACTCAAGGATCCGATTTCTAGTGACCTAATTACTCACCAGGACTTCATAACGAAGAAGAGTAAGATAAAAGTAACCATTTCTACGGGTGAAAATACAGTTAACGTTCTTAAAATTTTGGCTTAAAGCTTTCTTATACATTAGTATTAACATAGATAACGAATACTTGATTGGTAGCTTCCTCAAATTCCGCAGTCAGCTGCTTCCATAGTCGGGCGACAGTCAGCGCGGGTGTTTGCCGCTATGCCTGCCAGGCGGCAATCCCAGTCATTATTACGACTTAGTCTGGGTGAGACGCTGCCGCCATCTTGAAAATTTTGAAATCAAAAGTTAAATGTATTTATTTGCCGTTGTAGGCCTGTTAGCTATAGTACTTGTAGGTAATGAATATGTGGACTCCTACTATTTAAGTGAATAAGTTATAATGTGTGTTAAATAAGGAAAGGGACGCTGCCGCCCTCGGTAATTGCACTTAAATACTTCCCGTTATAGGCCTGTTAGCGTGAGTACTTATACCAAAACATTGTGTTTAAGTATCCAGGAGTGGGTTAAAGTTAAAATACTCTGTGAAATATTAATGAACAATCATAATATATGGTGTGACACAAGCCTATAAATTATGTGATATATTTTTACAATTCGCTATCTATGGTAGGATTGCACCGATAATATCGGCAAGTTATCGGTATCGCCCATATGGCCACTTTGCCGATATATGGGTATCGGTTATATCCTGCCGATATATTATAGGCTTGCTTATCGGCTAATCGTATAAGTATTCTAATATGAGCTTATACAGCACATACTTCTCTAATGGTGTCTCAGTACCATTACTTTGTTTTTCCTTTCACTTCTACGAATATTGTATTAATACTACAAAGTTAAACTTCAAGGCGATGACAACACCAAGTGAAAGGAAGGCCAGGTTCCTGGTGGCCTACTCTTCAGAAAACGAGTTCGTGAGTGTCTACAAAGAAATAATGAACAATGACTTAGGCATGTCCCTGCTAGACTGTGAAAAGGGTTGCATTCTGGTCAACACCGTTGTTCCTGCCATCGCCAGGTCCCTCTTCCATGTCATGAGCAAAACTATGGTATCAAAAGCTAACAGTGATGCCCATGCAAAAGTCAAAAGAAGAGGCATAAAAAGAGATAACCCGGATGCACCCGAGAAAGCTACCAGGAACAAAAGTGACTACAAGAAAAAGAAACTTTCTAATGAGAAAAAGTCCTAAGTCAATTTAAATGTGCGTAGCCACTGACATTTGTTATGTATCTTTATTTTGTAGAGTAGATATTAGAATCCAGGTTAACCATGAAATAGGTTACTAGTACAGGGTGTTTACACCTTAGATTCTTACTAGCTATTACTTTATTATACCTATTTCAAGATAATATAGTCGGTACTAATCCATGAGCTATGAAAAAGATATATAAAGTTAAAAAAAAATGAAATCAAATGCGGGGGTCTAGCAAAATGATACCTAATGGAAATATAATTGTTTGCTAGGTTGGTCAAGTGCGGGCCCTGGAGGGATTTCTTCTTTTTTTCTTTAATTAATGCCACCTACTTTATTTTATTTATTAAAATATACCTTGAAATATGTTTGTAGTTAAATGTAATATACCCATTTTTCATTACAGTTTTAATTAGAAATTTTGCCATTTATTTATTTTTAAGTAACTGGAAAAGACCTGGAAAACCTATGGAATTTTCAAATTTTATATTAGTAGACACCCTGTAGTATCTAAGAATCCCATTGTAGACGCCTTATTAAATAAAATTGAATTGAATATAACCAACATCGGTTATAAATATAAGGTTTTTTGGGGGGGAGTTTTTCATTAAAAGTTTGACTTCACAGCTCGAAGTACATTGGTCCCAGGATGCTAAATGCCAAATTTAGGGTAAATATCTTTAAAAATAAGAAATAAGAACGATTTTTGTTTTTTCCTGGCTAGCCCGACTATGGAATCGCCCGATTTTGAGCTACCAATCAAGATAAATGAGAAAGGTCATATATGATTTACACTAAATTTCTCCCATAGGTTTATATTTGTGTATAGGAGTTGTAGATAGTAGGCCTACTTTAAGTCTTCCAGTCAGGTTTGCTCTGACTTCCCAAGTTTCTCACAGGGAATGCGCGCCTCGGCTGGGATCCAGAAGGTGCCTTCGTAATCATGGGTAAAGGAAAAGGACTCGAAAGGAAAGCGGCGATAAGGTGGCTTTATTCTTAGCTTAGGCCTACCTAAAATTGGATCAAGAGAGATAGTCGAGACCTACACGGCCGTGTGTAAGTTTTCCGTTAAAGTTAGGTAGCTGATGCTAAAGAGACAGGATTTAAAGACGAGGAGCGGACTTGTAACGCTAGTAGTAACAAAAAGGCAAGTAAGCTTTATTGACAGACGACTTAACTGATTCTCTTTCTATCTTAGTCTCCTCTATTTAATGTTTACGATCGTATGTATATATATATATATATATATATATATATATATATATATATATATATATATATATATATATAGGCCCCTCACTCCCAAGGGGCGTCACCTCTTTTCTTTGACCTGGGCGCGGGGGGCGGAAGTAGTGATCAGGAATATGTTCGTCAGCTCTTTTGTTGACCGATGGGCGGAGTTATAAGAGCTTTTGCGTTCAATGAAACTACATGTTTTTTCCAAGTTGGGCCTACATCCAATATCAGAAAGATCGTTTGCATTTCCCAGGTTCTCGAAAATCTTAACCGGTCAAAGCACAAACACCCTATATTTGCTCGGCTTTCGCCTGTTATCTATTATTGAGATCGTTTGGTCTGGCAGCTGTTTCCGAGCTTGCGTATGTTTGTGCGACCACGTGGGAACTCTAGCTGTCTGCTTGGTTGTCTCATGCTTCCCTTAATAAATATACAATTGTGATATAAGTATTTTTCTCTATTTTACATTAACTCACTACTTATTACATGGCATACTATCTCATTAATTAATGCATATACCCAATTTCAGGATTTCATAGGTCCGCCGGGCGCTCATTTGTGAGGTCCCTCGCTGGGCCTACCTATCTTGCAATTTGGGTGCTACAGGCCTACTTTCATTTGCAATCTAAGTGCTACAGATAATTGAAGCCCCGAATTTACTTAGACACTCAACACTCTTCTTGGCTCATGAAAATCCTTTTAAAAGATGCTTCGATTTGCACGTCAATTGCATTTTGGTTATAAATAAAATAAAATACATCTCAAAATTACTAGTCTGGTAAAAAGCTCATCATCCCGGGATAAGAGAATTTTAGGCTTACGAAAATTCTATTTTATTGTTTGTGAGTAACGGTGTAATTTTCAAAAAAGAAAACAAAGACATAAGATAATTAGTGGAGAATGAAACCAGAAAACAATGGGAAAAATATTGCATCTTTTTCTAGAGACTAGTTAGTCAATTACTAGTCGAAAATGAGACTACGAATTTTTTTAGGTTTGGTAAACTGTCATATATGACTAATATTTTGGCAGAAATTAGTCAATAAAGATAGTTTAAAAGACTTCAGAATGATAAGACCTCGAGTATGTTTGCTACCAGCTGAAATATTACATACAGGAATGTCCCAAACTAGAGAACGCAGCATTAAAATCTAGATTTTATAAAAAATACTGGTATAATTTTCATGAAAATAACACAATATTTTTTGTAATTTTTCCCTAAGGGATCCCAAGTTTCATTTCATAAAACGCAGCCAATACAACTTATGAAGAAACAAATGTGGATTCGCAACGAAGATGCGTTCAAAACTAAAAAAAAACGATAACATAACTTTTGGTGTACGATAAATTTCGTAATCTTTGTACAGCAGCATCGTCCCACGTGTATGTGTAGACTACAACTAATGATATTACTCTTTAATTTTACTCATTGATATTACTTATTTATTAAGATGGCGAGACGTGTTGAGGTCGACAAATAATTTTGACAGCAGGTTGTCCATTATAAGAGTGGAATAATGAAACGCTTTGATATTTAGAGTCATTGCAATCGGTCATAAAGTATGATTTGACGCTTAATAAATCTCAATAACATTGGTCCTGCGAGTCGACTAACCAAACGGGTTGTCCTCGGAAAAAGGTCTCACAGCGAACATCGACGATGCAACGCCTGTCATTCAAGAACTGATAGGAGACAGATCCCGGTATTTCACATCAAGTTGCCAAAAAAATGAACCTGAAAGTGTCTCACCAGATTGTTCCACGTCACCTGAGTGAGGAGGGAATCATACTTTACTTCCTTGCTAACAAATCACTCGAAAATAAAAATGATTAAAGCGGCTAGGTCGGGTGCGCTACAGCGCTGTAGTCTGCCCACTCGTCTGTTTACTCAGCAAATAAAACGCTCTGGTATACAAAAATTCTCCTCAGGATTATGTTACCCCCCCCCCCCTCTCGCAACATCAGGGAAGTACGATACAACATCTACATGCAGAGCAACACTGCCTGTCACAGAACAAAGAACATGAAGCACTTCTTGGAGGATGACAATATCAAGGGATAAACTGGCTTACGCAGATAGCTGAGTTAAACCAGATAATAAATGTATGGAAGATACATAATTTGTGAGAAGGTTAGGACTAGTAAACCGGTGAATGTGCAAGATCTATGGCGAATATTGGAAGATGAATACACTCAAATTACGAACATATATGCGACAATTTAGTGAAGTCATACGAGTTGAAGATGAGCTCTCAAGTCATTCCTATTAATTGCTTTCATAATACTAAGCAATATTTTGTGGTATTGTTTAGAAAAAAAAATCTGTTTCTAATTATAACTACATTATATTGATCGTTATCTAGTTTTGGACATGCCCATTGTTTAAATATACATACATTATTTTTCTCATCACTTTATTAGCCATTATTTGATGAACTTAAACTTGAAAACTATCAAGGACAAATTTTGGACAATGCTAATAAATACTTGAGTGTATATAACTAATAATCAATGTAATACATTGATAAATAAAACTCATAAAATAACTATATATGGCAATAAGTACTCCCTTTTTATTGAATTGAATACTAGACACTATAGATAACTGGATGGAGCTATGTAAACCAGAAACGATCTTCATATTTTCAAAATTAACGAATATGTATAATTCAATATGAAAATTAGGTTCCCTATTAGAAGGTACAATCAACTGATGATTGTTTAAGGTTGTGCTTCCGAATTAAATCAATATAAGTCAAATCCATTTTTGATCTCTCGAAAGAACCGTCTTGTAGAATGTTTCAAATGACATAATTCAACATTTTCTTTTGTAAGAACTTTCAAAAGATTTGGGGAAGATTTTACCACATAAGCATCACTTTTATAAAAGAAAAAACTTCCTCAATTCTTTATATAGACAGGTATAGAAATATAAACCATACATACAAGATTAGTTTTACAAGCGAGAACTATTACAGAACTAGCACTAGCAAAGACCCTATGGACAACTCAAGGCCAGTCTGAGAAGTAATAAGGTCTATATCACCTCAACCATTAGAGTGTATTCCATGTCCTTAATAGGTCTATCATGTACTCACTTATCTAAGCGTGTAACTTCATATCATGCATTTTTTGTCTCCCTACTTACTGATATAGGACTATATTTCTTAATATTACAATTTGTATCTACGTACACACTTATTTACGTGTATACCTATTACTGTTCATTTTTAACATTCACTAAAATAGCTGATACGAACCATATCTTCTTTCCCGGACAGAGACTGATAGTGTTGAAAAAAACTAGTGATGGGAAAGCCAGAAAGTAATATAGAAAACACTTTTAGACTCAAGCTCAACAGTGACTATCAACTGACATCATTGGGAGAGGCAGGAAGCTCGGGTCTTCTTGTGTAACAAGAAAACTCAGTCCTGATTTTGTAAATTGATTATTTCTCCGTGCTCCTACTAGGTAACATTTAAACGGTAATAGTACTAATAAATTATGTTTGTAAAGGATTTTGCGCTATCTCACTGTTGAATCGCTTGTTGACTAATTTATATCCATTTTGACGGGTATTTTCTCTATAATCTAATTGGAATAATGGCGAGCAATTTATGTTGGGCAAACCTTTTAAGATTTTAGAAATCTCTATCAGTTGGCCGTGTAAACGTCTGTTTGTGATAGCCAAAAAGTTTAGACAGCGGAGTCTTTCTGCACCGGGTTTGTTTCTAAGTTCGAGTATCAGTTTAATCGCCATGATTTGTACTCTTTATAACATTTCTACATGTTTACTAAAGCTAGGAGACGAGAGTTGAACCCCACACTCTAGATGTGGTCCAAATAATGATTTATATAAGGGTAATATTCGGTCTCTAGAGTTAGAGAAATTTACGGGTAATGTATCTTAGCATTCGAATTACCTTTTATTGGCTTCCACTCATAGCTTGAACACTTTGAAGTCAGCTGAAATTATGACCCCATGATCCTTTTCCAATTCACCGCATACCAAAAGTTGGCCACTTATAAGATAATTTGGTTTAAAATTTCTGAATCCTACGTGCATATATTTAAATTTATATTTGTTGAAATTCATTAACCATCTATCCGCCCAGTCGACAATTTTTTTATATCTCGCTGCAGTCTCACGACATCGCATCTAGCTCCAACATTATTCCCTATATTGGTGTCGTCCACGAATTTATAAACTTGACTAATTAGCCCGTTATCGAGTTTGATTATATATATATATATATATATATATATATATATATATATATATATATATATATATATATATATATATATATATATATATATATATATATATATATATATATATATATATATATATATATATATATAACTAATAATCAATATATAAAAAGTTCATCTGAAACATAACCTTCTACTTTAGATATCTATGCTGAGCACTTTTTGATATATATATATATATCGAAAAGTGCTCAGCATAGATATCTAAAGTAAAAGGTTATGTTTCGGATGAACTTTTTGAGGTCCGCTAGAAACGGGTAACTAAAACGTGATCTTCACTAGTGGGTCTAGGGCGTCCTCCAGGGTGTTATAAGAAGCGGACAGTATCATTCTGTGCTTTCCACTAACCGCACCATCTGTTATAATTTTCAAAATTTGACAAAAAGTGTTTAGCATAAATAGCCAAAGAAATTATGTTAAATTTCCAGTTTTCTATTAAAAATGGCAAGAGATATAAAGTATAAAGTTATTATTTCGAATGAACTTTTAGGGTTCGCAAGAAACGTGTAACTGAAACTTCATCTTCCCTGGTTATGACTAAGGCATCACTCAGGGTGCATAAGAAGCGGGCTGTATCATTCTGTGGTATATATATATATATATATATATATATATATATATATATATATATATATACATATATATATATATATATATATATATATATATATATATATATAAATATATATATATATATATTTATATATATACGAGGGGTGGTCAATAAGTTTTGCGAATCGGTAGGGCAAAACAGAGGAAAGGGGATGGCTGTTTGTGGCGGTGTTAGGACAAGTTATAACAAGTCAGGACCTGCAGCCGCACGCTCCGGCCTCGTCTATTTAAGAAGGAGTAGCTGATCGCAAATCGTCAGTCACAAATGTTTCAACAATGGAGAAGGTTGAGCACCGCGCAGTGATCAATTTTTTTACCAAGGAAGGCAAGAATGCAAAATAGATCCATGAACGCATGGTTGCAGTGTACACCGACACCGCGCCTTCCTATGCAACCATTGCTCGCTGGAATAGGGATTTCCGCCATGGTCGTGAGTCCCTTGAAGATGACCCCGGTCCAGAACGCGCATCAGACGTGACCAACGAGGACAATGTGGCCTGTGTGGAGAGGATGATCCACGAAAATCGACGGGTGAAGGTCGAAGAAATCGAGCGAGAACTTGCAATATCACATGGAAGTGTTATCAACATCATCCACGACAATTTAGCCATGACCAAGGTCTCTGCCCGTTGGGTCCCTAGAAACCTCACGAAACCTCACGCCCCATGATCGACTTCAACGTCATCAAAGTTCAAAGGAGCTGCTGCTCTTGTACAATCAAGACCCGGCGTGATTCGAGTCACGCATAGTGATAGGTGATGAAACGTGGGTCCATTACTGGGATCCCCTAGCGACTACTTTTGATTCCGCTAGCTCAAGGCTGCACTGCGTGGACGCCGGTTTAAGGATGATGAAGATGTCCAGCTCGCCGTCCAGGAGTAGATTGAACAGCAGTCAGGAGACTTCTGGTTGTCGGCTATTCTAAGCTTCAGGGACAAGTGGCGCAAGTGCATTGAAGTCGAGGGTAGTTATATTGAAAAATAATAAAACACTTTTCCGCATATCTCGTTTCCTTATATCCGAATTGCAAAACTTATTGACTGCCCCTCATACATATATATATATATATATATATATATATATATATATATATATATATATATATATATATATCTGGATACGACCACAAATTTAATCTTCTACCTGCCAGTGCCCCTACCTGTGTGACTTGTATGTTCGTCTGTACGTTTACCGTATTTCCATGATATATAAAACAATTCTTATAATTTTCTAATGTATTTTCTTGTATCTCTGAAGATGTTACGAGTTGTTACGAAACGCGTCAGATAAATAAAGTGTTTTTTACCGAAGGAATCCTCTATTCCCTCGCTATAATTTCGAAATCGTGCTATTATGAACTTTGGAGAACTTATACATGGACTCAATCCAGACATAAAGGCAAATATAAGACAAATTGAAAGATGTGAAAAAAGAATCACAAACGCAAAATTAGCAGTCGCTTTTAACAAAACTTGTTATGATGAATATATATATATATATAAATATATATATATATATATATATATATATATATATATATATATATATATATATATATATATATATATATACATATATATATAATTTATATATATATATATATATATATATATATATATAATTTATATATATATATATATATATTTATATATATCTATATATATATAGAGAGAGAGATATATATATATATATTATGAAGAATAATGGGCTGAGAACTAACCCCTGTGAGACCCCACTGGTAATTGTGGTCCAGTCCTAGTTCATTCCTAGTGATCGGGGAGCCAATGTTTAATACAATCAATAATTTTCCCTCCCCCTCCAGAGCTTTAAAGAAAGAGTCTCTCATGTGCTACTTTATCCAAGGGTTATTGAAAGTCGAATTAAATTATGTATACTGCTCCACTATTGTCGTAGATGGATGCAGTATGGTTGAAAAAGGACAGAACATCTTTAGTCGCGTGCGACTCTATATCTCACTATGTCGGTCATGTGGTCGGTTGGTACGCCTTTCACGATTCTAACCAAATTTCAAAAACTTATTTTGTTTTACATTTTCTTTCGAATGATATAATTCGCGTGAGTCTACCCCGTAGTCGTTCTACTCGTCCTCGAACGCAACACGCCTAGTCTCAATTCATGTTCTAACTCGAAAGCAAGATCTAAATCCATCCCGTAATAGTCATTGTCAAGAGACTATTATTTGAACTTTGCACCAAGGCAAGGATTACTCCCTTGGACCAAATCTCTGAGGTAACAGCAACGCGCAACTCTCCTGTGCAAGTCCTCTCTTTACTACTACCTTCCGCACCAGTTTAAGCCTCCATCATCGGCTTTGTATATGATTAAGGTTATTCGAGTGACCTTCGATGAATATTGTTCGTTTGCTTGTACGGCGACCGTCCCCGCTAAGTCTCCTTCCTTTTAGCCGCTGAGACTCTTGTACGCCTAATGTGTATATAACTTGTTTTAAAACCCCCTTTAACCGTGTAAAATAATATTAATTTGCATATTAGTGAAGTTATTTTTGTACCCGTTTTTCTATTGTCCCAGAACCTCTAAGATAGTCGACT
Source organism: Ceratothoa steindachneri (assembly GCA_963969495.1). Lineage (NCBI taxonomy): Eukaryota > Metazoa > Arthropoda > Malacostraca > Isopoda > Cymothoidae > Ceratothoa > Ceratothoa steindachneri. Next base: position 64,928,220 of record OZ018326.1, read on the forward strand.
ATTTGGCCAACCCAAATTCATTAACGCGCACGTCACAGAACATCATCCCCCCCCCCCGTAATACAATCTCCTCACTTAATATCTTTAAGTTTATCTCCACGACAGTAAATACGCTTACGAAATAATTGTTTAGTATCTTAACAGTTTCTTCCACGTTATTTGATACGAGCCCCTCTTTACTCATTAGCCGTCCTGTCCTTTATAAGAATATTCGTCCACTTTGATACATTTTTTTACTTGTTGAATCTTAACTTAAATTCACATTATATCCTCTTTTTTCACTAAAAAGTCTAGTCCTACGGTATTGAAAATAGGACTTTAGGATATAGCAAATATGTTCAAGGGAGAAAGAGTCGAATTTCAAATAATGAACAATTCATTTATTGCACTAAAAATTCTTTAAAATTAAAATTATTTACTGTTAATGATTAAAATGAAAGTTCCTATGATTTTTCATTAACAAAGAATTAATAGGTATTTACTATACATCTAGTAAAAGTATCTACATGAACGTTTTTTTACCACTTTTATAGATCAAGTCGTGCCGGAAGATGTTGTATAGGAAAACCTATTACGTAGTAGTAATGCATAGCAAAATTATTAAAGGCCTTTATTTATGTATAATTTAGAAACGCGAAGAGATATGACGCTTTTTAATAGATATACACATTTTTTGTAAATTATCAAAGTTTTATAATAAATTAAACCATTGATACTAAACAGAAGATTATCACTATACTTATCAATGTCTTAATCAAAAACTAGATAATACTTCTTTGAGGATGGGAGCAATTAACTACTTAAAAAAAAATAATTAATTTTAAAAGGATTCTAGGAAAACTGGCATGTCAATGTAATCTTTTCTAGGTAATCTGAGTTTCTAATGAAGCAATAAGCATGATATTAGAGTCAGAATAATTATGATATTTCTGAAAGTATCATTTAAAAGAGGAAGAAATGGAACTAAAATATTTATTATCTATTAATTGTGCCACTCTTTCGGCTAAAATCCGAAATTCACTAATTATTCAATATTCTGTTTGAATTTATTTTATCCTTTGCTTTGTGGTTTCGTAGTAGCTACTGTAGATTTGTATTGCACTCGGTGTATAAGTGTTTTTTCAGTTGTTTAAAATTTGGAGTTTTTGAGTAGTCCTATTATGTGCCAACCTGCTTGATCGACCTGCAAGCTAAAACTTGAGTTTCTTCTAACAGTACACTGCTGTCTCTTAGTGTTTCTTAGGTTGTATACTCTCGCCGTCACTTGATTATAAACTAGTACCTATTAATCTTTATCTTTTATTTAAATACAGGAGTAAATTATTTCAGAAATGACCATGATTACTTAGACATTTATATATGATTAATATTAACAAGCACGAAGCAGCTAAAAAAGAGTAACTTTTTTTTACCCCTTATGTAATATTTTGGCAGAAAATTACAATATTATCTTGTGAAGTAAAATACTATAGGCGATTGTAGTCAAACGTCTTTCTACTAAAATGCAGATCCTAATTAAATATTTTATGGAAACTTAACTTATATTTATTCAAGGTTTCCAAAGAATAACACTTGGCTAAAACTGATAGAGAAGATGAAGAACATTTGGTTGAAATACATTTTTTGGAACAGGATATTTTATCAATTGGATATTCAGGAAAATCAGAACATGAAGGAAAAGACGTTGGTCATGGACCGACTTGTTATCACGAAGTGTGTTTTCTAATACTGGCGCTGAGAATCCTTTAGGGACTGCCAAGGCCCTGAAACTATATATCGGACCAGCCACCTGGCTCATAACCCCAAGCTCGCCATTTCTCCGTTCAGACTCCCTGTCTGTTTCGCGTGAACCCTTGTAACCCGTGTTCGAGTCGCACTTCTTCGAAGATGTCGCCATCAGATCTACCTTGGTTAAGCTTTTGCCCTTGTTCAGAGGAAAGGTATCGAACTCCCTTCTTTCCGGAGAGTTGTGTGGCTCTCTCATGTTCATCACCCTTTCAAGGTTACTGTTTTTTTCGAGAATGAGACTCCGTGCCGATCTGCAGAATCTTCTCGAGTTGAGATTACTTCTATCTGCAGCAGAGTAAACCTCATTCTTCATCACGAAGTAATCAAACCCCATCTTCGAGTCCTCTTTGTCAGGGCTCACCAAGGTATCTTCTTGAAGACCTGGACGTTGTCTTCCCCGCCCCTCTCCCTCAAATTCACCCGCGCTTGAAGGTATCGCGATCTTGTATTGCCATCCCTAAATTACCTAGTTAATCTTCACCTGCATTCACCTTTGATTTGACTTCCAGCTAAATTGTAATTAATACCCCCTCGTTCGAGTTTAATTTAATTTTGATCTTCGTCATATTATAAATCGAGATATTTCATTTAACTAACTTGATTAAGTAATTAGTTCTTCCCTTTTGTATATATGTATATATATATATATATTAAAATTATATTTGGGGGTCTTGTTCTTTATATATCCTTTGAATTGCAGCTTGGCAAGCCAGTAGTTAGTCCCGGTCAACCTTTAATCGCACTCTCTATTAGTTTCCCCAGAGCATATCTAAAGCGACCTTAGGACAGCTGTCTGCCCGTGCTTGTGTACGCACTTGTGCACCGAGATAGTCTACACAGGCATACCTCGATAAAAAGTAATAGTTTTTATTGGTTGTTTGATGAATAATATTAAGTTCGTTGCTTGTTGACAGAGTTATTTATAATTAAGAAATGACAAAAGAAATGCGATGCTATTTACAATAAGTGAAGGAGATTTGATCTTTGAGTATGTATTTTAAAATTCATTTTTAAATTCATTATTATTCGGCCAATTATTTTAAATTTGTCAATAGAATATTCTGCCTTCAATTGTCTTACATGATTTCTAATAACAGAAGTCTTCTTCCTAGATAAATTTCTTCCTCTACGGTGGCTGATTCCCATAGGAGAACAAAACGTCTATTTCAATTAATGAACCTTACTCCAAATATTGGCTCCTTACAGACAACAAGGACAAGTAAATAAACAAACAATGCAGCTGCTCAACTCAAGATGAAATTTGTCTTTGATGAAAAGAAAATGACTAAGGAAAAGTCGTTGACAAAGGTGATTTTGAAGTTAGTATGAAAAAAAAAATTTCTAGTAACTTGTTTCATTTTCTAAAGAATAATTTAGTAAAGGGTCCTATTTCAGGTGATACGAATATTTTTTTTATTTTAAGGAACATCAAATGCGAGAAAGCTGGAGAGTAAATTTTGTTCAGAAAATTATTGATTATATTTTTCAACTAAATGAAATGGATAACAATTATTTTTCAAAGAAGACTTCAGAGTTTGAAATTCTCCATGCATTAAATAATAATTAGGGATTTTACTGCGCTGAGTTAATATGAGAGGTTAAAATAGCTGAATAAATTGATTCCATTACTAGTAAAGGTAGGTTATTTTGTATATTGAGGTAGTTAGTTTGTAGGATTGTCATAAGTGCTCTACCTACTCCTTGTAGGGAAGGACGTTCAAAAAAATTACACATCTTTCTACTAACCTCAACTCTGAGGGATTGTTTAAATTAAAGGGATTAAATACGATAAAAAGCTGGAGATAGGATGAACAAAAAAATAAACGTTAACCCGAATATAATGTTGATCAACTCTCCCCGTAGAGGGAGAAACGAAAATAAAAAGGACAACATCTAATGCCAACTAACTGACAAGGCTCAAGAACTTGAAGCTGACCCCGGAATTTCCAAGAATTCCTCCCTTAATTCTGGCCTGGACGAAAAGGTCGAATTATCCAAAGCCCCGCATGGAAGGAATAAACAAAGGCTTTAGTTCTGGTGGAGGAAAATGAATTCTAGGAATTCGTAGCAATCGACTTCCATTTCTACCTCTGACCTGAGAATAATAGTAGTTATATTTAACGAGAAACTCAAAGATAGAGAGAAAGCTCTTCCAAAGAACTATCTACTTAGCAATAGATATGTTATTCACTCTTTGTTTGGAGACTTTTAGTTAAAGACTAAATGGGGAGATACTAAATTGTCAAATAGATGTAAAAGTTTTTTTCTACAATAGGATGAAAAAAGATAATTTACAATTTTACAATACGTGAACAAAGTAACATATCATGAGAATAGGGTAATAATAATGTGCTAAAACCAATATATTTTTTTTACAAATTGAGCAATAATTGGACAATGTGTGTTGCAAATAAAGTAGAATAAATAAAGGTAATAAATAGAGTAGAATAAATAAGAGTGAGCGTCTTCCAGTCTCTTAAGAGACTTTGGCTGAAGAAAGAAATTCTCGACCTTTGCTCCAATACAAACCAGAGACAGGCCCGTAGCCCGGCCGTGATTTTTTTTGGGGGGAGCTAATTCTATTTTAGGGGGAGTTAATTTTTTACAAATATTTTTTTTACAAATACCCTCTTGATATTTAAGTTTTCGGTTCGCCGTAATTACATATATCTAACGTTGGGAATGGAGTGATAAGAAAAAACCACTTACCAGCCAGTTCGTTATTAGTTACCGCAACTACCAAGCGAACAAAAGTTCAGAGTCCATAAGTAGCATTATTGTTGTAGTTTTTTTAGTTGAGATTAAAGGATTTTGTTATGATAATACATACAAACACTTGTTTTTTTATCATAAAATTGATTTATAAAATGATATTCAATATAATCAGTTTGGGAAATAGAATTGCAAATGTGATTTGAGGTTTGTGAAGATGTTTGCTACAAAAATGTTGGAATGGACTTCCAGAATTGGCAATGAATTCTTAGAAAGTTTGAATGTATTTTAACTTATGGAATGGCTAGGGGCAAAATAAAATACAGAGCTTTACTATGCAGTCAGTTCTTCCAACTAGTAAGCCAACCAGGCAGTTCACAAAACCAAAGTGGTAATATGAAGCTGGAGCCACAGACAAAATAACCTCTTCAAGAAGATATCAATGAGTAAATGTACATGCTTGTTGTTTACTGTTTCACACAAGGAAGAACCTCTCCCTTGTGCGTAACTGAAATCATATTATTATTTTAGGCTAAAATATTAGGGAGGTAATCAAATATGGAGAGCTAAGACCCCTCATAGCCCCCCCGTGGCTATTGGCCTGACCAGAGATATTTGACATATTTTAAGAGAGCAATTATGGATGACAATATCTTTATTCAACTTCAATGCCATCCTTTCTATGCCAGTCTTTAAGAATTCTAGCCTTCTAAGTCTTTCTCAATTTGTATAACAGTGCCACTATTCGTGACCCTATGTTTGTAACGTATAAATGACCTGCGCCCAAAACTGAAAATTATCTGCGTTAACCCTACCATGGACAAATATAGTATGACCAAAGAAAGTCCATACTATGCCAGCCAAATTCTTCTCCGTCCCGTCCTCACGCTAGATAGGGTAACACATCCTGATGATGCAAAAATTGTGATGAGCCAGCAATATGTCAGACAAAATGACATTCTTTTATTCTCTAATTGCCTAGTTTTGATTATCATTGTACGCTGGGTTTTTTTTAAATATTGATATCAGAAAAAGTTTGCCATTGCATCCCATTCATAGTATTTAGCTGCATGAAGCTTTCATCGACATGTTTTACAACAAGGAGTAACAACAAGGAAAGAAGGTACCCTAGGAGACCTTACGGTCCACTCAAGGAGGGTACCTTTGGACTAGCAATCGAGCGGGCACATGGCTGCCCAATTGTTTTGCGTCCCTAAACGGCCACTTTTCAAGACCTTGTCTAGTCTTGACTTGAACTGGTCAACAGATTCAATGTTGACAACTTCCACTGGAAGTGCGTTCCACATACCGCAGATACTGTAAGTGAAAAGATTTCCACACAGATTGCGGTTGTAAGGCTTCAGTTCAAGTTTTATACATGATTGCGCGTTCTGTTCTCACTCAGTGTAAAAATATCCCGGTAGTCAACATTGTCGAACCCTCGAAGTATTTTGAAAACTTCGATGAGCTGACCACGCAGTCTACGGGTTTCCAGCGAGAACAGATCTAATTCCCTTAGTCTATCCTCATAACTTTTATGTCAGATAGAGGGAATCAGCTTGGTTTCCCTGGCTTGTACGCGTTCCAATCTTGCGATGTCCTTTCGCAATGAAGGACTCCAAAATTGTACGGCATACTCCAGGTGTGGTCGGACAAGTGAGTTGTACAGGCACAGTACAATCTCCTGGTTCCGATAACCAAACTGGCGCTTAATATAGCCTAGCATCCTTTGGGCCTTTTTCTCCGCCTCAATGCACTGTTTCGAGAACTTGAGGTCACTAGTGATTGTTACACCCAAGTCCTTCTCAGTGTCGGTGGATTCAATAGCAGTGCCCTTAAGAATATACTGAGATTGGGTGCTTATGTTGCCGATATGCATCACTTTGCATTTTCCCACGTTAAAAGGCATTTGCCACGTCTCCGACCACTCCCCAATCTTCCCAAGATCTTCCTGCAGGCAGGCAGTATTTCCATCCTTTGCAACGTTCATACCAAGCTTGGTATCGTCGGAAAATTTGGAAATCTTGACAACCATGTCACCGTCCATGTCGTTGACGTAAATGATGAATAGTAGTGGTCCCAGGACAGAACCTTGAGGCACCCCGCTAGTAACGGGCACCCACTCAGAAGACTGTCCATTCACCACCACCCGTTGCCATCTGCCACTTAGCCAGTTCTCGATCCAGCCGGCTACCTTTCAGTTTATGCCCAGCGCTTGCACTTTTTGGAGTAGGCGGTGGTGTGGTACCTTATCAAAGGCTTTCTGAAAGTCTAAGTAGACCACATCGACCGCCTTGTCCTGATCGTGCTCACTAAAAACGAAGTGGAAGAATTTCACAAGGTTCGTCAAGCATGACCGTTGCCTTCGAAAGCCGTGCTGGGAACTCCTCAGTATCAGGTTTGACTCTAAATACGACGTCACTTTTTCCACCATGATGCTTTCCATGAGTTTACCGACTATCGAAGTCAGACTGATATGTCGGTAGTTCGACGGTTGGTTACGGTCTCCTTTCTTGAAGATAGGAGTCACCTCCGCCTCACGCCAGTCTCTAGGAACGCATTTGGCCCGGATTGACATGATGAAGATTGCGCTCAGGTGTCGTGACACTTGATCGCGCACTTCTTTCAACACTTTAGGTAGAAACCCATCCGGGCCAGGTGACTTATTCGTCATTAGGTCAGTGATTTTCCTTTTGATTTCTTCTTCGGTGAAGTCCATATCCTCCAGCTTTTCCCCCCAAGTAGGAATCCGTCGGCTGGAGGATAAGACCACACTCTTCAGTAAACACTAAAGAGAAGTAGTCGTCGAGGAGGTTAGCATTTTCTGCATCTAAGTGCTTTAATGCCCCCTCCTCATTTCTCAAAGAGCCAATCGTTCGACGGATTGGTTTACGGCTGTTTACATATCCAAAGAACTCCTTGGGATTCTCTTTACAGAGTCTCGCCGCTCGGAGTTCCTCAGACCGCTTAGCCGCCCTTATGCTGGACTTCACTATCCTGGCTAGCCTTCGGTATTCGTCAAAGTCACCCGAGATCTTTGATTGCCGGTACACAGTTCTTTTCTCCCTAAGCAGTTGGCCAATTTCTCGATTAAACCACTTTGGTTGAACAGAAGACCGACGGGGGCATTTCAGAGGGATAAAACGCGATTGAAAACTCATGAATGTGGTTTTAAAACTATTCCACGACTCTTCAACAGCATCGCACACTTCTAGCCTTACGTCAGTCAGTCCAGCACGAAGGCTTGCAAAGTCTGCTCTTCTCAAGTCAAGTTTCCTTGATTGACTGGCAACAGACCTTACCTTCGGGATCTTGACGCTAAATCTAACTAGCTGGTGATCACTGCCATCGAGCTCTTCGCCTACAGAGACAACCTCAATGATATCATCCTCAGAGGTGAAGACCAAGTCGAGGATATTCTCTCTTCTCATCGGTTCTCTGACCCATTGAGTGAGGAACTCCTTGTTGGCAAACAATAAAGTGGTAAAGTGTTGGTTCAGGTCTGAAATCACTCGTACAAATCTGTATTTATGTTTTCTTTCAAATAAAGCGTTTTATTGTTCTCTAGTTCCGGAACTGAATTTTGCCTTATGTACACAGTTACGATTATCAGAACTGTTGACCTTGAATTCAATATGCTAACATTACTTCAGATAAGTTCTTCTAAAATTATGCAATTGTGAAAGAGGCTCCACCTATTTGCTCTCGAAAATCTTGCCCTTTTCCAAAATAACTTGGGTGAAACATCATCGAGTTTGAGTATCAGTATTTCTGATAAACACAACTTGTTTACAATCGAAATTTTTACTTCTGTTCTTCTCTGACAGAAAGATAAACGTAGAAATAAGTGTTGTTTCCAATATTTTGTCCAACATGTGCATAATGGGAAAAATATAAAAACACGTCGACGAAATTATAAGACAGTATTATTTAAGCATAAGAAGATCACCAATAACAGGTAGCATATGAGTTTGAAATATCAATGATAACAATTGTCATAAACTAAAACTAATCACAAAGTAATATATAACTACATAAATAAGTATGTAACTACATAATAATATATGAAAGATTACCCAAAATGTTTACTTTTCAGTCTCCTTGAAACTGTACTTCCTTCTACGCCTTTAGAAATTTTATCTCCGCAAATTTGTCCACCATGTAAACTCTCTATTCCAATGTATAATCTGGCTTGCTGCATTGAAGTCTTCACCTCATCATCTGAGCCAGATGTTGTAGGTGTTTAGACTTTGATAACTTGTAGGAAAACTTATTTGAAGTAAGACCTACTGTATTAATTGACTTAACCTCGACCAATGGACATAATCTATATTTATTGACTTAATCTGATGGAATTTCTCAAATTTCAGTTGAAATTTCCACAAGAAATATATAAAAACAAGAAATAAAGAATCAGAAGTGAAAATTTTCCTCGATTTCCGTTTTTAATATAAATGATTTCCCCGTACAAGGCCAGAAATGCACTCTATTATCATGTTTTCATTGTATACTCCTTGTTGAGGGTTAGTGAGTGGGTAATCCCAGTTCCACTTCCTTGGCATCTATTTTAATTCCGCACCAGGGTAAAGTGGGGGTGAAGTGTAGCCAATACACCTACCGTAGGCACTTCCAGTGAATAAGAATAACCCTGGTGCTTCCATTTTGATCAAAATTAAAATAATAATCCCCTGAGTATATTTTCACTCACTAGAAGCCAGTCATGGGGGACTTATGTAATATCGAGAATTGAGCCGAGTGGATTGCTTGTCAATTACCAAAGGATCGTCCAAAATAGTTAAAACACACAGATACAAAAATAAACTTTAATATACATGAATTGGAAATATGAATTAGCATATATATGTATGAATAGGACTAATCTTCGTACTGAATTGGTAAGACTATATAATGTCGTGAGGATTACACTTGAAATCTACTTACTAGAATGCTTGCGTCTTAATTGCACCTGACAGAATGAATTGAATAATAGCACAGAATTAAGCACTGAACTAATCACTTGTAATACTCGAGGTTATGATTCAGGATGTAAATTCTAGTTAACGATTAAACTGGTGAAGTTAGGGGAGGGGATAATTCACTTTAACGATACCATTGAGTTTGTAAGTATTTTGAGAATAACGGTGAATTTTTTTTTCTGACGATGTTCGCACTTAGCCCGGTCGTCCGAGGTTACCGAATGTGGGGGTAATCCTAGACCGTTGTCCTGATATAATGATCCTAGGCCGGATGGCGAAGGCGAGTCAAACTGTGACTCAAATCAGAATTCTTCTGCTCGAAGTGTCCTTTCCGATTATTAGCACCTGGAGTGGATAGCCAAAAAGGATTACCTAGCTGCGTCCAGGGTAATCCGCAGAGGCAGGTCCTGTGTAACCTCTGACTTTGAAGAAAGGGTGTCTGCGAGAAGTTTAGCACCTACAAGTACCGTAATGGCAACAACAAATTCCCTGAAGTTTCTTCCTTGCAACGAGCGATCTATTTCCTTTGGGGGACTAGCTCCACACACAACGTAAGTCTAAGATCTTCTGCTCGATTCCAGCGAGAATTTCCTCTTTTATTCCCATCAAGAGCTAAATTCGAGAGAGAGTACCGGATTATCATAAAATTTTTATCGTCACGCGAAAAGACCTTTCGTCTGCCGCCAGGACATGCTAGACATTCGCACTTCGGCGCCATCCGAGCTTTCCTCGTCTTAAATCGCAGGTTTATGACGGCAGGAAGACTCGGGCCTTCGTTGGCTGGTAGGTGTCTTTTGAGGCAGACATTTTCCTGTGTGGCCGGCCGCGAATTTGGTTATCTCAAAGGCGCAAAACGGCGTGAAGGGGATTCGATGCGAAAAGGAAAATTTAGAATAAGGGGGGGGACACGCAGCTATCTCGGTGTATTTATGTATGTACTAATACATGGAGGTATTTAGACTTCTACACTCCTTGGTATCTATGTTCAAAGTTCAGTATTTTTTGTTGAAAGCGCCCTCTTGCTATCCTGAGTCTGCTTCCATATTCTCCTTAAACTCGTCAAGATGGACATCAAGCCTATGCCACTTCGAGGCTTTCTATAGTCAATTTGGCCATGGATTTTCACTAAGTTTTCATCCAATGGCACATAATTGTCAGGCTTGTTATTGTCCTGCCCAAAAATCTCTGATACACCGAAAAAACTGCCAGGCTTCTATTTGTTTTTATTAAACTTCTTAGGGAATTCTGAACAATATATGATTTTTCCTGATGGTGATCTAAGAACGACACCAGCTTCCATCTCTGCCTCAAACCATTTTGAAAAAGTTTTTTTAAGGTACTTGAAGATATAACAAATGGCTTCAAAAGACCTAGTTTGAAATGCAATGTGACAAAAACACCGTTTGAGGGTTTATTAACTCTTAATGCTTGACAATATGCCCTAAAACAGAGAACTCAGTCCTTTGTGGCCAGTGCTTCCTGTTGTAATATCCTGTGTTATCCCTACTGCCTTGACACAGTGAACTATGCGCTTGCACGTGTTAACCCAACGCCTCTCTCAGTTGTTTAAAGCTCTCATTTGTTCCGCAGACGATCTTTGTGGTGTCTATGCCACCGTGAGACGCCACTAATACCTTATTACTTACGGGTTTAGAGCAAAGCAAATCTTTTGGGAGCACACTGTGGTTCACGGGCAGGGGATGGCTCTGATTCTGCCTATGGCGCCATCCTTGAATGAAACACGTCGGAACATTTTTATCCATGCCTCTTCTCACAAAACATATAAAAGCAGTGCTGGAAGTATTGCGTTCGAGCCGTTAGAGCACACGACATGTTGAGCTGAAGCCGCGCTAATGTATAACGATGGCTACAAATCCGAAAAGTGGTTCGGCTTTCACGCGGTCTTCACCTTGTTTGAATTCGGTCGGAATCAATTGGATTCTGAAATATAGCGAATCGCCGAGCGCTCTGTCTGCTTTCGAGATATTGGGACCTACGCATTCCCTTGTTCACAGTATCAATGACGCCATGGCTGCCGCGAGTTGGGTGCCTGTTGCGATTGTCTTATGCTGAATTCATTGACATGTCAGATTGCGAAAAATGAGCATGCTGATTAGGTGCCAAACAGTCTGTTAAGACTGGACTGGACTAGTTCATGGAGGAAACTGGATCCTTCTTTTTTATAGAGTTCAGTTTTATGTGTATAGATGATCAAGTCTTGAAGTTAGCTAGCCTACTTCCACACTTTTCATGTTTTTTTGTTGTTTTTTTGCTTTTGCGTTTTTATTAGTTGTTGATTTTTTGTGGTTTAATTTTTAATATTTAAATTCAGCCTATTCGTATGCTAAAAAATTAAGAGAAATTAAATTAATTATCTCTGACTATGCCGTTTCTGCCATTCCATAGAAGTGCTGCCAAATTATCTCTCTCTCTCTATATATATATATATATATCTCTTACTCAAAATCTCTCTAAGCCTACCTCTTTTTTCTCTCACTCTCTCTCTCTCTCTCTCTCTCTCTCTCTCTCTCTTTCTCTCTCTTTCTCTCTCTACCTGCAAGTCAGTTCATTGCTCAAGACAACCTGATTATCAACTTGGTGCACGGGTGATAAATTTCCGTATCCTCGTATTCAAACGCAATTTCTCTTCCTTAATTTTTTTTTTTCTCAAATGAAAAATTGACAATATTCTTTCAAGCAAATATTAACACAATACGATAAAGGCCCTTAAAAAAATAAATAATTCATAGTGCAGTTAAGCACGCCTTTTTTATTACTTTTCTTACATTTTAACTAGAGTAACTATCTAGTAGTTTATTTTGGTCTTAGTGCAATGACCTAGTCAAGTAAAAAGTTTGTTGTTTAAGCAATTCATTTTGTTTTTTAATTATTTCTCATCGCATTTACCATGCATCTACCACCTAATGTTGCGACGGCTTCAGGTTGCTTTCAGTCGTTTCTTAATTGGACGCACTCGCGGGACACAGCGCCATTTGATGGAACGCTCGTCTCCACCTTATTGTGACCACTGCGTTGTCCCCTAGACTGTTCGGCACATATTGTTGAATATCCCTGTCTGGATGATCTTCGCGTACGTTACCTGTCTCGGTACTGGGACGAGTGGGGTCGCTAGAGCTTGTCTCTTGTACTCGGGACTGGTTCGTGCACGCAGAATTGCGGAATATACGACATTTTGGAGGAGGCTGACCTCCCCCACTTTATTTGACTGTAGGTCACATGTTCCTGCGCCGGCGGGAGGGAGGACCTTCCTCCGACGCAGGAGCGCGCTTTCTTCCGGTTGCCCTTTTGCTGCTGTTTGTTTTATTATTTGTTGTTGTTGTTTGTTGTTGTTTTTTAACTTGTCTTGCCTTTGTTCTTTTTTAAACTTTGTTATTTATTATTTAATTGGTTTTTAATCTATCCTAGTATTTGGCTTTGCATGAATTACGGTGACTTTTCTCCTAGTAGGCAGTCGCCAGATAGGCTCCTAAAATTAAAAAAATAAAAAAACTTCCATTTCATCCATAAATGCTTTGGAAGGCGAGAGTTATTGCGCCTATTATCAATAACAATTAAGTCATCATAAATCATTTCTAAAAGGTTACAAACGAAATATCCTAAATTATAATTTACAATATCAATATTCCTTCTAATCTTGGAGGGAAATAAATGATCTCGAGATCTTGCAAGAAAATCTAAACATGCTAATTAATTTCCTTGAAAGCGAAAGATAACATAAATTCAGCTCATTTCATGAACGTCTACCTATTTTTAATAAATACGTTTATCAAAAAGTCATATGTAATTGATTGTAAGTTAGAAAATGATTCGAGATTCAATATTAGTTGGAACAAAACGTATTAATTTGTGTAATCACTTTCGATATGGACACAGTCAGGAAAGAATAAATGTTGGGGAAATACCAAATAAATCACCTAAATGTAAAAAGTGAAGAAAGTGTGAGAAGAAATCAAACGAGTTAAGAATTATAATCCCAAACTACGTTAGTATAGACTCCTTGCAAAGAGAAGCAAAATATACTGAAACTTACATTCTTTCGCAGCCTCGTGATGAGGTTTGCTGCATAAATACAAAAATTATGAGCTTATATTAGCTGTATATAGAACTTTTTATTTATGTTTCTTTAATTTCCGCCAATATTACTCATGCTTTGATTCTATTGACTCTAGTCTTTGCTACTTTGAGTGAAATCAAAGTTGCCTGGCTCAAAGTTATCTCTTAAATAGAGAAATTATTTAAGAGTATTTCTTCGCAAATATTAGGTATATGGTCTTTTTCTTGGTATTTTTCTGTCTTGTTTTTGTATTTCTTCCATTGGTTTGTACTATGTAATGGGCGTTCCCTTCGTATCTTGGTACCCTATATAAGGGATTCATCTTTTCATTTTCCTGTAGGTAAATTTTCATATGTACATATATATATATATATATATATATATATATATATATGCGGTTAAGGTAATGGCATAATTAGACAACGGCTCTGCTTCAGGTCCAGCAGGTGATCCTATCCTCCTTGAACTGGAAGACAACACTTAGGGATGGGTCATCCCTAAGTGTTGTCTTCCAGTTCAAGGAGGATAGGATCACCTGCTGGACCTGAAGCAGAGCCGTTGTCTAATTATGCCATTACCTTAACCGCACCAATTTGTCTTGGATATTTTTCCATATATATATATATATATATATATATATATATAGATATATAGATATAGATATATATATATATATATATATATATATATATATATATATATATATATATATATATATATATTAATTAAACCACTGTTTAAGAGCGTAGTATTTTTTTTATTAAACCAGTTTCGGCATGGAGTTTGTCACGCCATCTTCAGTAGTATACTAAGAATAGATGCATTCACACCATACATGAAATATATATAGAAATAAGAGATCAGATTAAAGTTCCTAATCAGGGGGGGGGGGGGAATTTGAGGTCATTAAGGATATCTTTCAAGACTAAATTTTTGATGTCGGGGCTGCATTTGAATATCCCATCCGAAAGGTTGAAATTCTGGATTTCGTTGATAAGAGTGGATTCAACTACCTTTCCTTTGCGAAAATCATTACATGGGGTAAATTAGTTTGCCCTGAGGGAAATCTATTGGGTAGTTAAAATTATTGAAGGGTGGTAAAATACTAGAAGCTGTCCTTGCCCGCCTGACATCTCCTCTGTGTTCATAGATCCTCTTTTCCAGATTCCTTTCTGTCTCGCCTATGGAAAATAAAGGGCAGTTAATTTCTTTACAAGTAATTAAATAGACACCTGCTTTATTAGTTTCATCCGTTAGTTTAGTTGTAGGGAAGGATTTTTTAATGGTCGAAGGGTATTTAAAAGTAATGCGGTTAGTGGAAAGGATACTATTTAAGCTTTTTATTAATGTGGAAAATGGAAGGTATTCCTACTTTGGGGGCAATAAAAGTTTGCCTGGCTTTGGTTAAGCTTTCATTAATCATGTGGAGCGATATTTCAAGTCTATAAATATACAGATAATGAATGTAATTTCATCGGACAAAAAAATGGATCACAAGTTCTTAAAGTTCTCAAAAACATGGACATTAAAATGGCTTTTTTTTACCTTAATATCATGACATGAGTAAAAATGAATGTAAGAATTGGAATTGGTGGTTTTTCGGTAAACAGTAAAGGTAGATCGGTCATTTAATCTTACAATTTTAACATCAAGGAAAGTTAAACAATTGCTATTTTCCCATTCAACTTTGAATTTTATGGTGGGATGTAGGTTGTTAAGATTATTTAAGAACCTATCAAAAGATGCCAGTTGATTTAAAGTCCCATGAGGGTATCATGAGGTCCGATTTAATTCTGTGCATAATGCATGCACACTTTGTCAACATGGCGAACCCAGGATCATATGCAACTGAACTGAACACCATGCTTGAAAAAACTGACTAAAGAAAATGTCGTTCCCGGAGAACCCACCTTCGAGCGAGTTGTATAAAATAAATATAACTCCAAAGGATACTACTAACCAAGTAGAAGAAGAAGAAGACAAAAGTAAAATGGAAACCGAATTGGAAGAAGAAAACACAAAAACGAACTCAGAAAAACAAAAATCAAATTGACCACCCAACACTTCAACATCAAAATTTACGGATCCCATGCTTATCCCATTCCAAAGCAATATAAGCAGAAGGAAATAGTCGATGGACTAGTCAAGGGAAGATTTAGATGGGAATACGAAGCAGACTCATAGGAAACGGAAGTTCACAATGCACTGAAACAGGGCATGTTATTCACCGCCCCAAAATCAAGCAGTAACATCTCGTGCGGTGAATTTAAAAAGAAAAGAAATGGACGCACTCGATCCCAAGGCCGACCAGAAAAAATAAAGTTATGAAGAGACCACAAACAGATATAAACACCAATGGACATGTATCAACGTAGAATTAAAATATTCACCTTGAAACGTTAACAGTTGGAAGGAGAAACGCATAATCTACTCAAACATAATAAGAAAGGAAGACCCAAAGTTGATAATCCTAACAGAAAATGGCATTACCACATATACGGAAACAATAAAAATCCCCAATTAAAAATTCATAACAACCAACTACTCACAGTCAAGATATGACGGAGTTGCAATAGGTATTAAAAAAGGAATACACTTCACAGAAATAAAACACCTAGAAGAGTCATTTGTAGTAGTGAAAATAAAAATGACCACAGGTGATCTGTTCATAGCCGGGGCCCACCAACCCCCAAGACGCTCGTACCTACCGATACCCAATTTCATTAAGCTCTTCCGTAGACAGGCCTTAACCTTTGTAGCTGGAGACCTTAACGCAAGGTGCGGGGAAGCAGGGTACACAACCTATACAAATGGAACGGGCAAAACCCTACAACTCCTAATGCAAAGAGGCCTACTAAACAGAGAAGGAGCAGACTTCCCTACTTATCTTACAGCCAGAGCCTCTACTACCCCAGGTATTATTTTAACGAATAAAAACTTCAATCTAAATCACAACACACAGCCAGGCCCAGCAACTCCCTCCGATCCTTTAAGCATAATTACCACCATCTCAACTTCGCCTATCCGAATAAAAATAACACGCAGAAAAGCAGCCAGAAAAACAAACTTGGATAGATACAGACAGTACTTAAATACAATAGAAACTGGATCACTTAACAACCAAGTTAAAGAGGAAATAGATGACAACTAGAATTAATTACCAGAAAAATCAGAGAGGCGGACAGTATACACACCCCAACAATAGAGTACAGATCTATACCTGCACCTAGATGGACTCGTGAGATCCAAGATGAAATGGAAGAATTTCAAAACATAATAAATGAAGTCAGGGTATCGTTAAATACGATGGAAAGGTACAGAAGTATTATGATAATTAGAAGTTGGGTAGACACGCTCATCAAGGAAAATTCAGACAGTCTCTGAGATAATATAATAGGCAAAATGGAAATAGCAAAGGATCCAAGGAAATTCTGGAGACAATACAGGAAACTACGCGGATCACAGCCAAGAGAGGAAATAAGCTTTAAAATACAGAACCAGAAAGTAGAACAAAACAGAGGAGTTTCAAGAGCATTTCCGAACACACTGGAAGAAATCTTATTTTTCTATTTTACCGGAAGAAAACCAAGAATTATACCAAAAATACGAAGAAAAAATTTTACATAGCCTGGAAACACAACATGAACGTACCATACCGTTTAGAAACGTCGACGAACAAAGACACAATCCCATGGGGGAAGGAAAGTCTTTTACAATGGATGAATACTGAACAGCCTTAAAATACTTTAAACAAAAGGCTCCAGGACAAAGTGTGATATCTAAAGCTCACCTAATCAATGCCCCAGAAAATGTGTACTAATCGGTAGTGAAGATCTTCAATATCTGCCTAAATATGGGATATTTCTCCCAAGCATTTAAAACGGCAGAGATGATCTTCCTGCCGAAGCCGGGCAAACTAAAACATCAAGTTGGTAGCTTCCGTCCTATCTTGCTCCTGGAATGTCTAGGCAAAGTACTATAAAAGGTCCTTAATGAAAGGTTAATCAACCATCTTAGCATAAACAACCTATTAAACCCACAGCATCACGGGTTCCGGAGCAAGCGAGGGACAGACATCGCGCTAGCAATCATTACCGAAAAATTGCTACTGAAACAGCGCGAGGCAACAGAGTTGACCTTGTACTCCGTGATGTTCCAAAGCCTTTGACAAGGTGTGGTTGCCCGGCCTAAATGCCAAAATCTGTGACCTTAACCTGGAAACAAACCTCTGCAAAACACTCTGCAATGCAGATAAACGGAAAAACGGGTGACGCAATCAATATGCTAACGGGTGTCCTACAGGGAGGCTGCCTCTCACCAACACTGTACACAGTGTACCCCAGGGACCTTCCACATCCAACCAATGAACGTTCGATGTTTATACAATTAGCGGAGGATATCACTCAGACAGTGACCAGTGACAGGAAAAAACCCAAGGACATCGCCCTAAGAACAGAAATAGAAATTAAAAACCTAAATTATTACGAGAAAAGGAATAAAATAAAGACAAACAAAGATAGGTTCAAACTAATACCCATGAACAGAAGGCAAAAAGTCACTGTATGCGTAAATGGAGAGGCATATCCTTTTTCCACAGAAGGACGTGTCCTCGGACTAAAATTAACAACGTCAGGCTATACATGTCATTTACCACAAAAAATCATCGAAGCAAAATCAACCTTATCATCATTATATACAGATTCAGGAAACTATCAACCAAAAATAAAAGAAAATTATACCTGGCCTTAGTACAACCTGAGCTCCTATACCCAATAATAACGTTGAACGCATTAAGTAACTCCCAGATCAAGAAGATCCAAAGAGTCTAAAATCAAGCCACTAGATTCATAACAAACACAAGAAGACTAGATTACATACCAGCAGAAGAACTCCAACGCAGATCTACTATAAAGCCCATAAACACCCTCTTACAAAAAAGAGGAAGAAAACTGTAGGAAGAAATTTAAAATACAATATCTCAGAATATAAAAGACCAAGCCATCGTACAAGAAAACGAAATCCGTCGTACGGACTATAAACAACGCTTCAACGGAAGCCTGAGAAAAACGTTAACAAACGTCAATCCAATCTATAGGTAATAAACTATAGTACATAAATGTAACTACTAGAAACGTAACAACTAAAAGAAGAAAACCGATTATGACTACCAACTAAACAACTCAAATGAGAATTTCGATGAGTAACTAAAAGTAATTACTGACCAAAGAAAAAATAAATATATTTATATATATATATATATATATATATATATATATATATATATATATATATATATAGATAGATATATAGATAGATAGATAATAGTATTAATAAAAAAAACGAAAGAAGCACAAAAAATAAACCAACAAAAATTTTAAAATGATACAGACGCTCTATTGAGCAAAAGAAAACAAAGGCTCTAATACTTAAAATAACAATGTATCTAAAAAAAAAAATTATAAAGGAAAAACGAAAGCGTTAGCCAGGCAACCTGGTACAAATCTCTAACATCTTCACCTATCATCCTACACACATTAACACACACATCACACTTTAATTTCCATCTATCCTATCTCCCTCTCTCTACACATTCTAATTTTATTCATCTTATGCTCTTATAGAGACCTAGCTTAAGGCCACGTGGTTTCTGCTTGAAAGGGGGTGGCTCAAGGTGGACCTTAAGGTTCGCGCCCTCACACATATATTTTATCCTACCGTATATAATTACCTAACATGTCAATATATTTTATTTTGAAATTAAAATATAAAGAATAGCGGTAAGCACGAAAATGATCGAGGCGACCACCGCAAAGAATTATTATTATTACCACCCTTTTCATATATTTTAAATGTAATTAAGAAAAACCAAAATTGGATGACGATTATATCAAGGAGATCAGAATCGCATTATCGTACATTGAAATTGTTTTGAAGTAAAGATTTAGTCTTATTAGGTAAATATTGCTGATCAGCAAATAGGGTCGGACGTATGTTTGTACCATCAAAACTAGGGACAATAAGCTTTATAGTGTACACAACCAGTCAGTTATAACAATCTACTAACTCCACTATCATGTTACCCATACACTTAACCATATCATTTTTCAACTCAACCATCCTTTCTCTCCTCCATTTCACCACATCACTCTTCCACTCAATCTTCCTTGAAACCAAAGCAATAGAGTAGATGATTCTACCTCCAATTACCATTCGACCGTTGACCCCTATCTTCCCTAACGCCTCACCTCTAAATTGGAATTGAGCCTTTGAAGAAAATTATCAGCTCGGGTGAATCTCCTTCAGGGGCTGTGTATTGCAGGGGAGAAGGGCCGCATCACCTTCAGACGCCCATTCCTCCGAGATGGGGGCTGAAACAAACAAGGAAAATATCATTTGTCAACAGTCCCTAATTACCCTAAATGCGTTCAATTGTTTATTATTTAAAGAAATAAGTAAATTTAATAACCATAATAAAGAGCGACAAAATCTAATATTGATAAATTAAATTTGCTAAAACTCTTAAACTATTTTGCATATAGAAATTTTCTAGTAAATTTTACTTTTAGAATTCCTCTCTGGATTTTTTGTCCCGCCTAATTTTACGCTACTTACTAAGTCACTCCCACCGACACATTTTCACATCTAGTGGAGAAGACTCAGTGTTGACAAAACATACAAAAGCAACATCAATTTAATTAGAATCAGCAACATATATGGGGACTAAGAAATTTTATTCCAATGAACGTAAAGAAATTTGACTATGTATGCGTGTGTTTGTGTGAATATTTATTAGGTGTTGTCATTAGACTACAATTAAAGTAGTGTGGTCACAATAAAAACTCCTTAAATTAAATAACTCAATTAAAGTTGCTTAACGGTGACACATTAAATATATTCGCTGGCATTTCTTTAGGAAATTTTCTTCACACTTGATTATTTAATACCTCCTCGGTTGGTTTCAAATAACATTTTAAATGATATCGTTTAATAGCCATAAATTTTAGATTTCTGTTCGAAGCAATTCATCATACTTAAATCACCATTATGCTCTTTTATGCTTATTGTTTAATCGTACATTCTATTAAATGTTTTAATAATCTAGCGTAATGTTTCTTATAATATTATTCTGAATTTTTTTTTACTAGTTAATTTTTATTTAAATATTGAGGAACTGATTTTAACTTGAAGTATATTGAAAAAGTTTGATTTTCTAAAGTTAAACTGTGCAAAAACGTATTACCTCACTACTTACCTCGCTATCTTTGCTTTTGAGAGGCTATACGAAGGTTTCCTTTCATATTCAATTATAATGGCTCAAAACCTCTTAAGCAATTTCACTCTATGCCATCTGGATTACAAATCTGGAATATTAAATATCTTAATTTACTCCTCGAAACTCATGTAGCTAATCCAAGATACTTACTCAGAAAGGGAAGACTAAATGTGGGTGCAATATGGAAGAAATCATATTTAAAGTAGTGGAGGTGTGAAAAGGAAGATTGATGTTTGTAGGATAGAGGTTAAACGAGATTGAAACGGAAAACATTTTACGATATCTTCGTTTACAGACACATCGGGAAAGTCTTTGAAAATAGAGTTTTTCAAGAGTCTTGAAAATATCGGAAGATTTATTTTATAATATTTGGGCATCGGTGTAAAAATAAAATGAATAATTTAACAATGAATAAAGGCCTAGTTTTGAAGTGATTAACATTGGAAGGAGCCTCTGGTCTATCTTGCGAGTCGAAGCTTTTTCCCTGAAAATTAAACCAGTTATTTTTCATATTCTGACCTCCCGCCATTTAATAGGCTATGTTTTCTAATCGATATCTGTCGATTCATATTTTAATTTGGAGTTTAATAAATGCTTGGATGGTTTATCCAATTGAATACCATTTCATGGGGACATTTTATCTAAAATGGTCATGAAAACCTTGTTATGCCCATTTCGCTTGCTAATAACCGACTCACCTCAAACTTCTTTGGTAAGATTAATGGCTCCATAGCTGGATGTGAACCATGCTGAAATATAATTTCAACCGTCGTTTACGAGTTTCCAGATAATTTAGGAAAAACTAAAAGAGGCGAAATTCAGTGGATTCAGTATAAAATATCTATCATTTTACAGTGCTAATTAAATTGCCAGTTTTACTGCCATCATTTATTTAAAATGTGATATACCAAATTTTCCAATGATTCAAACTTTAAGTTAAAATCATATCTATGAACTGAAATCCAAATGCGTTGTCTGAAAGTTGTTTCATTTGCTTCATAATTTAAATTTGTAGTTAAATTACTTGTATGTTTTATAGTAAAAATATATAGTGTCTCCACTTCGTCATCCAAATCATCACAAAAGACTCCCTCAACTTGCTTAATCAGCTTAAGATAATTGCCATATCTATAAAATCGTATTTGACAGCGGTGCTTATTACATTTCATAGTTTTGGTGTTGGAATTGTTATTTTGCGCTTTGCCAGACGACGATTTTAAAGGTACCGAAACTATTCTCAGTAGTATTATTGGTTTTCGAAATGTTGTACAATCTATTAATTTTCCTTAGATACTTTTAATCTTATTATTTATCCACATAACCTGAATTGATATCTTAAAATATATACGTTCATAGCCACTAGTTCATGATCTATAGAAAAATATGAAGGCTTAATTTGAATGTACATACATTTCCTGGATGGTTAAAAAGTTTAAAATTTATTACCAATTTGAAAATTTAAGTAAGAGATAAATGACCAACTTTGCTTGATTTGAATTTCCGAAGGAATTTATAACTTTCGCGAACATTATTTACAATATTTAGATTGAATTGAATTATGTCGTGATCGTTATTCCTAAAAATGAAATTCGCGAATAAACTAATTTAACAATATTTCCCATAACTCTCTTGAAAACTTATTTATTCCCTTATTTTTTATTCGCATATAAATAATAATATACTCGTTAATATTACAAATTTTAATTTTATTTCGTTTCATTAACAATGGAAAATAAGTTAATTGTAAGTTAGTTAAATGTCTATACATCTTTGCTTCAATTCACAGTATGTATACTTAAGTTATGTATAGGGTGTCTTATACATATGTAAGTATATGTCTATGTAAATATAAATGTTTATGAATAGTAATTTTGTAATGTATGTATATGTGTGGATTTATTCCAAAGGCTGTTTTGATATAACCATTCTGATTTGCTCCTGGGTGGACATGGGTGAGAGTCAGTTAACTGTCTAAGTGCGTCACCTGTGGTTGTTTGTAGGTCGTGGAAACTTTACGTTGAAATTTAAACCGGAAATCACAGTCTTGTTTAGCGTTGTGAATGATCTCCAGCATTGCCAGTTTAGTTAGATTGTTAAAGAGCATTTGTTAAGTGATATTTCGCAACGTAGAACTGAGAAATTGTGATATGACTTTTTTGGCTAAAGTCCTGCAAAAAATTCACTATTAATTTTGATTTGTGTGAACTGATCAAACTTCTGAGATATTTCCGTAGTACAAGCGTGTAAGGATAAATATCTTGCTCCATCCTGGCACAAGATGTAACTAATTGAGTTCGAGCGCGCAGCAGATTGTCTCAAATACTAAGCTGCTTGGTAGTGTGACCTTTCTTCCTTCCTTGCAGATATTAAATCAATTTCTTATACCGACATTCGGAGGTGAAATTTCTTTAAAACTGTGAATCCTGTTGTTTTATTTTAACGCTTTTTAAATTTGGAAAAGCTTATGCCTTCCTAATTTTGTTATATACAAATCTGACAAAAGTAATTTTGTTGTTTTGCTAGATAGAGATTGTTGTGTAAACAAAACTTTGGCTATACTTGGAGACTTAAAATGAATTCTTAAACTTAAGGATGACTCTTTTAAAATAGTTATTAAAATACGTGATAAAGCAAATAGCCTCTTACGAAAACTTACACATTTTCACTTATTATTATCTGCGTACAATAATCTTCATGGTTTGGTTCATCCCCAAGTATCCTCTATGGTCTCCCTAAAACCCACAAACTTGGATTACCCTTCGGACCAATCTTATCAGCTATTCGCAACCCAACATACATATAACATGTACATTTATTTTTCTCTCTGCTTGAACTTATTATGATTCTTTTGAAATTGTTGACTTTTTAGTGAGAGCTTTTCTCACTTAGCTCAGTAATATATTTCAAGATTTGATGTGGAATCATTATTTACCAATAGATCAATTATTTATATATATGATTGTCGTAGAATTAGGCAGTTATCGCCTATTTCTCGATTCTTTCGTTTATTCGGGGAAGGACTACGACAGCCCAAAATAATAATTGGAATTGAATTTCGTTGAGTGCGCGAGTTTTTTGTTATTTGAATAATTTAAAAGTGGTTGGCCTGGATTGGTCTTATTTAATTAGGTTTTGGTGGTTGGAGGACTTAAATAAGAATTGCGAAAATGATCTTTAATTACACAACAAAATATATAATACAAATAATTACACTCTCTAGTTATTAATTAATTTAGCAATGGGAAAATTACCAATAATTACTCCTGCCGCAAGGGCTCAATACTCCGAGCCAAACCCGATAGGGTTTAGGAAGAAACTAAGAATGGAATCCTAGCCTTAGGGGCACAATAATTCACTTTTATTATCCCAGATGACTCGGGAGGAGACTACTTGAGGAGTCTTAGTCGGAGGGCGTCGCACTGCCTCGAGGAGGAAAGGAAAGGTGTAAATATCTTACTATTTTTTAGGGGGGGAGGGACCACAAGTAGACGCTCAGAGAGATTCTCTAAGTGGACGCTCAAAAGGGGAAAAACTCCTCTAGAGTTGAGACTGTGCGCTTCTTCTGGACGGGTCCTTCGATCCTGACGCCGTCGTTCCAACTAAGATCCTAGCTGCGGGCCGGTATGACACCGTGGTCGATCGCTCGAGGATATGCGCCGTCAGTAAATGATTACACAGACATCTTAAAAGAGGCCGCCGAATACCTTCTGTATTTTACGGGCTTGGCTCACTCGGAAGCAACGTAGAGACAGCTCACCACCACGACCTGGGGTCTTCTCCAAGGAGGGGGGGATATGTCTTCGGGACTCTTCTTTGGACGGATTCTGACAGAATATTTCCACGATTAATTTTGTGACGGGGAATATATAGGCGTTCGCCGGAACTCCTATATTTGCTAACGGTAGCAATTAAGCCCTGCCTAACCTCTTCGGCGTTTATAGCTCGGTGGCGGGGTTTTGATGGTCCAACTGAACAGACGAAATTCTCGGCTAATCTCGCCGGAAGTTTGCCGACGGGCGTAGGGCATTACTCTTCCCGATAACTCTCATTTCACACGACTCCTTTAAACAAAATTATACTCGATCTCTCTTTCTTCGACAGTGATCTTATTGCTAAAGATGTATTTTCATCCCAGAACAAGATTTAAGTTTAGGACAGAAATCAATTTCAAGATTTAGTCAAACTTGCGGTAGGAGACACCATTTTCCTTTTTAACAATACGTTATATAAACAAAGAGACGTCATGTCTCTGGAGTCCCGTTTAGCTCCTACAATTGCCAACTTTTTTAATGATATCATGATAAACTCTAGATGGAAAACTAACTAAAATCAGTTAAATCCATCATTTATAAACGGTATGTTGACGATTGATTTGTTCTCTTCAGAGAAAAGAGCATGTCATGCTGTTTCATAATTATTTGAAGAGTTAAAATCCCATGATAAATTTTTCTGTTTAACATGAGTTGAATGGATAATTGGTATTATTAGATGTACACATTGCCTGTATTAATAATTTTTTTAGCCACGATGTGTACCGCAAACCTACCACCACACTACTTAGTACTAATTTCTTCAGTTTTAGTTTCCGTAAATTTAAGTATTCGATCAAATATCTTAAGGTGGTTTTCATATTTACTAAATATCCTCTAAACTCATGTTCCCAGGTGCTTTACAAACTTAAACGTTTTTTAAATAAATAATATAATACATCAAATGTCAAAATTGAGCCTGATAAAATGTCACTTATTTTAAAATAATTTACAATGATCCTATTACATGCAAATTGATAAATGAACTACAGTCGGTACAATTTAAAAGATACACTCAATGTCAAGTTCATGTTATTTCTATCAACAATTAAATATTAAAGCTTCTCTCACACATAAAGACAAATTCTCCCAAAATGCTTCAGTCCTCATTTGTTTACAAACTTATATGTGCAGGTTGCAATGTAGGTTATGTGGGAAAGACTAGTTTCAAACTTTATTTTAGGATCAGTAAACATCACGGTTTGTCCTACAATACCAATAGACGTCTGACTCAGCGTGAATTTTCACTAATAATTAACCATTCCGTGTCATGTAACACACACATTTCATACAAGGAATTTTATACTTTGTATTCGTGTCCCGATATTCATGATTTAGATATTTTGGAATCTCGATATACATGTATTCAGAACTAACCCATAAACCTAACTACAAACGGTCTTAAACTCTTTTATTAACTATTTGAAATTTTATCAACTAATTGGTTCCTAAACAACTAACAAACATGTCCCTAATAGTTATTTAAGCTAACTTTTTCCCACACTACGACAATCTGCTCTAGAGCACCATTCAATATATAGATACCTCTGGTAAACCAATTTGCTGATGCTTACAAATTTATTTATTTATTAGTTAGGATTTTTTGGCATTCGTTATCGTTCTTGTACATTTTTATTTCCTTTTTTCGCCAATTAACTGTTATATTTCAAGTCTAGTTTTTACTGTCTATGAAAATTTTATATAATTGACAAACAAATTTGCCGATGAAGTAAACAGTAGATGTAAAAAACGTTCTAATATCTTTAAAAAATCTTCCACTTCGTCCTGTTGGCTTTCCGAAGAATCGAATTAGTCCATCAGCTTTGAAGAGATTCCTCCCTCACTTCTCAATTATTACCAGGGTTCTGTTCGTATCATTTTTTCAGCTAAACCTAAGTCACAAAACATCTTAATCTCTATTAACGGAGTGTAATTTATCATTAGGTGATCAATCTCCTCATCAAAAGCACCCTTAGAAACAAATTCAAGTTTATTAAATCGAATGCTTATTTAGCTTACTCGAATACCACAGGGAGAGAGAGAGAGAGAGATATTTTGTATTCACATGTGTGTTGCGATATTTCATGAGCATCCAAGAGAAGGATCGTATGTGCTATAGTTAATCTCTGAAAATTGTGGAATGGGTGACAACTCTTTTACAGTTTATTTCGTTGATGAGCGACAGACAGGTCTGTTTTCCTTTAAGAAAGGAAATGCAGATAAAACATTGCAACATCATACAATAGCGATTTTTAGCTTTAAAATATATTTGATTAAAGAAACGGAAAATCATGTGGCAATGATTTCACTAAAAACTTTAGTTATTCCAAATTCTTATTAATTTTCACTCTCATCTGCACGAAAACTTTCGTTTTGTGGTGTTGATTGTAATCACAAAGTTCCACATAGAATTCTTCGACTTTTTATTTTTATTTCTCTGTTTGTTACAATATTTTTTTGAAAGGTTTGGGTTTATTTTTTATGTTTTAATCTTTTTTATGATAATTTTTTGGCAACTGATATATGTAATACATGTTCTCTTATCTTCGCTCGTTCCTCTAGAAAAAATCTGAGTACACTTTCTCCATTTAATTTTATTAATTATCCCTTCCTTCTTACCCCTTTTCTGTCGAGAGAACTTAAAAACGGTCAAAGAATCTCGCACCAAAATTCCAATAGGCTACATGAAAAACTATTAAAACGATAATAATCCTAATTATTGAACTAAAGTATTTTGAAAATGCTTCATTGACAATAGAATCAACGATAGACAGTCGTCATCAGAAGTTTGGACCTCAATCTGTTGCAGAATGTGCTCGCTTATAAAACGAACGCGATCTAACATTTCATTTGCACAAGATATATAGAATTATGCCTGCTCTCGTGTTATACAGATATGGGAAATAAAGCGCGGTTGAGAAGGTAGTAATCGTGTCCTTTATGCGAAATTATATCAAGTCCACGGCAAAAGCCAAAAATTAATGAAAATAGAGAGAGAAAAAAAGCGAAAAGGATAGATAAAGAGAGAGAAAGAGAGAATAAGGGAGCGCTCTTGCGGTAGGTACGATATGTTCCTCTTCTCGCAATTGCGAATCTACTTCCAGTGAATAGCTCGTGTATTTGGCTTCCTGAGTCATGGTAGATAGTGGTTTGAGTCATGACTAGCATCAAATCTACTTAAAATATGTGAAGTTTTTAACTCAAATTCTCCTACTAAAAAATAACCTGCAACCATGTTTTTGTCCTATAGGTACAAAGGATGAATGGTCCAAGTGATCAACAAAAGTATGTTTCAACTCATGCATCACTGGGTTTTGTTTATTTCAGCAATCTATCATTTGTTAGTTTTGGGAATAAATATAGCATTAAAATTAAAAGTTATTCATGTGTGTTTGTATCGAATAAATGTTCAATTACGATGGCTCAATCTGAAAGATAACACATTCCTAAGTGCGAAGTTCTGGTGCCCAAACATTAAGTTTACCTTAGTATTCAACTCGAAAGGGAGAAATTACTTGTCATTTACATAGATAGAGCAGTTTATTAATTTCCGAATTGTGAATGTATGTTGCAGACTGTTGAGTAATTTAACTTGTTACCACGTATTATTTATAAAAGCATCTTGCCTGCAATTTTAAGTTTTAAAATCTCAGCACTTACAGTGATGTTGTCGTCTGTTCATTGGAAGAAAGCAAAATAATTTTACCACCAAATTTCAGAGAAACGAAAGATGAAATATTACCATTATTAGTAAATATATTCAAGATATTGCTGACGATTCTATTGAAGTGTCATCTCATAGGAGTATAACATACAAACTGCACCTATATGTATTTAGAATAACTGATGGTAATTTTTTTTATTCCTTGGATATGTCGAAGAATATGTTGGGGGTAGGCTTGCAGGCATGTGTCCAACACAATTGGAGAGATCAAAATAAAGTAAAAGCTTCTTTATAACTTCTTTTAAATATCTAAAATGGCGATCTATGAAATGTATGAAATTCTCATATCAATTTGCGGTATGTTGTAGTAAAAATGCCTTTAAATAACAAATTATATATGTTTATTAATATGATATGTCGAAGGAGCTGAAAATCATATGGAAATGACGAAAACACGTAAATATACCGTAAAGGAAAGAAGTCTCATATGTATGTTGCACGAGGAAGGCCTCAAGTATCGATAAATCGCCCAAAGGGTTTGCAGATCACATTACAGTGTTGCAGAAATATTGAAAAGTATCTGAGAAAGAGGGAATATACAAGAACGGCCTCGTTTTTTACGACCCAGAATCAGGACTCAGCGTGACGACAGGACTCTTCGTCGCATGAGCTTTGGGCATAGTAAGAAAACCGCGGTCGAGCTGCAACATGAATGGACAGAAGGAAGCAGGTTTATGCATCATTGGCATATATATGTCACTAATGTTACATGCTTTGTATTTTTTTTATTTGTTAGTTTTTATTGATCGTTTGAGGCATATATCTCTTATTGTTATTAATTTCTCCTTATTTAACTGTTATATTCATATTGATTTGCAAATAAAAAATTTACCACAGTGTATTTAGCTAATTTCCTAAAAGTTGAGAGGTGTCCGAAAACTTTTGATGGCCGCTTCATAATTATATATCATAAAAAGTTTTATTTCTATCTCGCATTCCTTTCTATATATATTTTTTTTTATTTCAATATTTAGATAGCGTAAGATTCCTTGCTTAGAATCTTTTGATTCGGAACGGTTCATGACTCTTCTAACCAAGAGCTCTGTCGTGTAATCTCTGTTGAAGAAAAAGATTTTCTTTAAGTTATTGAGCAAATCTTTAGAAGTAAGGCAACATATAAAGGAAATATCTTGTCATTTCCTCTTTTAAAAATCATAAATTGGATACGTAACATAATAGTAAATATCCTCAAATTTTCAGCAGCAAAACTATTTCTAAAAGTTTGAAAATAGTGGGGCTTTTCTTTTCATTTCTTAATGAAAGGGACTTCTTTTCAAAGCTGCAGACACTTGTTTATAGACTTGGAAATATTAACACGAATAAATGAGAATAAGACACTATACTTTTCAGGAAATAAAGTTAATCCAAACATTGGATCCCTCCTCGGATTATGTTTGTAAATAGTCTTCTTATGATTATCTATTTCCCGAGCAAATCACAATTAGACTAGTAAGCATTAACTCATGTACACACACGTACAACTAAAAATAGAGATTCTAAGACAGGTGTATTGTATTGAATGTAAATATGTATGTATATAATATATACATACAGACATCTAAAAGTAAATAGACACCAGTAAATAGGCAAAATGAATAAAAAAGTAAATAGACAAAATTTGATGCATGTCGATACTTAATCTAGTATTTAGTACCTATGGCCTCTATATTTTGTAGTGCATTATCCCTTTTAGGCATCCTAGTATTTCTTTAATAAATTGTCACTTAGGGAATTTCTGATCAGCCTGCAAACACGTTGAAAAACATCTCCCTAATTGTTTGTTTTCGTGAATTTTTTCGCAATAGTTTTTGAAATAAGAAGTTTTTATTATCCATTTTTTCCAGTTATTGGTCATTTTGGTTGAGTGGCATGGAACACCATCCAGTGGAAAATCTTGGAGAAGTCTTTCCCGAAAGATACTCTGAACGACCAGTACTTCAGATTGGTCCGCCCACCATAAGTGATAAACTGCATTGTTTCACAGTTCTTTGCAGCCGAGATAAATCAAACTTGATTATGCAGTCACCAAAACCACAAACGTTCACTGTCAGAAAACTTTGCAAACCTTGATTCGTCTGAGAATTTTTCGGTGTGCTAGAACCATATGGATCTTTCTACCAACTCATTTAGGCACTCCTTTCTCACTTGCTTATTTACTCCTCTATGGATAAGTTTCGTTCTGAGAGATACTTCACAGCAGTACTCAGATTCACTTGGAGTTTCTCTTCACATCAGCTGCCTTACACGGGGGTTATTATCAACAATCTGCTAGACAGCGAAAAGACACCTATGAGAGGGCCCAGGTCGATCTGAGCAAGATGATGTTGATCCCTAGCCTTTGCTAGTGAAAAGTACACTCACATCTTTGAGAGTGGTAAGAGGAATCACAAACTTTGGGGGGAGGGGTGAATCCTTCTCTGGCTAAATCTGCCATCAGATTTATTCACAATACGCCCTCTTTGAAACTCAGACAACTCCTTTGCTTGTGGTTGTCGTGGCATAGCTCCTTTTTATAAACCATTAAGTTTGTCTAATCTGAAATAATAAAATAATAATATACTCCTATTACAAATTTTTATTATATTAAAGTAGTTTAACAGAGTAAACTGGGTAATGAGTGGTATCTATTTGCCTGTGAGATGAATGCCACAGAGCCAAGAATTTGCATGTATGTGTATATATATATATATATATATATATATATATATATATATATATATATATATATATATATGTATTTATATATGTCTATATATATATTTATATATATATATACAGAGAGAGAGAGAGAGAGAGAGAGAGAGAAAGAGAGGAAAATTGGTCACAATTTAGCAGATATATTTTATATTTTCTCTTGATTTCTATTATAATTTATTATTTTTTAGAGTACGATACAGGTCAAATAATGGTATAAGATTCGAATTGTGGCCTCCGTGCTCTTTGTCATTTTATAATTAAAATATTAATGAAGTTACTATTAGTTTCTCTTCATTATGGTTTATATAAGGATGAAAATATAAAGTGAGGATTTTCAAATAATGAACATTTTCTGACAATTAATCATATTCTCATCAGCTAATTTTTCTAATCAAATCCTTTTGTCCTTAGGTCTTTTTTCCTACAAGTACAAGAATCATGGTCATTTGGGGTATCTTTATTGTTGACAAGTTGTGTCCATCATAATTGATTAACGCGAAAACTTTGTTTTTATATTCTTTAAGATATACAGAACGATCAATTAGAACTGAACCATATGAATTTTCATTGTGCAGTAAGACATACACTTAGCTATGCTTTGAATTGTTTATAAAAAGCTATTCTTTGGAGTCTTTTGGTGTCACTCCAATGGCACTTAACAAACCTGACAGTTGGTGGCAACTTTAACCTACCCTCAATTGTAAGTATTGGAAAAAAATATTTCTCCCTGTTACGGTAATATGTTACTTTAGTATCCCCTGCAGAAAATTATATTAATTTGCTAAGCTAGAAGTTCTTATGATACTTCTGAAAAATCACTATCTCTCGCTAAAAAAATCAATTAATCCGATTAACTCATTAAACTCTTGAGGTTTAATCAGACTCTTTAAATTCCGCACTAAAGTCTTGGTTGTAGCTGTCAAATATCATGTCTCCGTGTCCTCACATGAAGGAATCGATCGAAAATCTTAAAACAGGGTTTTAAATTAATAAGGCAATGGGCGAATTAAATTCCTTAACCTAAATTCCTCCCTGGAAGAAAAAAAATCAAATCAATAATTAAGTGAAGTTTGGGCTTTCTCAATTAATTCAAATGTCAAATGTCAATTTTGCTCTCTTTTCCTCGGATCACAACCGTAAAATTTCACCACAAGAATTCAATACGATTTTTGGAACCTGTAGCTTGTCATAATCGACATGTTTTAATTACAAGTAAGTAAAATCTACATTTTTCATAATATCGCTTATTTTCATCCATTATCCTATTTTAGTGAAGCCACCATTTATATAACAAACATTTGTGCATGATCTGTGACACAACAAATAAGTATATTCTAAAACACTTATAGAGTCACTGACTGCCTGAATTCGACTACCAGCCCCATTGCCTTCTGTACAATGACAAGTAATGCACAGCCTAGCACGCTATATAACGCAATGGTGTAGGTATAGTTTAAAAACTTTTATTTAAATAAATATATAAATATTCAATAAACAGTATTATACATACATTAAATAGTAGACAGTAATTATGTGAGTGCGGAAATCGTTTTAATCGGTGCTTTTTTTGTTGTGACTGATTAAAAATGGGATAACCTGTCAAAATTAAACTTGAGGTGATAGACAGAAAACAAGGTCATACTTTAGTTTAGTGTCCGTTTCCGTGATTTGGCAGTTTTAGGGTTTGGGCCTTTGTACTTTAAGAAAAATGTCAAAGTGATTTCACACGAAACCAACTGAACAGTTGTGTCTATTAATAAATTAAATTCTCTCTCATTTTTTATCTTCAAAACTAGTTTATTGAGACCAAACTTTAGTAACAATTTGATTTCGAACTAAGCGATTTCTAAAAGCTACTCTGTCCCATCTGAGGGCAATGAACGTAGATCACTGATAATTTGAAGCGCAATAAATTGGCAAGTAATTTTATTGGGACTCATTTAAGTTCATTTGTTGAGTGTGATTTTGTACGATCTTGTTCTACCAGTACGTATTACACCCACCTGGCTTAAATATTGAGGAATGGCAAAGTTTGCTCATCCATCGTCTGTTATTTTCTTTGATATGTCTTTTCCTCTCTTTGGTCCTCTGTAAACGTCTTCTTTTAATTTATATATTTAAGCAATAGTTCTTCCGTGATGTGAAATTATTATTTCGGTGTAATTTAGTTTTTCAAGATAGTAAAAACATAATTTTACATAAGATAATTTTACGGATAACAAAACCACAGATTTATTTCATCATTCTTTACATCGGACCAATTATTCTACCTCTTGATATTATTAAGCGAACGGTCACAAACGGTGCATAAATCAGGAAGAAGCTCTCTGCGTCCATATATTAGGGAAACGTAGACAACTTTTATAATTTTTTAGGGTTTTTATACTTATTCTTTAAAGGTTCATTAGTCTAACATATGTGAATCAAAACAACATACATAAAAAAACTCAGGACTCACCTCCTAAAACACAAAAAGTGAATCTTTTTACTCCACAAGAAAGAATGAGTAGAAATTTGGATCACATTTGACTTTTCTACGTTCCATATAGTTTTCTTATTTCATATTTGTTCTTATCATGGTTTAGGGATCTGTGGGTTCTCATCATAGGGTGTTTGATTTTAATAAAACCTGTTATTTCTCTGTTGTCTCAAATTAAAGGAGCATTAGAGGTAATCAATCTATCGCCGGTTAAAAGTGTTTAGTCTACAAAGACACGATGCCTATAGTCTTGCAAAGGCGAAACCAGGGCCAGATTGTTGCGGATGAAAAGCTGCAATAGTTAATGGTGATGTAAATGTTTACGAAATATAAAAAAATAAAACTTATTTTAGCCATCAAATCTAGATGATGTAAATCTGAGTCTGGCAAAATTTCAAGGTTAACGTAGAAAATTAAAAGCAGAAGAAATCTCAATGAACTTAGCTAGCATTCTAATGCTAAAAGCATTAGTCACGTGGACAGAAATTACTTTTCTACCTTTTGAATGATTTGCAGCATTTTAACTTTGGACCCCGCACTGATACTATGGATTAAAGGAAGGACAAACATCAAATTTCTGGTCAAGTTTGGTTGGTGGAAGAGAGAGATTATCGATGCATTAATAAAGGTTTATGGAGACTGTGCCCCCAGAAAACCTACTCTTTATAAATGGATGAATGGCTTTGCAGATTGAAGACAGGACTGGAGATTGAAGACGACATTCGCAGTGGCAGACCTTCAACATCAGTAAGGGAAGAACTACAGAATCTAGGACCAACAAAGACCCTAAGGTCCGCTCGAGGCTAGTCCGCTACACTACATCCGAAACTACGATACACACTTATCTACGAGTGTATCTCTAACATGCTATATATTTTTTTTTTTTTATTTTTAAATATATAATCTACTGTACACACTTATCTACATGTGTACAATGTTAGGCATATTAACTACTTCAACCTAAGGGGGGGTGATAGAAAGTTTTTCTTCTCAACTTCCGCAGCCCTCGACTGCTAGTGGTGAAAATCTAGTTTTAGGATAGTAAGACTTTTTATAGGATAGGCGGAAAAGAAAATGGATATCTAAACTACACATGCAAGAGAAATCGCTGGCATCATTTTTAGTCATCATTTTTACTCTCGTTGTTCCTCCGCTCCAAACTCCTTTTGCAAAGACGTTATTATTTACTGTGCTCAGACTACGTTATATTTATACTATTTAAGTGCGCGTCGAGACGGTTTTTAAACATATTTACCGACCTACTATCCACTACGTGGGTGGGTAGCCTATTCCAAATTTGAGTAATTTTAAACGTAAAATAGTTTTGGGCTATACTAGTGTTAAATCGCTTGTTCACTAATTTTAATCCGTGTTGCCGAGTATTTCCCCTATGATCCAATTCGAACAAATTCCTATAATCAACGTTTGTAAATCCTTTCAATATTTTAAATACTTCAATTAGCTGGCCACGTAATCTTCTGCCTTCGAGAGATGGCAAATCTAATGCCCTGAGTCTTTCCTCATAGGGCCTGTTTCTCAGCTCGGGAATTAATTTTGTAGCCCTACGCTGCACTCTTTCTAATTGCGCGATATCTTTGTTTAAGTATGGAGCCCAAAATTGAACCGCATATTCGAGCAGTGGACGCACAAGTGATTTATACAATGGTAAAATTATCTCTTTGGATTTGAACGTGAAATTACGCGCGATATAACCCAGCACACGATTTGCTTTTTTACATGCATCCGCGCATTGTTTCGTGACTTTGAAGTCATCCGAGACTAAAACTCCCAGGTCTTTTTCCAATTTAACTACGTCGAGGACCTGGCCTTTCATGGTATACTCTACCCTCAAATTATGGCAACCCAAATGCATCACCTTACATTTACTTAAATTAAACTGCATTTGCCACTTATCCGCCCATCTGACAATCAAGTTTAGGTCCTTCTGTAATTTTTCTACATCCGATCTTACATAGGCACGGTTGCCCAGCTTCGTGTCGTCAGCAAATTTAGAAATCGTACTAAATACGCCATTATCCAAATCGTTTATATATATTAGAAACAATAATGGGCCAATAACGGAGCCTTGTGGCACTCCACTACTGACGTTGACCCAATCTGAACATTCACCATTTATAACTACTCGCTGCGAACGATCCTTCAGCCAATTTCTAATCCAATTTAATATCTTACCCTTCACACCGACTGCTTTAACTTTCATTAATAATCTCTCGTGCGGAACGGTGTCAAACGCCTTTTTAAAGTCTAGATAGATTACATCTACAGCTTTGCTTTCGTCGTAAACGCAAATCATTTTATGGAAGAATTCGAGCAAATTTGTCAAGCACGATCTCGCCCGCCTAAACCCATGTTGGGAATCTTTAATCAGATTATTTACCTCGAGGTGGCACACTATTCTATCTCTAATTACCGATTCTAAAAGCTTTCCAACTACCGAAGTTAGACTAATAGGACGAAAATTCGTTGCTTCGTATCTATTCCCATTCTTAAATATTGGTGTAACGTTTGCACGCTTGAAGTCTACAGGGACTACGCCATCTTCTAATGAGCGATTGAAAATTGCACGCAACGGCTTCGCAAGCTCATTCTTAAGTTCCTTTAAATGAGTGGGGTAAACGCCATCGGGCCCGGGTGATTTCGACTTTTTCATCAGGTTAATATATTTAAGAATTTCCACTTCATTAACCGTTATATCGGATATGCAAATATCACTATTATCTACTTCTTCAACTAACGATCCTAATTGGGACGAATCTTCAATAGTAAAGACGCTTGTGAAATGTTCATTTAAAATTTTAGACATTTCCGCCGGAATTTCCGTCAAACGACCATCTTTGTCTTTAATCGGCCCTATTGAACCTTTTAAGGGTTTCCTACTGTTTACATAGCCGTAAAACCGTTTCGGTTCCTTCTTTGAATCCTTCGCCAGTTTTATTTCATATTTCCGCTTCGCATCTCTAACCGCCCGTTTAACTTCTCTTCGAGAATCTATGTAATTTTGCCGACTTATAAATGACTCGTTGTTCTTATGTATTTGAAATTTTCTATTTCGGTCCTTAATTAAGCTTAATATTAGTGGGCTAACCCACGGCGCTCTCATCGACTTCCCGCTCTTACGGCGCACATACTTTACTAAGTCAAAATTTACACTAAGGAATGTACGCCGAAGCTCAGTGTACATTTCTCCTACCGACCTATTCTCGAAGCGCATTCCCCAGTCTACATCCTTAATCCTTTCGCGAAAAGTATCAAAATCACAGCTACCAAAACGTGGCATGAGCTGTGTACTAATTTTTACATCTACACACGTGTTAACCACGAATCTAATCGCATTATGGTCACTCGAGGCTAAATGCTCTCCTACACAAACATTTTCTACCAGTGACTCGTCAGTCGCCATGATTAAATCGAGGATATTATTATCACGAGTTGGTTCCTCCACTTTTTGAACGAGAAAATTCTCCAGAATAAAGTTTAGTAGTCTCTCCCCAGCTTTATTTGACGTTAGGTTACTATAATTAACGTTTGGATAGTTAAAATCGCCGCAGACTAATGTGGTTCCTTTTCTAACCCAAGATGAAAGCATATCAAAGAGTGCAGCATCTTCTCTTTCTATTTGCGATGGAGGACGATATATGACGGCTAAATTAATTTTATATTTTGCATTACAACATAATTGGATTAATAAGGCCTCACTTCTCATATCTGCCGTAGACGAGTCGATCGTTATAGCGTTTAAGTCATCTTTTATATACACTAATACGCCCCCTCCTCTACCAGTTTGTCTATTTGTATAATGAATTTTATAACCTGGTATATCAAATTCGCAAACACTGATCCCCGAATGTGTATCTATCCAAGTCTCGCTTAAGAATACGAGATCGTAGTCTCCCTCTAGAATTACGGCTTTTATTTCGGCAAGTTTATTTTTTAAGCTACGAACATTTGAATATATACATTTCAATTTGCGCTTTAGGTGGACTCCTCTATCACACGCGAATCGGTTCCGTTTCCCTGCTCCCCAATACTCATTGCCCCTTTAAGCGAGGAACGGTCTGGCGCATGGGCATCACGTGGCCCCGCAACTCTCCTACTTAATATGCTACGTACTGACTGGTCTAAAATCCTACCCAGCCGACTGTTTCCCACATCGCTTAAATGAATTCCGTCCGTTTGATAAAGTGAAGGTTCGTCTTGGAATTTATCCCAAACGTTAAAGAAGCTAACTCCAGTATCGCGACACAAGCGCTTAAGGCACTCGTTTGTATATATAGCACGGGACTGCAGACGCAACGTGGATTTTAGTCGGGGTAAAATGCCAATTATTCCTACGTTATCCGCTTTAACTTTCGCAGTATGAATCAGAGTCTTAGCGCGGTTTACTATTCCTTCTGGGGTGCTGTCGTATCTGTGCACATCATTCCCCCCTACGAGCGTGAGGATCGTACGCCCGTCACGTGTTTGGTCCAATTTTTCAATTTCACTAACTACTTTATCTATGCGGCCACCAGGAAAGCAAAATCGTTTTCGTTTTGACGGGTTTCGCGCTGTGAATTCCGGCTCTTGGTTTTTAATTAGAGAATCCCCAATTAGTACAGTTTCTTCTTCCCCTTCGATAGGAGTTAGCAGTGCGAAGGGGTTTGAGCATGGTAATGTGAAATGTTGTTCCCTCGATGGTCTAGCCCCATTTCTAACGGGCCTAAATTGCGAATCTTGGGGTCTATATTGTGAATCCTGGGGTCCAAACGAGTTCAAAATCCTTTGTTGCTGGTCAACAATTGTCTGATGATTCATACGAGTAGGCCGATTGTCGCGATTTCTATTTTCCCTCCCACGCATGTCATGAATGGTAGAATTTAGACTCGAATTTAATTCGTCGACTTTACGGTTGGTCGATATAACGTCCCTCGCGACGGAATTTAGTTCTAATTTAATTTCGCTAATCGCGTTAGCAAACTTACGCTCCAACGCATCGTTTAACATACAAAAACGGCAAATTCTAGTTTGTTCCATGTTAGAAGGAACGTAAATTTCCTTATTAAAGGAAGCCCCACAACTCGAACATTCAAACTTGATCACGGGCATTGTCGATTTCTAGAATACGTATGAAGATAAATAAAATTAACACAGCGAATAAGACGGCCAATCTTTTTAATACAGCGACTAATATTATATGAGCGCAGGAAGTATCTATAATTATTAAGTTACTCAGAAAACGAAATTTATGGGCACAGATGAATTAAGCAGGAGCACAGAGATAACACGTCTTTTCAGTGAGGACTCAGCGGGCGGAAAAAATTAGAGATCTGTCGATATTATTGGAAATGAGATCAGGCACATAGAAAATGTATGCCTGTTCAGTTTATTCTATCTTGACTGAAGTACTGGAGCTCAGTAAGTTATCTGTTCGATAGATGCAAAAATTGTTGCGCAAAAATCAGCTGAAAAGAGAGCTGCTCTTTACTGCAAATTGTGAACAAGTGGGATGAAGACCCCGAGGATTTCTTTCAAATAAATGTAACGGGGAATGAGACTTGGATCTCCTAATATGACGGAGAAGACAAAGAGCAGTTTAAACAATAGTTACCGAGAGGTGGAAGAGGACCCATCAAAACAAAGTCTGAAGCACCATACCGAAAGGTAGTGGCAAAGAACTATTAATACTACGTATTACGAAAGTTTCTTGAGGAAAACATCACTAATCGTTTTCTCGCAAAATTAACTTTTTCGAGAAATTCACTGCGAGTTGACTTCACGCATCTCGTGCAGGCCTGATCTCGCCCCATACGCATTATTTTCTATATCTTAGAGGGAAGAATTTAGAGCACCGGTTTTTATTCCGTTGATGATGTCAAAATCGCTGTTTTGACTTGCTTTAATTCTCAAAGTTCTAGGCTTTATATAAATGTTTTAAGTTGATTTATACATCTTTATGCTGTAATTTTATTTCATTTTTCTACGAACTTTTTGATAATCCCTAATACATATACATGATAAAAATGGACAAAACAATTTTTGCTATGTTACATGGTGCGATGCGTAATTAACAAGTCTGAATTCCGCGCACGCGTATTGTCTGACATCGGTTCTCTCTTCTCTATAGCATAGTAGACACAGTTGTGTATCATCTGTGAAGGAAGCAATATCATAGTTAAATTCAATCCTCCAAATATTTCGAAATGGCAAGATGTCTTACATAATAATCACGCCGGGAGCTTCAATCTGAAAATCACCGAGTAAATTGGTGTCAATCTGAGGAAAGTGGAGAGGATCAGAAAATGGTTAGATGATTCAGGCTGTGATTACGAGGATATCGGGTATTGGAAAAGGCTATTGAAACTTTATGCCTCCGGTAATCTTCCCGGGTGGCCTCACATTCAATACGCAGGCTACATAAAGTGCCTGGAGCAGTTGTTGTCGCCCTGGTTCCAGTTGGAGGCCGCTCGAATGCCGTACATGTGGTAACTGGAATCTGCACTATGCCAC
This sequence comes from Ceratothoa steindachneri, assembly GCA_963969495.1. Lineage (NCBI taxonomy): Eukaryota > Metazoa > Arthropoda > Malacostraca > Isopoda > Cymothoidae > Ceratothoa > Ceratothoa steindachneri. The sequence continues at coordinate 64,968,260 of OZ018326.1, forward strand.
AGAAGGAGGGGTAACCCATTCTTGGGCGCCAGACAATTTATTTGATCACATCCTTCGGAACATCTCACCTCCCAACTCCCAAGACTGCAACCCCACGGGCTATTATATGTGGGGCAGGGCTAAGAGAGAGAGAGACTAACAGGTCCCCGTGCACCATCAAGGTGGTGCTTAGATCTAGGATTATCACAGTTTTCATCCAGTTTAACACGATAAAGGCCTTAGTTGAGGCCGATGGCGATTTTATTGAATAAATGAATAGTAGAATCCTTCAAGTCTTTGACCTGTATTTTTGGTCTAAATTTGTGTATTAATGAGCTGTGGTATTTTATTTTATGTTGAAGTTAGACGACAAATTACCGATCGCACCCTTTATGTGAGAGACATATTTCTTACTCTTTTCGGGCACTGAACTCAAATATGAATTTTGTCTATGTGGGGATTCGAACCTGTGCCGTGAAGACTCCTCGCTTTTTAGTCCACCACTCTAACCACTGTAGATTAGCCCAATCTTGGGCAAACCTACATAAAAATAGTCATCTTGGACAGGAGCGTAGCTAATAGCGCGTAATGCCTCTATGAGCCTAGATAACAGCTGCAATTTGACATGAGATAGACTGGATAAGGTTCTGGATGTACAAGACATTGTTCAGCCACTCTTACGTACAGAATTGTTCAGTATGGCAAGATTGCGGGAAAAAATGTTACCCTACAAGAAATGGATTGGAATGGTAGCTTTCGCGTTACGATGAAGAGCACACGACAAAACTTTGTTTTTTAGCAGCTCGATATAGCCATGCAGATAAGTATTTTCGCTTGAACCCAGGGACCTATTTTTGCGTAATTAAAATACCCACATTACATTACAGAGCCCAAATTCACTCACTACATTTTGCTACTCAGTACCATCTGAGTTGCGCCCCATTTTACACACAGCTTACGAGACAGCCACTCCACCATAACATCTTTGAGAAATCTATGAATTCCGTAACACACTTCCCAGGGAGTAACATTCGGTTTCTCTTGTTCAATTCTAACTACAGGCCACTGTAGTTCAACCTATTATAAATCAGAATAAGTGAGAGCACGTGACTTTGGTCAGCATACCTTTTTTTTCCATCTAAATTTGCTCCAATAATTTTAGTTTGATTTACTCGTTTTTAGAGGCCAGTAGGTATTTCCTCCTGATAAAGATTAAAATTGAAAGTCTATTTTATCAATAACTTCAATAAAACATTCGACTATACAAATAAATAAATTATAAAACACTCATTTATCAATATTAACATATTCTCTCAACTTTCCCATTTATAATTCTTTTATTTTAAAATTTCTTGGACTTTCGATAACACCGGGGAACAATTTGGAAAAAAATATCTGTTGAGTTAGGGTTTTGTGCTGATTTAGACTAAAATTAGTATGCTGATTCCAAATTTCTAGTCAGCTTTTTTCTAGCACATCTATTTTTTTCTCCACAGAAGTAAAATTCCACTGCTTAGCTGTAATAAGATTTGCCTGCTGATTACGGTTGAATTCATCTACAGCTACGTGGCAACTTGTTTGTGCAGTCACCATTGAGACAGTGCGGTGAGAGGTGTGTGTTGTACGTTCTATTTCGTTATATGCTGTTTTTTTTAGCTTTCAAAGCTGATAACTATTCAATCTTAGTGTTTTATTTACATAAGTATATATTTCCTTTGTTTCAGATCATGTCTGCTCCTGTAACTTCTCATCGTAAATGCCTAAACAACCCTGACTCCTTCTGCTACATTTGTGGCAGTTTCACCATTCTAAGTCAGAGGGCAAACATCAGTACATTTGTCAAACAAGCATATTTAGCATATTTTAAAGTAAAACTCGGTGTTTAAGACAAGCCATGCGCCCCCCATAAAGTGTGCAAGCAGTGTATCGAGAGTTTACGGATGTGGACCAAAGGAACACGTGAAAGGTTGCCATTTGGTAACCCCATGGTTTGTCGAGAGCAAAAGGAGCATTGCACAGACTATTACATTTATTTAGTGAAAACATCAGGATTTAATAAGAGAAATAAAAGTAAAATAGAATATCCTAATCTACCGTTAGCTATAAGGCAATGCTTCATTCAGCTGAAATTCCAGTGCCAGTTTTTGAACAACTGCCTCCTCTAGAAGATCTGAATGATGTTGGCGAACGCAGTGACAGCAATGATGCATATTTCAAAATTCACGAGGATTCGGTTCGTAGGGGATTTGATCAGCACGAGTTGAATGATTTAGCACGTGATTTGAACCTATCAAAAAAAGCTTCAGAAATCCTAGCATCAAGATTGAATGGGAAAAACTTACTTGAACAAGGAGCGAAAGTATCATACTTTCGAACCAGAGAAAGTACATTTCTGCAGTACTTTCTAAGTAACAGCGGCTTTATGTATTGCCATAACATTCCTAGTTTACTGAAGGAATTAGAGCTTTCAATCTACAATCCAAATGAATGGCGGAGGTTTATTGACAGCTCAAAGAAGAGCTTGAAGTGTATCCTTCTACACAATGGCAATTTATTTGGTGCAGTCCCTATTGGGCATTCTGTCTGTCTTCGTGAAAAACATGGAGATATAGAGAGGGTTATTGAGTTATTGCAATATGACAAACACAATTGGATCATCTGTGTTGACCTTAAAATGGTGTGCTTCCTTCTTGGTCAGCAACGTGGGTACACAAAGTATCCCTGCTTTCTCTGTATGTGGGGTAGCAGAGCTCTTGGAAAGCATTGGGTTGAGATGAATTGGCCTCCAAGATCTGATCTTAAACCTGGAGATCCCAACATTCTACATGAGCCACTTGTTGACATGAATAATATAATATTCCCACCTCTGCACAAAAAACTAGGTCTCATGAAGCAGTTTGTAAAGGCATTACCAACTGATGGCGACTGTTTTAAGTACATAATCTTGACATTTCCTTGTCTGACAATTGAAAAAAATCAAGGCCGGTGTGTTTGATGGTCCACAAATTCAACAGCTCATCAAAGATGAACAATTCACCGGCACTATGTCAAATCTTGAGAAGAATGCTTGGTTATTATTCAAAGACGTCGTCAAGAACATCCTTGGAAATACACGTGCAAGATATTACACAGAAATTGTTTAGAATCTATTGGAGAGCTACAAGGCGCTTGGTTGCAACATGAGTATTAAACTACATTTTCTGCATTGCCATCTTGCCAGCTTTCCAGATGATCTTGTTGCTGTTAGCGACGAGCAAGGTGAACGATTCCACCAAGATTTGAAGGTTATGGATGAACGTTATCAGGGTAGATGGAATGTACATATGATGGCTGAGTATTGTTGGAGCATTAAACGCGATAGTCCTCAAGTTGAACACTCCAGAAAGAGCTATAAACGTAAATTTTTACCTTAACTACTTGCACACAATTACAATTATATAATTACAGTGGCCATATCCTTTGTTAAAAAATAATAGTGTTAAATAAACATTGCAATCATGCCTGTTTCTTTCATTTTATGTTAATATTTGAAAAAGTTCAAAAACTTGACATGATAGACAAAAACGGAGATCAGTTTTGGATTCAGCACCGAAAAATTAGTTAAAAACAGCTGTCAGACCTAACTCAACAAATTCTAAAGTAACTCTTAGAATGAACTTGTATGAAAACTTAAAATATACGTAGGTCATAACCAAGTTAAGAGAAAAAATATCCATTATTATTCAAAACCTAAAAAAAAAATTCCTGTTCTTTAAAAATAGCGTTATGGACAAGGGAACGGCTTTGCCACTCCTCCTTACAGAAGGATCTTACGCTTCGCAGGCAGACCTTTGGTGTGTAGCCTGCGGCCTATCTAGATCTTTGTCGATCACATCATCATCATCATCATCACTGTAAGTGAGCTATTACCACCCACTTTTGGATCGTGAGGACAAAAATTAAACTAGAGTAATTAAAGTAGTTTACAATAAGCAAAATAATTTAATACATACATACCAAAAAAATGGGGAAATTCAATAAAGTAAATAAAGTAATTTTCTAACAGTGAATATACAAAAGAGGAATAAACCAAAAATAATGCGAAAATTAATCACGAAGATGAATCGCCTACAAAAAGAAGATTATGAATAATAATCTCAAACTAATTAAAGAAAGCAATGGCCCTTTCAGAAAAAAAAATCAAAAATACACATAAAATTACCTTAAAAGGTATAAATGAAGCAAAAAATTAATACACAAAAATCTTAGCCCTTTAAGAAAGGGGCTAATAAATGAAAAATCACCAAAAAAGTTACCCTTAAAAGGTAAAAGTTATGCACAAAACACTTAAGGGGGCACAAAAATATAGAAAAAATATATGCACAAGTCAAAATTGATAAATATACACACAAAAAAACTTTAGGAAAAACGGGACACACACAATGGAAAGCCAACGCACCTTTCTGTTGATGTTTCCGAAACTAGAGTAAAGGTTTGAGTTTAAGGTTTGCCCGATCTTGGGTCGTCTAGGTGCCGTGCGGCCAAGGGGCGCGGGTGAGGTGGCGGTTGGTTGTCTGAGAGTGAGACGAGTCGCATTCGGACGGTTGTTAAATAATTGTTGAGTTTCGGATGCTTTCCTTTACAATCACTAACCCTATAATTTAAGAAGGGGATTTTTTTGAGTATTTGAATAGTAATTTCATCTTAGTTTCTTATGACTTTTTTCTTATCAAATTTATTTCTAATAATTCTTTTATAATATCAAAAAAGAGAATGGTGAAGTTCAGAAATAAATATAAGTATCGAAATTTTGTGATTTTTTAAAACCCAAAGAATTACAAATGGTAAAGTTCAGAAAAATTATTTTTATATATCTTCTTCTATAACTATATTTTAGCAACCTGGTATTTTGAAAGGGGAGGAAATTTAGTTTAAAGTTCCTTTTTAAAATTATTGTAATTGGCGAAGTTCAGAAAATGTATACAAATTTAACCATTGCTGCTTTTTTTAGATTTTAAATTTTAATCTTAGTAGCAAAACCATTGCCTGGTCTCCTAATTATTTAATTTTGGCCTATTTTTTTCAGATCTATGCTTATATTTTAGGCCTACAGGCAGGAAAAACCTTTTCATTGAATGCTTTGGAAATCGGGAAAAACAATCCTAAGAGCTCCTCTTTCCTATATTTGCTTTTATTTCCGTAAAAATAGGAAAAATCACAGCTAGGCATTAATTTAAATACATTTTATGAACTTCACGATTTGTATTTATTTATGTTTAAAAAATTCAAAAGCATACCATAATCATTTAGCTTTTCTGACTCAGAAAGAACTTTATATAAGCTTCACACTTTTATGGATCATGTCAATGTCTGCTGCAGATGTTCCCGTGGATGACCTAAGTCTAACCCATGGTATGTTGAACTACAGGAAAACTTACCCCGATCTTGCTGATGCAGTACTTAATAGATTGAAAATCACAAATGATACCTGGCGCAGGAATTCGTGCCATTTTTCCTGTTCAGAACTAGATTTTGTGATCTTTCTGAAATCATTGCATTCACCAATGTCCCATTTCTTTTTCCAAGACCTCTTTTAGTTGTATAATTTAGAAAGATGCTTAAAAACAATTTAATTCGGTCTCTCTTTCTTGTTTCTATATATTGTTTAGATAAAAAGTTATAGTGCAAAAGAGATTCAAGCGACCTCGGCCCTTTGCTTTTTGCTGATTTCGAGCTGAAAATATAAAGATACTCGTGTCAGTACTTCCTAACATCCTCGGCAAATATTTGTGATTTTCGAGTTTTGCCGGTCAAAAAGTATAGATTAATGTGCAAAACCTATGAAAATAAGAAATAGTTTATTTTTGACTAGGCCTAGTTTTGTTGTTTGGCATGACACAAAACATACACTTATCCCATAGTGATTACAATGATGGCTTTAAAAGGATCATAACTAGTATTACCCACCATCGTTCCTGGTGTTATGCACTTAAGTAGCCCCTCCTTGGTTTGGACATGAACTTACCTCTATTGTCATGTGCAGATCGTTCTCTTTATTATAGCACTAAATGCAAGGCTGGCCTTATCGCTACAGTATTTGCAGAAAACTGTGCAGTGAACAAACAGTTCCCTTTGACTTCCTCTTGTTATTCTGATATTCAGCTGAATACTCTTGCTTTTAATTGTTTTGAGTTGCCACACTCCTGAATTATTTCTATTCGTTTGATGGGCATGGGCCTTTTGCATTCTCTCCTCTTCATAATCAGAAAATTACCACTATTTCGCTCCCAAATAATTCGTTTACATCAAGGTTCCATTCCAATAAGCTGCTGTCTTTCAAATGTACTCTTGTTCTAATGAGTCTTTACTTTCTATTCACCTTGTGAAATGCAGACCCATGTCTATAACCACCCCCATAACGAACATTTGTCCATAATTAGATCATTTGCTATTGGCGTGCACTTCTTTGAAGTGCTGTCCAAGGTCTTGACTAAAATATGAATGCGAGTGTCAGTTATAGGTTGTTTTAGCTAAATATTTCAGTTAAGTAGAATGTTTCCCAAAGCAATCTGCAATCTTCTCGAACACATCTTTTATTTTGTTCATATTTGAGACTTGTGTTCTGAAATTAAGTCTGCAATGATTTTGTATGCTGAAAAAAACCTTCTCCACAGGATAAAGATCCTTCAAGGTTCTCATTTGTGATATCTTGAGAACCATGTGCTGCTGTGTTCGATGGGGATTGAAGTTGAATCTGAGAAAATTTCAAAGTATTGTTATTAGTCGATCGAGGATGCTCTGTAGGGGTGCGAAAATGTATCAGAGAAAAATTCCTTCCAACTCGATAATATAAATGGCCGATAAAATTACCAACTCAGAACAGACTAAAGCCTTGGCGTGAGGCTAGAGTGTTGGCGTTTAAATCCAATGGTACCGCGTTCGAAACTCAACAGTCCAAAACCTTTTAGTAAGAAATCTCAAGAAGAAAACGGAAGTCAAGGAAAACGCTTGAAGGACCAACTCAACTAGAATCAAGAAGGACCAAGAAATCATCAACTTAAGAAGAAATCAGCCCCCAAGATTAAAAGGAAGAAAAGAAAGATGCATCACGGAAGAAAATGCTTCAAGGACCAACTCATCAAAAAACACAAAGAAATCGGCACTACAAGATAAAATGAAGATGTATCAGGAAAGGAAAAACGAAGATTAAGAACCAACCCAGCCAACAGAATACCTGAGTCAAGATAAATGGAAGACAAATGTTTGAAGGGAAAACTTAAAGAAAAAAGGAATTTCAGTCAAGAAAGAAGTAAATAGATTCGATATAGAGAAAAGCAAGAATAACATTGATAAATAAATAAAATTATAATAAAGATGCCCCCATCCCCATAGCTCTACCCTTCTGACTCGGATGTCATTGGTAATGGTATTATAGTTAAAAACTGTTCCTCATTGAGGTTAATTGGTGTACCTCATGATTCCAAACTTAGTTTTGAGTCTCCTTTGCGCTCAGCTGCATCCTCAAATTCTCAAAAAATTGGTTTTATACGAAAATGCCGCTAAATATACTTCACTGATGATGTTGATTGAAATGGCTTTTATTATTTTATATTGACCTATTTTGAGTATTTTTCAGTGTGTCTGGCTGTCTGAATCAAAATTTAAATTAAATTTCTTAAATAAAGATTTCAACCGGATTAAATATTTGCTTACTGATATTAAGATAAATATTCTACATCGTCCTTTAATGGGATTGCTGACCTATTTCTTTTAAATTGAATTTGATGCTAATCACCCGTTGAATCGTCTGCTGCCTAGACATGCACAACCAGCGCGTTCTACTCAATACTCTTAAGGTTTGAATGACCATTCCTTTTCTGCTTACATTGTGAAATATTCTCACCAAATGATCTCCGAAATTCTTCCAACAGTTTATTTCGGAAAAGTATTTGAATGTTTATCTTTTCGTTTGACTTTTCTATTCTTTATTCGTTACACTTCTAATGTTATGCCGCACGCTAGGTCTTTTTATTTTCATTGCTCTTTCGCTCTCCATCGGATCTCTTCAATTATTTTTAATAATAATAATAAGTATCCATAATGTGCACCCAGGTCAAACTTTTTTAATCAAATTGGCTCGCAATGTGATAGCTCATTAAGCGGAAGCTGCTATAGCACTGAATTCCATGTAAGCCGAGGCTATGAATAGGATATACCGGTATCAACAACGGCGAGGCAACTTGCATCATGAGCACGAGCAATATTATAGACTGAAGTGCAATATTGAATTTGCCAGGTTCTGATGAGAACCGCCTCACTACGGACAGCTCCACTGTGTTAAATTTCATAAAACAGAAATGATGGCGGAAGGAAATAAAATTGCGACATTCTCTTCCATCGAGGAGCAGGAACTTCCCCGCCTTCTCTAATGACTTTTTCGCAGCGAAACTTGGAACTGTTAAAATAGCCTAATTACTCTGGTTGGGTGCTTTTGACTTATACGCCGGCCCCATAAGGAAAAGGATTAGAGCTAACTATTCACTGCCTTCTTCCCTTTGCTTATGTCTCTGGACTTTTTCCTGATGACATTTTCACGGCAAAATCTTTTGTAATCTTCATATATATTTCCGTTGTCGTTACCAACAAGCCGACGCTAATTAGTAGATCCCTTTACTAATTACCTGACGTTTCTAGGCTTCCGCTTCTTTCTTATTTGGCTTCTAACTATGTGAAATTTTGCTTTTGGTTTCGCTTTCATTTTACTTCCTCTCCTGGTAGATCATCGACCTCAACTTGTTCAAAGAAACAATTCCCTATGATCGTATTTCTTAACTATCCTATCATGAGAAAAATCACTCCCGTTATATTTTTTACTCCATTTAGTTCAATGGCATTTATTCTTGTCAAATGCGGTTAGTGTAATTATTTTTAATCTGCTACTTTTCATTGTAAAATTTCACACATTATTTAGCAATCGAGAGAGGTTTATCTGAAACCTCCTTAATTTTCTACCAATTTTTCCTTTATAGTTCTTCTTACTTCTATTTCTATTTTGTTGTAATTAACCATAAATACGCCGGTATTGTAAGATTCACTTCATAGAGAGCATTTATATGTTTTCTTGTTATTTAATTATTTCCTAATTACTGTTAGATTCAATTCCATTTTACCCCAAATTTTAGATTGAGTTACTTCAATCAGGTTGAGCTATCGCTTTGGAATTAGTTGCTAGATTACCGCTGTTTAGGAAATGTTACATTTCATTCTGCTCCTTCTGATTATGATTTACAACATTCTATATTATTATACATTATCCTTAAGCATTAAGAGCGACATAAAATCATTTGTGGCATTCTACTATGCTCTTCGAGTTTTGAAAAATCACTGTAATTCATTTACAAATAATTTAACCATAAATCCTACACTATCAATGTTTTTGCAGGATATTACAAGAATATAAATATTTTGAAGCATTAGTATTTTTTACTTTGATATTAAGACCTGCACTTTTAAGTTTGATAGTGTGAGCAATTAATTATAGACCTATATAAAATGTTTATTTAAATTTTCAAAAATGAAAGTTTATTATATTGTTTGAACATTTGCAAATTCTTCCACATTTCAGCTTTTAAATTATACAAGCATTGTGAGTTTCATTTTAAAAATTCACATCAATCATAACTCAGGTTTATAGAGGATTAAAAGTCTTCTTATAAAAAACAACCTTTATTTAGGAAATGCTTATTGCAATGCCGATCAATTCAATAACATTACTGATGATTTTTTTTTCTCTCTCTCTCTCTCAGAAAAATTTATTTTTCGCTCAAATGAATCAATTGAAAGAAACCTTGTGGAATGTTTTCTGTATAAGCCAATTTAATAACTTAAAATTTCCCTTGGCCTTTTTAAAATTGATGCTGTTATGAAAAAACTCATTCTTAAAGAAATTAGCTTGGACTTATATTCTTAATTTTTTTTTTTTCCATTTTTATGGGAACCCGATTTGTCAATTTAATTATTGCATTGATTTTGTATCAACATTATTTTATTTCTCTTCCTCCCTCCTTGTCCTTCTCCCCTGCGTATCTGCTTACTTCTCGTGTCTCTGCTAATCTCCCTATTTAGACTATCCCTTTATCTGTTAATCATTTTAATCCTTTTGGCTCTGTTCTTGACTCTTTCTTGTCTCTCGGTTTGACCTTGCTACCTGTTTTAGCTAAATCTTAATGTGAATTCACCCATCCCTCTCCTTCTTCCTTATTGGTGATTTCTTCTCTTAGAGGCGGTTCTTTATCTTTTACTAGCTTATATATACCCTTATTATATTATTTTCTCTTGTAGTTATCCTTGAGAATGAACTTAATAAAATTTGAAAGCACCTTTTCATTTTTCCGGTGGGACATTGTATTCATTGCTAACCTCACGTGCTAATTTGTGATTTATTCATTTCATATATATATATATATATATATATATATATATATATATATATATATATATATATATATATATATATATATATATATATATTTAAAAACAATTGTTTTTAATATACACAGTAATTTTTTCTTGGGCCTTCGCCCCCCCCCCCGGACCCAAATTGAAAAAAAATATATCACAATAACAATAGAAACAGTTTGCAAAATACTTTTAGGGATGTCAAATATTCATAATCAATGTATTTACTTATGAGACAATAGCACGATAATCTGAGTTGATTGAGAAAAATGGATTGCACCTTCAAGGTAAGCTAGGTATGAATCACGGGTAGAACTTTAATATCAAAATTGACGCAAACCAGTGTAATTAATAAACATAGACGCTCAGAAATAGAATAAAAGAAAGAGACAATAGCAATTGCTACAAAGTGTATAGAAGAGAAAAGATACAGTTGAACGATTCCTCGTCTCCTGGTCTCGAATGCGCTCAGGAAACCGATATTTGGAACAATTCTCTTATCAGAAATAAATGTATTTTATAAGACGAAAAGATAGTTAATATTAAAAAAGTGGGACGATACGTTGTCAAAAAACGAACAGTTTGGTTGGAAAAGATTTTTGTTAATAATTAAAATGCCCTACGCCAACAAAAAATTAGGCATGTAAATGAATGATTGTTAACCTTATAAAGTTTATTCATTTTTTAGCAGCACCCATCTGGCGCTTGCCTCTAAAGGTATAACGCGCTGCGCTGCAATTAAAATGTCAGCCTAGTACTAGGCTACTTTAATATTCCCCAAACCAGAATAAATGAAGAAAATTTAAAACAGAAGACAAAAAAAAACAAAGATGATAAAGAGAAACCTGGCAAAAAGAAGAAAGAAGCAAGCTTAGGAGTCGGGGCGAGGCCCGCCTCCCCACAGTACCTGATCATGCGACCAGCACCAACGAGACTCATATAAATAGAGGAAGCCAGCCTCCTCCAAAGTTCAGATTGTTCACAGATCTGTGAGCGGGAACTCGTCTCATGTAGGCGGGAATAAAGGTAAAAACCCTACTCGTCCTGGTACCGGGACAGGTAATGTGCAGAAAGATCACAGCCTGTTGTAACATTCAATAAGAATGTGCCGAATATTCCATCAAATGGTGGTGCGTCGAAAGAGACCGAAAGCGACCTGAAGCATTCGTGGCATTGGGGTGTAGGTCCATGGAAACACTCACGGTGCAATGACACACAACTTTAAGTTCCTCGCGGCCGTCTCTCATCGTCTTTGCCAAGAAGCGTGGATGGCTACCCTGATAGCTGCTATGTAGTCGGTGGAAGGAAGAGCAAAATGCTGGCCTTGTCACCCAGTACTCTAGATCCATTTGGCGACCTTGTCTGCGCGCTCATTCCCAGCAATTTCACATTTTCAGGAACACATCAGAATATAATCTCGACACGTGCCCAGCTCGCAGAAACCATGGCGTCATGGATACCACGAACCAAGGTGTGTGAAGATTCTAATACTCCGAACGAATTGAGGGCGCTTTGTGAGTCGCTTATTATCAAAGTCGTGTCTCCCAACCAGTCACGACATGTTTTCTCCCATACTCAACTGTGTTTTGCAACTAGCTCGGCATTGAAGAGAGACGCAGCGCCTGTTAGAGCCACGCGTAACATCAAACAGAGGAGATGCGGCGGGAAAGCCAGCACATGATTTTGGGGACATTGACCCATCCGTGTAAAATGGCACAGATCCAGCGTGAAACAAATTCTGCTCCAAAAAGTCCGAGCAAAATACTCTCGTTACTTTGAAAGTTTTGAGAGCAGAGGCGTGGTAACAAATAGTCAAAAGTTGTACTCTCTAGAGTGTCGTCCTGGGCAGGTCAAAAGGCGCCATCCGACCGAGATTTAAACCGAGCTCGCGAAGGACTTTTAAAGACAAACCAAGGAGCTTAGCCTATGACAGAGACTCTCGATGGTATAGAGACCGTCGAAATCGGTCGCAGAGGCAGTGAGAGACATAAGCGACTGAGAAAGACTCTTGGCCTGCACCTGCACATTATGCACTGAGCACGGCACAGCGCGAGTGGCATCTCCAAGATATCGACAAATGGGGTATCAATGGAGGAAGTGCGGAAGGCACTGGTCGCTAAGCGGAGCCGGTGTCGTGGATCGAGTCCAACATTCGCAATACACGCTTGAATTCGTACACGTACAACTTGCATACTGAAAAACGGTATAAATCGCTAATCTCTACTTCTCACCAACCCTGGATTTAGTGTCAAAAATTCCTATCGCCCTTTTAAATGTTCAATCGCCCGACAAAAATCAGAATAAGTAAACCTGAAACGTGTTTTTATAATATAATTTCTTGAAACTAATGTTTTCATAGTTATATCTCCATAATCATCGCTACTTTCACTAAAACTCTCACATTAGTCATTCTCATCGTTGAATTTTTCAAGTTTTCGACTTTTTAGATTCAGCCATAATTCTGAGGTTTTTGAAGATCAAAGCTGACGTTATCTGAAAATTTGGCTAGACCATCATTAGATTGTAAAGAGAAGAAGAGTTCAAACTGTTTATATCTAATTGCAGTTTTATCAGTTTCCTGGCATATAATCCACGCTCACACTCGGCGGAGGTAGCAAGAAGCAAAAGAAGAATGTCGATGAGAGAGAGAGTAGAGTTAATAACTGTTCCATACTTACGATTCAGTTCCCGCCACGTAAATATCTCAAGATTTTGTTTTCACTCCTTGTCGTAGAACTTCGATTTAAAGATCAACCATTCTTCTGACAATTGACATCTGTCGAACGATTTCAAAAACCGACGCAAATGATTTTGCAGGATGTGAATTTATTTGTCCACAAAACCTGGAAAAACATATTCAAATATTCAAATGGATATGTTAATTTCATATTAACCAAACATCATTTCATAAAATATTTTATCTCTAATTTTCCCCAAATTGAATGTTATATTAAAATTAAATATAATTCCATATGCAAATATTCTAAATATTAAATATTAATATTTCTATCGCAATTCGAATTAATTGTTTAATAACTGAATTTAACACTCACAATAGTAAAATATTAAAGGAATTAATTCATATCAGACTTTATCAAATATTAAATTCCAATATTTTAATATTCAATAACCAAAACGTAAGTTGCTTTGCCCTTAACGGCTTAAGAAAATCAAATTTATAGAGCAAATGTTTTCATTTATACTTTCAGCAATAAAAGAAATTGCACTTGATACGTAAAACTTTGTTGTCAGGTAATAAACCTTTACTTTTAACTTTTTTTTTACTCTACAATATCAGGTTTACCTTTATGTTTTTCCATGTCATGCCATTTTTTAAAGTCTGTAATACTCTTAGCTTCTACGAATTTTCCCTGCATGGATGTTATTCGCCTATCAAGAGATGTCAGAAAATTGACAATAAGTGAGTTTGAGGCACTAACGAAGGAAGAATCTGAGCCCTTCAGGGTAAAGCCAGCATATTCGTGACGTTAAAAGACCATTAAAGATTAGGTTTCTATTTTTGTATTTTTGAAGCACAGTTACTATTGACGAAAGGAGTCGAGTCCATGCACTCCTGGCTTCTGCCAGAGATAATAAACGAGTTTTCAAGTTAAGCGATAACGTGACGTGTGATTTGACAACTAGCTGAAGATACTAAGCTTATTTGATGATCGAGAAATCTTTCAAAAGCCCGGTGATCCTTCTAGCCTTCTCGCGTTTTGTCCCTTTTTTCTCGTCTTCCGCAACCTATAAAATATAATGTGTTATTTTAATATCTTTTCTTAATATATTTCTTAGTTTAAATAAAAAGTTATTCAAAAAAAAAAATATTACCTCAGAAAGATGATGCGCGATTCCCGAAAATCCTCTCAGTTAAATTCTGATCACCCTCTGAAGATGCTGCAACCATTGCGTGCCACCAATTCTTTTGGGCTATAGAGACGCTTTATTTAAGGTGACGAAGGATTATTTCACTTTGACTTTATTTTGGGCTGACATTTTGTAAAAAAACAAGTGATTTTACAAGAATAAGCAACTTAGTATGAGATTTAGCGTTTTTCATCGTCTTTAAAAAAAGTTCAATGTGAGGACCCAGACAATGAATCGATACAACGTCCTCGTTGTCTCATTTTAACTTACGCAAAACTCCATTTGTTTGACTCATCATCGCTGAGGATCCATCAACTGCAATTCATACCAGTATTTGAGAACAGATAGTGAGACTTTCTGCTGTAATCCTTTTTATGATTCGCTTGATGACTTCCACTATTTCATCAGTATTCGCCTCTGCCACAGCTTGGATTCCTAAGAAGTGGACAAATATTTCTCCCTTAGGAGCAAATCGACAATAAAGAATCTATTCGTCAAGTGCTGAAGCGTAGGTTGAACCATCGGGCATCAACGAGAAAAGAAGGCCTTCTCTTCAAAACTATGGTTTAACTTTTCTCTTTTATTGATTGCAATGGATTCAGTAAATTCTTTTTCTTTTTTGCCTCTATTATATTGCTTACCAACATCCAATTACTTTACTTTGTCAAGCTTACCAAATTAGGTGTAAGTTTTACACTGTAGAGTAGTGTAGTGAGCATTTAGAAATAAACAGCTGAATTTGTTGATTTGACAAAAGAGCCAATCATCTTGGGCTTGTCCAGGATTTGCATCTTTAGCCAACTTCCTTGATCAATTTATTTCATGCTCCTTTGAGTTTCCATGTTTAGCGATATTTTCATATTTAAAAATTTTGAGCCAATTCCAAAGGGAAACTCTTTTGTTGCTAAAAATTGCTGGCAAGGAGCACATATGATCACTTTTTGTCCTCGTAGAGAGGCCATTTGGTAAGAATATCTAATTTAGATTTTTCTATTCATTATCCCGCTATTTCTCAAGATTTTTTCTTCAGTTACTTTGGATTTTAGGAATGGTGGTGGATTACCGCCGAAGAAACCGTGAATGGATTTTTGAGACATTTATAGAAGAGGGTAACTAGAAAAACAAAAAATAAATTTTAAATTATCAGAAAAAAATTATTTTCTTATATTTTTTTATAAATCATACTCAATTATCAGTATGTAAATCTTATGTAACTATGCAAAATTTAATAATTTTAAATTATATAAAATCATGCTTTTATTTTTTTTTTAATTTATCATTTAATACTTTCAGGTCTAATTATTTTAAAAATTATTTGGGATAAATTTAATGGAATAAGTAAAAAATTAAGGAGTGTATATGAAAAACATGAAATTTTATTAAATATAAAATAAATCATTTAGTTGAATTTAGTATGGTTTAGAATATTTTCAAAAATTTTAAAACAATGGAACATATTTGTTACATTATAATATATTGCAATTGGTTATATATGTTCCACTGGTAGTTGTAAATCAATCAATGCTAGATAGTGAATAGCATAAAAAATCCTGATATGTATAACAAGGTGAACTGACCAAAAGTCGCGTGCCCACACTTATTCTTATTTATGACCTTAGGACCTTCAAAACATTCGATAATACCCGGACTAACCTTGAAAGGATCTTGGCAATTATATCAATCGACTAGACTCGCACGCGACTAAAAATACAATGGAACCTAATCCAACAAATAGACCTAGAACATATTAGTGAAAAAGTGACACAAGGCAACCTTTAAATAGGGTTATAATTTTTTATATCATATAATTTCAATAGGAAAGGTCTTTTTATATGGAACACTTTAATCTAGTGCATTTTTTGAAATCTTTCTTCATTAAAAAGTTATGAGCGTTTGAAATTGAAAATTTTCTCTCTCACTCATTTGCTCTCTCTCTCTCTCTCTCTCTCTCTATATATATATATATATATATATATATATATATATATATATATATATAATTAATTAGGTAAAAGGCCATGTTGTATGCATGTACTATCGTAGTCCACAGCTGGGGCAGCGTTATTAATTTAACTTCTATTTTCTTAATATTTCTTACAAGTTTTTTAACGGGGTCTTCGAGGCGAGAAAACACATCCGCGAATGACATTCTTTATTCCTAGACGTCTTTCGACCGTGTTAGGTCATCTTCATGGAATGAACAAAAATAATGGAATTATTCACAAATTGCTACACTATACCGGGTGTCCCAGAAAAAAAGTTAACCATACTTTGAATTAGTATAACTCAAAAACTATTGAAGATGTTTGGATCCTGTAAAAGGTATTTTATTTAACATTATTTATCTGTCGATTTTGGAAATTTCCTTAAATTCCCTTTTATGATTTTGATACACTAATGGGTTTAGTGTAGACTATCAAAAATATGTTTGCGCAAGGAAGTAAAATAATGAAACGCAGCCCAAGAAGGCTAGGACACCGTGCACTTTCAAGAGAAGCGTAGGGAGCCTAGGTAACTTAGATCACCTTGCGATTCTTCAAGCAAAGCCTAGGTCATTTTACAGTGTTTTTTTGTCGCCATGCTGTGGTATGTTCTTGTGATTATTGCTTATTAAGCAAATCAAAGCGTTTCTGTGTTGAAGTTTACTTCCATAGAAACTTTTTAATCATGCAGTTAACAAAAGATCAACGCGTATTTGTAGTTACAAACTTTATTAAGACTGGCAGTATTAAACAAGTACAAGTTTAATTTGAACAACGTTTTTCAGATAGGCACCCAACAAGTAAGCCTACAATTTGGAAAAATGTTCGCAAATACCAACAAGAAGGAACATTCTTAAATCTAAATAAAGGTCGTTCGGGTCGTATGAGAACCATAAGAACAACATAAAATTTTGAAAATGTTCAGATGACACTTCTTCAAAATCCACATGTATCAGTCAGAATGAATGGGTTACAAGTGTCAAAGTCATTATTTAACCGCATTATTAAACATTACTTAAAATGGCATCCCTATAAGATGCATGCAAGACACCAGCTTCTTGAAACTGATTTTCCTCGTCGTAGACAATTTTTCGAATGGCTTTTCCATAAACATGTTCGTTTCTTGTAAAACATTGTGATTGGTGACGAGGCAGCCTTTTTCAGGAATGGAAAGATAAATAGACATAACATTCGGCAATATGCATCTGTGGGTTCCGATAAACACAGGGAATTAATTGAGTGAAATCATCTGCGTCTTGTATGTTCACACAGCCTTCGTTCCTGGGTTGGGGAATGTCCGAGGTATACACTGAGTATAGCGAAGGAATTAAACACTCTCTCTAAGTGAGGCCCGCATTAAGTTTAACCTCTCACCTTGGTAATTCGCTGTGTCTATATGTGCATAGCTTTCTATGACGTAGTTGCATAAAATTCATTCCAAATAGTTGATCATTTTCAGATTTAGAATTTTATGTTGTATGCCTCTTTGCCAGACTTTATCGAATGCCTTCGATACGTCCCAGCATACAATGTCCATAATGCATTTCTCTCCTTTTACTTTGCCTTATTTTTCAGTAATCACGCTGAGGGCCATCTTCGTATTCCTTTTCTTTATGAAACTGAATTGATGATTGTTCCAGAGGTTGTTTTCTGTGAAGTCGAGACGGGATATAGGTCTGAAGTTTTCGACCTCCAAAGGCGGTTTTCCTGGCTTCGGTATAAATATCATTTTAGCTATCTTTAACTCATCGGGCAAGTATCCCGTGTTTATACAGGCGTTAAACACGTTCCTTATCCCTTCGAGTATATTATCCGGTGCTTCTATATAGTTTTGTCTGGTGAGGCCAGATTTTCCAGGGGAGTTTTGTTTAAAATTTGAGGTAGTATTCTTTAATTCCTCGATTGTGATTATGGCATTAAATTCATCGTTCGCATACCGTTTCTCTTCTACGTAGTGATTTGGGAAAGTCCTGTCAATCCGTTCATTTAGTTCGTCAATTATTTGGTTTTCAAGGTCTATATCGTAGATTTCGTTTTCCTCTTCGCTGATGTGAACACTCCTTTCCAGTGTTCTCTGAACAAGTTTTCAATCTTGCGTTCATCTTCGAAAAATTTCCCGTTTCTGTCCTAAATCTTTATTTTCTCTTTACCTTTAGTATTTCCCATTCTTTTTATTTTTTTCCCAAAATTCTAGGGGTAATAGCTCGTTGTCAATATTTTGAAAGTCTATGTTCCAGTATTCTCTTTGTTTGTCCGTTATTGTGCTGAGTAGTCCCCTCTTCTTCGTTCTCAGATTGCAGTATTTTTTCTTTGACGCTCCGTTTATTATTATGTTCTCGTTTATCGCTTTTATTTCTGCATTCTTAGTTTTCATTTCGTCTGTCCATATAAAGTAATTAACTGTTTTGTATCTGTTTCTGGGTATTGCATTATCGTCAGCTGTTTGTATTTGCATCCTTATTTTTTCCAGCTCGCCGTCGATTTCTTCTAAAATAGCTTCATTTAGTCTCTTTGGTGCGTAGTCATTCCATTCTTGTTTGTATTTTTTCCAGTCTGCTCTTTGGTATGCCTTCAATTTTTTAGCGGGTATTTGTATTGGTTACTGATTCACGGTGAGTAGTGTTGCTATGAGGTTGTTGCAGATAACATCTACAGGTTGCATGTGATAGAGAAAAGGAATGTTATTGTTTGCTAGGCAGATATCTAGAGTTGTCGCTGTTCTGTCTTTAAATAGCGTTGGGTAGTCTGGCCCTAGACTTCTTATTATCTGTCTGTCTATTAGAGCTTTTAGGTCTTTTCCAGTTTGTTTTTTGTTCATATATCCTGTATACGTACATCTTGCGTTCAGGTCTCACAAAAACAATGTTGGAAGTCTATTGTTAAATATTCTCGCAAAGTTATTTATTCGGAGTCCCGGTCGTCGCAGTGGTTGGTATCCCGTAGCGATTAATATATTGGTTAATTCAATTTTGACCTCAATTGTGAGGTAAGATTCGGTTAGTCCTTGTTTTGTTTTGTACACTATTCCTTTCTTTATTGTTATTGCTGCTTCGCCGTGTTGTTCGTTTGGGTGGTTAGAAGCTATTACGTCATAGTTCCCTATTTTCAATTTGTACGTCTCGAGGTTAATTCCATGATCTGATATTAGAATTATGTCGTGATCTATTTTTCTGAATATATTTCCGTGTGTTTTCTTTATCTTTCCATCCGTTCGTATTTGTCTGTAGAATTCTTAAATTTGTGTTCTCTATTTTGTCTGTTGGCTATTAGCCGGTTCTTCTTTTATGGGAGAGTGAAGTTTTTACGATTATCTATCTGTATCCTTTTCTTGTGATTCTGCTTTTCCTTTCTGTTCTGGCCGAGATTTGACTCTTTTCCATCTCGCATTTCGCGGCCGCTGTTTCTGATATCTTGTCGCGCGGTGAGGCATCTTTGGTCGATTTCCTTTTTTGCTGTTTGTTTTTACGCGTACTTTCTTTTGTGCTTTTTTATTGTTCTCGTCGGTGCTGCGCTCTGATTCTGTTTCTTCGCCCTCTGTGTCCTCTTCTTGTTCTGATTTGTAATCATTTCCTTTCGCTTTTTCAATGAGTGTCTTTTTCGTGTCCTCAGAAATCTTAATTTTGAATATGGTCGATGAATCTATGTCCTTAGGGAATTTCATTGGTTCCAGCCCGTTTTCCTTGAGCATGGAGTTCAACGTTGTGGAATATGTTCCCGGCTGTGCAATATTCATTACGTGTGAGTAGAGAATACACGTCAGATTTTTTACGTTCAGAGTCCCGTCGATTGTAACTTGAGTGGTTTGGCCGTTAGGCTTAGCTGTCGCTAATGCATATGTGGAATTTCGTGAAGCATCTTTTCGTTGATGAATTTCAGTTTGTTTTTTTTCCTTATAATTTCGTTTCTCTTAAGGCATGACCCGAAGTATGTCCTTGACTTTTCCTACTTTTCTTTTTTCAGTTTTGACTTTTTGTCCTGCATTGCTTTCTTCCTGACAGTGCATCTCATAGCCCTGCTCTTCTTTGCAGTTTATGCATTGCGGTTTTCCTGCTTTGCATTCTTTACACTCGTGCCCGAGTCTGGAGCAGTTTGAGCAGGCGATACTTGACAGGGGGCAGTCTCTCGTGTTTTTTTCGACTGCGTAACATTTGAATCAGAAGTTGATCGGGATAAATTCTTCTCCCTCAGTTTGGTCGGGTGAAACCCTCAGGTAGAACCCTTGCAGTCCTTCGCTAATAGCTCTTCCTGCCATTTCAATGTAGCCGAACACTACATTTACTATGTTCTGGGCATTACCGAATTTTTCCACTCTTGTTATTTTTGCCCATTGATGATTGGCACTTAATTCTTCTTTTATTTTCTCATTGGAGTTGTTAATAAAAAATGGGTCTAGTCTTCGCATGATTATAGTTCGTTGAACCAATATCTCATAAGAAATTGTGGCTTCTAGACCGATCTTGTTAAGGCTTTTCTTGTTTCTTCTGAGACCAACTTTTCTACGTCCATCATGGTATCGTAGATGGCTGCGTACCCAGATGGAGTTTCAATTAACCGTAGTAGTGAAATATTTAGGACTCCAAAATCGACTGCATGGCAGTCACTCTCGTCGGTTTGATCGACCCTCTTGGGGCGTGAAGGGAGGCCTTTTTTGTTTTCATGTGGGCCGACCTCATGGGCCCCCTTTGGGTAAGGAGTTCCCCCTTGCGGGATTCGTTTATTCTTCCTAGATAACGGAACTTCTCCTTGCAATCGGTTGAAAAAACTGGAGCAGGCTATGAGCGTGCCGGAGACATTACGTCTCCTTAACTTTTCCTCATTTGCCACGACCAGACATGATGAATGCTCACTCTCAAATTGATCACAAATAGTCAGAAGATGATATACTCAATTTTAGAAGATGTTGCGATAGTGGTAGATAATAGTGGGTGAATAATTAAAGCGTGGAGGAGTATTTTGCCATAGTAGGGAGGGCATCGCTTTCCTTTATTTATCTTTACTTTTGGTTTTATTATTTGATTTAACTTTTGTCCTAAGTTTAGTATTTTCATGTGCCTTAGCGTTCTTATTATTGTTTTTTTTAATGATTTGGTGTACTTATTTTTGGTGTAAATATTCAGCATTCAAGCCTTTATTAGCTCTATTTGCTAACAATTTACCTTGTGTTAAAAGTTTAATGTAATTCTGTTTGTACTCATTGATTCTTCTATGTTGTATTTTTTGTATTGTTTGCTGTGTTTCGTCTATGTATATATTGGTGTAATGTCTTCTTGTGAGCATAGGTTTGGTGCTCGGGAACTGACTTCGGCGTGAGACTTTTGCCCGTAGCCTCGCAGGTATGTTAAGCCTGCCGTATGTTCCCTGTAGCTCCAGAATGACACCATTCTTTATGGTGGACCAGACCTTTCTACCAGGTTTTGGGGTGACGACATTGATGGGCTCCAAACGTTTCCTCCTGTGAAGATCTCTTTGCTTACGGTGATCACGCCTTTGAACTTTATTTATAAGTAAATATGCGGCAGTGGTTTGAGTAACCACTGCGGGGAAGATGAGCTTACCCCGGACATACATCAGATATATTTTCCTGATGTTAGCCGAGTTAAGATCTCTAAACCTGTATAGCTTGCAGATTTCTTTCCTTGCCAGGTTCCGCCTCTCCGTATGGTGTCTCGAGTATCCATGGTCGGAGATTTTTAGCCACAGTACGGTGCCGTCGGCGGAGTAGCCGTATCTCACCCTTTGTATGATGATGGGCCATGTCAACTCCCCGCTCAGCGGGACGATCTTGAATTTGTTCCTGTTGGTCCTGATCTTTCATCGTCTCTCTTACTGGTTGATGTTATTGACTTCCGCGATAGTGCAAGCGGCCTGTACCCTAACTTTCCTCTACGGGCCTGGGACAATTTGCGTGATGTCATCTGCAAACTGCAGATAAATCGTGTTCCTGTGCACCAAAGTTGGGATGTCGATAGTGAGAACCAGATAAAGAAGTGAGCTCAAGCAGTTTCCCTGGGGAACGCCCGCCTTTAGTTCGAATTCAGGTCATCTGCAGCCATTAATCAGTGAGACATGCCCTTCTGTCCATCGTAAAGTCACAAAGGATCCTTTCCAGGATTGGCTCTAGCTGGAAGTTCAGAATCTTGTATTAAAGTCCTTACAGCCAGACTTTATCGAAGGCCTTCTTCACGTCCCTCAGTACAATGTCTACATAGCATCCGTTCGCTTTGGGAATATGCTACTTTCTCTGTTAGGAGCGCAAGGGCCGTATCTGTGCCCCTTTTCCTGCGGAATCCATGTTATTGGGGGTTATGCGCTCCTAACTCGCTCAGTTGAGCTTGTAGACTGTTTTCTATAATATTTTCAAGGATTGTTCCCTGCATCTCAAGAAGGGAGATCAGGCAATAGTTATCCATCTGGTTTGGGGGCTTGTTTTCCTTCGGGATAAAGATGATTTTTTCCATTTCGTACCCGTCAGGGAAGTACCCTGTATTTAGGGCAGCGTTCATTGTGTTCATCAAACCCTGAATAATTTGCCTTGGGGCATTTATGAGGTTGCTCTTCGTAATTCCAGACAAGCCTGGTGCCATCTGCTTGAAGGACCTTTTTGTTTTCAAGGTTTTTTTCGAGAGTTATCGGCCATCCGTGACTAACCATCACCTTTTCCTGAGATATTTGTGGGTGTGGGTGTGTTCTAAGTATCACTATGCCGAGATCATCAAGCAATTAGTCTTCAAAGTCCTGGTCGAAGTCGTCGTTTCCTCATAGGATATAGCTAAAATCTCTTGCCAGTGTGTTCTAAATTTCCTCTCGAGACACTCTGGGTCCTCGATGATGTCGTCTTCATCCTTGATTTGGGTTCTGGGGCTAGCAGGCAATCCCCTAAGTCTTCGGATGTTGTTCCAAAATCTTACAGGATTGTCCTTCCTGTCCAACCTCCCAATGATGCCATTCCAGATTGTTCTTTGCTTTACAATAAATATGTTTTTTAGTTCCTCTCCTAGTTGTCTCATTCTGGCTGTCCTTTCCCGATAGGTGCCTGTCCTGCCGATCTCTTCATAGATTGCCTTATGTTTCCGGGCGATTTCTCTCATCTGGTTCGTCCACCTAGGTTGTTGGATCATTTTATAAGAGATTCTGGGGACGCATCTCTCGTCGGCTTCTATGAGGAGATTGGTGATCTTATTTATATCCTCATCAATCTCTTCGAGATTAGCGTCTCCAAGATTAGCTGGTTGGTATGCACTGAGTATCTCTCTATATAGCTTTCTGGCCTCAATTCTGGGGTCCCTGTTTGGGGACCTTTAAGGAGCTGGGGTGGGTTCCGAGATCGCTTTCCTTTCCGTTTTTTCTTCTTCATTTATTGGAAAGGCAGTCGATGGTGCCTCTTCTTCAGGCTAGAACTGCATCTGCAGGGCTTCTCTAATGAAGGGGTTTTTCCGGGAACCACATTTCTGCTAAGTTATTATTCTTGAGCATAATATTTAGCTCTTTATCGAAGCAACTTGGGTTTTTCAGATTCCTACGTGGGCATATAGTATGCAAGTGAGGACTTTGGTCGAGTTTTCATTCTCTTTGCCAATCTTCAGATATGTTTTCTGTTCGACATTCTCGACATTTCCAGAGGGAGTGGCTTTTGCCGCTTGGGCGTAGTAGGTGTTCGCCTTCCTGATTCCTTCTGTTTTTTTCTCTTTCGCCTTTCTCTTCAGGATCTCTTTCTTTCTAAGGCAGGACATCGCCATTGCCCAATGTTTTTGTCCACAGTTTGGGCATTCGCACTAGCCGTGGCCTTTTTGGCTGCATCTGGAACAGGTTGATCCCTGCTCCTTGCATTCATTCGTAGTATGATGCTCGAGTCTATAGCATCTACAGCAAATCTGCACCGGGTTGAACTCCTCCCGTTTGATTTCCTCGCAACTAATTTTTGCATTAAAGAGAAGTAGCCGTTTCTCTTTTGCCTTGGTCGCTATGTGCATATCTGAGAAGATTATCTTAAACATGTGATGATAATCCATGTTGTCTTTTCTATTTTTAAATTTTATCATCTCCACAATCCTCGCCCATTGCTAGTTACTTTTAATTTCCTCCTTTATCTCCTCTTTAATGTGCTGGCCGATCCAGGGGTCCAAGTACACAACACTTCTGTGTGCTTGGATCTAAGGAGGGGTGCTTAGCTGTAAGTTTATTTCCTTTAGGACTTTAACCCCTTCCTCCTTCGTGAGTGTCTCCACGTCTTCTTCCTCTTCGCATATTGCGACGAACTCTGCCTGCGTGTCTATTAGTCAAAGGATTGCTCTGCTTAATTTCCCGAATAGGGTTTCAAACACCTTCCCCTTGTCCGGTTTTTCAAGGCCGCTTTAGGATCTTAGTGGGACCCTTGCAACCCTCACGGCATTTTGGGTCGCCAACATGGTGTTGAGCACCACTTGAAGAGGAGAGCGCACTTTTTCTGTTCCTGGCCTTTTTCTGCTCTTTAGGGATTCACTAGTGTGTATGTTAAGTTTCTGGTTGTTTCTTAAGAAACTATATGATAATTTGCCTTTGGGAGAAGAGGTCCCCCCTCGCTAAACCGCCGCCTGGATGAAAAGGGAATTTGCCTTTGGGGTGAATTATGACAATGGATGAGATTAATCTGGGGGGATCCTCTCAGGGGGGATTATATGACATACCATAGAGACGGTTGTAGGTCCCTCAATGGGGATCATATAAAGATCCTCCCCCCGAGTAGGTTTGGGGGGAGGATCTTCATATGATCTAGCCTGGGAGAGGAGGATCTTCATATGATCCATTTTTTTCTAAATATTCTGAACTTCACCACTAATAATAATAAGGTGAATATCTTGATTTTAGAAACATGCAAAAACATATCAATCTTATTCAAAGAATTCATATAAAGTTTGACAAAACACATTGGTGAAGTTCAGAAATAGATGAATAGCGAATGCTTTGGATTAAAAAAAATAATAATAATAAACAGATTTGTATTAGTATATATATATATATATATATATATATATATATATATATATATATTTATAGTCACATTTTGCCCATGTACTCAGTATCAAGAGCACCATGGACCGTGATACTTTCAAGACTGTTGTGCTGCCCTTGCTAACTGAAGATTCTCTGTCAGTTATTAATTGGCTTAAGCAACGCAGAATGCTGAAAAGTGAAGTGAAATGTCCCTCTTGTGATATAAAATGAACTGGACGAAGTATGCCAAATCCAATGATGGCTATACTTGGAAATGCCAGACCAAAGATTGTGCCAAGTATAAATCTACAGTATCTATAAGGACTGGGTCTGTTTTTTCCAACTCTAGATTTACGCTCCAGACTTGGGTTCATGCAATCTATATGTGGAGTGAACGTATTGGTGAATCAAGGGTAAGCCGTCAAGTTGGTGTTTCTGAGAAGACCATAATCGACTGCTCCAATTTTTTCCGGGAAGTGTGCAGTAGATATCTTCAGGCTAACCCAGTCCAACTTGGTGGTCCAGGAACAGTTGTGCATATCAAGGAATCGTGTTTTTCTCACAAACCAAAGCATCATCGGGGCAGAGGACCTCACACTCCTATGTGGGTGTTTGGAATGGTCGATACCAGCACCTCACCAGGAACAAGATACATCGAAATTGTGAACAAAAGGGATGCTGCCACACTTCTCCCTATAATACAAGCAGTAGTGCAACGGGGATCGATAATCCACAGTGATGAGTAGAAGGCATACATTAATATACAAGGACTTGGCTTCACACACAGGACAGTGAACCATTCACTCATTTTTTGGATCCGCAAACTGGTGTTTACGCTCAGGCAATAGAAGCGTACTGGAACAAACATAAAGCACATATCAGCATCTTCAAGAATTTATGTGGCGTGACCGTTTCTTCAGGAATGCTTTTAATAACCTATGTGCTCATATTTCCTTGCAATATTTAGTGTAATAATTTTTTTTTAAGAATCTATGTACACAAATTTCCTGCAATATTTAGTGTAACAAAAGAGTAATCTGAATAATATTTTATTATTTATTCCTTATTTAGTTTATTTATATTAAAATGTTAGGGGGAGGATCTTCATATGAGCGCGACTGGTGGGGTGATCTTCAGTTGGGTACTTTGGGGGGCAAGATCTTCATATGATCCTTCTATGGTCTTGGAAGGAGCCCCCGCTGTGATGAGCAGCGGAGGTACCAGTCCGTCCCTTGCCTGGAATTGTTTCTGACATTGTTATCGACTGTGGGCTACTCCTGAAACCAGCTTCCTATAATGCCCCCAATTATGGGCGTGCAATTGCCCGGCATAGTTGAGACGAAACATGAATGGCAATAACCCCTCACATCCTACGGCAGTATACAAAGGGGGGGGGCCAGGGACTTAAGCAGTCATCTGCTTAAGTGGGGCTGCTAAAAAGAAAGATGAACATTAGTCGTGAAAGTGAATGGTGATATGAGTATCGCTCTTTCGTAATAGTGGTTCCTATGTAGAAACCACTTCTCGGAACCGTCCTTTGGATTTACCCCAAACTTCTCCTACTTTACTGAATTCTGAGGTAATTGTCGAAGTAGTTATGCCAAGAATTCTTCGCAGTCACAAATAGTCAGAAATGAAATGAAATGAAAGAGAAAGTGAAGAAAAAGTTTTAGATCCCCGTGCCCCTCCACCACCCCCTGACCAGTCCCTCCCGGAGGAGGGACCCAGTCGGGGGGGGCGGGCGAGACCCGGTTCCCCTGAGGTTCCCCCGCGCCCTCCTTCCTCGGGGCTTGAAGGCACCGAGGGAAAAGAGCTCCGGAGGGGGTAGAGATAGGGAGGAAAGAAGTAAGGATAGGACAGACTGAAATAAAATCAAAGGCTTGAAAGTTGACCAATTTTTTCAAAAAATTGATACTTATATTTATTTCTGAAGTTCAAAATGTTATTTTTTTATATTATAAAGGAATTATTAGAAACTAGCAGTTGTTTTCCTAAGGTTTATTCTAATAAATGAGTTTACTTTAAAGTCAATTGCTATTTGTTCAGAAGCTTCTCTTTAGTGCATCAGTCTAATATTGACCAATGTCGACTTAGAGAAGAAAATTTTTGACATAACTTAAAATTGAAGAGGATAAGAAATATTTATACCCAGGAACATGAGGCCAAGAAAATCAGGAATAGTTTGGAAAAACCTTTTCAAATTTAAAAAGAAGCGCACTTCCAAAGGTGTAGATGATGCTCCTTCCAAAAAGTTAAAACCAGATTCAGGGATCAGTTCGATATCTGCGGGTTGCATTAAACCTTCTTGCTTCTGCCATGTGAGAATAGTTAATAATTCAGTTGCCCACACAGACTTTGTGCATAATTTCATTCTTTTTTCCAACCAGTTTGATTTGGTTTATGAACGAGCACCTGGTGATGGCAATTGTTTATTTCATAGCCTTGCCAAAGCTTTGCAGCGACTTGATATTGAGGTAGATCATCTGTTGTTCAGAGCTCTTGCCCCAGAACTGTTGGAATCGTAAAAAGAACGTTTCTTACTCTTTCTTTATACAGACTCTGGTGACCCTGAACTGTCCTTCAAAAACTACTTGCAAGTACCTTTATCTGGGCAAAAATGGGGGGGACTACATTTAAATCCAGTTATTGGCCGAAGCCTATTTTGCCATGGTATGAATTTTTAATGTAAGCAACCTAAATGATAAATATCAATGATTAAAACGCAAATAAAATCATTACCTTAGCATATTGGAACAACTTGCACTACGACGTCTTTTTGCCATCGCATTCAATTTTATCTCACTCAATTGTAGGAGAAGAAGATATAGACATTGAGCCTGAGTATTATCGACAGAACTATCGTTCTGAGTTTCAGAAAGTTGCTGAAGATCCTAATCAAACGCAAACCAGAAGAGTATCCAAAGATGCAAGAGCTGAAAGAGCGCGTCAAAGAAGGGACTGGAAATCCAGATGACAGGAGAAAGAGGATAAAAGCTAATGCTGAAAGGATGAGAAGAGTCAGAGCTCCTGAAGACACTTATCAAATGCAAGCCAGAAGAACAACGAGCGCTGCACAAAATAGACACGTGAGAGGTGCATTTTTGTCCGATCTACATAGAGCAGCATTTAATTATGATCCCAAGGAAGATTATTTAAACCACGCGGAGCCTTTTAATAATAGGGTCTAGTGTACAAAGACCAGGGGATATATTAAAATTAGGCGAGGATATATTAAAATTAAACTAGACCTTGCTATTAAAAGGCTTATTTATAACTAAATTATCCATATAAATCTTAGCCCTTTGATTTATTAATTTAATTATGTCTCTCTTGGCTAGTTTTATGTATTCACAATCGGGTATGTATGTACTTAGTTTAGTCACATAAATGTCTACATTATTTGCGCACAGGTTGGAATTTCCCCACTCCTACTCCCCGTAGGGGTGGGAAGCAAAGCTGCAGATTGTTAGCAAGGATCAACAGGTTAGAGTCACACACAGTAATTTGAAACAAAAAAATATTTGGTTATGCTAGTTCAGTTAATTCTTTATCTTTTCTCTTAT
Organism: Ceratothoa steindachneri; assembly: GCA_963969495.1. Taxonomy (NCBI): domain Eukaryota; kingdom Metazoa; phylum Arthropoda; class Malacostraca; order Isopoda; family Cymothoidae; genus Ceratothoa; species Ceratothoa steindachneri. The sequence continues at coordinate 64,997,061 of OZ018326.1, forward strand.
TATGGCGCAATTTCGTCCCCTCAGCTGAATAGATGTTTGAACTGCCTTTCTCATGAGCGGAAATCGAGGGATGGGATTATTTTTATGTTATATTATTTGGGTGGTTTGGTGTGGCGAATAGAAGGAAAGTAAAAAAGAATAATAGTTAAGGAAAGTATATAAAAGTAAAAGATAAACATTATTTAGTAAAATAAAAGTTAAGGAAATTAAAAAAAAGTAAAAAGTTAAGAATTATTTAATGAATAAAACTTTACAATGTCTTTGTAAATTAGAGCAACTAAGTCCTTTCCTTTATTTCGTTCCCTCCATAAAAATTCGCACATATAGCAGTCGCTTAGAGAATGAGCGATTCCAGTTTCTTTTAAATTCCTCATTTTCGCCTTGGCTCAAAGCGACACTATTTCGTTTGTGTGGGCACTTGTTTCTGGATCTTCAAAATGTCACAAGTTATTCAATCGAGTAACCGGCATTCAGCCGGTTACTGAGATATCTAAAAAGCTACTCAACAAACCAAAGGATATCGTAAAACTAAAAATGTCACAGTCTACTCACTCGAGTAACCGACCATTTAAGAAAAAGTATCTGAGGAGCTACTCACTCGAGGTACTGACCATTTAAGAAAAAGTATCTGAGGAGCTACTTACTCGAGTAACCGACCATTTAAGAAAAAGTATCTGAGGAGCTATTCACTCGAGTAACCGGCCATTTAAGAAAAAATATCTCACTCGAGTAACCGGCCGTTAAATCATTTGGCTGAGGATACGAAATTGCGCCATAATAAGAGAAAAGATCCCAATTTTTACTATTTAAGCTTATTTATTCAAGTCTTTTCTTCCTTTTGTGCAAATGTGAGGCAAAATGCGGTAAAATCGGGTTTTCTCCGATTTCGATGTAATTGGAATCGGAATCAAGCTCCGTTTGCCGTATTTTGAGTTCCGACTCCCAAAAATGAAGTCAGATTTGAACACATCACCTAAAATGTAATAAGAACTAATGAAAAGTAAAAAAAAGTGATTACGTTAAAGTAAATAGTAAACAATATTATTATTATTAATGTGATTTCAGTGATAGTATTGAAGTCAATAGGCTTACAAGGAACGGTTATGATGATTGCCCTGCAAAGGCAAAGTAAATATTTTAATTACTGCTGTTATTGTTATTTTCATTATTGTATCATAAGTTCTAACAATTTTATACATTAAACTTAATGAATATATTTATTTCAAGTAAAAAATAACCAGAAATGAATGCGAAAGTTTACAATTTAAAATCTTGTTATGCACTATATAACGAAAATGATCGGCTGGTGTGGAAAGAGGTTAGCAAGAAAAAGGTGCTCCCGTCCCTGCATTTTGAAGAACCACAAATGCTGTCTAATATTCTTTAATTCAAAGAGTAGGGACATATTAATGAGAACTACGACCCACATGTCTACCAAGTTGGTTAGTTTGTTTTTATTCATGTATTTTCAACGGTTTTTTGACAATAATTCGAAAGAACAAAAGTTATATTTGTAATAATAAGGAGAATGAATTTGTATCAGCGTTTGAGTCTGGCTTGGGGATTTAACATAAATGGATTCTCGTATTCTTAAACGATTATAATCCTTTAAGAATAATCGTGTCTATAATAGAGCAATCCTCGAAAGAATGTATCTGGTATGATGGTGAGACTGAGAATATACAGATATATGCAAGAACTAGACACTTAGTCAAATACTGAGATATCTTTATTTGTAAATATAAACAAATAAATTTATTTTAAACAAAGTCACTATTAATACTTTGTGGCATTTAATAAGTTAAGAGATTGGAACTAGTATTATTTCAGACCATGTTTGTCCTATTATACAAGGTGTTCCGAAAGTCACTGTGCACTTTTCTATTAATTTTTTTTTTATATTTTAGATTTCGACCCCAAACCATTTATGTTAATAAATATGTAAGTGCAACTGATAGCGGTGTTTAGAAACAAAATAAAAAGGGTCCAAGCCTGTATTGATGCCAAGGGGGGGTCACTTTCAACATAATTTATAATTGTCATTCATATTTACCTCCTGTATTCTATATTGAAACATTTATGTTAATAAATATGTAAGTGCACAGTGACTTTCCGAACACCCTGTATATATCCATTCTGGCCGTGTTCCTGGTTTTTTTTCTATTTCCGTATGGTTTTGACTCGAATTCCTCCACAAATATGTATACAGTTGGCGACACTCGCGCGTTAGATCATTTTTCTCAAGAAATACATGCATGTAATCTCCTTTCTGGCAACGTCGTAAAGAGAAGGGGACGCTCTTCTATTATTTAAGTTATTTCACACAATCATTATTTAGTAGAAGGAGTTTGTAGGAATATATTTTTAAGGATTTTGTGCGGTATTTTTCGAGGCCCAATTATATTATTTCGTAATAAGCAACAACCAATGAAGACATAAATTTGTCACAAAGGGTGCGGGGTGGGCCAAGTGGTGAAATTAGGGCAGGTCAAAATAAAGCTCTACTAAATTCCAGTTTTATATTTTTCAAACTAAGAAGCGAAAACCAACGAGGGAATAAGTTTGTGAGGAGGATCATAGGAGTGTGTCGTGTGGTAAAGTTAGGAGATGTGTAAGATACCACAGGAGAAACCAACTTGCAACAGTCAGGACCAAGCGGGCGCACAACCCTCCCGGACATGCCAAACTTTCTCAAAAAATGCTAGTGGATAACTATGTTGCAGCTAAAATCTTAATGATTTCGTTTCTCCCCCCTCCCGGGCCAAACACAAGAAGGATATGTGCCAGGATGTTGGGCAAGTTCCGGAGAGTTGCTCTTCAACGTTCCTGCGAGCTCTGAGTTGTCTTCTCTTTATAATAGTCGAGCATTAAACTTTCTTTTATAAATTTTCAGTTTCCCTAACTTCACCAATTTGAGATCCAGTCATATTTAACCTTTGGTTTAGATGGCATCGTTGATCGTCGCTTCTTAATATTTTGTGAATAAACACTTTATTATGATCATCAAGTTAAGGCAAAAGGAGCTCTAACGGATACCGATACAGTTCTAAGGCATTTAATTGCAGGTAAATATAGTTGCAAGCAATGACTGGTACCAAAAGGAAGCAAGCCCCTGTTTCAAGGTAGCTCATAAAGAGGCCCGTTTTAGGTTCGTTACTAAACGATAATCTAAAAAACATATGGGATATTTCTCATTACACAGAAAGAAGACCCATTTCTAAATCTAAATTTTCTTCTGTAAAAAAACATTCAAATTCTTGAAAGTCTTGAATTTCTCCCTCAATATTTTGGAATCATAATTCATCTAAAAGTTAAATGCTGAATTAAATTCTAGTTACTCTTCAACTGCAGTCCATATTTGTATCTTAATCTAAATTTTGGTTTTAATGGTTTTTTCAAAAGTTGGTACACTCGCTTTTTGATCTTTGTAGAGGTTTACATTTAGAATAGAAAAAGGTCCTCCTAAACTTAAGGTCCTTCTTTTCCAGCACGTGTCATTCAAACTTCTTTTCCATTGTGTAGATGTGTGTGGAGAATAAAGTGAAAAGAATCGAGATCTCTGCTTAAAAGGAAGATGGCCATAACATGTCCGACATCGCCAAATGGCTACAAGACAGCCGGATGACCGTCTACAGAGTCACGCAGAGGGTCAATGACGGGCAGGAAAGGTCTTCAAAAGTGCTCTAAAGCTCAAATTGACTGCACTCGCCAAAGAGAAGTATCTCGGTGTCCACATTGCCCAGGGCCGTAAAAGAGGAGAGTGGCAAAAGTTGAGGGGCATAGAAAGGCCTCTGATCACGGACTGCATACAAGAATAATATCAAGAGCACTTTCCTCGCCTTCTCAACAACCTGAAGAGTCATGGCAATCGAATTATCACTTTTTTCTGGGTGCGCCTCCGGATCCTCAGGTCGAGTCCCGGGAAGGAAACGACGGGGACGACGATGCTGGAGATGAAGCAGAGGGTATCTCTGTCTTTGACCCGCTGGCAAAACCGGCCAGGGGCCAGTGCGTAGGGCACATCTGTGACTTCATACCCGGACATGTCTGCGCCGGGCTCCCTCTCCTCTCTTACATCCGCCAAAGCGGCCGTGGGAAAGGGGGTGAAGGTTTTCCTGGGAAGTTACAGGAATTTCGAAACTACCAGCCTGGGGTTGATGGGCGCCGTCGAGGTTTTGGAATGAAAGGACGTCATCAAGTTGAGTGAAAAGATCACGTGTACACACAAGCTGTTCCTGGTACCACGCAATGCACAGGAGGATAGGGTCGTCTACGACATGTCCGCACTGAAAAGATCAGGAAAGTACAAGCCCCCCTCTTTTCACCTCCCTTCTTTAGGTAAGTTCCTCCGCGCTGCTGGGCCTAATTCGTTCGCCATCAAAATTGATCTGCGAATGGCTTCTACCACATCCCCCTCCACGAAAATGCAAGAAGATAGTTTGGCCTCAAGATACAGGGACGCTCCTACAGGTTCAAAAGGCTCCCCATGGGATTCGCAGGCAGCCCATTCATCATGCAAATGTGCATGGCCCCCATCATGGCGGAATTTGCCGAACGGTTTAATTGCACCGCCTACACCTACCTGGATGACGTGCTCTTTTTAGGCACCCCGGACCAGTTGCTCTCCCTCCGGGATTTTTTGCTCTCCACGTCTCTGGGTATCAACAAAGGTAAGAGCACTCTCACCCCTACTCAACAACTGGTCTACCTGGGCGTGCAAATCGACCTGGCACAAAAGGCTTCGCGCCTCACCCCGAAGATGAGCAGGCGTCTACGCCCTCGACTGGGCCCCCCGGGTCACTTACGCTTCGGACTTCCTGGGTCGCCTCGGGGGCCTCCTCAACTTCATCCGCGGGGCTACCTTCCTACCCTTCTTCTGGGTACAACTAGCATACCGACGCAGTCCCAGGGTCTCGCTGCTGAAGCCCCTCCTGTCGTCGGCCTGGGTCCCCTGGTCCCCTCCGGAGTTCACGTGGGGGCGAGCGTACGTAGATGCCTCCGAGCAGGCCATGGGGTGGGTTTACCCCCGGGGTAATCTCATTTCATACATCTTCACCTCCCAATGCCTAGCCTAGATAGGGGAATTTGTGGCTCTGTTTCTGGCCGCCCTGTGGTTTCCCTACGCTCGCCTCCTGGGGGACTCATCTTCATCCATATATTTGATTAACAAGGGTAAATTATTGGAATGTCTTTTGTTTCTCGTGCCCGATTGTACTTAACCATGTATCATTATTTTTATGTTTTCCGTAGAACAAAGCCGTGCTGGGTCCCGTCCGAGGAGAATCCGGCCGATCTTCCATCTCGTCCTAATCAGTGGGGCGCCCGGGCGATGACGTCATTGACTCCAGGGTCGTGACGTCAGGGCCCCCATAGTCGTGACTATACAACGCCTATTAAAGGACGATGACTTGCCTGGGACGGGACTCGCTTGTCAACTTCTCTTTGTTAAGGTTCCTAAGGGGGAACCCTATTGTGTACTATTTCCATTTGTGATTGTAATAAAGGGTACACACATGTGTACAAAACAAAAAAAATTCACCATTGATCTGATATTTAGACAAAAGAAAGAGCTCCCGGTTATATTCGGCCTGGGTGTCTGCGAGGTCCACTGCGTGTCCATGACCAAGTACCCGGCCTCCGTGACGATGCTCGGCGTCGGGGCTTCGAATGGCGGGAAGATGCCGTCGGTGTGGCTCGAGGCTAGTTACTAGAGGCTCAGCGCGGCTAATTACAGGGACATCTTAGCCACAAAAGTCCTGACCTAGGTGAGAAAAATCGGAAAGAAGGCTGACTATGTCTTTCAGCATGACGATACCTGGGCTCACACGGCCAAGAACGTGTAAAAGGTTTGGGGGCCAAACATGAACTTCTGGTTGAATAAACTTTGGCCGCCGCAGTCGCACGACCTCAATATCCTCCACTACATGGTGTGGACGCTTAGCGAATGGAGCACCTGCAAGGCCCGCCACAACAGCGTCGACGAGCTGAAGTCTTCCGTCAAATGCGTGTGAGCCAGCAAGAGGAAGAACTTCGTCCGCAACGTGTCGGCGGCCTTCAAGTCTCGCCCGAAGATTTATGCGTTGGCGCGAAGTGGCCACGTATCCGTCCATGAGTGCGGATGGATTTCGTTTCTTGGGATGCCGGATGTCATAGAGATCGATAGGAGATTTACAGCGCCACAATAGTTAGATATTTTGGTAAACTTTTCCTCCCTTCGCCTTTGGATACGAATCTTTCATTTCGTTCCATACCACTTAAGTAGGTTCATGACCGCTGCCGGATACAAACGAGCAAGAAATTTCCAACAATGGTTTCAAGGAAGAGAGAACTTGCAACTACTGAATTGGCTATGCAAAGATTGTGAATTAAGCTCTATTAAAAACATATAGGCTGTCATTAACAATTGGAAACCCGAGCTAGAATGAACACCATAAGAACTTATGGTTTACATTCAACAGCTAGGGGAACTTTCAGAAATAGGGAACAACTTGTTCAAAACAACGTTTCAACCAAGATGAAAGGGTTAAAAGTTGTAATGGAGAAAGAGGATGTGTGGATTTGATATTAAAAAAAACATTATTCATTATCTTTTGACAATATATATAATAGAAGTAACAATAAACACCCTGTAATAATTGCAAAATGTTTGAATAATGTTACATATAAAACATTCCATGTTCTGCTTATTAGTCACCAAATTTGTTTCTAAAATACTTCTTATTTAATATACATATATAATAAAGGTTTAATTAAAAAATAATAAAAAATTATATATATATATATATATATATATATATATATATATATATATATATATATATATATATATACGAGTATATATAGGGATAAAAACACAGTAATAGGACTAATTCTATATGCGAAACAAGGTTTCGACGGAGACATCCATCATTGCCAGTCGCTAGTGAACAAGTGAGATATAGAAGTTGCTTAACGTACAAACATACAAATCAGTGGTGCTAAGGTGGAATATGCAAGAATGTGTCGGCATTTTTGAGAAACAGAAGTATGAATTTCTTGCTTATTAAGGTATTAGTATTAAATTGGACGTCGGAAGTATTAAAGTTGGGAATTTCTTTTACAAATGCCGATTCAATTAAGCGTTGATGTATATAATTGTGAGACTTATAAACTATTTTAGCATTATCAATATCAATTCAATGATTTTAATTGGATATATGTAGAAATAAACTCGAGGAGAGGGCATCACGTCGCATATCGCATTTGTGTTCATTCATTCTCTTGGAAAATCTGCTGCTTTCACCGAGATATAATTCATTACATGATTTGCATGGAATAAAATAAACTCCCTGTTCTTTATTGATCGATCTATTTTTGGATAGGTTATTTCTCATTGTATTCTCGTACTGAAAGGCAACATCGATGTTGTTGGTCCGTGCCAACTTTTTAAAGTGATTAACTGGGGGGAGTATGGAAAGGTAACATAATATTTGTCACATATGTTTTCCTTATAATTAGCTGGGGAGTAATAGATGGTTCTGGCTTTATGGTGACACTTTTCTATGAACCAAACGGGATATTGCAGTTTAATGAATGTTTGGATGATTGTATTGATTTCGTCTTGCAAGAAACAAGGATCACAAATGCGATATGCTATCAGGAACATTAAAGAAACTACAGACCTTTTAGCCGATATATCGTGAGACGAGAAATAATGAATATAGGCATTAAAATTAGTTGGTTTCCGGTAGACGGAACAATATGCTTTGTCGTTTATTTTAGATATTTTTACATCCAGAAACGGCAATGAGTTGTTCAGTTCTCATTCTACTTTAAATGTAATAGTTAGGTGGATCTTATTCAATTTTTCAAAGAATCAAATATGTTATTATTGATGGGCCATGGGGCACATATATCGTCGAAATAGTGGAACCACGTTATGGGATTGTGTAAAATCGGGGAAGGAAGTGCTTTTCAAAATCCTCCCTAAATAAATTAGGAACATAATTCAAAGCTAATTTCTATAAGAATGAGTTTTTTCATAACAACATCAATTTTAAAAAGGCCAGGGGGAATGTTAAAGTTATTAAATTGGCTTATACATGAACATTCAACAAGTTTTTTAATTGAGTCATTTGAGCGAAAAATAAATTTTGTTGAATTCCAATTAATTAAGTGAGACAAGGTATACCTGTGTATACTAGCTCGGCGCTCGGAGTCTTACACAAGTAAGGGCAGACAGCTGGCCACAGGCCGCTTGAGTTATGTCTGGCGAATAATAAAGACTGCGAATTACGGTTGACCAGGTTTAGATTAATGGCTTGCCAAGATACAGTTCAAAGGATATATAAAGACAATCCCCCCAAAATATAATTTTAATATATATAACAAAAAGGGGGCAATTTGTATATATATATATATATATATATATATATATATATATATATATATATATATATATCTACAAAAGTGGGAACAAATTGGTTTTTGTAGTTAGATAAATTATGGGAAGATTAACGAGGTAATCTGAGGATGACCATATACGATCGCTTCACCTTCAAGCGCGGGCGAATTGGATAGGGGTAGAAGTGTGAACGGCGCAGGTCTTCAAGAAAATACTTTTGGGAGTTCTGACTCGGAGGACTTGAAGATGGGGTTGGATTACTTCGTGATGAAAAATGAAATTGTCTCTGCTCCAGAGATACGTAATCTCAACTCGAGACGATTCTGCTAATCGGCAGGGAGTCTCAGTCTCAAAAGAACGAGAATCTTGAAGGGCTGGTGAAGATGAGAGGGTCGCACAACGCTGCCGGAAGAAGGAGGATCGATAGCTTCCCTCTGAACAGCAACCAAAGCTTAACGAAGGTAGATCTGCTGACGAGATCTTCGACGACGTAAGACGACGAGTTACGGGGGGTCACGGGAAACAGACGGCAGTCCGGACGGAGTAAATGGTGGGCTTTTAATCTCCTCGAGGGATTGTGAGCTTCGGATTAAATACCCGGGTGGCTGCTCTGCTAGACGCCTCAGGGTCTTGCGGTCCCCAAGGAATTCCTGACGCTAGTCTAAGCAAATACAATTCATGATAACGCGTCGTTCCAGACGATCAAACTCGCCTCGCGATATAGGGGTAGAGTTAATATGGCCGCACATGGCGTTATCGCAGGGAAGGAGGGGGGGGGATCGGCGTCTGAAAACAAACACAGCTGGAACGGGTAATTAGGCTAGTGAAAGATTCTTTCTCGCATTTCTAAAATTCTCACGCTGGCTCACGTGGTCTTGAAAGTATAGAGGGGTATCGCCAAGGGGTTTCCTCTTACGGTAGTCCTTCGAGGACATTTCCTCACAAAGTGGTTATTTTTGGACATATGCACAAAAAAACGCCCTATTTTTTACAGCTCTCCTAACATTGTATTTATGCTGATTAATATGGAAAGATAATTGCTTTCCCTTCGGTCCGAATTATTTGCTTGCACAAATAGAACATTCGACCAAATAGACTCCCACAATATTATTACAATTATTGTGAACTAGAATGTTATTTATAGTTCACTCGTTACCCTTATCCCTTTCTTCTAAACTCTCTTTCCTCAGCAAAAAAGACGTTCTATAATGCAGCTCCTGATATCCCTTTTTTTGTTAAAAACATTTCAGTTTTACCCTTCTCTGTTTGTTTAATTGATCTTCCCCGTCTTTTAAAAAAACATTCTAGTTCACAATAATTGTAATAATATTGGGGAGTCTGTTCGGTCGAATGTTTTGTCTGTCCAAGTAAATATTTTGGACAGCCAGCAAAGCAATTATCTGTCCGTATTAATCAGCATAAATACAATCTTAGGAGAGCTGTAAATAATGGTGCAGTTTTTTTTGCATATGTCTGAAAATAACCACTTAATTAATTGGAATTCAGCAAAATTTATTTTTCGCACAAATGACTCAATTTAAAGAAACCTTGTTGAATGTTCATGTATAAGCCAATTTAATAACTTTAACATTTCCCCTGGCCTTTTTAAAATTGCTTTTGTTATGAAAAAACCCATTCCTAAAGAAATTAACTTTGACTTATGTTCCTAATTTTGGGGCAATTTTCATTTTTATGGGAACCTAATTTGTCAATTTAATTATTGTATTGATTTTGTATTAACATTATTTTATTTCTCTCCCTATATCCTTGTCCCTCTGCCTTTCGTTTCAATTTACTTTTCTTGGTTCTCCTAATCTCCCTCTTTAGTCTATAGCTTTATCCGTTAATCGTTTTAACCCTTTTGGATCTGTTCTTTATTCTTTCTTGCTTCTCGGTTTGACCTTGCTACCTGTTATAGCTAAATCTTAATGTGAATTTACCCATCCCTCTCCTACTTACTCATTGGTGATTTTTTTGTTTTAGAGGCAGTCCTTTATCTTTTACTAGTTAATATATATACCCTTATTATATTATTTATATATATATATATATATATATATATATATATATATATATATATATCTAATGAAAAAACTCACAGGGTGGCACGTGAGGAAAACAATAATATGAAAACTGACCCACAGGACAATGAAAAGATGAATCCAAGAACTTTTTAATTATAGTTGCAAGTTCATTTTCAAGGAATAGCATGAAAATGGAGAAGACAATCTTATATAGGGAACAAAGATATGAAGGGAACGCCCATCACATAGTACAAACCAATGGAAAAAACACAAAAACAAGACACTAAAATACCAGGAAAAAGAACAATAGGCAACTAATAACAGAAGTGTGCACCCCTAAGATGATATACCTACAACAACGGAATAGAATATGGTGGGTAAAAATAAAAAACCGATTTTAAAGGATTATCATTTGAGCGAAAACATTTAGGGCTATGAGCTAATCCACAGGCACAACAAAGACACGTGGTGGGGGAGGCAATGCGAATGATCTTACACTAATAAAGAGTGGCAACAGGCTGCATTATGAAGTTATTTCATTTAGTACAAGTTTTTAAAAACTGGGTCTAGTTTAAATAAGCCAGAGGAAATGTTTAAATTGGGTAAGATGCCAATTAAGGAACACGACAATATTTCTTTTTGTGAAATCAGCGGAATGATAAAGGAATTTTGCAGAATTCCAGTCAATGGACTGGTTATTTTCAGATAAATGTAAAAATAAAGCGCTATTTATTTCACCTTTTCTAATATTATACCTACGAGTATGTTGGTAAATTCTAGTAGATAATGATTTACCAGTTTTCCCGAAGTAAGGTAAATTACAAATAGAACATTCTATAGAATATACTCTACCTTTTTTCCTAGTATTATTGTGGACTAACATTTTATATAAAATGGATTCATATCTAAAATTTACAGAGATATTAAGTTGCTTAACAATACAGGTGAGACAAAAAAATGGTTCAAAGTATGGTAAGATAAGACAATTTTGGAAATTGAAAACCGGTGGTTTATCAGTTCTATAAAAGGTTCTCTTAGCAAAGTCTAGGGTAACAAAGTCTTTCACCTATTTAAAAAATATTGGACAATTCTTAATCCAAAAATTCCGGACTAACAAGGCATAATGCACGCATAATCATAGAAGTGAATACAGACCGTTTAATTTTAACACTATGATAAGAATAAAAGTGAATATATGAACTGGAGTTGGACGGTTTGCGATAAACAGAGAATTTAAACCTGACGGCGTCCTTTGTATCAAAAGGTCAAGAAAAAGAAGAGTCCCATTTTCCTCAATTTCAAGTGTAAATTTAATAGAAGGGACTAGAGAATTAAAAATACATAGAGAATTGTGAATATCTTTTGAGGAAGGACAAAGGCATATAATATTATCAATGTAACGGTACCATACAATAGGAAAATCTAGGATTTGGGGCAAGAATAACGTCTCAAAGAATTCCATATATAAATTAGAGAAGGTGGGAGATAGACAACCCCCTATCGTAGACCGAAGTTTTGAAGGTAAAATTTATCAATGAATTAAAATTTACAATTTTTAGCACAAAGATAAATAACCCTTAGGAAAGTATTGACCGGTACAGGGAGATTTAAATTATGTAATTTATCGCAAAGGAGAGGAAGATCATCTAAAGGAACTTTATTATATAAAGAACAAACATCGAAGCTGACAAGAATGAAATTTTTGGAGGGAGGTATTGTATTAATCTTCTCTATAAGTTCACAAAAAACCTGGTAAAAGAAATCTGGTAATGGTTGTCCCGGAAGCATGGTACTCACTTTATTTCAAAATTGCTAAATACCAGTAATAAATAACCTATTTTGGAACCCTAGTGTGAAGTGGACTAGGAAACAAATCCACACTTAGATCACGGAGAGTAAAATGCGCAAATTTTTAACTAAATCCAGGGCGACCATTTCTACTTGGACGCACAGATGCCAAATCTTGCATATTTCCGTTAAAACAAATAGGCTTTAAGAGAAATTAATTAAATAGGTTTGCTGTCACTTGTTTTTTCGAAAATTTCCGTGTGCACTTTTTTTTATGCTTTTCATGTATTTTCCGAACGCACTAATCATGATTTAGTTTAAAATTGATGTTTTGTCATACTCGTATATTCTAACGACTTTGTCTGTTAAACAACTTCAATCTAAATGAATATTTTCAATGGTGCTCAGTTTTTACATTTCTTTAATAAAATCCATTTTCTCTTATTGAGTCTTGTTATATCCCCGGGGGGAATACAAAGCTTTACCAATAAAAGGCAATAAATGCATTTGAATTATCCAGCTCCGTGACGTATATTAATGGCAACGATTTCAGCCTACAAGCTGCTTTTTTCCATCTAGTAATGATCGAGTCAGTTCGTTCGCATTTATGTGGAGAGCTGAAATGCAGCAAATGTCTTATTTTCTGATTTCGCTCTGAGAAATTCGAGATTTCCATCTTCCTCCTACTTGTGTGAAGAGGTCTGAACGAGGTGCAAGAAGGCACTGATCATTAGCTTCAATATATTGGAATATTAAATTTAAATGGGATTATGAAAGGACCGTAAACCTAAATCCAAGATTTTATGGATTCAAACTCAACATTTCAATTTAATATTGGGGCAAGTGTTCACTTACGAAGGTTACGGTGGTACAGATAGTTGACACCCTTATAAAATAAACATGCTATCAAAGATCACCAATCTTCTAAAGTAAGTATAATAAAGTCTTTTGGTCAGAAATAAAACACAATCAGTCCCCTTACTTCAATAAGCTTTGAGAGGTTTCCTGAAATAAAAGGGAAGGAAAATATCCTTAAAATCTCAATCCCAGTGCAGATCGGGTATCAAATTCGACTCTTTTGCTTCATTTTGCTTAACAAAAAGGAAAGAAGTTAATAAAAGAACTAATATCTCGTTTCGAAATTAAGTGAATAACTAGTCAACGTATCCATGTTTAATATACAAACATATAATTTTATATTCCCTATCAATATTAGATAGCTGTTTTGATTGAATTTGAATCTCACGATCAGCATTGATGAGGTTTGGTTTCATCACACCAATCCATTTTATTTGACTCACTCTCGGAATCGGACGAAGACAAAAAGTAATTAAATAATAAATGGAGAGGGAGTTAAGACAAGTACAAAAATAATATTGATTTATTCTCTTGATAACAATAATTTTTCTTGCGCGGGTTTTTTTAATGTACACAGAATTTTAGATCTTTTCCATTACTCAAATTTCGTTCACCTTTTTTTTTTCCCCCAATTCAAAATTTATTTAGTCGGTATATTTTTCAGAATCCTCTCATGGTTCTATTTGTTTGCTAAAAATGTTCATCAGTTGTTTCTTATTTTTTTCTTTTAATCTCATCCGAGACTATTCAACAAATGACCCAAATAAATAATCCTATGTTTACGACCCGGAATTACTGCTTTAACTAAAGAATTGAGAGTTAGTTACCCATAAATACAATATAATGAAATCTTCCTTATCCATGAGATTATAAGGCTTTCTACGAGTATATAATTACCTATAGACCACAAATCTTCACTTTACAAGTAAAAGTTAATGATAGTGTCTAACTTTCAGATTACGAAATATTAAATCAAATAAGAAACATGAAATAAAGTTATGAAAGTCTCTTAAAATAAACAAAGTGAATAATTCAATGCCAAGAAATACACGTAAATGATGGGTTCCTTAAATCAACATTCTGTAAAATTGAAAGCGAGGATTCAGAAATATTTGCAAAGTAATTTTTCCGTAGGAGCCAAGTTGTGTCAACGGAGTCTTATGATTCTTAGTTTGCAATGGAATTACTGTTTAATTTATAGTAGTAATTCACCTAAGGGATAAAGTTGCAAGACATCTTGATGAAAGTTTTGCGTCGCTGATGCTTATACTGCTTTCTTTGTACTTTACATTCATTTTTGCTCTTTCAAGATTTTATGAAGCAAGCAAAAACAAAAGAATTTTTAAGAGCTCACGAGTTCTGTATTTATAGTGGATGAAATGTTTGGAGAATTGCAAAGAAAGAAATTATTTTATAATTCTGGTATAAAATTTGCATATTTTCTCTAACACTTCCTCTTGAAAGCCTTTTTAAAAGAATTTCTGAATGCTTTGTGAAATTTTAACTCCAAAGGAATATTCAAAAGATGTATTTAGTAACTATTTTCATGACAGAATAGCTCTTTTTCGCAATATCCTAATTTGAACATATTCATCTGGAGTCAACTTTGTTTCACACAAGGTAAATAGAAAAATTTCTCTCTCATATTCACTTAACAATACATAGAATTGTTCACTTTATCCCTGTTCTTTCATCGTCTTGTATTGTAAGCCAAGAAGATAAACAGACAAAGCAATCTGATGTTTGTGTTTCTTATATTTAAATGCTCGAGCGATTGAAGTTTGGTGTTTCTTGATTTGTTAACACCCATAGATGGCTCAACGTGAGAAAAGTCATCTACTTCTCCTGGATTTAGGAATAAGAGTGAGGTGATTTCAAGGAAAATGATTTAATTTCCTTGTTCTTCATTAGATATAAAAATAAGGCTTTTTCCTCGTTCTATGCAGTAGGGTTCTGCCAATTATATATATATATATATATATATATATATATATATATATATATATATATATATATATATATATATATATATAATATTATTATCGATATTAAAATGTTTTCTTCAATAAAATGCTTAAAATTAGCCTTTCTTTCCCAAGTGATGGAAAATTTTGGACTCGATGGGGATCTATTTTTCTTTCATTTCCACTTTCCTCTGCATAATATTAAAATAACGATATAAATGTTTTTTTTAATTATTTAGATCCAGAGATAGGTAATCATGACAAAGATCATCTCTTTCTCCTTGATTTAGGAATAAAAGTGATGCTATTTGAAGAAGAAGGCTATAATTTCACTCATACCAGTACTATAATCTACCTTAACTTATTGTTCTTTCCAAATTAAGAGAGAATGTTTGCAGGATATAATACTTTTTACCGAATTTTTATTTTACCGAATTTTATTTCTTTCGATATTCCTTCTGAAATTTCACTGATATCAGAGTTGGAGAGTTTCTTTTTATTTACGAACTTTCCATAGTTTAAGCTTCCTCGAATAGCGATTAATCATGTATTATTGGTATAATTAAATTCTCTACCGTTCGAAAATCTGTTTATAAGTATTAAACGTGACGATTTTACGGTTATACCATCCTCCATGCAATATAAATGTTTTGGGGCTTAACTAAATAAATGTATTCCAGACATGCCTTAAAACGTCAATATTCCACCTCATTTCAGACATTATTCCTCTTATCTGATTCCTTTTTTGTCATTCTCTCTTTAAAGATTGTATTACGTTATTTAATGTTTTTTTCAATGCCATTTTTTAAAAATTAAAGCAAAAAGATATACCAGATTTTTAAGGAAGGTGGAAGAATGGAAGTATCAACGTTTACGGTGACAATGCTAGATAAAATATATTTTCCTTCTTTTCCACCCAGGGGTTCATAATGAACTTCAGACTTGTTCTTTATTTTAACTTAACTTAAATCACCTTGTTGTATGGTGGGAGCTCTTAATTTTTTTTCTTTTTGGCAAGTAATAATATTACCTCACTCTTATACTAATCATCAGCTGTTTGGAATTATTTCTTTAAAAATTGAGTCCTTTTCGTTCCTTTTATTGGTAAGATTAAAATATATTTCAAGAAGTGAGGACGAGGAAAAATGCATTGCACTAGCAACTGATTTAAACAACTTAATGATCAAGTGACGTTATCTTCATAGGAAAACTGTGCTACCTCAAATAAAATAAACTACTATTTTTATTTTATTTTAGGAGCCTATCTGGCGACTACCCACTTGGCCATAAGTCGCGGCAATCACGACAGCCTAGCACTAGGCTACTTTAAAATCAGAAAATTAAAAAACAACAATAAAAAGGGAAACTAAACTATTAGAGTGTGGATTATTACAAGCAATATTCAAAGGGAGTATAAAAAAGTGAAGCTAACTACGAACAAGTGATTTTTTTCCATATATTACAGTTTCTTTCTATGTGATTACCTTCTTGTGTGAGTAATATGAGATGACAACATTTCCTTTATGACACTGCTATGAATTATGAAAGTATTTTCTTCAAATATATTTAAGTTTTTTATACTTTTATTTCATTTCACTTCACCACTTTGTATGAAACTTGACTTGAATAAATTCAAAATCCTGTTTGGTCTTTGCTTTACTTTGCTAATAAATGTAACTCTTATAATTTGTTTTATCATCTTTAAATACTATGACGTTATAAGGAGGGTTCTTTTCAATTTAGTGCTCTTCTCAGAGTAGAAGTGAAAAATATTATCTGAGAGTGGGTTTAATAAGAGATATTCCTACGCACGCTTTAAACAATGTTGTCATGTAACGTGAGTAGGGATTTCTGCTGTTTTACACTTGTATTTCTCCGAATCTTCTCTACATTTGATGTACTATTACTTATCAGGAATTACGTAATTATATTTTATATGTGATAAAAACTTAACTGATATTTCATTTACGCATTTCTAGTGGATTTTGTGGTGTTTCAAATAATTTCCTTCTTTTAAATTCCAATATCCAAATATATTTTTTCTTAGATGGCTGGGAAATGCCGGCATAATTCAGTTTCTTGCTTTCCTGGTTACCAAATTTTCATTGTTGGTTTGAGAATTTATTGAACGAAAACTCGTCAGCGTGTATCGTTTATCTTTACAATTGATCCTATTTTCGTTCTCTAATTTCAAAGTGACTAGGTAGAGGTTGCGCAATGCCCGATTTTTGCCTATCTCCACAATGGGGAAATGCGGTTGTGTCTTTCCAGCTACCTGTCTTTCCTTAACATGAATAACACAAAGCCACCCTAGAATTTGAAAGAAAGCTGGATTATGAAGTCACGATGTATTCATAGAGGCTTTGTTTCGATATTGGGACGGATTTGTAAATTTCATGTTCTTATCTTTATTCAGACTTTTTTTCATTTACTCTCGCATTTTCTATAATACTATATATGTTCTGAATAAACTCCGAAAGAATTTTGTAGAAAACAAGCTTAAGCAAAATAAAACTTTGTGTGCTGCTTGCCAAAATGGAAAGAGGAGCAATCTCACGGAATATATGGCCAATAAGTATAACATTTCTAGGGAGAATTCTTCAAGCTGATAATTTTGCAGGTCCTCTTTGGCCAAACGTGATCGCAAACTGAGAAGAAAGAAAAACAATCTTTTGAGAGTTAATTTGGCAGTTTCCTTTATCGGAAGTCGAGCGTAAAAAAGAATAGGAGGATACGGGGTAAAATAACAATAGCGTAAAAGGATTTTTCGGCGTCCGCACGATTTATTCGGTCTTGCCCACCTTTTAAATTCATTCCATGATTAAAAGACGAACGGCCACTTGCCTATAAGAAACATTAGGTTAGAAAAAAAAGACGAAACGACGAAACAACATCACTCGATTTATATATATATATATATATATATATATATATATATATATATATATATATATATATATATATATATATATATATATATATATGTATATATATGGCTTACTATTGCTCTCTGGGTTAGCCATAGGTCAATACACCATAAAAACAGCTATTATTTTGTTAATGAATTATTGTCACACAATTTTGCACCCTCAAAAGTCCTAGTCAGTTACGATGTATCCTCACTATTTATAAATGTTCCTCTTAATGAAACAATTGATATTATTTTAAATCTAATTTTTAACAAAACAGGCACCTTTCACAATTTCTCTTGTCAAAATTTCGAAAAATTTGTCTAAGAAGGAAGCTTCTGTAATTAGAAATCATATTATACAATGCAAGACAGAATGTTCCATTAATAACTTTAAAATAATTGGTCGCAATAACAATGAATATAGTCAAAGAATTTCGGAATCCCTACTAATATGTACAAAATCTCCTACATAATGAGAATTATATATATATATATATATATATATATATATATATATATATATATATATATAGTTATCACGTGCTAACTTTCGTAATATTTCCAATATATATATATATATATATTTATATAGGTATAGTAGGAATATGAAGACCCAGGAAATTGTTCTAAGCATTTATTGGCCGTACGTTTCGGAACTCAACTAGTAACATCATCAGTGAATAATGAGAAGGGGAAAAAATATTAACAATAACAGTTAAAGAGTTAGAAAAATACATTATATAATAATGTAGGGAAGGGCAGAGTAAATCAATAAAATTGACAAATATTATGAGGTATGTAAAAACAAAAATAACATTATATAGACTTACTTAACAATATCCAGTGTAAGTTTGAAAAATACGGGAAAGAAGTGAAATTCTAACATAAACTGACTTGGGTATCAAAAAATAAAAATTACCCGAATTAAACAATAAAATAACCCATTATATTAAATTATAAACAAAAACTAAAAAACACTTGTGAACGAATTACAAGGAGGGATTAACCTGTATCGTTGTAGTTGTGAAATCAACTTATTAGCGCTAGAAAACTTACAACTAAATTTGTTCGGTTGGTCTGTTGGCTGGTTAATGTATTGATGTGTTGGTTGGTGATACGGTGAAAATTTTAATTGAAGAGGTGTAATTATTTAGGTTGGGGTTTATTTTATTGATGTACAGCGACTCTAAGAAGTTGAGGCTGAAGATAAGATGGTAAATGATTCAGCAATAAGAGGATGTTGGTTAGAATCTGAGTGTTGCCTAATGGAAGAGGCTTCTGGTTTAGAAATGGGAATGACAGTCCTATGAGCAAACCTAAGTGCTTTGCGATCCTGCATTTTAGTTGTAAGACGGCTTGGCCTACATAACGACTGTGCCAGGTCGTACAAGTATAATTGTAAACTACAAAGGATCGCAGGCCCATAGGAATTAGCTCCTTATGGAGAAAATGGAATTAAACGAAACACGGTTAGAATTTATACAAAATAATTGGCATTGCGAGAAGTGGTTTTCAAGGTTATAAAGAAGGAGTTTGTTGAACTTGGATGTTAAATGCTCGAGATAGCGGTGTTTAAGAAAAACCTTCTGCTTAGATACAGTACTAAGAATGGGTCGTGGATAGTATATTTTAGAGAGAAATCTGAACAATACCTGATCAAAAATGAAACCGGGGTAATAATTAAAATTGAAGAAATCACTTAAATAAGTTACTTCTTCATGAAAAGATAACCAGTTAGAACAAATATAGTAGGCTCTGAAAATTCTGCTTTTAATGTTGGTTCACTTAAACAGACTGGGAGAACTGCTTAAAAAATAAGTATCCAATTTGGTGGTAGTAGGTTTTCTAAAAATAGATGTATTATAAGTCGAACCCACTCGAACAACGTTAAGCACTTAGGTTTGTCTCATAGGACTAGCATCGCCGTTTCTAAACTAGAAGCCTCTTCTATTAGGCAACACTCGGATTCTCACCAACATCCTCTTAATCCTGAATCATTTACTATCTTACCTTCAGTTTATGTTAAAATTTCACTTCTTCCCCGTATTCTTCAAAATGACACTGCCTATTGTTAAGTAATTTTATATAATATTTTATTTTTGTTTTTACATACCTCTCAATATTTGTCAATTTTATTGATTTTCCTCGCCCTCTTCCGCTTTTAGCCATTATATAATGTATTTTTCTAACTCTTTAATTATTGTTGTTAATATTTTTTCTCCTTTTCATTAGTCGCTCCTGATGGTTCTATTTGAGGTCCGGAACGTCTGGCCCATAACTGCTTAGAGTAATTTCGTGGGTCTTCATATTCCTACTACAAATCAGATTTCCAAGGAACAAATCAATAACAAGTAATTAATATATATATATATATATATATATATATATATATATATATATATATATATATATATATATATATATATATATATATATATATATATATATATATTGAATCATGGAAAAAGTCCACGTATCCTGCCTTTCCTCCTGTTTTTTTCAATTAGCCACTAAAAACAAAGGTTCTCCAATTTTGTACCTGTCCTCAACCCGCGACGGATCTCACGAGCAAGTTTTAACAGATCCTACTGGTCTCACTGCTCTATCCTTTGCGGTCAATTTCCCATTAACCCGTTACCCACCTTCACATTTCAGGAGAATTCTTAGCCCCCAAAGTGTAAAGTCAACCTGGATTTAAACTAATGTTTAAGCCAGCCATTCTCAACGGGAGCGATAAATCAGTGCCTCATCATCTGCACAATGCTCACCACAATCCATGTTATGCATTGAAGTGCCAGGTATCATGTCAGAAAAAAGTATCTAAACGAGTGTATGGATTATACAGTACCTTCAATAGCCATTATATAGATAGTATGACACAATTTCAACGTATAAATTCAGAGGTCAGTAACTTCTACCACAACTATTTCTCATTGGCTTTGTATATGGTAGCAATCGGCGTCTATTATTATCACTCACTAAATCACTGGCCGTGAAGCTTTTCTAAATCTGCTTCTAAATCTGGAGCTAAAACTACAGCCATATCAAGTAGTTGGTGCTTAAGTGAATGATGAATATTGTTATTTTGTGCTGCAATTAGGAAATAAAACGGTTTTAACATTTACATTAAATTTCCTAAATTTATTTCCAAATTTTTAATAATTTTACGAGGAAAAATATTGGTGTGTATTATATTTTCAGAATTGTAGGCAGTATGTTGAGGACTATTTGACTCTTAGCTTTGTAGAAGCCTGTATTATCAAAAGCATGCTATCTTACTGATATCGTAGAACTCATTTTCAAATGAAGAAAGGCAGCCGTCAAGTCTTATAAAACAATGAAAAAGAAAACATCTTGATAAAATAAACAAACTTATTGCTTATGTCGGCAATTTGAATAAAAAATTTAACCAACGAAATATCATTTCATATTTTTTTAAAAAGTGCCGAAACAATTGAGCGTGTATTTAATACGTCTTATGAAATAGTGCGAATAATTTCAAAATTTGGAAGTGCCAAAACAGTTGCTGAAAATATACGAGCTTCGTTTGAAATTCTCATGAAAACTGTGTTGTATCAAGATTTAGAAAACTTGTTAAAAGCAAGAATTTACTAGAGATCACTGATGTAGAAATTCAGCGAGATGACAAACTTATGAAATCATAGATTTTCACTTCAAATTGAGGAATCTACAATAAGGGATAATAGAGCAGTTCATACGGCATATCTCTGTTTCTATGTTGATGTCTGCGAACTTTGTGAAAAAAAAAATTCCTAGGACTTTTTGACACTGTCACTACCTTATTTTTTTTATTTTTTAGGCTACAAAATCTTGGTTTGATGAAAAACACTTACCCTTAAAAATTGTATATTCTGTGCAACGGAAAGTGCTCCTTTCATGTTTGTTAATCTTAACGGAATTATTGCTCACTTAAAAAGTTATGCTGTTCTATTTTGACAGAGCATCGTATTCTACACAGTAACCGACAGTAGTTATTAAAACGGTTAATACAATTAAATCTCACAGTAAATATGACAGACCTTTTTAAAGGTTTTGTACTGATAACGAAGAGGGCACATAAGACATTTGGCATACAGCAGTCCGCTCTTTGATACAGTATTCACTTGTTGCAAAATGAGGAGGAGGAAAATTTAGCACGGGTTATAAGAAACTACAAAAGTGGCATCCATTTTTGGCTAGAATCTTTCTAAGTGCCTAAAGTTTCACTTCAGCTTCAAGGTAACTTATGTACCTGACTAGATTGAAAGCGTATTTTTAAAGCTTTTATGAAAGAATTTTAAATCAATATAAAAATGAATAATTTCAATAGCATGCACAGGTTAACAGAAGTAATAGTTCATCTTTAAGTGGAAAATAATAAAAAATACGCAAAACATTTTTTTTAAAGTGAAGGAAGAACTAAGTATTCTATTTTCCGATTAATATTCAGTGGAAGTTCATTTATGAATGATATGTCCTTTCGGTTATGATAAGGAATCCGTCAGTGAAAATATACAAGAGCTTATCTGACTAATAGGCAATGATGAATGCAAGTACGAAATAGAAAGAGGTTGAATAGCAAAATAATGGCTATCAAAAACAAATCAAGAGCTGTATTCGAACATTCGGTCTCAGAAGGCTAAAATACTACTATGTTTTCCAATATCGTAATTGGTTGAATGTGGATTTATTGCAGTCAATATAATCGTGAAAAAAAAAGAGAAGCATTGATATATGCTTGCGAGGAGACATAAGTTTAAAACTTACCAATTTACTTTCTGATAGAGGAAACCTCGAAGCAAATCACCAAACACAAGTATCACTTCAAGATTAAATAAACAATTTAAAGTAAATTATAATTTTAATAATGTATTAATTTGAGAAAAAAATATGAATTTCTAAACCAGTTTTCAGGTTATTATGATTAAAATTTGCTAAACCGCTCTTTTAATGTATATTTTTAAGTTGCTATAGTATTTGGCGATTGCTTTAAAAAAGTTAAAGGGGGTGTTATTAAGAAAAAGGTTAGAAACCATTGCTCAAACGATTCATTACTTAAACTGGTGCTTTTTGATGAACAATAAAATATTTGCCACACTGGAACTAGTTAGCATGAAATTTGAACTCACTTTAAAGTAACAATATAAGAAATTGGCAGATCCTTTACAGTTTGTTACTTTTTAACTATCCTCTCTCTACTAATAATACAATCCTAGGCTCTAATACTATTATCAGGTTTACAATGAAAGTAAGGTCCGAACTTAAGAGTATATATTAAAAATGAAAGTTTTATAGAAATTTGAATATTTAATCATAAACATAACCTACATTGCTTTCTAGAACCTGCCTTTATTTGACAACAAGCTTATAAATTGTACGCTTGTAAAATTCCGTAGATTTTTAGGCAATATATGAATACAACTCGTTTTCAACCTCTTCTCTTGATGTCAAACTAAGATCACCTAATTTATCTGTTTTTCCCTAAAAAGGTGATAATCAGAAAGAACAATTCCAGGAGAATACGAAGCTATATTCCCAACTGAGCACCTTCTAGAGATCTTTGGACATTCGAGCTGTGTAAAGATGGGCATTATCGAGATGGAATGTGATACTCTTTCTTTTGCTTTTGGCTCAATGCAGCTTTCAAAGAACGAAGTTGATTGTAATAGAGATTAACATTAATTATTTGATTGTGTCTAACATTAAGTAATGTACAATTCCTTCAACATCCGACTTTACACTCAACATGTTTTTTTGGAGAGGAGGTGAAGTCCTACTCTCGGTTTTTGAAAAATTCTGCATTTCCTCTCATGCATTTCCTTTTATTTGCTGCATTATTCCTATTGACTGCTCCGAATAGATTTTGTTGCTCTACTTTCATTGACACCTTCATGAAACTCATAAAGTAAAACTTTTCCAAATGTGATCTTTATATGGGAGGAGATAAGGGTGAAAATTGAAGAAGATTATGACCGAGGTCTTTCTCATGTGAAAGAAAATGTATAAATTACTCATTTTTATCATCCCTAAACGGTAACATGGGGCAATATTGTAATAAAACTATCTAAAACTTCTAGAAAATCGTATATTACATTCGTTCTAACCTGATACTTACTCGTATTTGCAGGCTTTACGGACCTCGTTGACACATTAAATTCTATAGCAGGTCTTTATGTTTGGTCTCTATGGCTCTTTATAAACACTGATTCGAATTTCTCCAAGTTAAACCTCATCGTGTGTGATTACTCGTCGGATGAAGTGTTTAGGATCTCCTTCACGGCGGCAGTAGATAAGATCACAACCAAATTATGCATTTATTCCTTCTTCAGGCCAATTTATCTCGGCCTATAATAAAGGGACCGAGAGAATTTTGCTTTGGTAGAAGTTGTCTCGATTCTGTCCAAGTCACGTGCAAAACATGTGACGAGAGTACTCTCCTCGCAAATATGGTTGTAATCATTGATTAAAGGAATCCCCGTACGATTTGTTTCCAGAGGATATGGATGTTTAATTTAAAAGTAAAACCAACGAAGGTATCTTACGCTAAAAGTTACACGAAGAGAACCATAAAGAAAGTGGTGAAGAGAGAGGAAATGGACATGTATCAAAGACATATAACATTTTACATTTTAAAGATGAATCAAAATATTTTCAAACCATACTAAATCAAGTTAAATCAACTAGACAAAGGTGGCAGTCGTATGTTTCTACCAGTAGTTTGTCGTAATGGTGGAATGAATCTGGATTTCTATGCTGAATCAGACATAGGACAAATTAAGTAACGCCAGATCATTTCTTACCCCTGAAAACGTAACCCTTAAATTAAGAATCATGGTTTTATGTTTATTTGTTAACTTTCTCTATAAGATTTTATCACGTATGTATATGTGATCGCATGTGTATTTTGATATGTATGTCTGTTTGAGCTCATGATACCGAAATAAATTATTGACGTATTTCGATCAGAATTTGTTTAGGGAAAGAGTTTAGAGGACAAAAGGTTTTGGTATATTTTAAAGAGGATCCAGGTTCAGATAGGGATTCTATATCACTTATTCACTTTCTGTAGCATTGCGAAATATAACATTTTAGGACTTTTGTCCGAATTATGCCTGGTTTCCTGTTTGTGACTTATCAACAAAGAGCTGATTTTCCATAATGCCAATCCGGTTCTCGTATTCGTCCCTGAATAACCTATCGACTTTCAACTAAGCTGTTTGAGAGCTTCTATTTCTACGCCTTCTCTGCTTCGACAACTCTTCATTACTCATCTGTAATTCGGTAAAAATTGCCCTTGAAATAGATATTTTGACCACACAGATCAGGATAATGATTTTGATCAGGATCAAATTGTATATTTTGATGTAACTTAATAATTTCTCTATCAATGGTTATTTCCATTTTGATTAGCCCAAAGAGTTCGGATGAAGTTACGTCATAATCCGTGATGTTTTTCTGTCTGTTTACGCTACATTATACCTCAAAAAGTTATTACCAGATTTCTCTGAAATTTTATAAAGTGAAGAATGGGTCTTAGCCGAAAGGAGTCAATCATATTTGGGTGTGGCTCTAATTCCGGATTTGGTGCTAAATCATTTATTCTATTTATTTAACATTGCGACTTAAGGAATTTTCTCAAGTAACAAATATCGTAAAATTGTGTTAATCAAATTGAAAATACATTCGACCCTCGGCTATTCGCGGTTCGTCATCCGCGCCTTCAACTATCCGCGGAAAATTTGGGGGGGCCTTAA
The DNA here is from genome assembly GCA_963969495.1 of Ceratothoa steindachneri. Classification (NCBI taxonomy): domain Eukaryota; kingdom Metazoa; phylum Arthropoda; class Malacostraca; order Isopoda; family Cymothoidae; genus Ceratothoa; species Ceratothoa steindachneri. The sequence continues at coordinate 65,022,743 of OZ018326.1, forward strand.
AATTCAAAATTTGCGCCATTTCCAGACATCCGCGGAAACCTATGTACATACTCGTAAAACGTAAGTGTTGGTTGGTTAAAGAGGTCAGAACTGTGGCAGTTACCACCTTTGTTAAATTGGCTAAGCTCCTTGGTGGTGAAAGTTTCGATGATGTAACAGAGGATGAGTTTGAAACCCTCATAGATGAACACTCTGCCCCGTTAAACGATAATGACTGGGTTGAATTAACTAGGATAAATACGGAAGAATCTGACAAAGAAGACGAAGATGAGAAAGTTAAAGCTGAAGTTGGGCTTACGTTAGAGAGGCAGGCCGATCTTTAGAGAAGAATTAATAGTGTTCAGGCAAATTTGGAATCATAAGACCCTCACATGGTTCGTTCCATGAAGGCACAAAATAGCCTCGATCTTGCTATGGGCCCTTACTGGGGCATGCTAAAGAAGAACATGAAAAAGCAACGATCTCAATTGCCCATTACAGTGTTCTTCACCGCAAGGAAAAATCCTGAACCCCTAACCACACCTGTAACTACGCCCTCCACCTATGGAGAAACATTTCCTCCTCCTCCTTCTCCTCCGGTGTTTACTGAGCAGGAGTCTGAGGATAATTAGAATCTCCTCAGCTTCCCTGTGCAGTTATATCATCATCATTGTCATCGTCATCATTGAACTGCACAGGCAACATCATCTACAATCATCAGTCATCAATCATCATTCTTCAATCAAAACGAAACTATCTCCGGGTGATTAAACATTATACAATAAAATAATTTAATATGTTCTGATACTTTATTTCGTACTGTATGTGTATGAACATTACAAAACATAACTTCTTGAATTAATATGGGAAGCGAATTACGATGTTTGGGAAGGGTTGGGGTGTTTTGGGGGTAGCGTCAACTATCCGCGGTTTTTCAATATTCGCGGGGGTTCGTGGTCATTATCCCTCGTGAATATGGGGGGGGGGCGACTGTAATCAGAGATGGAAAGCCTATAAAAAAACTAAAAAGAAATCAATTAAAAAATTTTCAAACAAACACTAGGTACTTTTTGTATGAAAAGGACACAACAGACTCCTGAAGAAATTTTATTTCAACAGCCGCTTGAATATGAATATGAATATATATATATATATATATATATATATATATATATCTAAGCAGGGAAAATATGCTTATATCTATGATATGCCAGAAGTTGAACAGCATTTATGCTTTTTAAATACTCGAGTTACTACGGGAATATTCCTGAATATTATGAGCCATGCGACAAGGATAGTAGATTGGATATTAGCATCAAGTTCAATTACTGGTGAATTTTCCGATAACGCACAAAGAATTGTTTACATTCAGAAATTTTAACCTTTAGTGCATTAATATGTGTATATTTTATCGCGTTAGAACTTTTATAGTCAATTAGGCAAAAGAAAATTGAGCAATTAGAAGACGAACTTTATTGGGAAAAACGAATGATCAAACGAAAAGAGATATAGATTTGAAAGACTCGTTAAAAGTCTTAGATGGTATCTCTTCGAATTTGACAGGACGGGACTTAATTAAATTTTATTGGTCTTTTATACATGGAGAATAGTTAGGTGAGGCGCTACATTTTATTTTAGATTTTCTAAATAAAATTAGTAATCTAAGAAAATATAGACACATTTGATTTCTTTTGAATCTGTCCCAAAACCGCCAACTTATTTCAAGACTAAATACTCAATTTTAAAATCGTACTTGAATCGAGGTAAATATAAATTTGCATCAAATATAAAATAAAGTTTATGGGATAGCTAGATAGGACCTAAATAGACTACTCACTGCCCTCGGGACCGGGTGGGAACAAAGATCTCCTGATGCTGCGTCATTCCCATAGAAGAGATAAGTATCCCTAGGCGGATTTATGAATTTTACTAAGAAGAGAATTAAGTGAAAAAAAATCATAATTAGAAATAACAGCTACAGAATTTAATGCCAGCAAAGCGAATTCCTTTCTACACGTAGGAATAGCTTTATGTAGTTATAGCCACCTTTTAATTCTTTCCTAATATCAACTAAGTACAACTTGAAATGGGTTCAAATAACATATATTACAGGGGGTAATGTTGATGAGGTAGCTCTAGCAACACTTACCCTCTTTGAATGGTTTTTGCTTTCATCGCAATTGGAGATAATTGAAATAATATCTCAAAATTAATTTAGTTTTTTTCTTATTATACGCTAATTAAACACGTGAATTATTAAATTAATAAATAAAATATAATATATTTTAAAAAAAAAGAGATACCTAGACTAACTATCCAATATTCAGTGTTTTATACAAGTTTTTGCTCATTCATTATTATTTTACCCTTTTTAGAGGAAGTCATTTTATATTCTCTCATGTTTAAGCAAAGAACCAGAGCACCTCAAGTACAAACAACCTCCTTAAACATAGATAAAACTGATTATTTATTTACTGTAGTTCATTCGCTTCAGGAGGTTGAAATAATTGAACATTTGAATGAATTTGGAAGGTTTTCATAAATTTAAATGTTTTCTGATTTAAAACCTAAAACGATACTCTAAATAAATTCTCCCCGAGTCCTCTAAAGACACATCCATTCATTTCATAAAATAGTAGAGTTTATGTGATAAAATGAGATGTTTTATATTATATTATTAAAGATATATAAAAGTAAAAAATAAAGGATAAATTGCAGTGATTAGTTGTTAGGAAACAATACGGTAGGTTTCAAAAACCTTCAAATTTCAATCACTATCGCATTTCTAAAAACAAAGTAATAAATTTCCACCATCTTTGTTTTAGAGCTAATTTTAATCTTTTTGTGGCTTCGTAATCCCTTGATAATGATATCACGATAATTAACTTTATGGAATGTCAATTTATCTTGCCGTACAGGTTTGTTTGTGAACCTTTTAAATTAATTGTGTCTAAATTTGAAGAGGAAGGAGAATTTTCAGCAGCGTACAATGTTGTCATTTGGAGGACTTTGACTAATCCATTTATCCCCTAATTTTATCCAGGAAGACGAATATAATTTATATGAAAAATATCACTGACTAAAAGCTTGGGGCGCTTATAGGGCTACTGACTTACTTTTTTATTGATCCTTTGTTCGTTCGAAGCTCAACTACGGATGCGAGTTTTATGCCTCCGTAGCCTATGCGTGTATTGCGGAAGGTGGATTCGATCCACCACACCGGCCTCCGCCTTGCGACTGGTGCCTTCCGCACCTTCCCCCATTGAGAGCCTACTAGTCGATTGGGGGAGATGACACTCGCTCTACGCCGTATACAGTGCATTATTCACCTGTACGCGCGAGCCCGGGGCCTCCCTCAGTCGCCAACAGCTCTCACTGCATCTTCAACTGATTTCTACGGTGCCTATGCTGCCGAGAGATGCCAGTCATAGCCTAAGCCCTTTAGGTTTAGAGACAGGAAACTCCTCCGAGAGCTAGGTATAGCTCTCAGGCCGGTGGCGCCCTTGGTTCTGCCCTAAACGCCACCCTGTTTGGTACCACATTAGGCTATTTGTCGCCACGCCTATGTTCCCGAAGCTTCTACAGCGCCAGAAGTATTGCGTTCGACCTTTTTGGAGCACACCTCGTGTCACGCTGAAACCATGCCAGTGTATACGGATAGCTCCATGTCCCAAGAGGTGGTCGGCTTCCACGCTGTATCTCCTCTGTTTGAAGTCAGCGGGGCTCTGCCAGGCGCTAAGTTTGTCTTCACGGCCGAGCTGGTGGCAATACACCGCTCGGTACGGCAGATTACGCGACGTGCCCGGCTCGGAGACCGGGTGTGATCTATAGCGACTTACAAAGCGCCCTGAGTGCTCTCGGGGGATTGGATTTTCCGCCTCCCCTGGTTCGCGATATCCGTGGGACCATGGTTTTGGCAAGACGGGCGGATGTCGAGATTATCTTCTGCTGGGGTCCTGAACATGTAGGAATCGCGGAGAATGAGCGCGGCGATGAGGGCGCTAAAGAGTCCGCGAGGACTTTGCGACCGGACCAGCGTTTCGCCCTTCCTCACACCGACTACATGGCAGGAATACGGGCAGCCCTTCGGGCTGCTTGGCAAAGAAGATGGGAGACGGTCGAATGGCACTTAAAGTTGTGTGCCATTTCGCCGCGATTGTTCCCATGGACCTACCCCCCGAATGACGCGAAGGCTTTAGGTTTCTTTCTGTCGTCTCCGAATTGGACACACTCGCGAGACGCACCGCCATTTGATGGAGCGCTCACCAGCGCCCTACTGTGAAGACTGCTTTGTCCCCCAGACTATTCGAAACATTCTTGTTCAATGTCCCAGTCTGGGCGATCTCCGCTTACCTTACCTGTCCCGGTACCGGGATGGGCAGGGTCTCTACCGCCTGTCTCTTGTACTTAGGATGAGTTCGTGCACATTGACTGATGGACTTGTAGACTTTGGGGGGGAGGCCGGCCTTCTCCCCTTTATTTAACTAGGTTTTGTTTTTTTGTTTTTGTTGTTGTTGTTTTCTTTCTAGGTCACACGTCCCTGCGCTGGGAGGAGGCGGACCTCCCCCCAACGCCGGAGCTTGCTACCTAATTGTTGCCATTTTCCCTTTTTATTTTTGTTGTTTTTTCATATTCTCATTTTAAAGTAGCCTAGTGATAGGCTGTCGTGATTGCGGCACCTTATGCCCAAGTGGGTAGTCGCAAGATAGGCTCCTAAAATTTTAAAAAATCGTGATTTACTGGATCCCTTCATGCATTAAGCTGTCCACTTGAGTATTTCTTTGGTTCATCTTTTGTCGTTTCTGTTTTGTTCTCAATTTCTGGTTGTTTTTCTATTCAGTGTGTTTTTTACTTTCATAAGATCCATTGATAAATTAATTTTCGGTTTGAATATAAGACTAGAGGAATTTTTTATCTGAAGTCGTAGTTAAGATATCCTATTTACTGGGTTCTCTTCCTATGCAACCATCAGGAGTTGTATAATGTGTCCTAATTTTGAGTATTCTAGAACGTGGTCTAAAATTTTATAGTCAATTATAATTTCTTTGCTCTCTGCGAAATATTGATTATTATTTTCCTCTTTGAGAATTTCATTTGCTGTCAAACTGTGAGACAAGCCTGCGAAAACTTTCTTATCATTCACTTTAATTCTTCAGAAACCAATGTCAACTTCAATAAAACATTGATTCTCATCCACTTTTTATCCTAATCAAACCTCCTCGAATTTTCGTCATGAACTGCTGAAAACAGTTTTAGGGAGATGGGAATTAGGTAGAAGTTTTTTAGGTAGCTCATTGTTCGCGTAAGGACCCCTGTCAACTCTGTTGATGACCGCATAGAGACTAAGCCTCTACAGAGTTCAACACTGGTTTCCGGTTGGTGAACTAGAAAATTACTGTAATATTAAACTTCGATACACCACTAATACATACCCAGTGGTTTTAGTTTAGATCATAAACCCTTAACAACAAGAGTTCCTACACATCTACTGGATACCGTAAATCAAAGGGGCTACTTTGTATTGTCAGCTAAATTAACAATATAAAAACTTTACGTCGAATCGCCACGATTAGAGTGTAATCTGGTGCAGCCAATTAATGCTAAAATTGCCCTAGTGGTAATAATGATGGAAACACTCTCCACTATCTTCCCAAAATGTTGAAGAACAAGTAAATCTACTTAATTTGAGGTAGTTATAAGTAAGGTCAAACCATGAGGGTTAAGGATATAAGTCGAAACAACTAAATAAGTATAATCAACTACAGAAGAGTATTATCTCAACTAATTATTCTTGACCTAAGTACAAATAATATTAATCTCCGAAGGACAAGAATCTATAGGAAAAACTAACCTAATTATCTAATTTAGTAAGAGTTTTATAATAAATGCCGAATTACAGAGGACAATCAGCCCAAAAAATGACCTTAAAATAAACAAACTATACCTTAAAAATTCAAGGGCTTCTCACAAAATCGAGAGGTAGATGTAGGAACCACACAGGACAGATTAACCTTGGAGACGTAAATAACTACGGTCTTTCTAAGGCAAAGCGACATCCTTAGTGTAAAAATCATAACCTAAAATCTATTTAAACCAGGCAATGGCTTCCCCACTCCCCTAGGGAGGAGCTTGCCTTCGCTACTAAGATTAAAATTTAAAATCGTCAAAAAAGAAGCCATGGTTAAATTTTTATAAATTTTCTGAACTTCGTCAATCATAATAATTTTAAAAAGGAACTCTAAACTAAATTTACCCCCTTTCAAAATATCACTTTGCTAAAATTTAGTTATAGGAGAAGATATATAAAAATAAATTTTCTGAACTTCACCATTTGTAATTCTTTGGGTTTTAAAAATTTCACAAAATTTCGATACTAGCATACAGCCGCAACGGCCGTATGCTAAAACAAAGGTGAAATGCACATTTGAGCAAAAAACCTAATTTTTTCTATATATTTTACATTTTAGCCTTTTGCATATAATAAATTTATAAATAATTGTAAAGCTATACTAAATCTGATAAAAGTGCATTCCACATTTTTCTAGCATATGGCCGTTATATTTATTTCTGAACTTGACCATTTTGTTTTTTGATACTATAAAAGAATCATTGGAAATAACTTTGATAAAAAAACATAAGTCATAACCAAACTAAGATGAAATTATTATTCGAATACTCAAAAAAATCCCCTTCTTATATTATAGAGTTAGTAATAATGATGATGATGATTATAAGCAGACATAATTGAATCTTAAGCCTAATTTTTCTAAGCTAAATTAATAATTACGTCTCTAAAAGAGTTCAATCAATCAATATCTTATGGCACCCACGGGATGCAAAGGGCCGTAATAAACTCTCTCCACTAGTACTTATCCTGAGCCATCTCCTCCAATTCGTCATCTTAACTACGAGGGACGGTCAATAAGTTTTGCAAATCAGTAGGATAAAACAGAGGAAGGGGGATGGCTGTTTGTGGGGGGTGTTAGGACAAGTTATGACAAGTCAGGACCTACAGCCACACGCTCCTGCCTCGTCTATTTAAGAAGCAGTAGCTGATCGCAGATCGTCAGTCGCAAATTTTTTCACAATGGTGAAGGTTGAGCACCGCGCATTGATCAAATTTTTGACCAAGGAAGGCAAGAATGCCAAATAGATCCATGAACGCATGGTTGCAGTGTACACCGACATCGCCCCTTCCTATGCAGACATTGCTCGCTGGAATAGGGAGTTCCGCCATGGTCGTGAGTCCCTTAAAGATGACCCCCGTCCAGGACGCCCGTTAGACGTGACCAACGAGGACAATGTGGCCCGTGTGGAGAGGATGATCCTCGAAAACCGACGGGTGAAGGTCAAAGAAATCAAGCGAGAAGTTTAAATATCACGTGGAAGTGTTATCAACATCATCCACGACAATTTGGCCATGACCAAGGTCCCTAGAAACCTCACGTCCCATGATCGACTTCAACCTCGTCATAGTCCACAAGGCCAGAGTTGCACAAGCTGCCCTACGCGAGTGCGGATTTGAGGACCTCAACCATCCCCCCTACAGTCCAGATCTAGCCCCTAGCGACTACTTTTGATTCCGCCAGCTGAAGGCTGGACTGCGTGGATGCCGGTTTGGGGACGATGAAGATGTCCAGCTCGCCGTCCAGGAGTGGATTGAACAGCAGTCTGGAGATTTCTGGTTGTCGAGAATTCGAAGCCTCTGGAACAAGTGGCGCAAGTGCATTGAAGTCAAAGGTAGTTATATTGAAAAATAATAAAACACTTTTCCTCATATCTCGTTTTCTTATATCCGAATTGCAAAACTTATTGACTGTCCGTCGTATCTCCTGCCGCTCTCTTCATCGTCATCTTCCCCTTCTTCCAGCTGCCTCCCACTTCGGTGTATACTGCACATATCGTCCCTCACGTCTGTAAATATGCACATCCATTTCCATCGCAACAATCACACATACTCGTCTACCGGTTGTACTTTCATAATTTCCTCTAACTTTCTCAGTTTTTACTCTATCCTGCCATCGTATACCTTATATTCTCCTCAACGTTCTATTTTCAAAGCTAAAAATTTTGAATCTGTGATTGCCGCCGTACTATACCTCGATTCATGTCCATATATAAGAATTGGTCTCACCATACTTTTATAAATTTTTATCTTTGTGTGTATTAAAAAGTTATTATTATTCCACACAGATTTCAACATGCCCACTGCTTGGTTAACTTTCCTAATTTTTTCCGCAAACTCCTTTTTTAAAGAACCATCCCTTGATACAATCGTACCCAAGTACTTAAATTTTTTTGGCCATAAACAATATAGGAAGAACAGATTTAAGAATGGTCGCAACTCCTAAAAGGATAATTTTGAAATTAGTGAGCTTCCTAAATTTTACAAAATTAGAAACTAGTTTCAACTAAAAGCTTAATAACAAATTAAAAGTATGGTTTCATACTAAACGTATAATTATAGTGGATGTAAGTCAAATTAACCCAAGTAGTTTTGATAAGGCTAAAAGTAAAAACGTATTGCACTCAAGAAAGTAAGGTATCAAGGCGCGCAATGTTCCAAAGTGGAAAGTACTCGATACGCTGACAGTTCGAATACCTGAAAATTGTTAACAAAGGCTTAGAACATACGCCGTTTGATAACTCAAGAATGGTCAAACAATCTATAGTCAAGTTTAAATCTGGTTTCCCCAAAAAGGGGATTACAATTGCTGTTAATAGTGGAAAGGAAAGAGATCTGTTGAAACTAATGTTGGTAATTTGCCTTACCAGACACCAATGGTAGCAATATAATCTTGAGAACGCAGAATGAGATAATCCGCACCCAATTCAATCCTTAAAGACTAATTTGTCTAAATTAATCAGGAATAAATTGTCTTTTTTTTCAAAACATTCTCAGAAACTGGGTAAAATTTATTTACGGAATAAGGTACTTAACAAAATAAATTCCAAATAAAATCCATAATTACTTTAACTAACATTCTTCAATTAATTATGGGGAACATTTAAAATAAAACATATGAAAGTATCATTCATTTGACTTCATAAAGCAAGACATGGCGTCCTTTCCTGTCAATAGGAGAGTGAAATTAATAAGGCACCAAGTGTGTCCATTGTAGGCGATGAAATAATGGTGTTAGACGGTTACCAGCTGCACAAATATTTTTAAAAGTAGCATTTAGCCCTAATTATCGAAAGAATTTCGACAGTACTACACCTTATTTTTTATTTACATTCTATTGGTGATCATTGTAGCCTAGATGATGAGTCTGACTGACTCTATTTAGGATTTCTACGTAAGGTTTCACGATTTACAAAAATATAAATTCTTGTCAAATATAAAATATAGTTTGTAGTCGGTGCTGAGTCGTTTAACGGCGTTTATATTATTCTTATGCTACACTGCATATCCTTCAGTTGCAATCCTGAATATGTCAAAAGAATAATGTGTTCTCATTAAAGCTTTATACATTAACAAAGAATTAAAAATCGGAAGATTAATAGGAAAGATTGCATGGAGAGTTTGGAAGAGCCTACCTTAGAGAGACACACTATTATACAAGATTCCAGGATATGACAGGTTAAAAACAACAACAGAAGTAACATGAATTACATAAATGATAAAAATCTGGTTTCAAAACAATAAGCCAGATCTCATTTATCGCATCTTTGCATCTCCACAAAACGAAAATGGGAAGAAGAAAAAAAAACAAGTAATATATATTTTCTTATTAAACTTTCAATTAAAGAAGTTAAGAAAACAATGGTCACGGGTGTGGACTTTGGCCTAGCATGACAGAAAGTCGTCATAATTACGTTGCATACGAACATGTTTGAAATTATGATATTCCGGGGATGAGATTGGATCATTAGATAACGCGACTTCGATTAAAACGTGATAATCTCTGCAAGCGTTTCTTGGAAATAGAAAACTTCTCTACATTTTATTGAAAAAAAGAAAAGATGAAATTGAGATTTTTTTTTCAATTTTTTACATTCTTAAAAATATCACCGTTTTCTTCCAACATGGTCTGTTATTAATTTCTATAAAAATGATTAAAATTGTTTTAGTTGAAATTCTATAGTTAATATCTTGAATAGGTTATGGAATAACAAATTATTGAAACAAATTTTATTAACATTTATTTTTCCATTATTTAGTGATCATCACAATTTTGTAACAATTTTTGAAAGCCTTTATGTTTTAATCAGCTTCCAAGCCATCTTCATATATAATTATTATCGCTCCAGAATATTCAAAAACAACTTTGAAAAAGCGGGGTATCATAACTTTTCGCAAGAGAAGAATATCCTATACAAAATCATTTTAAATACCATTCCATAGATTGAAGAATGTATCAAGATGGATGAGGAGACATACTACAGAAAGTAAAACAGACGACATAGACAATGATCTAATTCACTGAATTAGTTAATCAGAGTAACATTTCTCCAAAACGGTCAAGTTACTGGTACGGTAATAGATCAACAATATAACCGATCTGATGGAGCAAATGACTTCGTTACAAAAGTGGAGAAGGGCTTAGAGAAGCTGAGCTTTTCGATGAGCGACAGCAAGGAAATATATATTGACATATTGCAATAGAGCTAATAATTTAATTTGGGATAAAAAGCATTAAAATGTGGATATCGATGAGTGAAAATGGGTTCTTTGAACCAATAAGTACATGTTTAAAAATTTTGGTTCTAAACTTTGTGTTATACCGGGAGGGGAAGAGATCAGCGAGTGGGTCCATAGTGAATTGGGCCTATAGTGAAGCCCAGTTAAGATAATGTACTAGTTTTAGGATCGTTGGCTGGAGATTCAGTGGTTTATCTTTATACAATATTAAACAACTTAAACCTGCAGGGTCTTCATTAAATTTAGGAGAAAATTAGTATCTCATCTTCAACACTTCTTATGGGTCAAATCTTTTATTTTGCACTGACTAAAGCTTCGAACCAAAGGTTCAGAAGGTGTAGTAGTTATTTAGAGATGAAAGATAGGAAAAAAGTTTATGATCATTGTTTAGCAATCCAGTCTCCTGATTGTAATCCTTTGAACTCTTGTGCAAGCATCTGTGTAGAGGAGTACGAGAGAAGTAAGCAACAAATACACCCGATACTGTGAAATGCTTTAAATGAATGTTGAAATGAAATTGCCCAGAAATATTGGAGGTTTTTGGTAAACAGGATGCCAAAAGTGCGGTTTTCAGTTAATAAAACGAAAGGCGAATATTTTTCCCTTACTCGAGTTAAAAATTGAATGTCATTGTTCTCTAATTCTGTATCTTATGTTATTTTTCTTCGTGTTCACATTAAAATTGCTCTATTAATAACTGCTTTAGTTATTTTTATTTGCGTGTGGTAATCTAGGTTTTATAAAAAGAAATTATGGTGCCTTTATTTATGGTCTGAGATATATATGTATATATATATATATATATATATATATATATATATATATATATATATATATATATATATATATATATATATATATATATATATATACATATATATATATAAATACTAATATATATTGATATCTGAATATCTTAAAGAACAGAGCCGTTCTGAAACACGTGAGGATATATAAGAGAAACGAACATTAATCCCAAAATAAACTTATATTTTAACTTTAACCATTGAATATCCAACATCTAAACATTAATTACAGCAATACTCTGAATATTATCCTAAACAAGAATTAATTAAATTAGTTTACCCACAAAAATTTGGTTAACGTTTTCTCTACGCACAACAATAATATAAGAATAAGGCTTACGGACTCATGTGGAGTTTAAAGGCCTCAGAAATGTTATTTACTCTCGACGCGTGCCGCCGGCCAGATGTAGATGAGCGAGATCACACGGTTGTTTTGGCGAGAGTGGCCGCTGAAGAGTCCACACGTTCTTCTGGGGGGGGGGGGGGGGTTCTTCAAGGACGAGAACCAATACGGTGCTTTATGCAACACATAGGCAGTCGTGGTCTCTCTGGCGAGAGTGAGTCGAACTTGGTTCTTAAATCAAGTTAACTTGGAGTACGGTGTGATCACCGAGTAACGAGCTTGAGGAGGAGCTTTTCTCCTTCGTCACTTATTTCCTTATGGACGAGGACTGAACTCGGGGAGGGTCTTCTTCAAGGGCGAGGATAACGGAGGGGGGTTTCTCTGGCGAGAATAAGTTACTTAAAGTTTGGTTTGATAACCGGAAACTAGCTCGAGGATGAGCTTTTTCTTAGTTCCAGTCTTCTTCAAGGGCAAGTATAACGGAGATGGATTTCTCTGGCGAGAATAATTTGAACTTGGTTCCTTACCAAGTTAACTTAGGAGTTCGGTGTGGCCACCGAACGGGCTCGAGGGGGAGCCTTTTCCTTCTTCTTTTATTAATTCCTCAAGGACGAGGAATACCCTTGGTGTTTAAGGTGCACCAGGATATGAGGAGTCTCTCTGGCAAGAGTAAGTTGAACTTACCAAAGTTAACTTATCGTTTGGTTTGATAACCAGGGACTTAGCTCGAGGATGAGCTTCTTCTTAGCCCCTTAAGGTAGATAGCCCTGCCTCTCTTGCAGGGTACTTATTGGTCTGGCGACCCAAGTACACTACCTCTCCAGTCTCGGTAGTTCGGTTTGATCCGAAGACTTCGTCACGTAGAGACTGACGTATACTACCTCGATTTTCCTCAGAGTTCCTCATTTATACCTCGTCACCCCACTGGGGGAGTGGTAAGGAGGGGATGGCCTTGAGGACGGCCCCAGGAGAGTTCTTTTTTCAAACGGTTTTTCACACGAAGTCAAACATCAGGTCCTCGTTAGCCATCGAGATTGGGAGAAACCCGTCTCCAATTTCCTTTTTGACGTGAAACTGGATCTCACTCTCCTGGGGGAGATCTTACATTATGACCTTTAGGGTCTTTCATGGCACCGAGTTGTGCCACACTGCGGTTAAGCACTGAACCCACCGATGCCTTCGACGGATGTCTTTGCGGTAACTGCCTTGTGACTGCACCAAGAGTGAACGTGGGAGGGGGGAAGTGATCATTCCCCTACAATATATATATATATATATATATATATATATATATATATATATATATATATACATTATATATATATGGTTAACCAGAAAGTCCTGGCTCACTTAGGAAGCGAAAAGAAAACAACAAAATTTTATGAAGCAACATCCAACATTTATTTTTCCAGCGAACAGCAGCATCCAAATCTGTCCCAAATACAAATCAGCTGCCTTTAATATAAGAAAATTGTAGACAACCTTCTTTTATTCCATCAAAAATGTTGAATTGCTGGTGGCGAGAGAAGTATGCCATTGATTGGAATAGATCATAGTCACTCGGAGCAGCATAAGGACTGAATGGTGGATGTAGAAGAATTGCAAACCCTTCATCTTTTTGAACTTTTCCATAATCCGTCTGGCAGTGTATAACTTCGCTTTGATTGTCTTGCTGAAACAAAGCCTGGCCTCAATCGATCAAAGCAGGATAATCCTTCTTTAGTTTGTCGTAAACGCAGTCTAGCTGCTGACAATACAGTTCAGCATTGATGGCAAACCATGTGGAACAAGCTCTAAATGCAGTATTATAAGGAAATTCCACCAAACAGAGATCATGACCTTCATGTCGAACGGATTCCTCTGTGGAACGGATGCGGGTTGTTCAGCTCCCGAAACCTATTTCCCACTTCTCATCTGATGTGACAATTCACTTCGAGAATCGGTAATCCATTGAGTTTTTTAGAAGTTGACACAAATTTCTACTCTACGAGCAACTTGTGCTTCAGTGAAGTGAGGGCCTATGGATCCAATCAGGGCTTCTTGTGAATAAAATCCATTTCATGAAATCGGTTTAGCACAGTCTGAAGGGATGACACTTCAACAACTTTCGCAAGATCACGGCTGCTTGCAGAAGGTTCAACTTTCGATGCTGCCAATGAAGCCTCGCTGTCAAAGGATGATGATCGACCGGAAAGTGGTTGATCGTAAAAGATAAGATCTCCAGAGTTGAAACATCTGTAGCACTTCGAGACCTTCGAAGGACTGACTGTGCCTTCACCTTCAGTATTGCAAATCTTTTTCTCAGCAACTCTTGTATAGAAAGTTTTCGCTTCTAACAGGAGCGAATAAAAACGCTAATTCCAATTTCGTCCCAAGTCATTTCTGTCTGTTTGTGCTTACACAAAGAGAAATAAGCTCTGCGCAGGAGAAACAAACAACAGCAGCGTACGTAGACTGGTAGTAGAATGAGTAAGGCTAACCTAACCTAATATAGATGTTGCTCTATATTTTTTATTTTTTTCTTTCGGTGTCCTAAGTGAGTCATGACTTTCCGGCCAACCATATATATATATATATATATATATATATATATATATATATATATATATATATATATATATATATATATATATATATATATATATATATATATATACATATATATATATATAATGTAAAATGCAAGACATGGTAAGAGGTCAACTAGAATGAGGGTGGAATATATGTTATATTTACAAGAGTCTAACATCAAATACAAATGACCTTTTTCACACTATAAATTCAAAGAACTGATGACAAAGAATATATTCATGAGGAGTCATTCAATTAATAAACTGAGAACTAGAGAACAAATGGATACCTGACCCAATAAGATGACAAAGAGAAGACTGAACAGAGAAGTAGAATATAGGTTAATTTGTTTCTTGGTAAAGAATAGTAGATAATAAGAGTTTAAAGATCGGAAGTGAGGATGGGTCTTGGTTAGAAGTTCTGGGGAAGTAACGGAGGATTAATGTGAGAGGTAGTTCAATTCAAATTTGTCCAAGATACTGGGAAAGGAACAGTATAGAGGGGTGAGGGGAAGGAATTGAAATAACCGAGAAGGAGAATAGCTCAGTTCTATCATTATTAGTTGAACAGGTCTCCTAAGTGTTCTAAGAATAATTTCATGGTTTAGCATTGTGGTAGTTGATGACTGTAAGTGTAAGGAACGGTATAATGCAGAAAAATCTAGGAATTATTTAAAATGAAGTGAAATGAATGTATTAGGGGATTAGAAAGCTGGCATCAACCAATCCTACGACACTGTCGCTAATTAAATATTTATTCTCTGAATATGTCGAAACCTATCATGAATAGTGGCAGAGAAAATAGCTTTAAGTTGATTATGTTACCACTTTTGGTGATGTGGTTCACCGAAATGCTTGACTCTGATTACCAGAGAGGGACCGAAAATTTAAATATCCTTCTAAGACCGAGTTAGGAAAGCATTGGTAGAAAAATTGGCTAGAAATGATGCAAAAAAATTTAAGTGCGTTATGTATTTAAGAACACAAATAGGACTGTAATAGTTTACGTAACATTTTTCTTTCTATTTTTCACAATTTGCTATTTGAGAACAAAAGTTTAGGGCACCAGATACTCCGATGTTTTATCATTTTTCTCTTCCTGCAGCTTCTAATCTGAGAAAATTGAATGGTACTCCGTGGTACCTTAACCGCTAACCACGGTGATTTTTAGTTGCCACCTACTCAACTTTTTCCATGTCCTTCTTATCTAAGATTAGCAAAAGGTTTCGTGAATTCTAAACTGAATGTGTCATCCTTAGCCAGAAGAATTATTCTTAGTAGCCGGACGTCGTCAGGAGAGCCAAATCGGTCAAGAAAGTCAAGGATATATCATCAAAAGACATCAGCAAGTCAATGGGGAACTGGGCTGCCCCTGGAAAGTTACAAGTATTTGAGTAGTACTTTATTCTCTCCTGCACGGCCTACTTGACTCACAGCTTGACGGCCGAGACTGTTCACGATCAAATACTCGTATATCCTAATATTTAACTTCATAGCTTTCTAGATTTGAACTCCTCGAGTAACAGGTCTATGTCGTCGTTGAGTAGAGAATAACCATCAACTCTACAAATCCATTGACTCCTTGACGTTGACAACAGAAACATTATGTGCATCATCCATATTGAAATCAGTTTTATTGCGGAAGCCTTTTATCATACTAAGCATGCATGTATACCACATATATACCAATTTCTATGGAAATAAATTCTCTTTTATTCAGTATCTTTGTTTTATCCTCAAATTATAATTTATATACCTATACCGGGCGCACCCTGTATGTAAACTCTTTTAGAAAAAAAAATCTAATGCCATGACAGCTAATTTTATCTAAGGTATTTGGCCAGGAAAAATAAAGCCGTGAGAATTTGGATCGCAATTCAAAGTGAAATTCAGTATCGGATATTTTGGGATCTCATACATGAACGACCTATATATAAGTGGACAAATAATAAACGTAAAATTTATTTTAGAACGTCTGACAAAGATAGCTAACCTAATCCAAACTAACCAACGCCCCGTAACCGAATCTAATCTAGCTTAGACCTAACCTACCCTGCCAAACAAAGATCTGTTTTTGATAAAGATTCAAGGCACTTTTTTGAGTGTCTCTATATTTATTTTTAGTATTTGTACATTAATATATGATATTTCTACGTAAGACGAAGTGCGCTGGTATGAGTTGCCTCGTCACCGGCAATGAAAATCCCCGCATATCAGATACCGAGTTTCACTATAGACAATAAAACATAATATACAGTTTGCATTATTATTTCTGGCCAAACAACTTCATGTTTACACACTTCATTTCTTGGGAGGTATTCAAATATTGACAGAACCGAAATTTAAATTTGTGGTTATATTATAAGAATGAAAATTTCTAAAGCGCCTTGTCCACAATAAGTTTATCAAATTCTCATTAATGAACAAAAGATTGAATTAATAAACCTCTTTTCACATACCATTTCAAAATTCAATTAGTGAAGGAATAGTTGCGAGAGAGATAGATCATTGTGCCTAATATGACACTTATTTTCTTAAAGGTATAAATTCTGATCCGGGAAACTTTCCTCCAATTTCCTTTACTTCGGTGGTTGGTAAACCTTTGGAGTATACTGTTAGTGGATCATAAAATATCAGGAGGTGATTAGCCTATCATTGACTCGCAGCACGGTTTTAGACGCAAACATTGGTGCCTAAGTAATTTTCTTGATTGTTGTTCATGAATTTAAACCAACTTTGATCAAGAAAAAAGGCTTATGACACAGTGTGTCAATTTTGGGGGTGAAAATTATGTTTTACTATTGACTTCACTGATAGGTTCAAAAAGTATTTGTTTGGATGTGATGAATTCAAATCTGCTATTATTTTAGTGATTGTTTAAATAATAGCTTTATCAAAAGCATCATAAATTACGCTCGGAAAAATACATTTATTACATTTATTTTTTCAAATACCAGGTAATGGTAGAGACATTTACAGATGTTGTACAAAATAATGGAAACATTAATAAAATTACTAATGTTTAGGCTTATCCCCCTTAGCAGTAAAAAATAGATTCAATACGCGACCAATCTATTCATACAGCTCTAAGATGTATCTATACGAATTTTAACTGTTTTTGAGTGAAACCTGCTTTTGATCCTTTATAGACGCTTTTTAAAAGAAAATATCCCCCTAGTTTTTGCTCCAATATTACACAAAAAAAATTGATTATAACAAGATCTGTGAATTGAGGCATTTTTATAAAATTAAAGACTTTTTTGGTTTGAATGGGTGCATTATTTAATGTTTCCATTATTTTGTCCAACCCTTGTAGTTTATTTGCATAAAACATACCCCAGTAATCATAAAACATATCCTAGAAATCATAAAATTCAAATCTGCTATCATTTTGGGGATTGCTCAAAATTTATTTATTTTAGCTTTACAAAATGGCAGGTAATTCTATATACATTTAGTTTCTTTACGCAAAACAAATCCCAGTAGTGATAAAACATATCCTTTTAATCATACATTATAAACTGATTGGATCAGTAAAATACATTAAACAAGTTTCACCAAATCTTTCTTTGATTCATCCCGGACATCAGCCGCCGACTTGCTTCTTGTCCAATAATATAGCCATCATGTTTCTCATGTGTATACACCGGGCCTCCTACCTCCGAGACTCATTTCACACACCTTCCTTTCGACTGAGCATTGCAAGCCCGGCAAGGCCACTGTGGAACTTAACTTGGATAAAAGTGTAAAGCAACTTCTCTACTTCCGCGGTAGACCCCGTTAGAACAGTTTATCAGCTTCAACAAGGAAGAAGCGCTAGGGTTGATGGAAGGTGTCTTTGTGGGACGTAAAGAAATATCTCCAAGTTGTGTGATCACCTCTACCCCTCATGTCAACAAACCTTTGGACAGCAGCTCTCCTCTGCCCACTGTCATCTGAGCACAAGAGTATCTGAAATATCATCTCTCTAAATAAATAACATGGTGGGCGATTGATTGTTTGTAAAAGAGCATCCACTACAGCAGGCATCGGGTAACTTTTTGGGGTGTCACCCTAAAAGAATTTGTAGTAAAAGGAATTTACCCCTAACTTTAAATTACTCTGGGGGACAAACCTATTTACTTATAAAAATCATAGATAATAGAGACACAAAACTTTATATAGGGATAAAGTTTGATTTTTTATTTCATCTATCATTAGGAAATAAAAGTCCATTTTTTTAGCATGGAAATGGCACACGAGAAAAAATTATAGGAAATTATATATTTATAACAGAAATAAAACAGTCACTTTTTTAGCATCACATGGCACACAAGCAAAAATATTGACTATGTTTCTATTATGTATTTAAAATTCGCACAAAAAAATAGGAAAATGTTATTGAATCCACTATTATGAGGAAAAAATGTTTACCCTTTCTGGCATGAGAATGGTACACAAATAAAACTAATAAAAAAATTATTGAAAACTTGAATATATCAGGTCCCTCCGGCTTTGGGAACATGATAGTTTTATCTTTGATACAACAATTTTAATATCAGGGATTTTTGATGTCACTAGTACTTTGATGCTGTCTCCAAGATCCAACCAGTTTCTGTATTTTGTTTTTAGATTTACAAATGTAGGAAAACCTTGTTCGCAAAGGTAGGTTGTTGCAAAAGGTATCAGCATTTTATTTGCTTCCAAATGTGCAGTTTTATAAGCCTTTGCAGCTTTTGACATCCAAAAACTTGAGAGGTCATTCTTGATCTCAAATTCCATGCTTGTTTAACTGTTGAAACACAGTTTAATAAGCTCTTCTGACAATCCTTCAGGCTCTTCAGGCAAATCAGCCAGTTCACATTTGAAGGGATTTACAACCCAGCTGACAGTATGTGAATCAAGCTATGGAAAGTAGTCACAGAACCGATTCCTGAGTTTTGTCAGATGCCTTGTGACTGATTCCTTCATGTCACTAAAACTGCAGTCTTCACATTCTTTCAAAAACTCTGCCAGGTCTGGAAAGATAGGAATCTTATTGGCATTCACTTTTTAGTTCGAATACTGAAGCTTTGATACGAATGCTGAAATTCTTTACCTTGCTAAGATGAGATTGATTTTCTTCCCTTGCTATTCCTTGTTCAGCGCATTTACATGCCCTAAAATGTCAGCTAAGTATGCAAGAAGAGCTAACCAGGTTGATTTTCTGAAATTCTCTGCAAGTGTGTGTTTTTTATCAGTCAGAAATATTTCAGGTTCGGTTTTAAGAGCCCACACTCTATTCAGGACATTTCCACGTGAAAGCCACCTCACTTTCGTATCGAAATGAATGGTTGAATATTCATCTTTTCCATCCTTACATAAATCACGAAACATCCTCGTGTTTAGTGCATGCCTTTTAACAACATTGACAATCTAAATTGCATCATTCAACACAGCTTTCACTTCTAGTTTCCTAATCCTTCACAACTAATGCCTGGCAATGTATCATACAATGGATGACCTGAATATTTGGATTCTGTTGTTTGGCCAAAGCCACAAAACCAGTGACGTGACCAAGCATGGCAGGAGCTCCATGAACTGATACTGCAATACAATCTTCCCAATTTAAATCAACACTTTATTTTTTGAAGTATGCATCAACCTTATCGAACACATCAATACCACGAGTTCTGAACTCAAGAGGAGAACATAGCAACATTTCTTCTTCAATTTCATCAGAAACCCTGTATCGAACGTATACCATCAGCCGCCAATTGCTACTGACATCTATAGTCTCATCAAGTTAAATGACAAAGTCTTTACTCTTTTTTTACTGAAGAAATCACTTGTTCTCTCACATTTTCTACCAAGATGAAAATTCTTAATTTAATAAGTCTTGCAGACAAAGGCACTGTATTCAGTTGTTTAGCTACTTTCTGCCCACACATTATTTCTGCTATTTTCACAGCCGCCGGTTTGATTAAGTCTTCACCAATAGTATGTGATTTCTTGTGTTTCAAGCAACCAACCATACCACTTCAAAACTAGATATTGCTGCTGAACGTTCTTCAAACGTTGCACTCTTTTTATTTTCCAATCTCTGTCTTTGGACTGGTTTTCCAGATTCTAAAAGTATTCCCGTGGTTTGCCAGACAGATGTGAATGAACCTTGTCCAAGTGTTTCTTCAGTTGATTCTTTTTGAAAGACTAGGCAGTCAGTGCTTTCATACAGGCGACACATTGAGGTTTCATCTGCCCTTTGTCCTCTATTTCTGTGAAGCCATAATTAAGGAACTCTGCCTGATATGTCCTTTTCCTTGCTGATTCCATCTGAAAATGAAAAAGAAATCTATCACTTTTTTAAAGTCTTTTCCCTCTTATTTTTGAAAAATAAGAAATTATTTAGCGACGAATTTAAGAGTTGGAATTAAAACTTTAGAATAACATAACATAAAATCAAACCACAACTCACAAGCATAAAAATTCAAACAATAAGACTTAAAAAGAGTGAGTATTATATCTGTAGGGACTGCATGAAATCTTCTCAAATAGAGTTAAACTCGTTAAAAAACTTACTTTAAATATAAAATAATTCATTAAAATAAAAACGAATAAATAAATTAAAAATATAATAGTTACCTCTAAAAAAGTGAGAAATGGCAACTAAACAGCTGATGGGACAATTAGGCCCCTTACAAATAAACTAAAATATCCTAAAGTCTAAACTAATCTTATATTTATTTATTTAACTTTTGTTGAATTTAATCGGAAAAATTATATACAGAAACTTAAATATTATAGATTATATCATAACTCACCTTATGTAAATAATTATTATAACACTTGATCAGCTCTACTAATTCATCAACTACTCTGAAAGAGGCATCTTCTAAACATGGCAAAAGGCCACTTAATTAGGAGAAATGTTGCCAGAATTTATCGAAAAATAGAAGAAAGGCTCCTCGATATATTCTTTTTCTCCAACTTTCATATTCGTTTCCCTCATTTAACACATCCACATCCATAGCATATCCATTACCCCCCCCTCCCCTATATTTTTTTTAAATTACCATATTTAGGGTAATTTAGCCCTGTTCCCCGACCACTGCACTACAGCTTTCTTTCGCAGCTTAAGTAGCCGCAGCTGAAACAAGATATGACGCGAGTCTTCCAACAACCCATTGTAGCAGGCACAAAAATCTGTCCTCTAACTCCAATCAATCCAACATGCTTTTTACACTAATTCGGACGTGAGAAATTGAGGGAGAAATGAAATGGATTGGATATACAGTCCTTTATTTACAAAAAAAAATAAAAGTATATTTACAAACGATAATTAAATTTTTATATAAGAATTCAATTAAAAAAATGACAAGAAAAACTGAACAGTACGAGATACTCCACTCAACATCGCATGATGCTTTGAACGAAAAGGAGTTACGGGAGTATCACTCGTGCGTTGAATGGGGGAGGGGTAGTAGGTCAAAAAGGGGGTATGCTCACCAGTCAATGCAGGTGGGCAGTGGAGGTGGCGAGCGAGGTAGGCAAAGCCCTCTGTGTCAGGGCTGGGCGGAGCACTCACTTCGACAACTCCTCTCGCAGTCCGTTAAAGCTTCCACTCTGTAGAAGAGATGTATATCTTCTTTTATAATTTATTTACAATAGAGGCGAGGGAAACAAATAAGTGGGCATTTGAGCCGAGAAAATTCCATTAGCTAGCTTACCCAAGTGTATATCCAAGTGTGTACGACAAATTCTATGGAAACTCTCTCTGTTTACTGAATTTAAAAAATTTCACAGCTTTACCAAATTCTATAAATATTTATATACTGAAAATATAAAAACAATTGGTTAACATTATTGGTATCAATAATATAAAAAAAATTGGAAGGCAAATAAAAAAATTCTCTACACACACACTCGCACAGGGATAGGGAAAGGATATATGAAAAGGGGGTCGGAGAATGGCCCTACATACACACACACATATCGTGCCCCCACACCATGATTGTTTTATTTTGAAGTCGAGCCAATAAGGGTATTTCACACACACAATGTACTCCACTATAGGTCTTACTTGTTAAGGGTTCTTTCTTTAAGGCCATGTTTTGAAACTCCTATGTGACAAGGCCTGTTTGCTGTTGTAAACCACCTAGAATGGATCACTGGACCAACTTCAAGAAGGGGCAGATCTGTATGAAGTTCTCCTCTTCTTATGGCCTGTGTGATCCTATGCTCGTACGCTCTACGACATTGACATTCAGTGAAGTAAGAGGCTCTCCAATTGAGAGTTTAGAGAATGAAGAATAGATTCCAAATTCGTTTGCAGTGTCTAGTATCTTGCCAATATTACCTGTCCACGGTTTGTTCGAAGGTTCTTCCCATCCATTGCTGTCATCTAATGTCTAAGGTGTAACTCGTTAGTGTGGATGGCACAAACCAGCCAGATTAATTTATTGGCAAGCTCCTCTTCTCCAAGTCAGAGATAACATTTGTAGGATCACCTCTAGTGGCTTGCATGCTTTTATAATGGCATTTTTCGTAAAATAGATCACATAGCGAGACGTTTTATCCTTAATTTTAAGGATATTTTTCTTCTCTTACGAGTATATAAAGTGTTCTTAAGCCATCATTTTGGGTATACGATACACTTCTGGTTTCCAGCCATTCAAAGTCCCTTTTAATACTGGAATCCGTTCAGAGTTAAGTTACGATATTATTTACTGAACTTAGGAATAGATTATATAAAGTAACAGATCGAGGCACGGCAACTTTCACTTCAGATGAGTATCTAGGTGACTAAGATATTAAAATCTTTAAAATACTAACCCTGATGACTAATATTTATCATGATTCAATATTTGAGCTTTATAACTGAGCGGCTAGTAGAAGTAATGGTTTCAAGAGGTAAACAAAACCTTTAACAGTGCGATAACGCAAAATTTATTTTCTCATTAAATAAACCAATTTGGAGTAACTTGCTTAAGAAGGTTTTAAAATTACTGCAGTAAATATGTTTAATGATTCGATAGATAAATATTACTTTAATTTACATCTTTAAAGAAAAGAGTCGTTAAAGCAATTCTTTATCCTTATCCTTTCTTTGTCCCTCGTCGCTTGAGGCATACCTCAGGAGCCAGTAATGGCCCTACTGTTGTTAACTGGAGAAATATTAATGACCTTAATAAAAATTGCTTATTTAAACTTCCAGAGTCGCAGCTGATACGAAGCTAGGGAACAACGATACTTTTAAATGTGATTGTGTGGGCCGACGGAGAGATCAGGATAAAATTATGTTGGCGGATATATCGAAAATTAACTTTAACATAAATAAATGCAAGGTCTAATAATTAAGATGTCAAAATGTAAAAACTTCTTAAAAAATAGACGGCTAAATTCTACATTGGGTTATATAAGAGAGTCCTATTGATTTCAATTTGGAGGACTTCCTCGTGTCAAACCAATTCGTCGAACCTACTAAGAAAGCAAACCGAACACTTCGATACATTGTCTCGAACTTTATTATTAAGTCAAAGGATATAATTTTGCTTTTATATAAATTGCTCGTCCGATCTCATCTTAAATACGCATTGCAAAAAGTGGTCTCCTTACCTGAACAAAGACGTTGCGCTGATAAAAAGAGAACAGCAAAATTAATTTTTGTGCTTAAAAATAGTTCGTACCAAGAAAGACTATGCTACTTTTACTTATTTTTCCCAAACAACTAACTGATGACAATGATCAATTGATCAAAGTTTTAAAATTTTAAAAGGATTAATTAATATAAATTAAACAATCTTTTAAATGAATGATAAGGCAAACCCTATAGATTCAAATAAATAGACGAGCGCTTCCACAAGGAGATAACTCAAAATTACTTTAGTTATAAAATCACACAAAGGCAGACTAGCCTATATAACGTTGTAGTGGAAATCACATCAGTAAATATCTTAAAAACTCAAAGTGACGACTATTATTCGAATGCAAATCTAAATTACAAGGAGGCAAGAAAGATCAGGAAAGGCTTCAAAAAAGAAGAATGAATAATAAAATGATTCCACTGATTAATCCACTGTAAAGCAGGAAAACTTCTACTCGAATAGATCTGAACTCTCCTTCTTGTGTATTAATGGTGAATTCGTTCGACCTATAATAGAACCCAGCAAAATTTTATGTAGACATGTAGATAAGTGTATACAGTATTGCTAGAAATAGAAAAACTAGCATAATTTTATTTGATAAACATTTAAATATAGGGTTAAGGAATAAGTTCTTGCGGTATTATCAAATTTATTCATTAGCATTAACAATTTTAGAAAAAAATTCATTTTTAATTGATAACAATATGTAATTTAATCAATAATGTATTCTCCGTTGTTATTTAAGACTTCTTCCTAATGTTCACCTAGTTTTTCGATGCCTCTGCAATAAAAATCTCTGGATTTTGACTCGAAAAATTCGTCTAACCAGGTTCTTAATTCCACATCAGTATTGAACGAAACGCCGCGCAAATTGTTGGAGAGCGATCGGAACAGATGGAAATCCAATGGAGCCAAGTCTGGCAAATATGGAGGATGCGACAGGATTTCCCAATTAAGTGTTTGAATGGCGTCTTTTGTGATATTGACAATGTGAGGAAGAGCATTGTCGTGTTGCAGAAGGACTCCATAACGTCGATGAGGTCGATTTTCACGAATAGCTTCGGCGAGTCGATACATTTGTTGAACGTAGAGTTCTACATTGACAATCTCGTTGTTCGCAAGGAGCTCATAAAGAATTATGCCTTC
This sequence comes from Ceratothoa steindachneri, assembly GCA_963969495.1. Taxonomy (NCBI): domain Eukaryota; kingdom Metazoa; phylum Arthropoda; class Malacostraca; order Isopoda; family Cymothoidae; genus Ceratothoa; species Ceratothoa steindachneri. Next base: position 65,047,834 of record OZ018326.1, read on the forward strand.
ACAATCTCACCACACACACACAGCATCGTCTTTCCTGGATGAAGTCCTTGCTTTAATCGCGAGTGTTTTTTTTATTGGGGCTAAGCCATTGTTTTCGATGGTTCATGTTGGCATAAACACACTACTTTTCGTCACCAGTAGCCTTGTGACGAGCAAGCAAACCTTCGGCAATCATGGAGCGTTGAAGTGTGTTGCTTTCGCTCAAAGCGTGCGGAAGCCATGCACCTAGTTTTTGAACTTTCCCCATCGAATGAAGGTGATTCAGTACAGTTTTCTGATCACACGCCAATTGTACAGCCAATTCACTAGTCGATTGACGAGGATTTTCATGAAGAACGTCGTTCAATCGATCCTCATCCAACTTAATGAAGCGACCAGAAAGTTCTTCGTCATTAAGATTGAAATGATCGTTTTTGAAACGTAAAAACCACCATTGAGCTGTCCTTTCTGATAAAGCATTTTCTACGCACACAGCACAAATATCGCGACGAGCTTTCACTGCGTTTGCATTGTTCCCGTCTCGATTGAAAATGAATAACAACAAGTGTCGAAAATGCGCCTTTCTTTCAACTTGACATTCCATTTTGAGGGTACAGAACAAAAATTAAATTAACACAACTTTTAAATAAACCGCAATGACTTATTATTCAACTTCAAGACGTAGCCTAAGCAAAAGCCTAATAGTCTACGCTGTCAAGAGACGCAGCCTAAGCTTTGCAAATTTTGCTCTCATTATTTATTATTGTTTCTTAATATGTGCACAAATCACATTAACAAAACTTAAATCAACATAACATTAAAAAAAACGCAAGAACTTATTCCTCAACCCAATAAGTGTATATCAGCTTTCTCTTAATAAATTACATTTACTGGTATATTTCGAACCCACTTAAATTTTTTTCTGGATAAGCTGGTTCACGTTCAGGGCCACCTTCGGTTTTCTTGCCCAATATATTCGGCCTTCTAAATGAATAAAAAGTTATTGCTTTCCTAGAAAAAGTAACAGCGACAAATGGTTTAAAAGGTTTGTTAACTTTAGAATTGTTATTTTTATATTTTTAATCTGATACTTAGTCATAGTAGATTAGTTGTATACAAAATGATGTGCAAATTGTAGTATATCTAATTAAAATTTTCTGAATGCGGCTAAAAGCTAACTTAATGCGGCCTTCAACACAGCAAGAGTTCCCCAGCCCTTATCTGATCAGTCTTCTGATATATTTAGTTTTCTGTAGCTTTCCCTTTCTTGATTCTCGAAATGCCCTTGAATGAATCTCAAGGCCCATTGCTATCCTTAGTTTTTGTAATTATTTTACCTGTTCCTTTTCTGAGTTCCGCCTTGTTTTTCCTTTTACTTGAAATAGATTTGAATATATATTTGGTCTTTACTGATTTGAAATTCTCTAATGTCTAGAACTTGAATGAGTACTTACCTAATGCAGAATGCAATTTCCCTCAGTAGGGTATTGTGTTAAGCTTCCTTGCACAATCAAATTGGATATCAAAGCTTAAGTACTCTGGCAACGTACTTGAATCGGACACTTTTAAAAAGCACACCACTTCAAGGGAATTACCAAACATTCAACACCATATGCCACAGTGAAGCCGGAAGTAAATGTGTAGAAACAGTAAAATTCCTAAATAGTCACATACTTTCCTATGAAGGTAGATAAGAGAAACAGACATGAGTATTATAGTTGTACTTATACACCTTAACAAATAAGATTTCATAACAGAAGCTATAGTAATATCAACAATATTATTTTTAACAGCGAAAATAAAATTTCATTAGTGACAAATCAATTAGAATTTACGGTAGCCAAGTAGGTAAGGGTAGGTATGGTGTAGAGAGATAAAGACTACTACACTTAGCCCCTGCGGGAAGGGCTCACACTCCCATCCCCAGTGTGCAGTGTATATCTTGACAGAGGGAATCTGGTGTAGCCTTGGTCTGTATGCTCCAGCTAACATATCTGGAGGTTTGCGTTCTCTCTCAGCCCACCCTTACTGCAAAGGATATGTAGTTATATATTTTCCATACATTTTCACTTCTTTCATCTTCCCCACTTTCTTTAGAGATGCTTCTTTACGTATTTTCTGTACTTTTTTTTAATTCGCAGCTCAGGGATCGAACGCAAAATATTTAGAAGCACGATTATTCTTGATCTAAATCGATAGGAAGTCAAAGTAACAAAAAGGAGAAAAACAGTTTTTTAACGCCGCAACCAAACTATTTGACGTTTAAATTATAGAAACAAACGTTTTTTAAGGTAATTAATGATTAAATTACAGAATTCTTATTAGTTATCTGGCAGAAAAATACAACTGAAAACAATTTGCACTAATGGAAAAGTGTTATTTGCACTTCGAAAATTCTTGTGAATGAACCAAAGCTTACCTTAATAAAAGGAAAAACAGAAATAAAGGGATATTAAAATCTAAATTAAAATTGTCTCTTTTTGTCGTTCCCACTCAGTAGAAAAACACAAATAAAAGGAAGGAAGAAATGGAGCTCATCTCCTTTTACCTTTTTAAGATAGTGCTGGAGATTTCCAATAATATGAACTGAAGCCAAATATTGCTGACGCTATTGTATTATTTTTTTCAAGTCGAGAAACAGTGATAATAGAATTATTACAACTGTATCTGATAGGTGGAGGAAAAATGTATTCTTCAAAGAGCAAAATAATCAAGAATACTTTTCAGATGAATCATAACTTATATTTTAATTTTTTAAAAGGTATGAGAATACCTATGTATATTTCAGACAGCTACTTGTTGAATATAAGGCTAGGAATGATATGACAAACAACAGATAAAATTTAAATTTTTGCTGAATATTGTACAACTTATTTCGCTTTCTAAATGTTGGAATAAAATTGAACAAGAAAACTTGGAAGGTAAATTTATTTATGCATATCTTTGTGTATGCCTTCATTTATAATTTAAATTTCTTTAAATAAGAACGAGCATATTGTTAGCCTCGTTTCTTGCTATAGCATAAACATCTCACTATCCTTAATATCTTTTCTTTTTTTATGGAATAAATTGCATTGATCTCTTGATTCCCTCTCCACTCCGATCTTCATTTCAAAAACTTTAGAGGTTCCTCTTTCTATATATTTAGTTATCTTTCATCCGCTCCTTGTTTTATCTTTCTTCCTTCTATATTTTTTTAGTTACCTTTCAACCGGTTCTTGCCTTTTTGCAACAATGGAGAAAAAATTGCCTTTCCAGAGGGAGCGGATATTTATGACATTTTATATCTCAGGTTTCAGCAAAAGATGGTATTTAAATGAAAAAGAAGAATGAGAAATAATAAAAGTTAGAGAGAATGTAGTATATGAGGCTAAATAAATCACTTTTTATGGACTTGAATTAATCTCATTCATTTCATATTCTTTTCTTGCCCATTACATAAAGAAATACTTTATTTCTCTCGATGTATTTCAACAAGTGGTACGTGTGAACTTTAATTTATATAATTTAGACCATAATTATTATCATTCCAGGTCTCAGTACCATTGTCAGCATCACTGTTTTGAACAAAATGGTTTTTCGAGATCATTTATGCACGCAGCACTTCAGAAATATCTGTTAAAATTCATATGTTTACCAATTGTTTTTCTATTATTTTCAACCTTGACTTTCACCAAATGGATTCTAATTTGTTCATACCCGAGCTTCGTTTTTCCCCTTGACTAACTATCCATCTCATGAAAAATTTCTTGCCAGACACACTTTCAGCTATTCCTTATATCTATATAGTTAAAATTGTTGTCCTTAGGTAAATATAAAATATATATAAGTATATATACCTATATTTGTATAAGTATATTTGTGTATAAGTGTATGTGTGTATAAGTATATATACATAATACACTTGCTAAGAAGCCAGATAAATTCATTGTTTAAATTTAAATTCAGCGCTATTTAGAAACAAGTCGTACGAAGTGAACACCCTTCTTTTCATTTCTCGCAAATTCATGCTCTACCCCATCCCGCCTGCTAAATAAGAGGCTCCTTAGTTTTCAACCCCCCTCCATTGAAGATATGTTCCCTCGTGATGGTGTAACCAAACCCTTCTTCCGGTCCCTCCAGCTCGCTAAGAGATACCCTCCAACTTAACTTCTCTTTTCTAAGAATCATACCAACGAATCCTGTCCGACTTTATTTTACCTCCAGGAGGCGATTGGTTCAACTGAATGGTCCATTTTGAGGCTCTCCTGACGCATGTGCAGTAAAATAGGATTGGGAAAAGAAACTCCATTTGTAATAAAAATTGTATAATGACTTTGGCTCTACCTGATCTGAGAATTGTCACATTTATAGCCAGGGCAATTTTTGAAAGGGCTGCTTAACTCATAATTTTCTCCAAAAGTCACTACCAATTAACTTGATATCGAACCTTTCGAAAACTAAATTGTCAAATAAATTCAGGGCCAGTGATAATAAAACTTTAGAAATTAACGTTTATCTCCAGTCCTTACTCATTGGTAGGAACAATGTTTGACTGCCTGTCGTAAGCACAACTAAGTTACCTTTCAAGGAGGCACCCTCAGGTAAGGCTCTGTTTCTTATCTCTAAGAACCGTTGTGCAAACCTGTACTGAACTTCCCCCAGCACTTTAAAATTTAACCAAGAAATTACGGAGCCATTCCTTTTGACGACTAGGACTCTCGCCTGTTAAACAATTACACCAATTTCTTATTGATTCATTTCTACTTTATACAAATCCTTCCATTCCGTCAACTGAAGAGAGACGCGAAAAATCAAGCATTTCTTTTCTTTACCGAGTTAACAACTTGAAAATGAGAAACCCTCAAAGTGGCAAATAAAATTTTACCGAAATTTCACTATTTACTTGCAGTAATTACTTGTTTATATAGCACAGTGAATTATATATCATTTATAGGACTGTAGTTTGGAAATGTTCAGTTTCTCTTTAGTTCATAAATACAGGAAAAGAGTTCTGAAAATCCTGTAAAAATGTTTAACTTCCATAAATTTTCTTTTAATGGGTTCTAAACGTTCGAAAATGATTTTGCTTATAATTTTGCTCAGAATTTCGCATAAAATGTGTTCATTATGTAAAAATTTAAATGAATGAAATCAATCCATTTTAAAAGAAAGCATAACTATTTCAGATCTATATTCATAAATATGAGGAAATTAAGTCTATGATTATGTCTCCCGAGTTCCTTAGCTAAAATCAAGTGGTTAAAATAACACTAAATATTTTATAAAACTACTCAATTTCACTCCTTATCTTACAAATGTTCCCATTTTAATGAAAGGTTTTTTAAAGATAAATTATCAATAAATTCCATATCCTTATATAAGCTGTAATAAGGTTTAGGGCGTTATAAGGCTAAAAAATAAGGTTGTTAGGATGCCACATGAGCTGTCGGAAGGACATCGTTTACAATATGTGAATATTGCTATGACCTTAATTGCTTGAAATGCCCGTGAACCATTTCTGGAGAAAATGGTTCGGGGAAAAGCAAAGTGGATTTTTTATAACAATATTAAGTGCAAAAAAACAATGGATTGCTGCCAAACGAAACCCCATTCCTACTCCTAAACGGGATTTCTAATAGAAGTAGGCTATTCTTTGTATTTAGTGAGATATGTAACGATTTAGTCCATATCATCTAGTCAATAATAAACAAACAGTCACGGCAAAGTTATTTCTTGAACAATGGAAATTTTAAATAAAGTTCTCGAATACAAAGGCCTTTCACTGATCAACTGAAAGGGAGGCCTTTTCCTTTATGACAATCCATGCCATTGTCATGTTTGACCCGAGAAAAAATTATTTCGCTGTGATGCTAATTCATTTTCATCCTCTATTCCCCTAACTCTGCACTATTTAATTAATATTTATAAAGTAAATACATCACCAATAAAATGAAAATGTTTACTCTGATTTAAAAGAGTTGGGGAAGAATATCAAATGATATATCTCAGCAATTTCAAATTAAGTTTGTTTTTTTTAAACGGCATCAATTTCTTAACAACACGTTGGTATATTACATAGCCTTTGATCTTGTTAGGTTAAGGGGTCGTTTTGAATCAGTGACTTTCTCAAAATCATTTAAGTATTAATGCACATAACAAGTTGGTGTGTATAAAACTACACAAAATTACGAGATAATGGATGAGAAACACTTATAAAAAGGAATGCAATAATAAACAAATGATGAAAGGCATTCCGTGAGCATGAACTCCATCATGCCACTCATATTAACAAACAAAAAAGAACACCTGGTAAGAAGAAGACACCTTACGGATGAGACACTTGGTTTATCTTATGAAGAGAACTCTGAGTTTGAAATGAGCCACTATCGAAAATCATGTGTTTTGTTTCATGTATAATCCTAATTCACTTAACTTTAGACAAATCTTAAGCTACAGAAGACAAATGACACCCCACGTCACCCGGCTGCAGCGAGGCCCTATTCTGCCTCAATAGGAAAACATCGCATCGAGGCATTACTCGCTAAAGATGAAAATCAATGTGACTAATCATATCAATCGACCAGCAGGAAGGATAAAATATTCAGCCCTACGAACGAGATTACTTGTATAGAGCGACCGGTAGTAAATTTATTTGGTCGCTTTGTTGACGCGTGTTTGTGCCCCTTCCTCTAGCCTCGTAACAATGGCAATAATGCCAATGACCCTCCGTCGGTAGATGGGGCACAAAGTCAGAGTTATCTAGGGGTTAGCGCAACAGAATCCTTCTTGGTGAAAAAGGACTGCCTGTAGTATGGTACACGGTGAGATGTGACGTTAAATGATGAGTCTTGCGAGGGGTTCGATCGTTGAAGAGAGCGTGTGATGGTCAGTGATCACAACAATTCAACGTAATTTGCTTGCCCTTCTTCAAAACCCGATACGACGCAGTGTCGGAGCAAAAGGAGCTGTATGATCAGAATGACTTAATCTAAAGCTTACAAGGGTTTTTATATGGGGAAGAAGGAGGGCTCGCCTCCAAATAGATTTCCCCAAAGGATATGACTTAAGGAGCAGCTATGGGCTAGTTTAATATAAGTCTTCCAATCCTATATTACGTTGTAGGATTTTTCACAAGCGTTTTAAGTGAATCTACCAATGTTAACATAAGAAGGGCAGGTTGCTGTCCAACTCTGCCTGTTATTTGCTAATATTTTACGAGCAGCAGGCGGCTTATAACCGATTTTAGAAGTGGGTGGCACCGTGAATAGAAAAGGGTTTTTATAGTATAACGGACTTCTAAGCATTTTTCTCAGTGGTGTTTTTTTAATTGTGTTTGCATGATTCTTGTAGCAATACCATCGAAAGGTAGAAAGGTTAATTAAAAAGTTAATAAAACTGAGAGTGGCGTATTGAGAACATCTGAGCTCTTAGGCATTATTTAGTTTATGGCGCGGTAGACGACAAAAATTTGCTATTGCATCGTCTATGGTCAAAGAATCAATTACAAATTTGGGTTATACACGAGAGACTGGGATAAATACAGCTGAGCTTTGAAAAGAAAATGTAACCTTTAGGAACTGCTAAGAGTTTCATTCGTATCCGTCTATCTATTATATATCGATCTATCTGTCTTTTGAATTATATGCAAATGTGTTTTTTTCCATAAGTATGGAAGTGAGAGGCGTGCTTTCGTTTCATCTAACTATACTATAGTTACTTTCCTTTATTAAGGCCTGTAGAGGTATAAGAGTTTAGCAAAAACTGTTGTGAACTAGCGAGTGTATATATGTATCAAGGCCTCCCTCTTGGTGATGAGAGCTAAGGTAATAATAAACAAAGACATCTGGGTTTAGCTTTGCCCCTCCGATGTACTCCAGTAACATAGGAGAACGGTCAAAATGATAAATTTTAGGAGACAGATTCCTGACCTCAGCTCAAAAGGCAGGCCCTTCGAGGGTGCACTTATAAAATCCCTTTCATAAGTGCAAACTGCCGATTTCGTATTACGTCCTCCTCTAAGTTCAAAATGCCGACTAGACAAACAACAGAGACAAGAAGAAAAACTCCAGTGGCGTCCCATCTGTGACTCACCCACAACCCCATTTACCACGTGTGGTTAATTGAAGTATAAAACAGGTTGACACAAGAAAAGGAGGCTTTTTGTTCGTTCCCAACGAAAAGGCAAGAAAGTTACCGGTTGCCAGAAGATTTTCAAGTTCGAAAAGAAAACTCAAAAATCACCGGTACAAAGTTATTGCAAGTTGAGGAGAACTTGCAATCCTTGTACAATTTCCATATTGTACCAAGAAAACTCGGCACCGTTCGAGCCCCAAGATTAGTGAATATCAATCTACACAGCTTGAGGACTCCAAATCTTACTCTATCTGAGTTTGACAACTCCAAACTATATAGATTTCTCATCCAAAATCGAAATTATATAAGCGAGACCCAAATCGCTAGAAAAGAATATAAACATATTCCAACCTCTTCTGAAGGAAACCTTTTCAAGGTCGTAAACGTCCAACAACCCACCCGCCTCATCGGCGTCTTTGTTTTGATTCTCTTACACCAACTCGAAATTTCGTGTGACGTCACTCGCCCACCTTTCATTTGAAGTAACGCCATTTCGCGAGCAGCCAACAAACTACTCGAGCTACGCCTCTCAGGGACAAAATCCACGAAGATATTCTAACTGGAATCGGGTATTAATCTCCATTACCTTATGGAAGTAAATAATCCTGTTGTTTATGTCCCCAAGCTTTAAAGTAGTTTATTTTGTGAATGGTAAATGACAAAGTGTATTAGAGTAAATTGTTTGCCCGTAAAATCTACCTAGAATCGTTCTTGGTAAAGTCAAGAAAGAAAACCCTTTTATTCATACCCTAGAATAAAAATAAAGTTTACCACTCTTAGACAACGATCCTCAAGCGATCACCGAGGCACGAACCTACGCCTCAAGTGAAAGTTTATTTGGTTTATTAACCATAATAAAACAAATATTTTTTTTAATAAACCAAATAAATTTTGAATTGAGGCGTTGTTTCGTGCCTCGGTGATCAATTGAGGATCATTCTTTAAGAGTGCTAAACTTTATTTTTATTCTAGGGGACGAATAAAAGGGGTTTCTTTCTTGACTTTATCAAATATTGCCACTTCAACTCGTTCGTTCGAGGATAATTAAAACAGTGCTTTTACTAAAAAAATAGACTTTAATGAACATATACCCTCTCACTAAATAACATAAAAAAATACAGATCTCATACACGTGTAAAAAGAAAATGGGATTACTGGGCGAGCTCTCGAGGCTCGATTCGAGATAGAATTTTACGGGGGAACAATTTTAAGTTAATATCTTCGTCCTTAGCCGGACATCCAATAAACTAATTTTTAGGCACGGGGACATAAACAACAGGATTATTCTTTACTTACATAAGGTAATGGAGATTAATACCCGAGACCAGTTAGAATATCTTCGGAGATTTTGTTCATGAGAGGAATACCTCGAGTAGTTGGTTGTTTGCTCAATAGATGGCGTTCGTCGACCAGCCTGCCGATTTGACGGGTGAAGTCACTATGTATCTGTGTTGAGGGAGGCGGCTTCAAGCGGAAGCTTAATCCTTCTCTTTATAGGTGGTCGTTATGACCTTGACCTCGTTTTCTTCCGGCCGAGAAGAAATAGTTGTCTTCTCTTGTTTTCTATCTAGTTGTGATTTCCCAACTCAGATAGAATAAGATTTGGAGTCCTTAAACTGGCTAGGTTGATACTCAATAATCTTGGGGCTCGAACGGCGCCGAACTTCCTTGGTACAATCTGGTACTGTACAACGACTGCAAGTTCTCTTCTACTTACAATAACTTTGTACCGGTGATTTTTTAGTTTTCTTGTTAAACTCAAAAAATCTTCTGCAAACCGGTGACTTTCTTGTCTCTTCAGTAGGAACGAGCAAAAAAAGCCTCGTTTCCTCGGGTCAACCTGTTATATACCCAAATTACTCCCGCGGGGTAATGGGGAGGTGGAGGTAGGACTCGCAAGGTGAGACCCCAAGGTGGTCTCCCGGGCTTAGCGTCTTGGAGCTCTGAGAGAGGGTAATACGAGATAGGCAGTTTGCACTTTTGAATTGATTTTTTATAAGTACACCCTCGAAGGGCCTGCCTTTTGAGCTCAGGTCAGGAATATGTCTCCTAAAATTTATCATTTTGGCCGTTCTCCTATGTTACCGGAGAACATCAGAGGGGCAAAGTTAAACCCAGATGTCTTTTGTTATTATTTCCTTGGCTCTCCTCACTAAGAGGGAGGCCTCGATACATATATATATATATATATATATATATATATATATATATATATATATATATATATATATATATATATATATATATATACTAAACTCTTATGCCTCTACATATATATATATATATATATATATATATATATATATATATATATATATATATATATATAATCTCGGCTAACCCACGACAAGGCCCTTAACAGCTTCCCTTGACAGCAATCTTATTACGATCAACTCCTTAACCGCCAAAAGGATACAAGAAATCTCGCTTGACGCCGTTAAAGACGGCCCTCTCAAGTTTTCGATCAAATGGCTCTAGGCCGCCGTTCGTCCTCTATTTACCTTAGCACTCAATCCTGACTACCCTGTTTTATAATCATTTCCTCACCTCATTAATCTTCTAGTCTCTATCAACAATGCCATTACCAACATTAAATTGAGCCTCCGGTTGTCCTCTGCCGTAGATATCTTGCCATCATCAGCCTTCCTTTAGCATTATGCTGTACTTTGGGTGTCTTACTGCTCTCAAAGAAGTATCAATGACTCCTCACCATCGTTGAAATCATTCACTTAGTTTTTGTATTCATTTGTAACTATAGGATATTGTCTGCTCACTTCTTTTCCTGTTAATTATATTAGTGGCTTTTCTTACCTTGATTATGGCGATCGAGAGAGTCTAACAACTTTAACCTTCGTGAATAGTCCTTGCCTTTATTTAATTCTCTTATTTTTTATTTGCCTTTATATGTGTTAAATAAGACATTATAAATCAGACGTATTTCCATTATCGTAGAAAGAGAACTAAAACAAACCATCATTATTTATTCTTTCAATAATATCGGATTTACCTCAATTCCACGAAGCTGAAATTTAACCTGAATAAATAAGTTTGATGAATCGAGCAAATAATAAAAATAGAAATCTCCCTTTCAAAGAGGACTTCACCTCTTAATTATTTCTTATATTTGCAAATACTTGATATTTACATACAAAGATGCGCAAATTATAATCAGGAAGAAGAGAAGCTTTTGTGACCCAAGGAATGGCCACCCTTTTCACTAACTAAATTTCCATTGGTTCTGTATGCGTTTGTCAAGGAAAGGTACGGGTCGGTTCCCCATTAGTTCGTACGTGAATTTAAGAACTAAGCATGATTCAATGGTTTTTTAGGTTGATTTTCTGGAAAACTATCTTCAATATATCGCGAATATATTTAAAGGGTACCGTAATTTTGTGACAACAACTTCTTCAAGGCATCCCATTTAGAAATTTACAAATGGCGGACCAAGTGGGAAACTTCTTGTATACCTTTCTATCTGGGATCCATGGAGGCTACACTTTAGTAGAATCAATTTAATACATCACAATTTTCGGTAATTTCTGCCATATTCAGCTGCCAAATGAAAAAAATGGAACCACAAACGTTTATATAAACTCGCCGGAGAATGGGAGAGTATGGGAGATGCGGGGCAATAATTGCCTCATAAAAGGGGGATGAGGCTTTTTAATGATCGGGTAGATCTGTCACAATTTTAGATGCCATTTTGGGTGCTAATGAATTTTTTTAGGAAACAGCTAAATTGAAAAGTTCCCTTAGATAATATAATTCTGCAATTCTTTAATTAATATAAATTTTATTATGCCTATTTTATATTACTTATCAGATTTGTTTGATAGCTCAGCATTATTAGGGTCTATTTCGTGTTTACAGATGCTTAAGTGAGTGAAAACTCTCGAGGCGTGAAAATCCATTACGTCGGCGTTTACTCCTTATAGCGGGTATTGCAAAATTTTTGTTACATTCGTTACAGCGCTCTGAACAGAGGACATAGTGATAGTTTTGATTTAGTTAGAGCACCGTATTCTGATAAAATTTTTATCGTCGCGCGAAAAGACTTTTCGTTTGCCCCCAAGGCATGCCAAGATTCACACTTCGGCGACATCCGAGCTTTCCTCTTCTCAAGCTGCAGGTTTATGACGGCGCGAAGAAACTCGGGCCTTCGTCTGCTGGCAGGTGTCTTTTGAGGCAGACATTTTCCTGTGTAGCCGGCCGTGAATTTGGTTGTCTCAAAGGCGCGAAAAGGGGTGGAGGGGATTCGATGCGAAAAGGCGAATTTGGAATAAGGGGATGACACGCAGCTGTGTCGGAGTATTTATGTATATACTAATGCATGGAGGTATTCAGACTTCTACATCGCTACACATTTTGGAAGACATTATTCTGACGTGTAACTAAGAATAATGTATACCTTTAACATTGGCTACACGAACAACACAAAAAACAAAAACGAGAATTCAACGAATACAGGAACAACATAAAATAATCATGACGGTAAAAGAACACACGGATTACCGGTCATATACAGGAAACTCCTGAATAATTAAGAGCTGATGTCTAAGTACAAAAGAAATAAATGATTATATTCAATACATTAATCCGGGTAGTATGATATAAGAACCACATGCAAAAAAAAAACCACCTAAAATTTATCACGACAGTTATAGAGCGTTTCAGATTATCAATTTTACAAATATAATGTATGAATAATTAGTGGATGAACACTAAACCTTTATCCAAAACTACATAGGTATAATACAGATTATTTACAAAGACTCACTGGGCTCGTCTACCGGGTTCCTAGATAAACTATCCGTGAGTACATTAAGAGATCCCTTCAGGTACATGATATCATATTGATATTCGGATAATAACAGGGCCCATCGCATGAGTCTTCCATTCTGACTCTTACAACTTTTTAAGTAGGCTAAGGGTTTGTGCTCCGTTTCTATGGAGAACGGTCTACCTATCAAATATATGCGGAACTTTTGTACCACAAACACGATAGCTAAAGCTTCTAGCTCCACAATGTCATACTTCTTTTCCTGATCGGAAAGTTTCCGACTTGCAAAAGCCACCGGGAACGGCACTTCTGCCTCGTATTGCAACAAGGCGCATCCAATTCCAAGTTGAGAGGAGTCTGTCCGGTTGCAGAATTTCTTCTCGTGATTAGGTAAGTGCAGGATAGGAGCAGTCACTAGTTTATGTTTAAGTCCGTCGAAACTGGCAATAGCCAGGAGGTTCCACTTAATAGGGTCTGGAGGTTTCTTTTTAAGCAGGTCATTTAAGGGGAGGCAATGAACGTGAAATGGGGGACAAAAGGACGATAGAAGGAAGTTGCTCCTAAAAAGGATCGGAGTTGCTTCTTCGAGATTGAGAGCTGCATGTTGTTTATTGCTTTTATCTTATCCTTCTGTGGAGATATGCGGTTCTTGCCAATCTTGAACCCTGAATACGCAATAGTGCTATACGAAAAACGGCACTTGGAAGGCTTAATTGTTAAGCCGTGAGACCTCAGTTGGTCTTAGAGTGGGTGAAGACACGCGAGGTGGTCTTCCCATGTACGCATGGCTACGTGCACGTTGTCAAAATAGAATGTGACGGTTTCTAGCCCTTCTACAACTTTTCGCATAATGCGGTAGTATTTTCCTAAGAGCGAGACCATTTGCGCGATCTTAACAGGCCCGAGTTCGGGGTTCAAGTCTAACTTGGGGTAGGGTTCTTCCTAGGAAAGGCGGGGTAGAAGGGAGAGTGGGAAGCCGGTAGTCCCTGTCCATCTCCACACACACGGTATTAACGATGTACACCGGAATTCTCGGAAAACGGCGCCAATGACTTCTTCCTTGTCGAACGCAACAATATTATTAATGCATGCTCGCCTGTGATATTTCTTTAGTATGTTTATGTTTAGTATGTTGCTTTTCCACTGGGAAAGCAACTTGTTTGAGTTTACGAGGGAAGGAGCAAAACTTCATCTCCGGGTGTTAGTTGACGAGTTTTAGCTTTTTGTATCAAAATAAGCGCGGTAATTATCTAAATTGCTCTCCATATTTTGGACGGCAATTTCTAAGCACTGCCTCAGTCTTTCTCGCAGATTTAGGACACAAGAGTAGGTGTCCTTAATCTCTTCTTCCACACAGGGATTAGTTAGGAGCTCCTTCAAGATACATAATGGGCCTCTGACATTTCGTCCGTAAAGGAGCTCGAATGGGGAGAAACCGAGGGTCCTATGGGGAATTTCGCGGCACGCGAATAGGGTGACCGGTAAATACCGGTGCCATTCTTGGGGCTGCTCATGGCACATCTTTTGAGGACAGTCTTCCCGGTTGTGTTTAATTTCTCGCACAGGGGTCTGAGAGACGGACCTTCTTTTCGTGCGGTCGCGAAGGCTTGAGAACTGAGCCCTTCATATTCTGGGTGATCCAGAGGAGATAGAGGGGTTAGAGGCGAGGCTCCCTTAGCTGCTTGTGCTAGTTCTCTTTCCATCTGTATTCTCCTTACTTCTACTTCTCTTCCTATCTTTATTCTTCTTTCTTCGGCTTCCCTTTCCATCTGTCATCTTCTTTCTTCGTCTTCTCTTTTATCTTTATTCTTCTTTCTTCGTATTCTCCTTTTATCTTTATTCTTCTTTCTTCGTCTTCTATTTCTATTTTCATTCTTATTTATTCTGCTTCTCTTTTCAACTGTATTTTTCTTTCTTTTGTTTTACTTGCCCTCGGTACTCTTCTTTCTTCTGCTTCTATTTTCCACTGTATTCTTGTTTCGTCTACTATTCATTTAGTCTGTGTTCTTCTTTCTTCTATTCTTCTGTCTATCAGTATTTTCCTTTCTTATGTTTACCTTTTCATCCGTATTAGTTTTTCTTCTGTCTGCCTTTGAGCTTCTTCTCCCTGTGTTTTTTTCCGCACGTTCGCTCTTTTGTTCGTTCTGAACGTATTCGATGAGTTCCCGACCTTCCCGTCTGAGAGCTTGTCTTTGCTTGAGGAATATTTCGAACGATGTGGAAGCCATCTTATCGATCCAAAGATAAGAGTATGTACTGGGAGAGTTGCTTAAGCATAAGGTGTTTAAAGAAAGGGGTTATTATAGTTCCCTACCAAATCGTGGTAGACAAAAGAAAACAATTAATAAAAAAACAAGATTAGATAATCACCCTAACCTAATTATTTTGGGGGAAGCACAAAACAAGAATTACTTGTAATGTTTGAGTATTTGGACTAATTTGGACGTTGGCAATTGTTTTATTAAAGTTTTGAGATGCACACAACTTTATAGATGCTGCTTTTAGTGATAACCCCACATATCTTATACCACTTATATATGTCGAGGGTTAGTGAGTGAGTAATCCCAGTCCCACTTCCTTGGCATATATTATAATCCCGCACCAAGGTAAAGTGGGGGTGAAGTCTATCCAATACACCTACCGTAGCCACTTCCGGTAAATAAGATTAACGCCGGTGCTTCCCTTTTGATCAAAGTTAAGATCCCCCGAGTGTGTTCTCATCCAGTAAAAGCCAGTCATGGGTGGACTTATGTAATAATAGGAATTGAGCCGAGTGGATTGCTTTTCAATTGCCAAAGGATCGTCCAAAATAGTTAAACACACAGATACAAAAATAATCTTTAATATACAGGAATTAGAAATATGAAATAGCATATATAGATATAAATAAGATCAGCCTTTGCACTGAAGAGGTAAATCTATATAATGCCGTGGGGATTACACTTGAAATCTACTTACTAGGATGCTTGCGTCTATATTGCACCCGACAGAATGAATTGAATAATATTATGGAATCAAGCACTGAATTAATCACTTGAAATAATCGAGGTCATGAGCTCGGGATGAGAATTCTAGTTAACGATCAAACTGGTGAAGTTAGGAGTGGGGGATAATTCACTTTAAGGATACCTTGGAGTTCATAAGTATTTGGAGGATGACGGTGAATGTCTTCTTCTTCTGACGATGTTCGCACTTAGCCCGGTCTTCCGAGGTTACCGAATGTGGGGGTAATCCTAGACCGTTGTCCTGATGTAATGTTCCTAGGCCGGATCGCGAAGGCGAGTCAAACTGTGACTCAAATCTGAATTCTTCTCCTCGAAGTGTCCGTTCCGATTATTGGCACCTGGAGTGGGTAGCCAACATGATTTGTCTAGCTGCGTCTAGGGTAATCCGCAAAGGGAGGTCTTGTGTAACCTCTGACTCTGAAGGGAAGGGGGTCTGCGAGAAGTTTGGCACCTACAAGTACCGTGACCGGGGGACACGCAGCTGTGTCGGAGTATTTATGTACGTAATAATGCATGGAGGTATTCAGACTTATACACTCACGTAATTATTCTTAGTCATTGAATGAAAGATAAGAAAGTTTATTCACTCATAAAATTATAAAATTGAATGTCATCTAGTGAGGAATAACATAAAGGTAGACGAATATTCACCCATGCATTAGAAGCTTAGCTAATATATACATACATTTACGTAACAGAAAATATTGGGCGCTGTTCAATTGTACTTGCTAAATTGGTCACGTCGCTAAACTTCCTTTAGGAAGTTACGATCCGTTTGTCATCTAAAAAAATTAGATCAGCCTCTTAGCTCGAACACTTTAATTACTACACTATTCATCGATATATATATATATATATATATATATATATATATATATATATATATATATATATATATATATATATATATATATATATATATATATATATATATATATATATATATATATATATATATAGAAGAATAACTAAACACAGAAATCAAATTAGTGAAAATCTATTAGAAATTGATGTAATATCTTAAAAAAAATAAAATAACTAAATTAAATAATAATCCCACGAGTTTTTTAAATGTGCATAATAAACATGACTTAAATGACTATCGAAATACAAAAAATTATAAACTATAGCAATAAAGTCGAAAGCAAGGCATGAAGAAATCGATTAATAAGACAAAAAAAAAGATTAAATAATCCCATGAGCAACAAATATGAATAGTAAACATGAATCAAGCGGAATACAAAAAAAAAATCACTATAAAACACAGCAAGAGAATTATATGAGCAGGGCGAACAATCGAAAATAAGTTAGATCAGGGGGAATGTAATCGAAGCGGATATTAATAAATGGAGCGAAGCAAGTAGTTCAATTAAGTTAAATTTTAAGTGATTGAACATCAAATAATATGACTAGACTAAGGCACGAAAGTTTAAATAGTAAATAATCAATAATGGAGGGGTCAAAAGGACGACTAAAACAATAAATTAAGGAAAAGTCAATAATAAACCAGATCGTTTAGATATTAATGGGACAAAGTCTGGGTCAGAGGAATGCAATATAAGATCTTAAATCTCCAGATGAATAGCAATCTGGAGAGAATTCTCTGCGATTATATCACAGAGCGAAGAGCATATGTGAAGATCAATGGTTATTCAGGACCAGAATTCGAATTAGAAGCTGGACTCCCCCAGGAAGGCTGTCTCAGCCCCACGCTGTATTAAATATACACAGCAGACCTACCACCACCAATAATGCCTGGTTGCCTAAACATACAGTTCGCGGACGACATAAGCCAACTCGTCGTCACTCCGTACAGGAACTTGCACTTTCAGGCAAGGACAACAGTTTCAGAAATCAGTAACATCAACAACTACGAAAGAGGTTGGAAGATAAGGACGAACAGGAGGAAATTTACAATAATCCCAATCTCTATTAACAATACAGCTGAAATTGTAGTTAAAGATCAGAACTACAGATATCATAGTGAAGGCAAAGTGATAGGACTCAAAATAACAAAAAGAGGTTACAAACAACATATAACGGAGAGGAAGAACAAGGCGATTCCGATGCTTAACCTACTGTACAATCTAAGAGGGTTAGGCATGAAAAATAAAAGAAAAATCTATTTGCACTAGGAAGAGAGGTTATACTATACCCGCCAACCCCTATCAACGGTGAAACAAGGACCAAAAAGTGGAACTCCAGAAAATACAAAATAAAGCTCTCTAACTAATCACAAACACACGTAGGAGAGAGATGAGAAGACTACAGGACTTACACCAAGTAGCAGGATTAGAAACGCTCAATATCAACATCAAAAACAGAGCGGAGAAAATATGGAGGAAGATAGACGATCTACCTCTGATAGTCCCCTTTAACACTCGATTTCCAAGCGGCAGACAACAGCTGAGAATTGAGGAGGTTCCCATGTTTACTTAAGTAGAAATTGAAATAAGGAACAAGCATAACGATAAAGATATTTACCCGACTATATACAAACCCAACCAACCACGACACCAGAATGATACCCTAATAAGACAACCCAATTTAAACAACCTAAATAGGAAGAAACAACTGACTAAGGAGACAACACAGATCAAAAGTGTAAACAGAAATAATGCAAACAAAATTAACTAAAAGTGTAATAAGTGAAATATATTAAAAAGTTCAACAAAAATGATTGTGAAGTGAAAGTTATGAGTAAAACAGAAATAAAACGAACATAGTAAACTAAAAGTGTAATAAGTGAACTATAGTATTAAAAAGTTTAACAAAAATGATAGTGAAGTGAAAGTTAATAGTGAAACAAGTGAACAAAGTGAAACTAAAGTGATAACAACAAGAAAAAGTGAAACAAAGTAAGGAAAGTAAAAACAAGTAACATAACGATACATAAACAAAGCTCAGAGCTAAGATAACTCAAAACGGCATGAATGCTAGAATAAACACAGGAATGAAAGATGAAAAGAATAAGAGATCAGAGATTAGGCGGTCCTCCCGCTTTTGTATGAGGGACATAGGTATTAAAGTGGGATAAAGGAAGTAAGCATGATGAATGATGAGTAAATGTATGAGGGTGGTTCGGAATCCACGTTAATCAGCAGGTCCTCCTTGTCCCTCGGGCAAGGATATTCAACCCTTTCCACCTTTGACTACCGGGTTGCTCAATCTGCCTCCTGACCAATCTGTCCTCTTTTAACTCAAAATTTTCCGTCTCTCACTATAAACCCTCTTCTAAAGCTTGTTCCGGACTTCCCATTAAACACTTCACTATCGGTTCACTTGAACTGAGAGTCAGAAGTGTGGGAAGTTTCTCCAGAAGCAAGTCGGCCGCGGGCCTCCTCCTCTTCTGTGCCCCCCCTCCGATCGTTGGGGGGGGGTACAGAGGGGAGGAGTAACCGCAAGCCGTACCTTTTCTCCCCCTAAAAAAATAAATAAAATAAAAAATAATAATAATTCCGATCGTCGAATATTCGACTACTACGCTCTGGTGACAACCTTCGAATAAAGCATTTTTACTTGCTTAGTAACGGACTTTGAGCACCGCCTACATAGAAGAGCGCCTATTCTGGAAGTCTTGTGTTTAATTACTTTTCACCCTTCGAAAAGAGAAATACTTATTTTTCATCGAAGATTCATAATTCAATGAAGGCTTAAGCACCTCGCTGCTCCCGTCCATCGCTCTGCGTGTAACCTGCTCGGATGTCTGCTATTCATTGATTTCGTCTTAACTACGCCGGCCACTTAGACTGGCATAATTAAGGGCATATGTGAAAACTGGTTTGAGGCCAAGCCCACAGTGGAAGCGTCAGTCAGAAATTATCTCGAAACTGGGGCATAACTACGAGTCCCGGACGGAGGAGAGATCCTCATCGCCCGGGGGACCCGGCCAGAATCATAGAGGGAAGTACATCCGTCTCTATGTAGTTGGATGCAGTTATGGCGTAAGTACCCGAGAGTGGATGGCCAAACTTTAGCGGTCGTTGATTCGGCCGCTACTGCATCAAGTCCACCACAATTCACCCCTCCTAAGGTTCCCACTCGAGAACCATCCCATCCATCCATCATCCATCATTCTGGCAGCAAACGAGCGGGGAAACAACATGAAAATGGACGGGGGCGTTTTTTCACCATTTCTTTGGACTTGTTCCTGAACCTACCTGCACTATCCATTACCTCCTTTAACACTTCATAACTTTCTTTTTCAATCCAATCACCATAATTACACTTTAGTTTCAGAAAAAAGAAGACATCACAAGAGGACATAGTAAGGACAACGAAGATTATGAGACTTTTACTAAGTGGCTCCCCCTAAGGACCATCTTCGGAAAGAAGAACCCCGACAAAGGGCACCTATGTGAAACCCTCTACCTCGAGCTAAAAGTGTCACTAGTGAAACTTATTGAAGTTTCATCGCCTTATGTGCCGAGACCAAGGACGTGGACCAGCTCCCATCGGAAGAGGGAGCGAGGGTCCTACGGAACACTGGCCTAGAAGCAAAAACCCCTCCACAAGTGGCAGCAAACAGAAGCGTGATCTGTCGCAAAGTGGAGAGCTGGGTGGGTAAGCATACACCCGAGGAGCTCAAGGAAGAGATCACCAAGAGCAATTCCTGGGTCCAAGTTCGCGAAATAATCAAATTTCGTGAACATACCCACGTTTTTAAAATAACATTCGCTACCACAGAAATGGCAAAAAAATCGACTCAAAATGGAATACTGGTATTCAATATGAGAATACCAGGCGAAAATATACAGCCGGAAAAATTTAATAGCATACAAATGTGTTTTGTATGCTCCAAACTCGAAGAGCACACGACAACGACATGCCCAGACAAAAACAAACTGTGATGCAGTGAATGCGTCACAGAAGGACACTCATTTGACAAATGCGAGAGCACCAAGAAGAGATGCCTAAATTGCAAAGGGAAACACAGGACCATGGCCCTGAACTGCCCCAAGCGCCGCGAAATTACTAAAAGAAAGAAAGAAGAAGAGAGGAAAGCCAAAGAAACTACATACGCGAATGCCGCCAAGAAAAATGCACTTGCACAGATGAATATGACAGGAGATTTGAGTGCAAAGATATTAATCTGCATTACCCACGCAAATGTGGCAAATGCAGTAAAACCTGGCTGCTATAACCAGGTACTGAACGCTCTCCTGAAGGCGAATAATCTCCCTTCAGTAATTATGCATGAAGACCCCTAATGCTCCAAGGCATTCAAAGACTCAAACATAAAAAATAATAGCGTCAAGCCTGGACTGGAGGAGATTATTGAAGCTCCCTCATCAGAGGACGACGAAAAGGAAAAGGCTGAAAGTGTGAGGGGGGGATCCTCCTCTTCTGACAACGAAGAGGACCCCTGCAACCGTACACGAGCTACGAAGAGCAGGTCCAAAACCCCGAGTCCCCCTCGGAAAACCCTGGGCCAAGTAAAACCACCCAGCCAGCCCCCAAGAAAAAGAAGAATAAGAAGCATAGGTAAAAACAATTCACCATGTTCCGGAACGCACTAAAGATACTGAAAATTAATACCAACGGCTGGACGACGAAAGGAATTCTTTACGGAAATGTATTCAGGGAAATTGATGCGGACATCATCTTAATTTTAGAACACGGGATCGACAGGCGTAGTGCAGAAATGAAAATCTGGAACTACGATGTGTTGATCACAAATTATTCCTAGGAGCGGTTCGACGGACCCGCTATTGCAATAAAGAAAGGGATTAAATGCAAGTAAATAAGAAATCTAGAAGAATCCTACCTCGCGATTGAGTTCAAACTCAACTTAGGAAAGTTTTTCATTGGTACCGGATATCAACCGCCAAGGAGAGATGTGTTAACAATTCACACTCTCACTGGCCTATTTGGCAGAAGAGCCCTTACTATACTAATAGAGGATCTGAACGCCAGGTGCCGATAATCCGGTTACAGGACCTTCAACTGTATAGGAAGAAGCCTGGACCTGTTGCTGGACAGAAATATTCCCCACCTATTTCAGAGCAGGAAGTGCCACAAAACCAGGCATCTGTCTGGTGAATCGTCAGCTGCCGTCCAATTACTACAGGGAACCAGTCCAGGTACCATGTAGTGACCATATAGGGATCCTACTCACTATCAACAGGAACACTATAAAAGTTCCAGCTGTAGTCAGAAAGAACTACAAAAGAGCAGAGTGGACACGGTACGCGTGCCTTTTCGAGGCCTACGATCCGCCAAATTTGGACAAGGCAATTCTCGAGGAGATTGACGAGACACTCGACGACCTCAATTACCATCTCATCAACGCAAATAGGGCTTGTATCCCTAAATCCGAGTATAGGACCATCTCTACCTACAAATGGACCGAATATATGAAGGAATTATACCGTGAGCTGAAATTATTGTATGAAGTCAACATCGTGAATGCGTCAGTGCACTCACTGCAGCGAAGTAAAGAAGTCAAAGAAAAACTGAACCAGTTGATCCTCGAACAACAGTGTAGAAGATGGGAGGGCGCGATGGATAGCCTCGATCACGAAACGACTCCCAAAGATTTAGGGAAAAAGATCCGAAATCTCAAAAGAGCGACTGGGAAGAAGAAGAAGAAGATCGATCTACAAAAGGAAGATGGAAACATCGAAACGGAAGAATTGAAGAGATATTCCGAAGTTATTGGGAAAAGATCTTCAGTATAACTTAAGAGGAAAACAAAGACTATGACCTAGAGTTTAAAAGCAACATCATCGACGAGCTTAACGAACAAATACACAGGAGGCACCCTAACCACCAGATGGATATACAGCGCGACGGAGACGCCGAGATTACCGAAGAAGAACTACTCGGCGCGCTCCGCTCATCCTAACAAAAAGCCGCAGGACAATCGGGGCTTACAAAGTTTTACTTTTAAAAGGCGCCGATAATGTCATCGAAGGGATGAGAAAATATATAACCCCTGTCTGAACACGGTATACTTTCCCGATGCTTATAAAACAGCTAAGATGATTTTCTTACCTAAGCACGGAAAGAACCTAACGTTGAAGGAGAGCTATCGGCCAATTTCACTTCTAGAATTTGGCGGGAAGCTCTTCGAGAAGATCCTCAACAAAAGACTGGTGTCTCACCTAGAGGAGAACTCCCTCTACAACCCACATCAATTCGGGTTTAGGAGGAAGCGAAGTACGGAGATGGCGATTAATGTCATCACGGAAAAGCTAGCCCAAGCAAAACGGGAAAAGAGTTACGTGGACATTGTTTGTCGGGATGTATCAAAGGCGTTTGATAAGGTGTGGCAACGGGGAATGCAGTACAAGATTTTACGACTGGGCCTAAGTGAAAACTTATAAAGAACTCTTTGTGACTATGTCATGGAGAGAGCGGAGTACATCAGTTTAGGGTGCACGGACGAACCAAAGTTTCCGCTCACTACGGGCCTCCCGCAGGGGGTGCCTGTTCCCCACTCTCTACTTGATTTACACCGCGGATGTCACAGCCCCTGTAAGCCCCACTTGCCTCAGCATTCAATTCGCCGATGATTTCACCCAGATAATCACTTTTCCATGGAGGAATGCGCCTTGGCAAGCTCGTATGACAGCAGCAGAAATTGAAAATCTTAACACCTACGAGGCCCGCTGGAAGATCCGCAGCAACCAGGATAAGTTCAAAGTAGTCCCCATAGGCAGGAGACTACTTTACGACGTCAGGGTGGGGGATCGACGATATCTCTACACTACGGAGTGCAATGTACTCGGAATGAAGATTACCTCATCCGGGTACAAGAAGCATGTCTAAGAACGAATCACCAAGGCCACTGCTGCAGTCAAGACTCTATATAGGTTCAGAAATCTTCGTCGAAGCAATAAGAAAAAGATCTACAATGCACTTGTAAGATCGACCCTGCTATACCCTGCTTCCGCTCTCTCGAGTGACTCAAAGACACAAAAGAGGAAACTACAAGTGGTGCAGAATAAATGTACGTACCTAATTACAGGTAAACGCAGAAGAGAAAGAAGACGCCAAGAAGAGCTGCACCAGGAGGCGGGGTTAAGTCCCATTAACATTGTCATAGAATAACGGACAAGGAATATGCTGAAAATGGTTAATCGTGAATTGG
This sequence comes from Ceratothoa steindachneri, assembly GCA_963969495.1. NCBI lineage: Eukaryota > Metazoa > Arthropoda > Malacostraca > Isopoda > Cymothoidae > Ceratothoa > Ceratothoa steindachneri. The sequence goes on from OZ018326.1 coordinate 65,071,808, forward strand.
ACGATGAAATCGTCCAAATGATTGACCGGAATAGAAGAGAAATAAGTCGCGCCGGATTTCCTAGCTCCGCCGGGGTTTTAGTTGGCGGAGCAGAAGTGCCGTTCTACGCATGATAATAGAAATGTTTTTGCCCTAAACCAATATAAAAAACCCGACTAAGAAAAAGCTAACCTAACTATGAAGCCTCACCGATTACTACAAATTCACCGAGGAAGACTCAAATCTACCGATGAAGACCGAAATTTACCGAAGAAGACATCCACGAAAAAACAAAAAACACAAATTACACACATTACAAAATATACGAAAAAACAAAGACTCTAAGCAAAACAATAAATTATATATATATATATATATATATATATATATATATATATATATATATATATATATATATATATATATATATATAAACTAACTCAATGACAACAAAGGAACTACAAAACCCAAAATACTTAAAAGCGATAGGCCTGATCACCAGGCTCTAGCATCTCTTTCCACCCTTCCACACTTCTTTCTCTTTTCACCACTGGTCTAATTTCCGCTATCTGTCCACACACCCTTACTCTATCCCCTACCTACATCTACTCTTACGCACATGAATAATTCCATTTCTGTTAATTCCCTGAAGATGAACTGAAATGGTCGAAAGACGTCTAGGAATAAAACATGTGTTAAGCGGATGTTTTTTCTCGACACGTTAAAATACTTGTAAGAAATATTTAGAAAATATAAGTTAAAATTAATTAATAACGCTGCCACAGCTGTAGACTTCAATAGAACCTGCATACAACATGGCCTTTTACCTAATTATATATACATTGGCAGCACTGTTTGCTCACTTGGGGCTAGGGTCTGTTCTCATCTTGGTATTAGCTCTCGCACTGGCTCCACCTTTACCAATAAAGAAACTTCTTCCATTCGAGATCATTCAATTAAATGTAAGACAGAAATTTCCCACAAAAACTTTCAAATTATAGGACATGCAAAGGACTCCACTTCCCTCCGCATTCTCGAATCATTATTTATAAAACAACTAAATCCCAGTTTAAATTCTGATTCAACTGCTTTCCCCCTTCTCATTTCATAAATCACTTAAAATATTTTCACAACCTACCAATCTTTAATCGGTTCTTTCTATAATCTTTCCTCAGTCTCTCCGCTTTTGCCGTCCACTAAAGGTGACTAATATTTTTGTGTACCAATTAATTGCCCCAAATAGTATTTTTTATATTTATCCATATTTATAGCATCTATATGTATTTAGTGTCAACAGTTTTCAAATGATTTTTTCACATTTTCAATTTATTGAATAATTTATTACTATTTCTGCATCACTAAGTGACTAATATCTGTGTCAAGCAATAACTGCATCAACTAGTGTTATATTTATCCATATTTAAAGTACCCATAATTGATCCATATCTAAAGTTTCAATAGTTTTCAAACGATTTGTCATAATTTCAATTAACTAAATAATTTATTTCTAATCCTTGTGTGCATTATACTTTTCGTAATTTTGAACGTGTTCTAAATCTATCTTATAGACCAGAAGATGGGTAAGGTACCCGAAACGTTGTATTTAATTAAATGAGAAATTTTACATGTCTCATTTTGGGATTTATCCTCAACCTGAAAATAAGCCTTCTTAGAAGCAAACCTATAGAATATATATATATATATATATATATATATATATATATATATATATATATATATATATATATTTGCTATACCAAGACATAGGGTTCTATGTTCTCTTGTAGGTGTGAACATTTTGTCAGCTTCCTATATTTTTGCGGTTATTCGTTAAAATTTTGCTTCTATTCAGTCAATTTCTTGATTGTTTAGAGATCTGGTTTCTATGGAGCCTAGGTATTCTTTATATTTGGTCCAGTCGGTTTTGCTGAGTGCTTTGCTTTGCGAGATCTCTATTTGGTTGGGGAAAGTGGATATAGTTGTAACCATGCTTAGATGGTTGGATGAGTTTGTTGGTCCACGTTGATTATAGAGATTGAGGTTTAAGTTGGGAATGACGAGGACGATATCTGGCGTGGTAGAAGCTCTGTTGGTTAGTTATGTTAAGAAAATTTGGTCCTTCTCTGTGGACCAGGTTTCTTTTCATCAATAATTGCCATTCATCTGAGTTGTGTATCCGGCCTCTTTACACCTCGCGTTAAGATCACCGATAATTATGGTTGAAGCTGGTCGGCAGAAGAGTTTAATGAAATTAGGGACGGAAAAGTACGGGCACCTTGCTAGTTGATAGGCCCCGGCGACTACAAAGTCGTCTGTAGTCATTTTTATTTTTAGTGCAAGGTATGATTCTTCTAAGTTTTTGACTTCGGTGTAATGAATCCCAGTTTTCACTCAGATCAGTACACCATCGTATCAGGTCTGGGTTTGTTTTGCATTTATATTTCTGTAATTTGGTATTCTCATTCGTTCGGTTTCCGTGTTGACTCCATGTTCTGTCAAAATTACTATGTCCGGATCTTCTTGTCTTATAATATTTGAGTAGATTATTCGTTTTTCTGTTCACCCGTTCACATTGAGCGTAAATATTTTTAGCTTTCACTGATACGTAAACACGTTGGATTTAATTTTTGCTTTCCTTTCCTGTTTTCATCTTGTCGGTTCTTGCTGGGGAACCGGCGCGACCATTTCTTTTTACCTTTTACTAGTCTATCAGCGATTTGTTTTTGCTTGAAGGTTTTGGGGTTTTTAGGAGTGGGAACGTGTGCAAACCGTATATTTTAATATTCAGTTCTTGTATATTTATTTTTGGCCTTTGCTTTTGTTTTTCATTTTCTCGTTTTGTTGTAATTTCTTTGGTTGCTCTTGTAACTTCTTTGTCGGATGTTTCTTCCCCAGTTTCTTGGTCAGTGACAATTTAGGTTTGCTCTTGATTTTCTGTGTTATTTTCTTGTTCAGTGGGTTTCATGTTAATGTTATGTATTTCACTTGAGGGTGGGTTCTCAGGGAACCACATTTTTTAAGGCCATTGTTTTCTAGCATTGTATTTAGCTCCGTTGCGTACGATCCAGGCTTTGCTATGTTAATGAGATGCCTGTGCATAATGCAAAGTATGAGATCTGGTCGCATATTTCCTTCTATGTTTACTGTATTAGTTTGTGATGCAGGTGTCCTTGATGTCCCTCCCACTGTTGCTGCGGCATAGGTCGTGTTATTTTTTTTTCCTTTTCTTCGGATATTTCCATTTTCTTTTTCTTTATTAATTGTTTCTTCATTGGGTACGACATTTCTAAAGTTCTGTGTCCATTCCCGCAGTTTAAGCACTTTTCCTCGGTGCTTTTACACTGGTCCCAGCGATGGTCTTTACCTGCACATTCCAAGCAAGCTTTACCTTTGTATGGGCATTCCTTTATCTTGTCCTGGTCCAGGCGTAGCAGGTGAATGACACTTGGACAGATACAAACATTTCTCTTTCAATCTGGTCTGTGGCTCTCCTTGCTATTTCGATGGTTCTAAAGATGACTTTGAAAATGTGTATATGATCTTCTCCGTTCTGTTTGGGTTTTTTTTAACTTCACAACGTATCTCGATGGTAGCCCACTTTTGTTCTATTTCTAATTCTTTTTTTATCTCGGCGGCTGAGTGGGCTCCGACCCATAGCTCGAGGCATTGGCAGATTACCGATCCCTTTGTTGTGACATTTGTCGGTGTGCGGGATGCAATTCCAATTTTAGACAGTTTTTTTGTTCCATCTTCACTTAAGAGAAGGTCTAGGTCCTTCTCTCTGTCTCAGAGCGCAACGTAGCCATTGTATTCGTCCTTTAGCTTGAGCAAAATTAATCTGATCTTGGCGTATATGGTCTGCAGGGTTTTCGCCATCGTGGGATTTTCGTTTCTGTGGAGGATACGAAGAGGCACCCTCTTCGCACCCTCGTAATTTTCCATGGTGGCTCGTGGGGAGCCCTCTTCTTGATGGTGCGTTTCTTGTACCTATTTTTTTCCCTGGGTATAAGAAATTTAGTTTATGGTATGAGAATGAGAATGAAAATGATCCTTCCGTTCCCTTAATCTTTAGCACAGCCGGTGTAACTGCCTGGGTTAAAATTATAGATGAATGGGATGATGGACCCGGGAAGGCTCTCCAGAAAGATGACTCATGGCGAACTTGATGATAGGTGGTGATAGAATCAACTACCACCGCCCATGGTGCCGCGTCTTCTGTGGTTTGGGTATCAAGGCTGCTCCGGGATTACATAGAGACGGTTGCAGCTTTGCCTCTTTTCGGGGGTGCCTATGATGGAAGGTTCCACAGTGAGCTAGTTCACAAACCTGCTTTCCCAACCGCCTCGAATTATGCCTTGTCGCACGACGCGCATAGTTCGAACTAGGTTGTGAGTGGCAGTATACACGGCTGCGCCTTAGGATTTGGGAACGGCGGGGATGAACCGTTTAGGCCGCTATAATATTAATTATGACAGCCTGGAAAATATGTCTTTTTTAAGTCTCTCGGAGAAGAAAAAAAGATGGTTTTGGAGAGAGGTCGATTCCGTCGACCGGCTCGTACTTGGACTGCGTTGTTCTTCTTCTTCTATGCAAAGGGCAAGCGGCGTCGTACTAATATCTGCTCTAATTACAATAGAGGTTGGAGAAATGCGCCGAAATAGCATATCAAAATGCAGATGTTAACCCGGATAAATATAAAACTTACTTCAACTACAAATCTGAAGATAGGAAATTTAAGCCAGGTGAGAAGTTTTGTTGTTGCTCGCAACAGAAAACAACAAATTACTGAGCCAATGGAAGGGCCCCTATCAATTGATCGAGAAACGCGGACGAGTTCATTATTTGATTGAAACGCCAACAGGAAGGAAGCTTTTCCACGTAAATCTCCTCAAGAAGTATCACCGACGCACATGGGCTAACCAGATTGTGGCTATAGGTGAAGAATCGCCTATGGAGTCTAATTATCTCATGCACCCTCTAAGTGTAGTACAAGTCGCCTGCATGGAGCAAGACATCGAATATCCCGTACACGTCTTGCAAGACACACCCGAACTCTCGTCGGCCGAACTAAAGGTTAGCGACCAACTGTCGCCTCCTCAGAAAACTCAACTGCAGTCCCTCCTGAAACAATTCGGTGACGTCATCTCTGAAATTCCTGGTTGTGCAGCGCAATTTGAATACAGCATCCAATTGACAAGTCAAGAACCCATCTGATCTAAGCCGTATCCGCTGCCCATACTTCTCTCGGCCTCCCATACCCCAAGAGCCCGAAGACAAGAAAAAAAGATTAAAAAAAATTATCGATGTAAACTTCCTAGAGAGAAGATAAACTTCTACACTGCCATATTCGAGCCAAGCTTCCCCCCGTCAAAATATTCCCTCCATCCCTACTTTCGAGGCTAGCAGAAGTTACTGGAAGACAGATTGTATCATCCGTCATAACTTCGAACAGGCCGAATACTAATCGGCCCTAAGCGCAAACCCAACCCGTGTTGTTGGAAAGTAATCGAGTTCGCCGCTCATACCCCTGCTCCTCTCTAGCAGCAAAATCTTTGGATGGCAGATCCACCCGGAATTGGAATCTCCTTTGTCGGTCGCGTGTGGCCGCTAGTGTATACTCACGGCTCTCACCTGGAGCCAACATTCTAAACCTATTCGTCCAGTCATTCCTTAGCATTTATCTTTCATGTGTATTATTTTATTTTTGTTTGGACAGTAGTAAAAATTATTTTGTTTCGCCCAGTTTGATATCCAAGTGATTTAATTCTGCCAAGTGTTACTGTTGTCATAAGGAAACTAGTCACTATTACGAGATTTATTGCAACCCATAGTTAAATTGCCCCATATGGAGCAATGCTCAATTGCAAAGTTGCCATGTGTGCTATCTGCTATCCTTTCCGGGACACGGGAAGCAAACTGAGGTCAGGAGATCTAACCTGACCTACGACAATCATTTTAACCAAAACTATGTAATCGTATTATTTTAATTGTAAGAACTTTTAAACAAATAAATTTCCTGGCTAAACTTAACTGACAAAAACTTGTTACACTTGAGTTGAATTAATTTTTCAAAAGATTTGACCTTAAAATATAATCAATGACAAATGATTTCAGGAAAACTGTGGAAGACAAATCATTAGTTGCAAATAATCACTTAAGCCAGATTATGGAGTATACAACATTAATCGCTTAACTGAGCATTACGATTAATAAGTATTATTATAATATAGTAAATTTTCATATATATATATATATATATATATATATATATATATATATATATATATATATATATATATATCCAACTTCACCGCAGGAAAGAGAAAACGGAATAATTTTTCTTCGGAAATAGTTATTGCTTACTTCGAAAGAACCCGAGCTGGGGTGAGATTTGCACCGTCCACATTGAAGCAGCGAGCAACCGCTTTGATCTCAATTAAACCGCCCTTAAGACCACTCGGCTACGCAGAAGACAACTCTTCCGAATCGACAAGCTTTTTAAAGCACGCTTCGCATGGTCGAACGAGAAGAAGAAAAAGAACTAATTGGGGGTTCAAAGGACAAAGGAGAAATTGAGTTAGCACGCGGCAAATACACAAATGCATATATCTCTCATGAGCGCGCGAGAATGATGAAATAAATCCAACTTCACCACAGGAAAGAAAAAACAGAATCATTTTCCTTCGAAAATAGTTATTTCTTACTTCGAAAAAATCCGAGCTTAGATCATTACATTCTCCCCTCCCTTGAAGAATCATTGTTCTATATAGCGAAGAGGCTTGTGGCGTTCCCACGTAGATCGATACAGTTGCTCCGGGCAGGCATGCGCAGGGGTGAAGGGTTCATCCCTACGCTCAAGATCAGCTCGAGCACCAGATTCTCGGGCCGGAAGAGAATCCACTTCATATCTCCTTCCTTGATGAATATACTCTGATCACCTGCAGCAATGGAAGAATTCAACTCAGATGAATCGACAGTAGGTACCGGAAGAATCTCCACCAAACCAGTCTCTGTAGAAGGATCGACTTTGAGATCTTCTTGCCTCTTATATATTGATACGTTACCAGTCGGAGCCAAGTCATGCACTGATATCGTTGATTCGCGTCCATCGGAAAATCTTAGATGAGCGTATTGTGGGTTTGCCTTAACAACTGAACCTCATCAGCGAAGGGTTCATATTTACTGGCGCGAACGTGACGTCGTAGTAAGACGGGTCCAGGAACAGATAACCAAGTTGGAAACTAATGGCCACTGTGAGATCAACGCTGGTACGAGAAGAGCCTCTCATGTGGCGTAGCATTGGTGGTTGTGCAGAGCAGAGATATAATAGAATGAAGGGCGTCAGGCAGCACTGTTTCTTATTGACATTCTTGAAGGTTCTTAGATGCCAGAGTAAGGGTTATGTGCTTACAGATTATAGCATTATAGCTCTCATATTGCCCATTCTCTCGAGGATTATAAGTTGCCGTTCGACTAGGGGCGATGCCTAAGATTGTGCAAGAATTCACGTAGATCCTTGGCCATAAGCGAGGATCCGCGATCAGAATGCAGGTAGGAAAGCATACCAAATATCTCGAAAATCTTATTGAGACAATGGATTATAGTACTAGTAGTCATGTTCTGACAGGCAAATGCAAACGGAAAACGAGAATACTCATCCTCCACCACCGTGAGCATATAGCGGTTTCTGGAGTTTGAGGCTAGAGGACCCTTGAAGTCCAAACTAAGACGTTTAAAGGGCTGCGTGGCTTTGATAAGGGGAGTTTGGTGCGGTTTGTAGAAACGAGGATTCAATCGGGCACACTGATGGCATTCAGAGCACATCCTCCTCACATCTTTCATGGAATAAGGAAGATTTCTCACTCCCACAAAATAGCAAGTCTTGTTGCACCAGGATGGCAAAGTTGAGCGTGGAGATAAGATAGTTCCTCGTTATTAACAGTAGCTCCATCGTGAGCACGTGAGAGAGTGTTTGTGGGAATGTTGTATTTACCAGGACTGTACACGATGTCATTATTGCAGCACCCCAACTCGATCCTCCATCGTGGAATTTTATCATTCTTGATTTTTCCAAGCCGATTCGTACGGGACATAAAGCTGACAGCCTGTTGGTCCGTAACTAAGGTGAAATATCCTCCTGTCAAGTAATGAGACCATAATTGCCCATGCCTCCTTTCCTACTGCAGAGTGCTTGCGTTCAGTAGGTATGAGGGTCCGAGAGAAAAAGGCAACTGGACGGCCTGCCTGATTCAGAGTAGCATAATGGCTGCATCGGAAGCATCGGTCTCAACTACCAAAGGAATAGTTTCATCAATCGAGTGCACAACCTCCTTCCCATTCTCTTCTTTAAGATCATCGATGGCTTTCAGGGCCTCTGGACTCAGAGGAAAAGTGTCAGTGGCAACAAGAGGTCTGATCTTGTCACAGAATCGGGAAACCCACTGCGAATAATAAGAAAACATACCAATAATACGGCGTAAGGAAGTGCGGTCTTTAGGGATCGGTAATTACTTTAATGGACGTAAACGTTCAGAATTTAGTTTGAGAGAGCCGGGGGTTATTGTGTAGCCAAGAAAATCTATTGATTTTTTTTTTAAATGACAGACTTAGTCTCGTTGAAGGTAAGGTTGTGGAACTGGGCAACCTCTTGAAATTTCGCCAAGTTCCCATCGTGCTCCAGCTGGGTTTTCCCTGCTACGACAATATTGTCCACATTAGCATAAGTTCCATGCAGATTGTGTTGCTTGATGATGTTCTCAATAGTCCTTTGGAAGCAAGCAACGCCGTTCGTAACCCCGAATGGCACTCTGCGAACTTGATATAGCTTGCCATTCGCTTCAAAAGCAGTAAATGGCTTGTCCTCTTCACGTATAGGTATCTGGTGATAAGCACTTTTCAGGTCCAGTGAACTATATGTAGTACTTGTAATGAGACAGTTCCGTGACAAGGTCGTCTATTCTTGGAAGAGGGTACGCATCCAAACGAGTGAATCTATTAATGATCTGTCCATAGTCAACAACTAATCTCTTTTGGTGGCGCTCATTCGACACAACAGGAACTTGCGCCCTCCATGGAGATGTGCTCTCCTCAATAACACTATCATGTAGCATCTTGTTAATTTCAAACCTTATGAACTTCTTATCATCATCCCCAAACCTCCGAGATTTTGTCGCAACGGGTTTGCAATGAGGAGCAAGACTTGAAAAGAGACGAGGTGTATCCACCAAAGCAGACAGTACACTGCAAGTGGTAGGGTTAGAGATATTTAGATTTTTCTTGGATCCGCCAAAGTCCACAGCAACACTAGGGTGTTAGCTCATAAAGTCTTGACCAAGAATGACATCAAAGCACAAGTCTGGCAGCACATAAAGCCTTGTATTGTAGTAGCACTCAACCTTCAAATTGATGTCAACCGTGCAGCGTCCCTTCACAGGAGACGTGAGGGATGAAGAGGCCATAGATACGCTCCCAGTCGCTTGAACAACCTTCAACTTGTGCTTCTTAGCATAGCTATGCGAGATGAAAGATTCAGAGCTTCCTGTGTCGATAAGAGCGGTCGCTTCATTATTACCAACCAAAACATACACAGTAACTCGCCGTAGTAGTCCCGGGGAAGAAGCAGAGATTACGGCCAGTGTATAAGACTGAGTGGGTGCAGAAGTAGAACATTTAGTAGACCGGCACACCTTAGCAAAGTGCCTCTGCTTATTACACTTATGACAAGTGACGTTTCTTGCAGGGCACTGTCCATGTTTGTGACGGGGACCACTACAGAAATAGCATCGGAACTTTAAATTGGCAGCAGCACAGGTCCCATCAACGGTGAGAGCAGGCTCGGATGTCGCAGCAGCACTTACACAGAGACAGTATAACGAGAATAAGACTCTGAGAGGTCTTCTGAGAAACACCGAGTGCCGAGGCTTGATCAACAGCCGTACTTAGGTTCAAAGTTTTCTTTTCAAGCAATCGTTTCCTGATTGTATGAGAGAGAAAGCCATCGATGAAAGAATCCCATATGTAGTCATCCCGATTCTGTGAAGCAGTAGCAGCCTTAAAGTTACAATCCTTGCTGAGCACCTGAAGCTCTTGTAGATACTCATCTATTGTTTCCCCTTCATGCTGCCTACGACTAGCCAATAAATATCTCGTGAACACTTCATTTTGGGGCTTGACATAGAGGTCTTTGAGAAGATCTATAGCTTAATCATAGGTAGTACACTCTGCAATGTAACCATATACGGTTTGAGAGACAAAATTTATCAATATATCCAGCTTGTTAGGATTAAGGCTTGCGATGGATTCCGGGAATGCAGAGAAAGTACGATTCCAGTGATTCTATTCTCGTGCAGCGAGAGGCGAGTTGGGGGATACATCCAGGCATTCAGGTCTCAGGAATTTATCCATTTTTAGATCAGACGCAGCTTGTTTTTATTTTTATGGAGCTATGATAGGGCTCGCACTATTTATTTAAAGCATCAGTATAGCATATGGATCGGCACTGGCGGGATTGTTAGTTGAATAAATTGTGGTAATCATAATAAAGCACCAATACCTTTCTCTAGGCTTTATTCGACTAACAAAACATCAATACAGTCTGAAAATAAAAGAGAAACAATATAAGTAAACATACCCATTCTAATCAGGTTAAGTAAACAAAGAGCGTACGAGAAGTGCAGGCGAGCGGCTTAAAAGCTTCGTTTGAATGAGTCTTTTTAGACTCAGGATGGCCGGGTGGATTCGCCGCTGGCTAACAGTGGTCCAGCGACGTGGGAAGCTGTTCGCAACTCACCTACGCTATTATTTTTTCTTTGTCCCCTTTCCTACTCTCCTCTATCTACAAAGCTAAGTGTATTTAATTTCGCCCCCTTGATCATTGATGTTGGTTATCTGATAGATGACGAAAAAAGAAAAAAATGTATTACTGCCTTTATAAACGTAGTCAGTCTTGGATTTGAGGGAAGGGGTTTGTCTAGTTTATGTTTAGACGAATCAACTGTAGTGCAGTCATTGACCTTATGGCGGAGACAATTTCATAAGTTCAAAATTCGGTTACAGATTTTTTTTTTAGACTCAAGCGAGTTAAACAGTTTACCTAGAAATTGACAACCATTTTACTTTGTGTAATTAGATCAGTCAATTATAAATTACTTGTTGCATTTCATATTAACTATACCTTTTGCGATTTTAAATATTTGAATTAGGTTGAGGGAGGGATTGTTTCCGTAAAACCAACTTATTGAGGGAGCGCCTAGTTCCAGTTTAGAGGTGAAGGATGGCTTTACGGCGGATTATTTATCAAACTCCAAATATAAATGATTTTACGGTATTCTTCTACTTGGCTGGGCTTATCAAAAGTTCAAGACAAATATAAACTTATAAAAATAAACTCTTTATTCTAACGACGGAGCGTACTAAGCGTACTAAGTTTAGGGGCGAGACAAGACTTAGCGGATTGATGTGGGAGCGTGAACGCGGAAGATTTCGTTATTATTCTCTCTTTTATGTTCTGTCTTCTGACTGACTTCTTTCTATTTATATTTGCGCTTTAAATGCAGAGGGCGTGGTTTAGACATGGGACGGTTACCGTCGGACGGCCTACCTCCATTTCTTGTCCTTTCCCACACATCTGGGCGGGGCTAGGAAGCCTGTGTACAATGTGTCTCTGCTTACATAACAAACCCTTATTTTTCTTTTCATACAACTTTCGCTGCACCATCTCTTATGGTCAGCAGCTGTGTTTACTCGGGCTCTTCTTAAATTAATATTCGTCTTTAATAATTTTATATTGAAACACAATTAGGGCAGCTTTACGAAATGCACGTGTTCAACCATTTCTTAGGCTCCTCTTTGTCTTATCACGCTTATTTGCTTACATATATGTAAATTTATAAAATCCATCCTATTTCTCATACACAATTGGGGCTATACATTTAATAGGGTATGCTTGGATTTAATAGGACCAACTCGCGTCCATTTGTGGAGGTATCTTTCGGGCCTATTGAATCCAGCAATTTGGCGGGAGGGGGGGCAGAAGCCTACCTTGTGTAGTCCGACTCATACAAGTTCTCCCCCTCCAGTGGAGTCGTTCATTAAGTCGTATAACATTAAATAGGTTAGATATACGTATGAACAAATTTCTGGCACTCCCAATATTGTATATCCTACGAGAAGTGGAGGCGAGCGGCTTAAAAGCTTCGTTTGAATGAGTCTTTGGGGGGACTCAGGATGGCCGGGTGGATTCGCCGCTGGCTAACAGTGGTCCAGCGACGCCAAAAGCTGTTCGCAACTCGCCTACGCTATTATTTTTTCTTTGCCCCCTTTCCTACTCCCTTTCATCTACAATGGTGCCCAGACCCGGGAGGGGGAGCGTTAGCCCTTGGATAACATTTCCAAACGGGCTCTCTTCATTTCTTCAGAATACGCTCTGCTTCTAGGAGGGGGGTTGTATAGCGTACGAGAAGTGCAGGCGAGCGTCTTAAAAGCTTCGTTTGAATGAGTCTTTTTTGGGACTCAGGATGGTGGAGTGGATTTGCCGCTGGCTAACAGTGGTCCAGCGACGCGGGAAGCTGTTCGCAACTCGCCTACGCTATTATTTTTTCTTTGCCCCCTTTCCTACTCCCCTCTATCTACAATTGGCAGTATCAATAATAACACACAGGGCATCAAAATTTCTATAAGCACATACAACTCTGCTCGAAGAGAGCCTATTCATTATGCCATATGCTGCCAGACAATACAATAGCAGCATCTTAACATACGCACAGGGCATCGATATTCACATAAGTACATCAAGCGATATTCTGCCTAACACTATAATAATAATATTTAATACATTTATATACAATCTCTTTTCCAATTTGGTCCCATCCTTTATAGATTCTTATACAAATTATGATTATGACATTGTACCAACGCATGATACGGCCTGTAAGAAAGTTATAGGGGCAGCGAGGCTTGTATACATTTATGCCTCTCCCTCTTCCAATAGATGCGTCGCTCCATTAGTGCCTACACACGGATTATTAATACATGAACGACGGATTCTTGGCAAACGGCATGTCGTTGTTTTCGTAGCCGTTACAAGGCTTTATAGAGTTCACGTTACGCTCATATGTGAGAGTTTCAACAAGGGACCTATTCTGTTTCGCAACGCATATTTCTTATAACTTACATGAACGAAAACAATACAATATTACCTTCAGAGATATATAACAATACTATTTTAGTTAAACATGTAGATGGGCGGCTCGCCCGAAAAAGTGGATTTTTGTTTGTTTATATTTCGTTCACCCCTGCCTTTAAAAGATCTAGCTTAGTATATTTAAATGTATAAAAAAGGTAATAAAAATAGTAAAATGCGAACAAATATATTGAAAAATAAAAATGACTGCAAATGAGGATAATAAAAAGATATTAAGTGAAAAACAAAATAAAAATTCAATTCAGTCATTTCTGACGTCAGACCCCACCCTTGCCCCATTATAATTCGCAGAACAATTAAAGGCGCAGACATGATTTGGTTAAATCATTCACTTCTGTAAACGTTAGAACATTATTCTATAAACAATTGATTGAAACTCAGGATCATCGCAGGGTGGTCCTCCCCATCGTGTTTAGCCCCATACGAGCCATCCCTTTAAATTTACTCCAAAAACGTGAAACATATTGGAACACGGACAAAATAGTTTACGTCCCATCGTTCGAGCAGCCAATCTACATATTGACCCTATTTTACATCATTATTTGGATGAATATATTGTGTTCAAATATATTACTCACGCAAGGAGTTATTTTTATTCAAGGAATATTATTATAATACGTTTGTTACGAACATTATCGAAGGCCTTCTAGAAACCAAGGTATATAATATCAAGGCTTTACTCTCATCGTATAAATTAAGGATGTTATAGAAGAAATCTAAGCAGTTTTTGAAACAGGAACGATTGTTACTAAAGCCATACCGTTCGCTTTAAGAATGTAAGTTACCTCCAAGGAATTTATCTCTACGGGAACTGTGGAAATGTATAGCAGTCCTATGAACCCTCTATGCGTATGAACTCTGCGAAGTGACAAAGGTCACCGGATGAACCTCTCCCCTGACCTATTCTGTCCCTGGTGCCGGAACATAGAGGAAACGGGGAAACTGGATCATTTCCTACTCCACTGCCCCCGCTTCTACTCCCACCGCCAAGCCCTGAACGTCCCCACCTTTGACCTACCCACACTACTGGCTGCTGCCCCCTTCTGTCTCTCCTCACAACCGATCCATCGTCATCCGCCTCACCTGCGAATTCCTGAGGAAATCCCAACAACTCCCGCGACTATAAAGCGGGACTCTATCAACAGGGCACATATGCCACAAGGCATCAAAGCCCTCAAAAACAACAGCAACAAGTGACAAAGGTAGAATTGAAGAGAATGGAAAAGATCCAAAACAAAGGGGCAAGAATAGCATTATGGGCTAATTCCTATATAGCAGTAGAGGCACTAAAAGTAGAAATGGGCTGGAGTAGGTATGAAGAGAGGGTGGCAAAGATGAAAGCAGTTGGCTGTCTGTCTTTGTCCAGTTGTCTGTCTGGCTTTGTTCTCCAGTTGGCTGTCTGGCTTTGTTCTCTAAGGTTGTCTTACAGGAAGCTCCTGATTCTCATTGTAAGATTGGGATATAATACTGATTTGGGTGTGTAGTTTTTCTTGTATTTAATACATCAATCACTGTGTAATAAATACATTAGTGATTAATACTTTGGGGGAAGATAACTGGCAGCAATCCCGAGCAAGAATTTTTTTGGTGAGTGTTAACTTTTTCCTTAGTAAATTTCTGAGAGTATGGCTGTTTGTATAGATGGTGAGAGCATGCCATTTGAAAGTAGTGTGTATGTGGTGTGTGATGCATATGAAGTTGAAAGGAGAGTGAATGTAACTGAATGCTGTGTGTGTTTTCTGGAAGGGGAGGTTAGGAGGTTGAGTGGGGAATGTAAGAGGTTGAATGATTTGGTGTTTGAGGTGAGAAGCCAGATGAGCTCTTAAAAAAAAAAAAAAAAAATTGAGGTGAGAAGAGATACAAGTGTGCGATTGAAGGGTGAGATTAGTGCTAAGAGGGTGGAAGATAGGGCTAGGACTGGGAACAGTGTGGAAGTTGTGAGTGATGATGAATGGTGGGTGAAAATGGATAGGATAGATAAGTTAGGACATATTAGGTGTTTGAAAAGGAAGGACATAGAACCTGTTAGGTTGACTAACAGATTCAAGGTCCTGAGCGAGGAAGAGTGTGAAAGTGATTTGTCTGGTGTGATTGAGGATGAAAGCAGGATGGGTGGTAGTGTGACTGAGAGCAGGAGGGAGGGTAATGTTAGGCCAAGACAGAATAGGAGAATGACTGACATGCTAGTGATGAGTGACTCTCATATTAGGTATTTAGATAGGAAGTTGAGTGATAGCAAGTGGAAGGGAATGAGAGTTTGTCTGCCGGGTGTTTGTGAGAGGTATGATAGGCTGGTTTCTAGGTGTGAGAGGGATGCAGTTGTGATTACGCATGTGGGAGTGAATGATGTAAAGAAGGTGGGTACATGTGAGTTATGTGAGCAGTATAAAAGGTTAGTTGAAAGGATGAGTAAAAGCAGGGTAAAAGGTGTTGTTTCTGGTGTGCTTCCAAGATTGTATGTGGGGGTAGAATGGTTGTCACGTGCAATTGATTTGAATGAATTTGTGAAAGGACTGTGTGAGGAGTTAGGATTAGTGTTTGTAGATGTCTAGGGTGGGGTTTACGGGAATAGGATGGGCCCTTGTGGCTTTTGTCATGTTATATTATATTGTGGGAACTTTGATTCCTGTCTATGCAGTTTTTTATTATTATATATTATGATTGATTTGGATTTTGACGAGTCTTGATGATGATGCCTTTTGTTTTTGACACATTCCTGTGTATGGTTCTAATTGTATATTATAGATACATAATCTTACACAATCCTATATTGTTTAAATTATATATTGTAGATGCATGATGGGACAGAATCCTATGGATTGTTTAAATTGTATATTGTGGGGGGACTTTGATTTTGTCTTCCTCTGGTGATGGTGCTTTTTGTGGGTGGGTTTTGATGGAGGCGGATGACCTTTGATAGGCCCTTGTGGCTTTTGTCATCCGTGAAATTATGTTATGTTATCTTAGTCGGGCAGGTGTTGAGGTTCTATGGGGGCAGCTGGATAGTGTGATTAGATCCTTACGGGTGGGAAACTAGAAGCTGTTAGAGGTAAGGGAATAACAGGAATAGAGGGCAGGTGTAGGAAATGGAAGGGATGCAGAGATAGAGGAATAGCTAGGGGGGAGGGCATACTGAAGCTTGTCATAGGATTATTATACTTAGAGATACTTACAGAAGTCTTCATGGAAGAGGCTTATGCCTGTGACTCCAGATCTATATTATCAACCTGCGGCAGCATGTGGTGGATTATCTTTGCCTTGTAATTGTATTTCAATTCTTGATTAAACCAAAATTTATCAAGTCTGACCTCAAACTGGTTGACTGATGCTGCTGCAATCACCCACTCAGGCAACTGATTCCAGTTATTTATCACCCTACACAGGAAAGCATACTTCCTTATATCCAGCCGTGACCTTGTCTTAAAAAGCTTCAGTGAATTTCCCCTGCTGATGTTTTCTTCTTGAAGTTTCAATATGCCTTGACTACATTCCCCATCATATTTCCAGTGAGTATCTTGTAGGTCTCTATTAAGTCTCCCCATGCTCTTCTGTATGCCAGTGTTGGTAGGTTCAGCTTCCTTAGTCTCTCTTCATAATTAAGTCCTTTAAGTTCCGGCACCATCCTTGTAGCCCTTCGTTGCACGTTCTCTACCATCTCAATGTCTTTAACCAGGTGAGGACTCCATACCTGATTAGCATACTCTATATGCAGTCTTACTAAAGCTACAAACAAAGCTTTAAATATCGTTGCATCCAATGTAACAAAGGTCCTTCTGATTATTCCCACTAATTTGTTGGCTTTATTTACTTTCTCTGCCAGGTGATCTACACAACTCAATTTATCATTGATTATTACTCCCACATCCTTCTCAGAAGTAATCTTTTTCAGCTGCTTCTCCATTTGGTAGCCTTGATCTTCTGGTAGGTCATTCCATTTTTCTACTACTGTGTTGCAGAAAAAGTTATTAGGCTGTGTCCCGATTCTTATACCTAAATATTCACAATAGTGCTGGTTAAAATTAAGAATACTATATGGCAAACTTTTTCTTACATATATCAAGAGACCATGTCCATCATCATTTTTCCCTAAATTTTTCTCAATAGTCTCGTACCCATCAATATTATACTCCACAAGTTCCCTTTCAAACCAAAAATTCTTAGGCTTAACCTCTTGTAGAACCAAAGCAGAGGGAGCCTCCCTCATGGTACTTATTCTTGTTTGTAATTCAAGCACTTTGTCTGGGCTAAATATATCCACGTTACTAAGCAAAATACTAAACTTATTACGGCTATCATCATCACTAGTTGATGTATAAATTAGGCGTTCTCCTTGACCCTGTGCACTATTGCTAGATCCACGTTTGTCTTGGTTTGTTCCTCCACTGGCACCGCTATTTGTGCCTCGTTCCTTCTTGTCATGAGTATCTGTGAGTATATTACATCCAATGCATGTCCATCATCAATAATTTCAGTCCATCTGTCCAGAACCTTTATGAGCTGTAGCACATTTGATCGTCCTGAGATAAAGCCATATTGCTTGTCACTAAATAAACTATTGGTTATCATGTGTGCCATTATCTCCTCCCTTATCATTGTCTCAAATATCTTACAGATTATACTTGTTAAACTGACTGGCCTATAATTCTCTGGATCACACTTGGAACCCTTTTTAAATATAGGAGTAATATGAGCAATTAGCCAATCTTGAGGGAGTTCCTTATGTTTAAAGGAGTACTGATAAAGTATTTCTAAAGGCA
This sequence comes from Ceratothoa steindachneri, assembly GCA_963969495.1. Taxonomy (NCBI): domain Eukaryota; kingdom Metazoa; phylum Arthropoda; class Malacostraca; order Isopoda; family Cymothoidae; genus Ceratothoa; species Ceratothoa steindachneri. Next base: position 65,089,745 of record OZ018326.1, read on the forward strand.
CTACTAATTGTTCTATAGCTTCTTTTATAATCCTAGAGTGGATTCCGTCAGGTCCTGGGGATTTATGCCTCTTTAGATTTTTAATGATCTTCTTAATTTTTTCCTTATTAATTTCCAGGTGATTCAGTGTTGGTACATTTTTCATCACACAATATGGTACCTCATCTTCTGGCTCCATGACAAACACCTTCAAAAATTGCTTTGCTAAAACTTCAACTTTTTCCAGATCACTTTCAGTTTTTCCATCTTTAGCAGTGCCCTTGTATAAGTCAGGAATCCTTGGTTTCCTTTTTGTCTTAGTCTGCACATATTTCCAAAATATTTTAGGATTATCCTTCACATTTTTTGCAATCTCCCTTTCTTTTAGTTTTACAGCATTTCGGGTTTCTTTTCTAATTTGATTATTCAGTTTTCTGTACTCCTTCTCAGTCTCTAAATACTCGTTCTTAGTAGATACATTCAGATTACTCTTCAAGGATTTCATTCTCATCCACAACCTCTGTTTCTTCTTTATCTTAGACCATAATTTCTTATTCATTGGTAGATTGCTATTCGTCCTTTTCCTGGATTGATTTAAATTCCCCATCTTTCTTGTGGGTACACTCTTATCTATTGCAACATACAATTTTGACTTGAATCTGCTCCACATTTCCTCAATATTGGTAGCCTCGGATAGGTATTTCACCCAGTCAATATTAATACTAAGTTCCCTTCTCAGCAACTCATAATCTGCTTTTTCATACAAATACATAGTTTTTCTATCATGAGCCACGATCTCCTCCATATTACATGTAACTTGTATCACAGCATGATCACTTCTCCCCAGTGGATTTCCAATCATGACCTCTTCAACTATTGATTCTTCATTTGTGAAAAATAAATCTAGGGTATTACCCACATTTTCACCCCTTATTCTTGTAATTTCCTCCACATGCTGGGTCAAAAAGCAATCGCACACCTCTTCCACAAATTTTGTTCCAAAATCATTCATTACAGTGTTAGTTGTGAATTAGGACATTTCTTGGAGTGGGAGGCTCTTCAGGTATATTGTGCTTGTGGTGGACCTGATCAGAAATATAAGGACTGGTAGGCAGGTGCTAAGTTAAGACTTTCATCCAGTCAAAAGTCTCAGTATGAGAATGCACAACCTCTAGATGGTGAGGGATTACACATTTTTGCTACTAGATTGGAGCCTTGTACCGGAATGCTTAGCCTAACAATCCTTGGATGGGAAATATTTGAAGAAGTGTCTAGTCAATGCTTTACCAAGAAGTGTAGTAGATGGTTTAGAGCGAGATCTAGTACTTATGAGAGCAGCAAATGGTTGACAGAACACCTGGCATGATGTTCTTATACTCATAGAGGCACAGGATGAGGTTGTTTGTTGGAGTACAGGTCAGGGATTGGTTGGTTCTGAATCTCAGAACATCTCTGCAGCTCAGCCTTGTGCAGGTGCCTAGAATACACATATGAACATGAAAGTATCTGCTTCAGGGATGAATCCTGCTTCTGGGACTCCTTTTAGGTCTAGATCCAAATCTGACCATTCAAAGTCTCCTAAAACATTCACTAGATATAATTGGTGCAAGAAACCTGGCCATGTCTTTAAGAAATGTCGCCATCATCTGAATCAATGTCTGAGGTGTGGTAACAAAAATCATTTTGTAAAGAATTGCCCACAGCCTAAACAGAATTTTCCTAAGATCGTAGAAGCTTCTGGAAGAAGAACCAGTCATCTTCTAGTAGTGATAATGTAGAAGGTGCTCTGAAAGGATGATCCCATACCTGTCATCATCGAAGCTGAACCTTCAGATGAGGTATGTCAATAAAAAGTTTCCTTTAAACTTAGACCCTCTGGTATAAGTGATATGGTTACATTGGAGAATAAGGGTACTAATACAGTACCTTGTGAAGCTACCCTGTCTAAATGTGATCCGGATGAGGAAAGGTTAGGCCAGGTTGAGGCTATGGTCACTCACCTGATAAATTTCAAGACTCCTAAAGATAAGGGACAGATTGATTCAGAAATAAAAAATAATCTTGATGAAAATATTGACTCCTATGTTCTTAAGTCAACTGAATCTGAATTTGTTCAAGACCATAATTGTTTTCTATTAAATGAAACTCCCTTCTTGAGTGAGCTAGGGCAACTTCTGAGGCTCCAGTCTGTGAAAATTCTCCTGAGATTCTAGTTGCTTCAGACAATGTTTTTTATAGGACAGATGCCGTTCCACTCCAAGACTCTATTACCTCTGTGACTGATTTTGATGCTATTTTATGGGCAGTTAAGAGAGTTAACTATGCATATCTGAGACTGGTTGAACTTATGAAAGTGCCTATATCTTTTTCATAATTTTATGATGACCAATGTTGGAATGCTCTTGTAGACTCAGGAGGTGATGTGAATTTACTTTGTGAGGATGTGGTAATTGAATTAGGATTAAACATTGTGCCATGTGCTGGTGCATTGAAAGGTTTTGGCAGTAAAGAAGGGACTATACTGTGAACAGTCACCTTGTTACCTGTTTTGCATGGAAGACAGTTTAAACCAACTAAATAACTTCAGGCCGGTAAGCTTAACTTGTTTATTTGTAAAATTCTTGAGAAGATAGTTAAGAAGGGGATTTCTGACCATGTAGAGAGTGGTAGGTTAATAAATGATGCTCAGCATGGGCTTAGAAGAGGTAGATCGTGTTTAACAAATTTACTGGATTTTATGGATTATGTTACTAAACAATTAGATAAGGGAGAGAATGTTGATGTAATTTAGTTAGATTTTAGCAAAGCCTTTGATAAGGTTCCACATAGGAGACTAGTTCACAAATTAAAAATTCATGGGATATGTGGTAAAGTTTTGAATTGGATAACTGAATGGATGAAAGACAGGAAACAGAAAGTTGTGCTGAATGGAGTGAGGTCACAGGGGAGGGACATTATCAGTGGCGTACCTCAGGGATCCATTCTAGGCCCTTTATTATTCATAGTTTATATAAATGATCTTGGGGAGGCTGTAAATAGCAAAGTGTCAATTTTTGCTGATAGCACTAAATTGGGAGCTGTAGTCAAAGTAGTTGAGAATAGCTTTAAAGTGCAGTGACTTAAATAAGTTATTAGCTTGGGCTCAGAAGTGGAAGATGACTTTTAACCTTATAAAATACAAAGTTCTTAACATGGGAAGGGATAATATGGAATTTAGCTATAAAATGGAATGGCATTGGCTGAATTCAGTTGAGGATGAGAAGTACTTAGGTATAATAGTAGATAGGTCACTGAAGTTTTCAAAGCAGTGTATTGAAACAAAAAATAGAGCAAATAGGGTGCTAGGATACATTAAGAGGAATGTTAGCTACAAGAGTAAAGATGTTATCCTTAAACTCTACAACTCTTATGTCAGGCCATATTTAGAGTACTGTAAACAAGCATGGTCACCACATTCTAGACATGACATCAACCTAGAGTCAGTACAAAGGAGGGGAACAAAAATAATACCTTTCCTTAAGCACCTTGAATATGAAGATAGACTGAGTGAGGGTACTAAATATGTTCTCATTTGAAAGAAGATGTGTGAGGAGAGACATGATTGAGCTTTTTAAAATCTGTTCTGGGATGGATAAGTTGGATTTTAGCAAGTTATTTGTGTTGGAAGTTAGTAATAAGACTCGGGGTCACCACTTAAAAATTAAAAAAACAGAGGTACAGGTTGGATGTTAGAAAATACTTTTTTACCAATAGAGTGGTAGATTACTGGAGTAGTTTGCCACCTGAGACAGTAGACAGTCCAAACTTGAATGTTTTCCAATGCAGATAGTTATGAGATGACCATGAGGTTAGGAGCTAAAGTGAACTGTATTTCTGGCCCTATATCCAGTGAAAATTCTTCTATCCTGGTTAAAAGTGAGGCATCTGCTTGCATAAAGAAAGGAGATCTTTTGTGCAAGATATATTATGTATATGTTGTAGATTTACCTGAAGATGAATCTGAAGAAAGCACCATTTCTCCTGATAAGACTATATATAATTCAGGCTATATCTAATATTCCTCTTGCTGATGATTTGCTATCTGAGCAAATGGAAGAATTCAGAAGTATGCTTCTTTGTCATCTTCCAGTTATAAGTCATGGTGATAATGATGTTGGTGAGCTTGCTGGTACCCCTGTAAAGATCCATCTGTATTATGAAACCCCAATTTTCCAATGTCCTTGAAGTTTTAGGCCTCCCAGTGGTTCCTGTGATTAAACCTGATGTCTATTTGACTTTGTGTTGACTACTAAAAATTGAATAAAGTCACTATTGCGGATCGTTTTCCTATGGCTAACCTTGCTGATTTTGTATTTGGATTACATGGAGCTCAATACTTCAATTGTTTGGATTTAGTACATAGGTCTGAAGTTCACTGCATGCATTCTCTACTGCTTATGGACACTAGCCGTTCAAACATTTATCTTTTGGACTGAAGAATGGTTCAGCTGTATTTCAAAGGGAGATGCAGCAAATACTTAAAGAATTATAAAAAAAATGTAAAGTCATAGTATATATCGATGATATCCTCATTTTGGCTCATTCATTTGAGGAACATATGAACCTTGTTGATCGACTCCTAACTTTGTTTTGGAAAATGGACTGAGTTGAAGTTTCTTGGACATTTGGTAGGTCCGCCACTAGGAAGTAATTTATGTTTTGTGCAATTGGACTGAATAGATATGGAAGAAGTGTGTGAGGAGGATGCTTTATGTTTTTGAATGTATAGGATAGGTTCTGTGGAAAGAAAGAAATGCATGTGTTGGATGGGGTGCATTTGAGTAGGACTGGGGTAGTTTTATTAAGTTATATGATTGAGAAAGATATAGATATAGTCTGCATAAGTCATGGGTAAATGAATGCATATTTAATGAATATGACAAAAATGGTTAAAGCATGTAATTAACTAGAGGATTTATAAAGTAGCCTACAATCCAATCAAAATCATGCAATAGGGGATGGCTAAATAATTTTACTAAAACTACTGAAAGTAAGATTAGGAGTATTTTATAGACCACTCAACCTATCTATTGAGAGTTATAAGGTTATGATAGAGGAAATATACTATGGATGCAATTGTGAAACTGTTATCTGTGGAGATTTCAATTTATTACACTGGTCAACACACTTTTTGCTGGTTGTTTTTAACTAATTCTGATGTGCTGATTTCAAATATGGCATCCATTTTTTTTGTAACACGTCAGGTTTTCATTCTACAGCATAATCCTATTTTATGACATACTGCATGTATTTACTTGGTAAGGATATTTTCTTAAGTGTTATAGCTTTAAACCATAACTTAAAATGTCAACAGAATTTGAAAGGATAAATGCATTGTAAGATAACATCACCTATTATAATGGAGAAAACATAAGCAATCATTGTACACATACCTATATATTCATGGAAGAAATTTCGCTTGCGAGAGTGTCTGGAGTGTTTCATATCTACATACTCGTTTACTCCAACAGTAGTCTGCCATCATGTTTGTGTTCCATCGGCCTTGATATCTCTCCATAATCTTGATAGCTTGATGAAAACGCTCTCCGTGTTCATCACCCACGTTGCCAAGATTAGCAGGATATTCATCAAGATGGCTCTTGAGGAAATAAACCTTTATGCTCATGTTGCAGCCTAAATGATGAAACCTATCAAGTAATGTCTCTACCAAATCCTTGTAGTTAGCAGCCTTTTTGTTTCCAAGAAACTCTTTTACACTGTAGCAGGTACCAAATGTACACTCGAACCCCAATCTATCTAAACCGCTTCATACACTAAGTCAGACATGAGAAATCGGGGGAGAAATGAAACGGATTATATATACATTCTTTTATTTACAAAAAAATATTGGGTAATTATACTTGAGATCTCAATATATATACAAAAAAAAACAATCCTACCACCAAACAATATTATATACAAAAAATGAGATGAACGAGCAAACAAATAAATATACAATGATACAAAAAGAGTGTACATACAATCTGTTTCATTTCTCTCTTGATTTCTCACGTCTTACCTAGTGGAGGAAGTAGGTTGGAATGATTGGGGTTAGAGCGTAGAATGGTGGCCTGCTACAACACCAGTCCCAAATGAATCCCATGTTCCTTTTTCTATGTCAGTCATCTGATTTGTGACCCATCAAAAGCTCTAGTCAGGAAATATTGTACATATGAATTTGAAACAGTCACCTTCCACATTAAGAGCTTTCACAAATTGTTTCATCAGCCCTAGTTTAATATGAAGGGGTGGGAAGATGATTTTCTCTCCTTCAACAAGTGGTTGGTGTATATTATTTTTCTCCCCAACTGTCAAACTTTCTCTACCTGGCCAGAGTTTCTGTTCCCAATGTTTGTCCTTAACTTGGCTGTCCCATAAACACAGGAAATACGGATATTTTGTATAGTCTCCTTGTTGGCTAAGGAAAGAATTTACCATTTTCAGATCCAGACATATGATCCATTTGTGTTCATCATATTTGAGTAAATCTAATACAGATCTTATGTGTTCATGCTTCTCTTTTAAATGCACAGTGACCAATGGGACTCACATCAAACAAGTTTCCATTATGGAGTAAAACACATTTTAGACTCTTTTTTGAACTATCTATAAAAAGTCTCCATTCATTTGGATCATACTCTGAAACACCCATCATGTTTAACAGTCCTGCCACGTCACAACAGTAAACAAGATCTTCTTCAGTTTTAAAGAATGCCAAGAGATCTCTCTCCCTGTTCCGATAAAAAGTTACATTTGTTTTTTCCTGCAACAAATTCTTCTCTTTAAGTCTAGAAGCTAACACTTTTGCTAACTCTTTTGACAAGCCTAGGTCTCTAACTAAATAATTCAGTTCTAATTGACTGAAGTTTCCACTTCTTGGGTCAATGTATGTACAAAGCCTGGATCACTGTTAAGTTCATTGCTTACATCAGATTCACGTATATCACTTACATCATCCAGTGAAGGAAGTTCCTTGAATACAGGTGCTGGAATTTCATCTGAATGAAGCACTGGACAAATTGCTGAATCAAGATTTGGGTAACTTAATTTATATCGTTTTCTTGCTATAACCAGAAGTCTTTGTGAGACAAAAGTAGCAATTGTTTACATGTTTTTTTGGCTCCCGCTACACCATAGGAATGCCAAATCCTAGTTGTTTCCTTTTGCACTTTGTCCATCAGCTTTAGATTTTTGACATGTGGTTTACAAACAATGTGCAGAGCCCATGGTTTATCCTGATCACCTAATTTAATCTTAAAATAAGCCAAGTATGCTTTTATCACAAAGATAATAATGTTCATTCTTTGAGTTTGTGCAGTAAAACAATCACCAGAGGTGGGCATTAAATACATTTAAAGTATTTAAATACTAAATACATTTTGAAAATGTTTTTAGTATTTAAATATATTAAATGTATTTAGATACATTTTTAAATACATTTCAAATACATGATATATAATGACAATCAATACGGACCATTGGTATCACAACAAAAAATATCCATTAAAATGAAATTGTATATTATAATTACTAATGTAGGATTTGATGACAAAAAGAATAGAAAGTTCCATAGAATGAAATTTTAGTTAGCTATTTATATCAGCATTACATTTAAGTAATATCAGTTGCTGAAATGTTTCATCAGATAAAGAACTCCGTTTTGGAGATAAGGTCAATCCTCCTAAAGAGAAGAGCCATTCCACAGGAGCTGATGATGGAAGGGTGATGTTGTATTTAATAAATAACTTTTATGTTTGGATATCTATCTAAACTTTGAAGTTTTTTATTTGAATCCTGAAGGTAACAATTCTAAATCTGTGGTTGATTGTATTGGAGTGGGTTTTGTAAATCCAAAATAATTGTCACTGTCTGATACACCACTAGATGATTCAGCTTGAGTCCCTCTGCTAAATTTTCAATCACTTGAATCATAATATTTTTAACAGAGTCTTGGTGGCTTGAACTGCACAATGAAATTCTGATATCTAGTGGAATTTGAAGAACGGATGGCTTGTTGATGCAATAATGGCATCTGTAATGCTGGCTTCATTTGTCAAGGTCAAATAAGATTGGTAGCGCTTTCCAAAGCCCTTAGTGACTGCACTTAGAAGAGGTTGGCAAAATTTCAAAGAATGCAACTGAAGGCACTTCAGCTTTTTCTCCATAGTGAGCAAGGTAGCGAGCAATTTTCCATAAAAACAGTTTTGTTCTCCCTTTAGTTGGTCAATTGCCACTGAAATAGGAGCCAAAACTGAGACATACTCACAAAGAAAATCAATTTCGTGACTTCTGAACACTGGAAAGTTAAGGGACATCATGAGTTGATGTAATTTGTCCTTGTGTTTTAAAAGTAATGACAATGCATCAAACAAAGAGTTCCACCTTGTAATTCAAGGCACCTTTAATGAGCAGTTGATAACAGTTTTGATAATCTCTGCTGATTTTGGATGAACATTTTTGTTCCATAATGGTGAGCATTTCTCTATCACAGCATGATTGATATTTGCAAAAGAAGATATTTTCAGTTCCTGTTTTGCATCAGTTGTGGCGATGAGACTGAGTGTGTGTGAAGCACAGCACACATGCTTAGGTAGGCTGAAGCTGCATGGGTCAGCCGAAAGGTCTTCCTTATCTAAGGCACTTCTCATTAAGGAACTATCCTCCAGCTCATGCTCACCCACCTGGATTTGATCTTCTGAATTGGTGGACACATTTGCAGCAGTGACTGCAAATTCCTTAAATGCTTTAACAAAATTAGAGCCGTTATCAATGACAGTGCTCGTGATTTTCTGCAGGGAGATATTGTATTCATTAATGATATTCTTGATGTAGTTATGTTCTCCTTTGAAGCAACAGCATGTCAATACTCCAACGCGATGGACAAAAGCAGCTTCCTCAAGCTGAAAAAAAATGAAATAACAGTCCAATGTTTTTCTCATAAATGTTTCCATAAATTTTACATATTAATATAATAGAGATAAGTTCCACCAACAAATAGGTCTGCTTTCAGTCAAGAGCTGATAACTCCCTAACTGTAAAGAAATTTTCAATTTCATATTTCATAAAGAGGAAAATCTTAACATACCCAATGAACTGTAACGCCCAAAAAACTACAGTGATGAGTTGACCAAATATCTGCAGTAAGACATAAGTAAGAGGTGTTGTTTATTTTATTCTTCAGTAGAGCCCTTGTCACTCTCTATAAGATTTTGGCCTAGCATCCGCCTTGAAATGATGTCAACTGAAGAATTTAGACCTGTGGTAGTGGAATGTGATTATTTTGAGTAAAATTGATTTTCACAGTGAAATGAGAATACACTCGGCCCTCTATTTAACAGACCACAAAATCTCAATGGACAAATACCCAACAAGGAACATTCTGTCCATTGCTGAGTAGATTGTTCACCAATAGAAAGGGAACATGAGCTGTGTCTAGACCACTGTGAGACAGGTTTAGTTTTATCCTACATTGTTTAATTAATAACTAGTGAATGGTAACCCCACTGAGTTTGAGTAGAACTGAGGGTTAAGACCAATATTGTAGTAGTCGATTGAAAAATTGAATGCTGCAAAGCTAAGTCCTTAGGAAAAAAAGCTTGAATGCCTCTCAGACCTAATTCCTTACCAGACACTGGGACCCTATTTTTTTTATTCTGAAGGTTAAAGTAATGAAATAAATATATATTAATAACCTTTGTTTTTTTTGCACGCAAAAGTGTTAAAAATAAAAATAGCATACGCTGATTCCTTATTAATATTACAAGCCAAATTAAAAAATTAAAACTTTATTAACACAAGCGCAGGAAGGTTTTGGTCATAAGGTCTAAGGCTACTATCAAAACGATGAATTGTTGGGTATCTTGATACCCTAGTAAGTGAAAAGAGCTGTGGCGTGTTCCAGCAACTACTTAAATGTAAAATAAATTGTCACAAAATAAAAACAAAACCTTAGTTGGCGAGGTTAATATAGCCAGTGGTGCATGGCTTAAAAATATTAAAGGCAAGTTATAAAGATGGTATAACAAAAACAAATTGCTCTAGCATACGTTTTACTTAGCGCTGAAATAATATTGAAAGGGCAAAGTTAATACCAAATGACTAAAAAAGTAAGTGACAAACGCATTTCTTGGAGCCGATCTCGGTTCATGAGCCCTTTGCTAGTAGCTCCCGGGGCTTTCATATTACAATTCTTAGTCCGCATGTACATGACTGATATCAATCCGTAGAGAAGCCATAAGGTACAATAGACGATTGCAAAATGTTGAATTTTATTGTATATTTTCAAGCAATGGACCATCCTTCTCCCCTTTTAATCTGTTAAATTGAGGGTTGAGTATATATGGTATGCATATAAAATTTTATATATAAAATGTAGCTATATAGGACTGATACATTAATTCATAAATATATTATTAGTCCTTCATATTCAGAATTACATAGTGAAATATTGAATATATACATTATCAAGCTTTATTTTCTACATTTTTGACGGGTGGGCATGCTAGTTTTGACATAATGATATACAGGTATTGCTACTATAACGAAATACATCATTATAGGAATTCATCTAATAACTACTTATAATCAATCAATAATTGTACTAATTATTCCTGAAATTTTTTTTATTTAATAATATCTTGAAGTAAATGATAGCGCGCTTTAAGAATATATGTATGTGGATTCTCATGAAATTATTGCAATATATTAACCGCTGTTGTTTGTATATGTTTTCCTTTATTTAACTTCCTTATATAGCCTACGTGGTGACAATGATCTGAACACTTTAGTATTCTTTCTCTCTCTCTCTCTCATAAAGAAAGTAGAGAGAGGTGATGACCCCTTGTCGCGGGAAGAGAGCTTGTGCGTACCCTTGACTTTTTGAACTATGTCGGCGGGAGTACCTATCTTCTGGCACCCCTGGCAGGGTTCCCTTGTCGATTTGGTCAGAAATTAGGTTCCAGACTAAGTGCATCTTTCTTTGTCTTTCTTTATCCTACTCTATCCTTATTTTTTTTTTTACATTAATCTAATTTCTTCTACTTATACAAAAAGAAAAGAGCAACAAAAAAAACAACCCCTATACCTATCATGTCACTCTTACCCTTTTTTCATCTATCTACATATAAGGACCTGGCAGCTACCTCACGTGTCAGAAGAGAGGCTTTGGAACCTCTATAAACAACGCCAATCAATGCTCACTGGTTGCAAGAGACTAGGACTTGAGGGGTCTTAGGCATTGGGGCACGATGAATGGGATGAGGGTAGTGCCCCTTTAACCCCTTTCCTGGCGCATAATTATTGACCATTCCCAGTGACCGTTGAGGGGTGCCTCTGGTAGCATTGGTCCGTGGTGACAGCCCTTTGTTCCCATGTTGGTTGCCAAGCCAACAAAAAGCCTTGGGTCGAGTTTCTTGGTGTGGCGGGATATCCATTGAATGCTGCTCCGAGATCTTGGCCATCGCGAAGGGAACTAGTAGGAGTTTAGTACGGGGCGTGCTTCATTGTTGTTCACCTGGTGAGAAATCGATGGCCCCTTCGGGGACCGTCTGTGCTGCTTGGTTGAGAGCCACGGCACGCCGAGGCTTGACGGCTCGGTCGGACAAACAGCAGCACATGGAGCGTGCTTTCTGAAAGATCCGAAATGTCTCCGATTGATAGGCGGGAGCGACTCATGCGGGGAGAACTTACCAACCCCCTTTTTTCTATTGATTGGTTGCAAAGTTTTGAAAGAGAGAAAGTGTTCAAATGACAGGGAAAAAAGGTCCAGCTGCACTCAAATATACATGTGCGATATGCCAGAAGGATAAGTGGTGCATCGACTTCCCGGAAGGATGTTTTTTGAAATACCACCCGGGAAGTATATGCACCGACTGCATCCTTAAAGGAGAGGTCTGAGAGGCAGTGACATACTGCAATGAACTCAAGGATCTCTTCACAACCTCTGAAGAAAAATCTAGGGCACTGGAAAGTAGAATACAGACCCTAGAAACACAGCACTCGCTTCAGATTCGGCGTCTCGAGGAAAAAATCCTAGAGCTAGCCTCTAAACTAGAGACCCAGTCAGCTCAAGCTCGAGATGAAAGTCCCACTGACTTGGGTGGTTCCGCCGATGTGACTCCAGCTCAAGGAGGTGAAACTGCATTGGCAGTCCCACTTCAGCCATGCAGAGAAGCAAATGAGAAGAAAAACGACCTTAATGCAGCTCGCTTCAGTGTAGAGGATTCAAGCGTTACTGGTGTGCAAGGGAAAGTGGAAAGAGAAACGGAAGAAGAGAAAAATAAGAAGAAGAAGAAAAAGAAAAATGTAGAGATACAAGAGGAAAGCGGCAAGTCGCTTCCGAGAGGAAAGACTAAGTCGCCTGCAGACAAATGTGCAAGAGTCACCCTTATTGGTGATTCTCAAGCACGGGGACTGCAGTCGCTGCTAACGGCCCGCCTTCACACTAGTGTGAAGGTAAGCTGCCTGCCAGGCTGTGGTAACCACCACATCAGAGCTCAGTCGTTGCTCTGATGGTTAGTGGAAATGACCTCTACCTGAGAGGAAGTAGGGTAGGCCCTACAGATAAAATCCTACACACATTCATGGGTGTTGTGAATGACTGTTGGCTGAAAACCCGCAAGCGTGTGGTAGTCGGGATGCTCCCGAAGAGAGGTCCAACACGGACCACTCACTCGATGAATGTCTCTTTAAACCAGCGCCTGGCAGATTTGTGTATGGCAGAGGGGGTCTTTTTTGTGGACCTGTACAGCACCTTTTATGGTAGAAGTGATCTCTACCAAAGGGATGGGGTACATCTTTCCTTTAAAGGAAAGGCCTTTCTGTCGAACATGATCCAGGATGTCGTAGAGAAGACCCAAAGGAGTATCCGGCAAGAGTGAGGGTGGATGTACGCCAGTACGCCTGTGTCACTCCAGGAACGACCTTCTCAGAGGTCGCAAAGAGGGGTGCCTCACTAACAAACAAGCCGGGAAACGGAAGAGCGTAGGGAGTCCTACAGTCGGGGACTTCCTGAAAGTTCTTCTGTTCAATGCAAGGTCAATCAGGAACAAGTTTGCTGAGCTCCGTGGCCTCATAGCGACGGAAGAACCGCGAAATGGTAGCCATAACAGAATCGTGGATAAAAACCTCAAACCGAGACTTTGAAGGCAAATTCACGGTTCCTGGCTACCAACTCTTCCACAAAGATAGGCCAGACAGAGAGGGTGGCGGTGTAATGTTGTATGTCAAGGATACAATCAAATCTACAAACTCCAACATTATATCCGATCACGAGCTCCTAGGCATTGACCTAGAGATAGGTCCTGTCAGATACAGGACCCTGGTGCTTTACAGACCCCCTTCCCAACCCGTTGAGAAGGACAGGGAACTGTACCAGCTGCTGGGTGAGCTTGTTCAAGGCAGAGTGTGCATCGTTATGGGCGACTTCAACAGACAAGTTGACTGGGAAACCAGAGCAGCCTGTGGCAAGAGCGCGCTACTCCTGGAGTTCGCCAACCACGAGTTCCTCACTCAATGGGTCAGAGAACCGATGAGTGGAGACAATATCCTCGACTTGGTCTTCACCTCTGAGGATGATATCGTTGAGGATGTCTCTGTAGGCGAAGAGCTCGGTGGCAGTGATCACCAGCTAGTTAGATTTAGCGTCAAGATCCCGAAGGTAAGGTCTGTTGCCAGTCAATCAAGGAAACTTGACTTGAGAAGAGCAGACTTTGCAAGCCTTCGTGCTGGGTTGGCTGATGTAAGGCTAGTGGTATGCAAAGAGGTGGAGAATTCGTGGAACAATTTCAAAAATAAGTTCATGAGTCTTCAATCAAGTTGCATCCCTCTGAAATGCCTCCGTCGGTCTTCTGTTCAACCAAAGTGGTTTAATCGAGAAATCAGCCAACTGCTTAGGGAGAAAAGAAATGCGTACCGGCGATCGAAGATCTCGGGTGCCTTTAACGAGTACCGGAGGCTAGCCAGGAGAGTGAAGTCCAGCATAAGGGCGGCTAAGCGTACTGAGGAACTCCGAGTGGTGAGACTCTGCAAGGAGAATCCCAAGGAGTTCTTTGGCTATGTAAATAGCCGTAAACCAATCCATCGTAGGATTGGGCCCTTAGTAGACGAGGAGGGTGCATTAACTCACTCAGATGCAGAAAATGCTAACCTTCTCAATGACTAATTCTCTTCAGTGTTTACTAAAGAGTGTGGTCCCATCCCCCAGCCCACGGATTCCTACTCGGGGGGGAAAAGCTGGAGGCAATGGACTTCACCGAAGGAGAAATAAAGAAAAAGATCGCTGACCTAAAGACGAATAAGTCCCCTGGACCGGATGGGTTTCTATCCAAGGTGTTGAAGGAAGTGTGCGATGAAGTATCACTACATCTGTGCGCTATCTTTAACATGTCAATCCGGACCGGATGCATTCCTAGAGACTGCCGTGAGGCGGAGGTGACTCCGATCTTCAAGAAAGGAGACCCCAGCCATCAGTCAAACTACTGACCTATCAGTCTGACTTTGATAGTCGGTAAACTCATGGAAAGCATGATGGTGGACAAAATGACGTCGTATTTAGAGTCAAACCTGCTACTGAGGAGTTCCCAGCACAGCTTCTGAAGGCAACGGTCATGCCTGATGAACCTTGTGGAATTCTTCCACTTTGTGTTCAGTGAGCACGATCGGGACAAGGCGGTAGATGTGGTGTACTTAGACTTTCAGAAAGCCTTTGATAAGGTACCCCACTGCCGCCTTCTCCGGAAAGTGCGAGCGCTGGGCATAGATGGAAAAGTAGCCGGCTGGATCAAGAACTGGCTAAGTGGCAGACGGCAATGGGTGGTGGTGAATGGACAGGCTTCTGAGTGGGTGCCTGTTACTAGCGGGGTGCCTCAAGGTTCTGTCCTGGGACCACTACTATTCATCATCTACGTCAATGACATGGACGGTGACATGGTTGCCAAGATTTCCAAATTTGCCGATGATACCAAGCTTGGTATGAACGTTGCAAAGGATGGAAATACTGCCCGCCTGCAGGAAGATCTTAGGAAGATTGGGGAGTGGTCGGACACTTGGCAAATGCCTTTTAACGTGAACAAATGCAAAGTGATGCATATCGGCCACAGAAACCCCCAATCTCAGTATATCCTCAAGGGCACTGCTCTTGAATCGAGTGACACTGAGAAGGACTTGGGTGTAACTATCACTAGCGACCTCAAGTTCTCGAAACAGTGCATCAAGGCAAAGAAGAAAGCCCAAAGGATGTTAGGCTACATAAAGCGCCAGTTTGGATACCATAACAAGGAGATAGTACTTTGTCTGTACAACTCCCTGGTTCGGCCGCACCTGGAGTATGTATGCCCTACAATTTGGGAGTCCTTCATTTCGAAAGGACATCGCAAGGTTGGAACGCGTACAAGCCAAGGCAACCAAGCTGATTCCCTCTATCCGACATAAAAGTTATGAGGATAGACTAAGGGAATTAGATCTGTTCTCGCTGGAAACCTGTAGACTGCGTGGTCAGCTCATCGAAGTTTTCAAAATACTTCGAGGGTTCGACATTGTTGACTACCGGGATATTTTCACACTGAGTGAGAACAGAACGTGCAATCACGGCTTCAAACTTGAACTGAAGCGTTACAACCGCAATCTGTGTGGAAATTTTTTCACTTACAGTATCTGCAGTAAGTGGAACGCACTTCCGGTTGAAGTTGTCAACAGTGAATCTGTTGACCAGTTCAAGTCAAGACTAGACAAGGTCTTGAAAAGTGGCCGTTTAGGGACACAAAACAATTGAGCAGCCATATGCCCGCTCAATTGCTAGTCCAATGGTACCCTCCTTGAATGGACCGTAAGGTCTCCTAGGGTACCTTCTTTCCTTGTTGTTACTAATACTATAATTGTAAACAACATTTGTAACTCAGAACTCACCTTTAATTAATCTCACAAAAGCTAGTTGCTCCATGGTTAATAGGGGATGCACACCTGTATGATAAAATCTGCAATCAGCTTATCATCTTAGCATTCACCGCAAAACACTCCGGAAATGTTTTTACTTTAACCCATCAGTCACCTGAGGGCCTTTATAAGTTCTCAATTCACTGCTACGTAATCGCCCAAGGGCCTTTTGTGGCCTTTCACATATTGACTCGTATTTGCCCTGATAATTATGATAATTTGTTCCCCCAAAATTTCAAAACTCTTATGTTAGAGATTAAGCATCTAAATACAATACATAAAAGGTTTAGGTCAGTCGTGCTTTATCTGTAAACTGAGATTTATGAATGAGAGTAACTTGAGTCCATTCTAGGACTCGCCACAACGTAACTGCGAAAAGAAGCTGATTTATTACTCACACTGGTTTTAGTGACTCTTCCTTTTTTTTTTAGTTAAATATACATGTTTTTCATTTTTCATCCAATTAAAATGAGGAAATGCCTTAAGATATAAAAGTCTCCCATTAATGGCAGCACTGTTTACTATAATTAGAAATAGGTTTTAAAGCATAACTGATTTAAAACATAAACAACCATGGGTGTTGATGAAATTTGTGTAAGAACAGAATTATCAATCATGATTAAAAATAGGTAAAAGGTTATTAGTAATTTTTGCATTATATCAATAGAATAAATAATTCTTTTCAATTAAAATGATATATTATTTGATTTATAAAAAAGGAGTTAAATATTTTATTTTCAATAATGTGTACCATTTGTAATTTCACCCAAGGCTATTTCAGATCAAATTAGCTAGGTGACTAAAGGGTTAACACCGTTGCATGGAAATGCTGAACATTATCTTTTTAAATCTTTTCTTTGAGCTGTCATGCAGTTACCCGCTTTTATCACCAAAGCAAGATGCTTTCTGTGTTGATAAATGTACATGATTCAGATAATTGAAGGCCATTTCTTTCACATTGCCATAGTTCACATTAAATTCAATCAGCATATACTATAAATAAAGGTGTTGCAAAAGGAAGCTGGTAGGTTCGTGCATGGTAAACCTACGCTACTTAACATTATTGTTAGCTATTATCAATTTTCCCATTTTTTTAAAAAATAAGAAATAGTGTAACTTGTCAATTCAATTAAGTATCATATAATTAGCTTTAATAAATTCTTAACTTCAAATGAATGCTTAGATTGGAAGTAGCATTGCTTGCCGAAGAGATCTTGCAATTGAATGATGTACATACACACTACTTTTTTTCCGGTGGAAGATTTCACTCTAAAAAATTTACGATCTAGTAAAGGATGACTATAACATCATCATTATTATTGTCTAATCTCTCCATTTCACACACTTTTGAAGAAGCTGAAGTTGCCATGCAGCAGTTTAAATAACGCTGAGCGCTCTTACTATACAACTGAACACAACTGTGACCATCTGTTAACTGAATTTGAATTGATACAAGCAATCTTTCCTCACCGGCTCATGCAGTCAACCGTTTGTGTCATACAAGTTGCGACAAGCTGAAACATGCATTACACATTCTTAACAGCTATATAAACCTATTATTAGTAAAGTATTTAAATATATGAGTTCAAATGTATTTACCAATACAATTTTAAATACATAAATGTATTTTAATACTGCTCACCTCTGATAACCACATATATAGCAAAATGAGTTAGGGGAATTCAAACATTTTCCTTGTAATGAAGCCATACTACTGAATGTTATTTCATGAAACAAATCTGGAAAAACACAAAATTATATTATACACAATTGCTTTATATATCTAGATGTACATAAAGAGAAGTCTAAATACATAGATAAAATAAAATAAGAAGAATACCAAACACCTCCACTTCAATACACTTGGTCGTAAGATAGCCTGCTACTATGAGTGGGACCAATATGGACCAGTCCATAAATAAAAAACTTGATGTGATAGAAGAAAACTATTGCCATTTTTAAACTCAGTGCCCCTGAATTTCCCCATGTACAGGTCCCCCAAGTACAGGTCTCAAACTTAAGTCAGCAGGAAAAAAGTTCAAATTTGTTGACCAGTGTTATCAATTGCAGTGTTGGGTAGAACTAGGAGGGATGTTGATGATGATGTATATGGTTTTGTTGACCAATGGAAACTAATTGGAGTTTAGTAGTATGGTCTTTTGTGAGAGTTTCTGTATCTCTGGTGGTGTTGAATAGGGTAATCAAAGTGAGTAAGATGTATTTCTTTGTATATATCATATCTTTGTGTAGTAGGTGTTTCAATATTGTTTTAGTTCTTCCTGCTTGTTTTGGATGTTGTTGTTGTTGAATTGGAGAATGTTGAGGGAGTGCATAGATTGTAGATCCACTAGGTGTGTGTAATTATTAGTGACTATAAGTTGGTGCATCGGAGATCGTGCTATTTGTTGCAGAAGATGGGAGCTTGAGATTGCCATAATATCTGCACAGACTACTGAATGACTTGACCAGAACTTTGCTCTTTCCCACTGAATACACGGCAGGAGTCAAGACACTCCTTCGAGCTGTATGGCAAAGAAGATAAGAGGGGGTGGACAGGGATTTAAAGTTGCTTGCCATTGCACAATCTTAAAAGATTGTGAAAGTTTTACAGAAAAAGTACTGTCACTATGGCAACTGACGGTTGAATCACACTCAAATTTTTCTCTCGACCCTCAGGATTATTTGTAAAGATAAAAATTTATTTAAAAAGAAAATTGGCAAAGTAATATATATTGGATAAGTTAAAGGCCATATATGATAGACATTTATCCAGCAGAAATATTTGAGACTTTATAGAATATCCACATAAAAATCTTGAAGTGAACCTGGATATAAACATGACTGATGAAAATTTATTTGTTGATGAAATATTAAATAAGCAAAAGGTGAGTTCTGATTCTTTATACACCCTGAACCACGCTAATAACTTGGTAAGGAAAGATATTATTTCTCGGTTCTCTTTAAATTCTTTTTGATGGAACCTTTACCAGCTGGTTTGTACAATATGGCAACACTAATTTTACGTTTTCATTATACAGTTACTTCTTTCAGTTTTTATTAATAAAGTAAAACTTGGTTTTATTATGAGTTTTTACCTTGGATGTCTGTTCGTTTCTTAAAATTATCAAACCAGCCATGACTAGCTTTGAACTCCTCCGCTGATGTCCCCCCCCCCCTCCCCTCCTCTTACTGATACCTCCCATTTCAAAATGCTGTAAATAGCGCTAGACTTCTCACAGATGAGTTTCTCAGTAATGGTATTGTGGCGGCAGGTTCGCAACACCCTCACCAATTCTTCCCGCTGCCCCAACAAGGTCCCAATCGGTGGTTCAAGGGGAGAGTATTGAGGAGAGAGTCTATTTTCTAATTTTATTTAGAAACAGTAAATAATGGCAAAATAATCAACCAAAATATAATACGTACAGCTCTCAACCTAAAGCCAAAATAACAATATATATATATATAGTCAGCCTTACAAATGTATCTCAGCCACGCAAACAAATAGCTATTTACAACAATGCGCATCAAGAAACGCCAGCCAAAGACAAAGCTATTGGGAATGATGGGTGATGGTGCACCCTTAACCTACTAACGGAGCGAGATGAGTCAGTGAAAATGGGAGGTGGCGCACTTTCTGAGGGGTCCGGGACTTGGCAAAACCAAGGACTTTAGGGACCTGGGACACTTGTTAGTCCTAACTGCTGGGTTGTAGTCTGTGAGGCACTGCTCCAATTACTCCCTGGAGACTGGGAGATGCCCTCCAAGGTCCACACTTTAGAAAATCGCCCCAAAAGGTAGGCGCACGTGTGAGGGTCAGGATTGGCTTCAGCCGTCTCCAAAAGCCAGATGTCAATGACTATCATTAGCACAGAGCTGGAAAAGAGAAGGCACATTCAGTCACTGATTCACTGCCACACTCAAAACATCTTTACTCCTAACACATTCAACCATACCCACTCTCGCACAATTTTCACTCACCTATTTTCCATCCAGGTGGCTCTTCCTTCCTCAGTCACAACTATTGACTTTCAAACTATTAACAAACTCAGAATAGTTAAGCTGAAAGAATCTGCCTTAAAAGAAAATAGAGATGAATGGGGGAGCACGATAGAGGTCTATCGAGTCCCCACACACAAAGCAATGATGGTGTTCACGCAATCCACACACACATTCTGAAAAAGAAGAAAGGGATTAGACATAGGGGAGGGGAGGCAGAGAACCAAACTACTACAGTATCTCCTGCTAGCTCCTTCTCCTTAACCCACAACAACAGAAGCCTCTCCATTTTGTCATGGATGCTTGTCCTTAACTTAGAGATAATTGTTATGCCTTTGGCAGGCGTTATGCTCTTGATAGCATTCTTCTGTTTGAGTATTCTACAGATTGTTGATGTACTGCATTCATACCCCCTGGCTAAATCACTCCACTCGAACGCGAACACCCTGCTCATGTTTAATTTCCATTGACATACCATTTTTTCTTCTCACTAGTCACCTTAGCACTCACTTTCTTTGGGACCCATGATATAACACAAAAATATTCACAAAATCAAATAAAAAACCCACATATGTACAGTGTAAACACAATATGGGAGATTCGTATTGAAGGTGGTCAATTGTCAATTGAGCGCCACGAGCGCTCTGCCACCTAGTATTAACATCTTGAAGTGTGCTTGTATCTCAATTTTCTGCTCACATCTCAATGCACAATATTACTTGAAAGCCTGCTCGTATCTTGGAATACTCGTATGTTGAGGTATTACTGTATTTTGAGTTGTTTTGGGAGGATCTTTTAAGCTGTTCTAATTTCTGGAGAGAAAACTGGGTTTTAGTCTTTTAGGACCATCCAGGACCACCTTAACATGATTGGCACACAATTCTTCAGCTAGTTATGATGTCCCTCACACCCTCTCAATTCCTATCCACACTTTTCAAAGCCTTTAAACCAATCCCACCATCAACTATACCCAATTATTAGAAAAACTTCCCTCAGATACACAACCAGAAGCAAATTCTCTTCACTCATTTATTTAGAATATTTCACTTATGTATGAAAAGCTTCAAGGCATGGCACTATACATAATGGGACATGGCATTGTCAACGCATATAGGTAGTTTCTTTTGACCCTTTTTTCACTGTAAAGGCAGCATATTCCACCAAGATATCCAGGTTTTCCAGTTTTAGGTGCCATGTGAATGGGAAAATATCTCCCAATCATTCTTGCTGGAGAAGCTGTAGCAATAAACAGGGTTTCATGGTAGTATCTCCATATTTGCAAATGTTTCTTATTCAATTTGGAATTCAACTATATTATTATAGCCCAGAAATATCAAGAAATGTAACATATCTTTTATTAATATTTCTTGAGATACAATCTGGCTGCATCATAGGAAGAAAGAACTGGATTCATTTAAGCAATGCCTCCCATTTTATCTTTATATTCAATGCAAACTAACACTTATGTTTTATCCACTGGAACCTTATTTATAGTAACCATTTGGGCATCATGAATAGTAGTCAGCATGATAACATCTCTCTTGTAATTCAACTTCATTCATGGTCATTACTTTGCCTTTTTACATTGTGATGTCCTCCTTTTTCAATTCTGTACTGGAAATTTTCCATGGGATTCCTCTTACATTTTTCTAGCTGTTCCAATGCCAACTACTAAAATAATAGGAAAAATTAGTCTGTATGCTTTTATATTGCCTACTAAAATTCAACCAAGTGTTTTCCTGGGCAGTGCAAAGTGACTTGTGCTGTATTCCTGCCATTTCATGAGGTGTACATTAAAGAATTTAAATCCAGGTCAGTTGGAAGGCTTTCTCAGAATAGACTATTAGGCCATATAGATTAAGAAATCAATTGCTGATTTTAGGAGACCCCTAAAATTTAATTATCATAACTGATAAGACCTAAGTTGAAAATGTTAGGATGAGCTGGTATCAGTAATAGATAAATTTGAAAGGGAAAGGGTAGTCTTTTGATTATTTTTATTTTCATTTTATTTCTGTTTATAATATTAGAACATACTAATACAGGTCCTCTATAAATAGTTGTAGATGTGTATGATTTTGTATAAGGTGAAAAATATCAATTTTTATTCCACTTAGGATGCTTCTGGAGAGATGGCAATTCAAGAAATAAAAGAAGAATTCCATCATTTGGATGATAAAAAGGTGCGAAGATTACAATATTAACATTGCACTTAATTGTTAATTCAAAGTTTTCACTAATTTTGTGTTTACACCTATCTATACTCTGTGCAATTAGTCATTATTAGGGAAGTCAAAAGTTGACCTAAAGAATTAAGAAAATTGATCTTAGAAATAAAAAAAAGACTATTTAATTAGTGTTTAGTTTATTTACTCTTGCTGTTCTGTTTAAATTGACTGATTGTACTAAATTATGAAGTAATCCCCAATATTTTCTGGTTGATTGTACTAAATTATGAAATTATCCCCAACATTTTCTGGCAAAAAAATGGGATCCTTAGTTAATACATATTTAATTTATTGTGCATGGAGAAAGATTTATTTACAAGTGCAGTTGTTAGTTGCCATTGCAAAAGATGCCCATAAATTGTTGATGAAATTTCAACTCTACTCTGGTTAACTCTTTCACAAATATCATTTTTCTTCAGTCTTATTATAATGTATTATTTTATCTGACTGAACACATCTTTGCCAAGTTTGATTGAAAAAGGGTTTCATATGCCTCTCCAATGGTGAAATTAGATACTTCTATCCTAGTCACTAAGCTAGTAATCAAACAATAATTTACTTTGATTAACAATAGTTGCTTTGGGAGTTTTTCATTGCTCTCTTTAGTCTTCTGAACAATGATTTCTTTGCCTTCAAAATTTTCTATGATTGTCTTCACATTTGGAAAATCATCTGCATAATATAAGCACCATCTATCCAGCTTCCCCAACTTGTTGCAATCAGTTCAGGAGCAGTTCCTATTGTTTTTAACAGTAGCATCCTTGATGCCTGCAATTAAAGTGTCAACATCACTATAAAATGCCCTTATTTGCCTTGCATAATTGTGTAACAGATACACAAACACATTATTTGGAAAAATCTTTGAAAAAGTTGTTTGAATGTCACTCTAGCTGGCACTATGTAACAAGCTGCATCAGACGGAAGTAAACAGAAATTTTCTCTTGATATCTCAGATTATTTACAGAATTATCAGGAAAATCATCGCACCTGATTAGATATTTTCTGGTGAAACAATAGATCTAGCAAATTAAGAAACTAATTTACCCTCTAGCAAATGCATTTTTCTACTTGACTCACCTTATGCTTGTTTTGGGGGGAATTGATCTCCAAGTTATCATGTAAGGCACTGCTACACCTAATTCAAAGTACAATTGTTTCACTTGAGGTTGCTTAACTTATATTGCCTGACAAAAATGTAGCCAAATTTTTTCAAAAAATCTGAAGACACTTTAAAAGTGCTCCCTTCTTTTCATTTTCCACATGTTTGTCTATACCTCAGTAGTAGTGCTTTTGGATAGAGCAATGTTTATCTCCCCAAAAGGATTTGTCATGCTTGACTATAACAGTATAGTTAATTTTTTTCCTTAAATTCCTTAGGATATTTTACAATTATAGCACGCATTGGTTAGGCCTCATCTTGACTAAGCAGTGCAATTTTGGTCACCATATTATAGGATGGATATTGGTTTTTGCTTGAGTCCTTGCAAATAAGGACTAAGATGATTCATGGGTTGAGGAACTTACCTTATGGTGAAGGGCTTAAGAGACTAAATATTCATATGATTGAAAGGAGAAGAGTTTGAAGGGACTTGATTGAAGTCTTCAAGTGGGTAAAATGTTATAATAAGAGAGATGTGGTAAGTATATAGCATAAAATGATACCGCCCGTTTCTTATAGCCCCCTGGGGAATGCCCTAGTTGCCACCAGGGAAGATCAAGTTTCAGAAGGCCATTTCTAATGGATAGAAATGGCTAATCGAAACTTGATCTTTCCTGGTGGCAACTAGGGCATTCCCCAGGGAGCTATAAGAAGCAAGCGGTATCATTTTATGCTATATACTTACCGCACCATCTGTTATAATTTTGCAAATAAGGGAGATGTAGGCAAGGTTTTTATTTTTAGCAAACAAGATGGGACATGTAGCAATGGGTTTAAGCTGGACAAGTTTAGGAAACAGATTGATAGAAATTGGTTGACAAATTGAGTAATAGATAATGGAATAGGCTCAGTAGTCATGTGATAGAAGTGGGCTTCTGGCAGTTTTAAGAATAGATTGGATAGATTTATGGATGAGAATGCTAGATGGGACTGAACTTGGAGATAGATATATGGATGAGGATGCTAGGCAAGAGTCAACTTAGAGATAGATTTATGGATGAGGATGAACTTGGGGATAGGAACAGGAGCTGCCTCATATAGGTTATTGACTAGCCTTTCTCAGAATCCTTTTTTTCATGTTTTTATAATCATGCACTTTTGCAATGCAATAAACTGCAATTTTCCTTGCATTTTTTCAATATCTGAAATCAAAACATCATAAATCAGTGAAAAATAATTATAATAAATAAATATAGGTCTAATGTTAACTAGTAACCACTATACATACAACACAACCACCTCCCAAATCAGAAAGGACACAACTGAATTTGACAAATGTCAGCAACAGTTGCCAGTTAACCAAAAAGCTGTCACTTAACCTTATTTTAGTTATTCCAAACACTTAATTAATTGACCCCATTTCTCTTTATTGACCTAACATGTAAAAGCTTACTTTTGTTGAACTATTAACTTTGGTAATATTTACCCTACCGGTATTTCTATTCCATATTTAGTCATTTCAGTGAAAAGTGGTCTATAAAAAAATTACATGACTTTCCTTAGTCATTATGGGTAGTTTTAAATAAGATACAAATTGTTTTAATTTTATATGAGGATGATTGTGAAGAAAGCCCAGCTAAAAAAGACCTTTTAATTTTATATAAGGATGATTGTGAAGAAAGCCCAGCTAAAAAAGACCTTTTAATTTTATATAAGGATGATTGTGAAGAAAGCCCAGCTAAAAAAGACCTTTTAATTTTATATAAGGATGATTGTGAAGAAAGCTCAGCTAAAAAAGCCCTTTTAATTTTATATAAGGATGATTGTGAAGAAAGCCCAGATAAAAAAGACCTTTTAATTTTATATAAGGATGATTGTGAAGAAAGCCCAGCTAAAAAAGACCTTTTAATTTTATATAAGGATGATTGTGAAGAAAGCCCAGCTAAAAAGATCAAGGAAGAATTTTGTGAGGCATGTGATGGAACTGAGCAAGGATTGATGATTGACCAAGAACAATCAGTTGGAGGTTGTGATGAGATGTTACAAGATTGGTCACTCAAAGAGGTAATTGGTTAAAGTCTATCATTTGCATGAATATTATATTCATTCTTTACTATCAATGCCAGTGATACTGCAATATCCACTGGATTGGTCAATTCAGTTACTGGGTTTCAAATATGGTTTAACTTTGTAATTCAAAGCATAAGAATTTACACCTGTAGCAGAGAGTAAAAAATAAACTGTGGGTGGTTTTAGCACCAATTTTCACCTTTTATAGGCTTTCTTCAGTGGGGTCTTAAGAGTTTAATCTGGGATGGGACATTGGTATCTACAGCATATGGCTGTTGTTGAATTGACCCTGATCCAAACTCTATCCATCGACTTACACACCTAATGTGGCCTAACTTTGCTGCAATCAGAAGTGGTGTTTCCATTCATCTAGGCTATATCATTATGGCTCTATCTACAAAGAGGTTAATTAAGAAAGGCCAAGGGGGGTGGGGTAAAAATGTATTGAAGATACAGAGCTGGTTGTTTTTGATGCGTAGTGCACTAGTGCACAGGGTAATTAAACTAACACCGCAATACTTTAAACTTTATTATAACAATTGTTGATGGTTGCTGCAACCTGGAAAGAGAAAGCAAAGGTTTTGTCTAATCAGAGAGAGAGAGAGAGATATATTGCTTATGAACAGGAGCAGATGACAGGAATTTACCCTATCCTGCATCCCTGAGCTGGCTTTATGGGTGTCCAGTTGCATCCAATACCAGAGAAAGGGCTCTTCAAATGCAGTTATTATGCACTATACACAAGACAAGGCAGAACCATGAATTTGATATTTTTTTAAGTAATATACAGCAAGATAAATACAGATATTTAGTATCAATTTAATAAAAAAATATTTTCAGTGCAGATTACCCTTTGCTGACATGATTTTCTGTGCATCACAAGAGAGATCCCAGAGCCACAGCCAATGTTTGGGTTTGCCAGGCAGGTATTAAAGAACTTGAATTAGTGAGATGAAAGCCTTGCCAATAGATGATGTATTGGATTAGTGAGATGAGAGCCTCAACTAAAGAGATGTATCATGATTTTGCTGTAGCTGAGACATTCTCTCTATAGTTGTCCTTGCAGTGATCAGAGAGAGGTTGTTTATGGTGAGAAGAGCTCACAGGAATTGAGTCTCTTGTATCCTGGTGGGCTTACGAGTTGTCACTTACCAATTTATGAGCATCAAAGTGTTGCACCAGAGGTAGTACTTAGTTTTATCCCCTATAAGGTAGTAATACTAAACCAAGTCTACTTCAAAACAAAGAAAAAGCCAATCTTATTTCAACTTAAATATGGTAACAGGTTTTCAGCAATATAAAATGCATGAAAAGTGACGATAGATTGGTGTTGACCAAAGATAAATGTATAGAGGTAGATAGAGAAATAATTTCTACAAATTATTAAATGAGGAAAATTGAAAGTAAAGAGATGATGTATCAAATGAAGTAGTGATAATAGGAAAAGGAGTGGAGTGTATAGAAGATAGGTAGTGCTAAAACAGGCCAAAATGTAAATTCCAAGGCACAGGACTGGATGAAATACCAAGTGAGACATAGAAAGATTTGGAAAAATAGAGATTAAATATCATGTGAACATTAATGAGGAAACAATATGATTAGGAAATAGCATGAAGAGAATACAGCAAAAGATTGTTGTGGTACCTGTATATAAGAGGAAGGATGATGTGCAAAATTGTTCCAACTACCACATAAAAAGGAATTTGCTATGAGTTTTACCACTGATCTGCATTCATTTTGACAGATTTATTTCTTAATGGGACTTAGATTTTAGTATGGGATCTGAACCACAGGTTCATATGAACAGTGTATAGCACTCATGAAGATGGCCCAAATGGAAACCTCATCGTCCAGCAATTTACTACACCTCATGTGGCTTAACTTTGCTAAAATCAGAAGTGGTATTTCCACCCAGCTAGGCTCTAGCTCCTAACTACCAGAGAATAAGATTGTTGTCACCTATCCTGAAGATCTGAGAGAGGATTATTAATGGAATATGATGCTGGAAGCAACAATTGCAGAGTAGTTAGGCTTTGTCAGGAAATAGCTGCTATAGAGAGAAAAGGTAAAGATCTGAAAATATGGTTTTAATTAATCTAGAAAAGGTGGGTGATTGGTTTCCACACTAAGAGTTTGGGTGATCAATGAGAGAGAAAATGATTCTGGAAATTTATTATGTTTCAGTGATGAAAGAAATTTACAAAGACGCTTGTGAAAAAGTAACAAGTGGTGTGGAGTTATCAGAAGAATTAATTCCATTCCTCTTCAATCTAGTAATGGATACTGTTACAGCGAATATAAGGAAGAACATCCCATGGTGTATTCTGTAGTCTGATGATAGCAAGTTTAGTGTGGGGAAACAAAAGATGAGCTAGAGCAGAAGCTGGAGAGATGGAGGTAAGTGATTGAAAGTATAGTATGCCAGTGAGCAGATGAAAGATAGAATTCATGGTGTGTGGGGGATCAAACAATCAATCAACTTTAGCAATAAATATGCAAGAAGCAATACTGGGCCAGCTCAGAGCACAGTTTGATAGTCACACTGATCAAAAGATAAGTGGTAGGATGCAAGAATTAGTGTCAGGTAACAGGAAGATCCCAATGAAGTTGAAGGGAAATGGATGTCTCTTGTGAGATCTGTGGTGATATATTGTCTAGAAAGCTATACTAATGAAAATGAGGAAAGGTTTGATATGGCAAAGATGAGTAAGCTGAAATGGGCATGTGGACTCATGATAGAGGACAAGATTAAGAATAAATACATTAGATCAATAAAGATTGTGGAGATGTCTGCAAAATTTCAAGCAAAAAAAAACAATGATGGCATCTCTAGCACAAATTTTGTAAAGAAAGATCCATAAAGAAAGTGAAGAAGATTTAGGTAAAATGGGGAAGATATATATCTGTCTTATCCCCTGCAGGCATTAGGTTTGGGAGGGCACACATTCCAAAAGATGGCATAACGACTGCCCATGCTACACCATCTACCCTTTTGTGTCTTACAGACATGTGAAGAGGTGAGAGATTATCTATATTGAAAATGGAACAAACTGTGACATGGAGGAGTAGGTGACTAAAGCTAAGATGGAGGGACTCTATAAAACTGTCCTAAGTGAGAAGGCTTTGGAAGAGAAATTTTGTTTGGTAGCGGAGGATGGGAGAGACTCATTACAAACAGCAACCCCATATAAAAATGAGACCCCGTAAGGGGCGCGGCGATTTGCCATCCTGGCCGCCGTGCTGACGGGATCCAGCGCTCCGTCCGGCCCCAGCTTAGCCTCTCTTCCTTCCTTCAGATAGCCCGATTTCTCCCCTACCTCGTCGCTTTTCATACAACCTCTCCCACAACTTTCTCTGGTCAGCCTCTAATTTCACAGGGTAGAATGCTGACCTTCTTCTCAAGCCAACCACCCTTGATGGGGGCTGAGGGGGGAGGGGACATTGTTCCCTAACCCCTCAGCTCCGGTTCGGGATGGGTTTTTTTAACAACCTGCTTCATCCCCACCCATACCTTCCTCACATCCCTTTTCCTCTCCTCTTCACATTCTATCTGTTTTACGCTGTGTCTAAGGTGGAGCCGCCATGCCGAAGGACTGCCAGGCCACCAGGCGGGAGGGGTGGTCCCAAATGGCGGCGCCTGGCTCTGCCGGGCCTGTAAGCACCTCTTGCAGTGCGGGCTACTGCAAGAGGTGGTGAGCGATTGCGTCCCGTAAAACAAAGAGGGTCACCATGCCCAATGATGAAACAAAAAACCATCTCCCCTTAATTCCCCCTTGCTCATCGACGGAGCCGCCCTCGGGCAGCTCCAGCAAAAAAATGGAGGTCCCCCCTCCTGTGCTTGCACAGGGGACCCTCCATATTTCTCTAACCGGAGAGGAGGCTTACTCCTCTCCTGCGCCTACGGGTGCAGGGGACTCCCCCTCACCCCCTTCTCTGGAGGTGCTTTCGGGCACCTCCCTTTTCCCAGCGGCAGTCCCCTCTTTTCTTTCCAAGGGGACTGCCAAGAAAGCCAGCAGGCAGCCCTTAGCCAGCCGCTCCCCATCAAAGCGGCTCGGTAGGGCAAACCCCCTTAGGGGGGAGAGGGAAGCCAGGCCCCTTCGGTCGCTTCCCTCAAAAGACCTGCTGGCCAGAATTTTAAACCTTGCTGGGGTCAAGGCCTGTGCCTCCCCACACAAGACTGGCGACACTGCCAAGGGGACCTGTGATGTCCTGGGAGGGGATGGCCAACTGGAGGCCCCTCCTGTGATAAACATGGTCTTTGAGGAGACCCAGCCTCAGACGGTAGGGCCTTCCATGGGGGGGAATTCGGGCTCGGCGCCAAGCACCGAACCCGAATCCGCCCCTATGCAAGGTCCTCCTCAAATGGCTGAGGGCTCCGAGGCAGTAAAAGGAGGGGAGGGATCTCCTCCGACAGGTGCCCCTACGACAACCAGGACCTTCTCCATTTCGGAGAGGGACCTGGCTGAGGCCGGTCCATCTGGCCTGGGGGCTTCTGCCGGCGGAGGTGAAAAGCGGGTTCATTCCCTGCCCTCCTCTCCAAAAAAGAAAAAGACAAAGACGACTAAAAAGACGAAAAAGACTCGGGGCTCCTCTCCATCCGCGGGGGATGCGGGGACGGATGGGTCTGCTGCCACTTTGGTAGGCGACCAAGCCAAGATCGGCACATCCGGCCCCTCTACCCCCTCGTGTGCGGAGCCCCTGACCAAGACTAACACCAAAAGTGCACAGGGCGGAGCCTCGATGACATCGGGGGCCCCTGATTCAGAGGTTACCTGGCGTTTTCGAGCCCGCTGGCTTCAAACGCTTCCTCGTTATTCGCTCCACTGATGGCACCATGTTGTCCAAGGGCAACATGATCCATCAGAGGAGAGGATTAGCTAGTGCAATTGGTAGAGAGCCGAAGGTGACCCGTTTCTCGGACGGCAGCCTTCTGGCGAATCCGGCGAATCCCGCCGAGGCGGCCAAGATAAGTGCTCTTCGGACACTTCATGGCACCCCGGTGAGTGTGACGCCGCACTCTACCATGAACTTTGTGAAAGGAGTAGTTTATGCGAGGGAACTCATTGAATACTCCATTGAGGACATCACCCTAGAGCTGGCCGACCATGGGGCGGTCAAGGTCGAACGTGTGATGAGAAAACAGGGAGGGGCTTCGAGACCCACCCCTACACTCTTCGTCACATTCGACAGTGACAAGCTCCCTGAGTCGGTGCGTGCCGGTTGGTACCGCTACCGCGTGAAGGCATTCGTGCCACTGCCGCGGCGGTG
This sequence comes from Ceratothoa steindachneri, assembly GCA_963969495.1. NCBI lineage: Eukaryota > Metazoa > Arthropoda > Malacostraca > Isopoda > Cymothoidae > Ceratothoa > Ceratothoa steindachneri. The sequence goes on from OZ018326.1 coordinate 65,120,354, forward strand.
CTATTACTGTCACCGCTTCGGCCATACGAATCGCTCATGTAGACGTGCAAAGTCGGGGTCACCCGAAGTCTGTGTAAATTGCTCCAAGGTCGCACACGATAAGTCCAAATCGTGTGTGGCCAAGTGTGTCAATTGCGGAGAGCCGCACCCTGCTTCTTCGAAGCAATGTGGTGCATATCTCCTGGAGAAAGAAATCCTGGCCGTTCAGGCCCAGGATAGACTCTCATTCCGCGAGGCTAAGGACTTGGTCCTGGCGCGCCCAGCTCTGCCTGGGACGTCATATGCCTCAGTAGTTCGAAAGGCACCCTCTGCTCCTGTCCCATCCAGGCCAACGAGCACGGTTGTTTCCGCGCCCATTCGGAGCCCTTCTGCGGGCTCTACCCAACCCGGGCGCTTCCCTGGTAGAGCTGGCGGCAAAAAGGGTTCACACCTAGCCCCGGCTAAAACCAGGGCTCCCCCCTCTTCCCCCAGCGTGTCCAGTTCCCGTAAGGCGAAACGGCCACGCGCCTCCGCAGAGTCGTTAGACTCACAGGAGGCAACACCCCTGAAGATGGTCGCTAGGCCATCTTCGGGGGTTCCTAAAGCTGTCCCCCGAAAGGAGGACAGCAACAAAGGAGCTTCGGCTCCTTCGCCCACGCCCCGAGGTGGAGCGAGTGGCTCGGAGACGGTGGTTCCTCGAAAAGAGGGCCCCCCGCCTCCGAAGCCGCAGCGCCCGCCTAAGGTTTCGAGGCGGAGGGAGGAAAAGACTCGCATGGCGAGGTCAACCTCCCCGAATAAGTCCTCGAAGGCGACAGCGCCTCCAGCGCTTTGTCCGGCCAACAGCGCCCGGGGTTCTGCCCCCGGGAAGCGTACGGCCATTCCCGTGAGGGTCTTCAATTCGAGGAGGGCCCCCGCGTCTCCTCCGAGCTAGGCCTGGAGGGCATATTCCTTCAATGGAATTGCCGTGGACTCCGGGCCAACTGGGAGGAGCTGCGGAGGCTCGCCTCGTCCCGTTCCCCGTTAGCTATTTTTTTGCAGGAGACCATGCTAGGCGCGTGCCCCCTGCCTGCCCTCCCGGGGTATAAGGGTCTTGCGACCCCACCACCGCGGGATGGCCGGGCTGGGGGATGCGCGGTTTACACCCGGCATGATGTCTCCGTTCTTCCTTTCTCTTTAGATACCTCCTTACAGGCAGTGGCTGTGCAGCTGCACCTGGATAGGAGGTATACTATCATTTCTGCGTACATTCCACCGTCAGCTGACTTCGACGCGGGCGACTTCCGCAGCGTCGTGGCACGGTTGCCGAGGCCCTATCTCTTGCTTGGAGATCTGAACGGCAGGCATCCTCTCTGGGGAGATTACTCCATAAATCCCAGGGGACAAGTCCTTGCCGATCTGATCGAAGAACTTGAGATGGGTGTCCTAAACGTGGATGAGTTTACGCATCACTGTCCGAGAACCGCTTCATTTTCTTGCCTTGACCTATCTTTGTGCTCTTCGGATGCACAGCCTGATTTTGATTGGGGGGTGGTCGATGACCTCCATGGTAGTGATCACTTTCCCATTCAAATATCATTTTCAGGGCAACTGCCGCCTGAGAGACCACCTCGGTGGTGCTTGGCGCGGGCGCGGTGGCCTGCATTTCAGGAAATGACTGAATTCTCTATCTCAGTTGAGGAGTTTAGGTCGGTAGATGAGGCCGTTGAGTTCTTCTCCGGCAACCTCATCGCCGTGGGCCTGACTACTATTCCTAGGACGTCTGGCCGTTTTGCACGCCGACCACTCCCATGGTGGTCGGCCGAGTGTGAGACGGCCCTCAAACAGAAGCGTTATGCCTACATGCGCTATAAGCGCCGCCCGAACGATTTCACTGTCGCTGAATTTCGTCGGGCTAGGGCTAGGTTCCGGTATATTTCGAAGCACGCCCGCCGCTCTTCTTGGCGGGCATACGTGTCTTCACTTAACGGGAAGACCCCTTTAGCTGAGGTGTGGAAGCGAGTCAAAAGGATTCGGGGCAAGTTCTCGCAGGACCCCCCTCCCGTTCTCCAGGAGAATGGGACCGCAATCTCGGACCCCGCGTCCGTGGCGGAATCCTTAGCGACCGCTTTCTCCGCATTCTCTAGCCGTGATGCTGCTCCGCCAGCATTCAATGCACGTCGTGATGTCGCGGAAGGCCGCCGGCTGGACTTTACCTCCAGAGGCGGAGAACCCTTCAACGACAAGTTTACTGTGAGTGAGTTGCGTTCCGCTCTCGCTTCGTGCGCGGACACCGCCCATGGTCCGGACGATGTCCCGTACGCCATGCTTCGACACCTGGGTGAGCGAGGCATGGCCTTTCTGTTAGATCTGTTCAACAGGATCTGGGTGGAAGGTCTTCTCCCAGACTCCTGGCGAATCGCTACTGTGCTCGCCTTTCGCAAGCCGGGGAGAGATCACTCTACTCCGACCGGTTTCCGCCCAATCTCTCTAACCTCTTGCGTGTGCAAGTTGATGGAGAAATTGGTAAATGTTAGATTAGCCTATTTCCTGGACAGCGGAGGCCATCTGTCTTCTGCACAGTGCGGCTTCCGTAAGTTTCACTCCACGTCGGATGCTCTGCTCCGACTGGAAAATGCCGTCTGCGAGGCTTTCCTTCGTAGACAGCACTACGCCACGGTGTTTTTTGATCTGGAGAAGGCCTATGATACCGCATGGCGATACGGTATCATGGAGACTCTCCACACGATGGGGGCGAGGGGACGCCTCCCAATGTTTATATCTGAATTTTTGCGAGATCGTCGATTCCGCGTACGGGTGGGGGGAGCCCTCTCTGCCCCAAAGGAGCAGGAAGAGGGTGTCCCGCAGGGAAGTGTCCTCAGTGTCACACTCTTTGCCCTGAGCATCAACGGCATCACCTCGGTGCTGCCGGAAGATGTTCTCGCTACGCTCTACGTGGACGACCTTTCGATCTCTTTTGGCGCGGCCCAGATGCCAACTCTGGAGCGTCGACTCCAACAGGCATTGAACCGTGTCTCTCGCTATGCCGAAGCGCACAGGTTTCGGTTTTCTTTGGCCAAGACTAAGGTGGTGCACTTCTGCCGCCATCCACGGCTTCACCCCGACCCAGATTTGTTTCTTAATGGGGTGCGCCTGGATGTGGTTGAGTCGCACCGTTTCCTTGGTCTTGTATTCGACCGACGCCTCACCTGGGAGGCTCATATTCGCAGCCTTAGGGTCTCTTGTACCCGTGCCATGGACATTCTCCGTTCCGTGACGTTCAGCGCTTGGGGCGCTGATAGGGCTACCGCCTTACTTTTTTATCGATCCTTTGTTCGCTCGAAGCTCGACTACGGATGCGAGTTTTATGCATCCGCAGCCGAGCGTTTATTGCGGAAGGTGGATTCGATCCACCACACCGGCCTTCGCCTTGCGACCGGTGCCTTCCGCACTTCCCCCATTGAGAGCCTGTTGGTCGATGCTGGGGAGATGCCACTCGCTCTGCGCCGCGTGCAGTGCATCACTCGCCTGTACGCGCGAGCCCGGCGCCTCCCTCAGTCGCCAACAGCTCTCACTGCATCCGCAGCTGATCTCGATGGTGCCTATGCCGCCGAGAGACGCCAGTCATACCCTAAGCCCTTTGGGTTTAGGGCCAGGAAACTCCTTCGAGAGGTAGATATAGCTCTCGGGCCGGTGGCGCCCCTGGTTTTGCCCAGGACGCCACCCTGGAGGGTACCACATTTGGCTATTTGTCGCCACGCCTCTGCTCCCAAAGCTTGTACTGCGCCGGGAGTATTGCGTTCGACCTTTTTGGAGCACACATCGTGTCACGCTGGTACCGTGCCAGTGTATACGGATGGCTCCAAGTCCCAAGAGGGGGTCGGCTTCCACGCCGTATCCCCTCTGTTTGAAGTCAGCGGGGCTCTACCAGGCGCTGCGTCTGTCTTCACGGCCGAGCTGGTGGCAATACACCACTCGGTACGGGAGATTACGCGACGTGCCCGGTTCGGAGACCGGATTGTGATCTATAGCGACTCACAAAGCGCCCTGAGTGCTCTCGGGGCATTGGAATCTCCGCATCCCCTGGTTCGCGAAATCCGTGACGCCACGGTTTTGGCGAGCCGGGCAGATGTCGAGATTATCTTCTGCTGGGTTCCTGGACATGTAGGAATTGCGGGGAATGAGGGCGCCAAAGAGTCCGCGAGGACTCTGCGACCGGACCAGCATTTCGCTCTTCCTCACACCGACTACATGGCAGGAATACGGGCAGCTCTTCGGACTGCTTGGCAAAGAAGATGGGAGACGGTCGAGGGGAACTTAAAGTTGCGTGCCATTGCGCCGCGACTGTTCCCATGGACCTATCCCCCAATGCCGCGGCGGCTTCAGGTTGCTTTCTGTCGTCTTCGAATCGGACACACTCGTGTGACGCATCGCTACTTGATGGAGCGCTCGCCTGCGCCCTATTGCAACGACTGCGTCGTCCCCCAGACTGTTCGGCACATTCTTGTTGAATGTCCCAGTCTGGGTGATCTTTGCGCACGATACCTGTCCCGGTACCGGGATGGGCGGGGTCGCTACCGCCTGTCCCTTGTACTCGGGACGAGTGCGTGCACCATGACTAGTGGACTTATTGACTTTTTGGGGAAGGCTGGCCTTCTCCCTTTCATTTAACACAGTTTAATTGTTGTTGTTGTTTTTGTTATTGTTTTTGTTATTGCTTTTTTATTGTTATTTCGTTTTATTGTTTCCTGTTTAATTTTTAAAGTAGCCTAGAACTAGGCTGTTTGTTTACGGCGACTAATGCCTAAGTCGGCAGTCGCCAGATAGCCGCTTAATTAAAAAAAAAAATATATATAAAAATGAGAAAGCTGTGGATTGGAAAGTATCAATCTAATCTGATGTATTGTGGCCTCAGTAGTGTAAGAGCTTGCAAGACCGATCTGCTTCAAGTAGCTGGACAACCTTTTCTTCAAGCTAATAGGAACAAGTATCAACTAGATGGAGGAGGACGTGCTTTGGGTACCAAAATCAGGGGGAGCTTGCCAGGGAGTGGCACTATCTAGGGGGCAAGGAGTTTTGAGATATTGTTAAAATATTACAGGAAAAAACCAGGGCATCTCCTAGGAAGTGTTTTAAAAGAGAGATGCTAACAAAGTTGTAAAATTAAGGGAGGCGAAGATATGTGGATGAATTGTAGATGAAGAACACTAATTGAAGTGCTAGGAACTGTTAAGGTAAGCGTGTATATTTTTCTAGTTGTTTTGGGGGTGTAATTCTTTTCCCTACATTAAGTGTAAACAAAATGTTGGTAACCATAAAATATTCTGCAGGTTCTTACCTAAAAAAATATATTTGTATTTAGGAAAAGTTTGGAGAGGTTTTAATGAAAGAAGAGATAAAGGAAGAAGATCTGGAAGATCAAAGTCTTCTCACTGATGAAAATGAAGAGAGCAGCAATTCCTCCCAAGAGGAAAACTACCTTCAAGAAAAGGTAATTTGGCCTCTTTTAATTTCTTGAGTTTAATTATAGATTTTGATGCAATGAAAAGACATACAAATGTTAGTTCAACTTTATGACTCCCACCAAGAACACTGATGAATAATAATTAAAAATAAATAAATTTAACTTCTTTCATGCGACTCTGAGTACCACCCAGCAGGCAAGGAGGCTGTAGGTTTTTTTTCACTCTAGCCACCCCATAGAGCAAAAAAAAAAAAAGAAGCTGTATAGTGGTCACATCATTTCCAAATGGATATAACACAATTCAACCCACCTGGATGCAACCGTGGTTCAGAACCACCCCTCTTGGATGCACTCTGCCTGAGGCTAAGCTGCAAGTGAACTCTCACTTCCTCACTGGATTGTTTGCGCAGGGTGGTGCTATAAAATTTGCCATAGAGTCCAACAGCCTCACTCAACTCTAACCTGTTCCCTCCGGACAGTCTCATAGAAGCAGCCCCGCTTAATTATGGTAACGTTGAGGCCTACAGCACACACAGGCTGTAGAATCAAAGGCTTTCACCATTAATCTCCCAATATGTCAAAGGGAATAGTGGTCATCTGCTCCAGGAGCATTTAACAGCAGCGTGGACTCTGAGGCACTGGTGGAAGAGGGTATTTAAGGTAAATTGTGCATTCTTGGCTTTGACTCGTGTTAACATTGATGCTTAGTGAATGATTCTTGGTCATCCTGCAGAAGCTCATTTCTATTTATCAAGAAAGAAATGTGACTTTCTCATCCAATAATTACATGTTCACTGATCTGGGGGTGAATGTGAAGAAGTCAAACAAGAAAATAGCGTTTGACTGGAACATGTGAAAGATCATGCATGAGGACTGGTTAAGCAAGCTTCCTAATAAGTAAATAAGTTGCACCATCCATCCATGACATTGTGGACAAGTTCCCTCAATTTGATAATGAAAAGCACATAAAGATTATCCTAGCAATTGCTAACAAGCCCAAAGGCACCATGTGTCAGTCCTCATTGCTGTAGAAAGGGATTGGGTAGTAGTGTTTTGATAGTAACTAGGGATCATAGAACCCCTTTTGTTTCTGTGTCATGGGAGTGAGGTCCACTGCAGAGCTCTGTATCACATTTTACTGCAACTCAAGGTTTCCACAGCCACTATTCTAAGGCAGTGCATGATGAGTGCCTCTCATGTAAAACATAATACATGAATTGTGCTGTTGCCTCCTCTTTCTTTGAATCATTGTAACTCGTATCTATTGGTAAAAGAGGTCCCTTGTGTCCTTCAGGCTTCAGACTGTTTCATATTTAGATGGTTTTATGAAAGTGCTTCACATGTCCATTTGTTTCCCTGTGAGCTCAAGTTCTCTTGGGTCATCTCATTTGTGCTTGTGATAAAATGAGCTTGCACTCTGCTTCAGCTAAGAGCAGGTCCTTCTCTGCTCCATGTGTGCCTATCTCATGAACATTGAAGTGGCCACAGTCATCCACCGAGTTGCTAGATTCTGCTGAGAATCAGCCTATGAAGATGCCAATTGGTCTGCCCTTAGGCAGTCGCAATTTATCCCCCACGAAGGTACAGCGAAGTTGCCCAAAGCTGGCTAAAGCCCACAATTGGTATACTACTCCTGACAAGGAACCCCCAGTTTCACCTAAGCCGGGCTGTGCCTCCCAAAATTTTTGATTGACTTTTCCCAACCCTAATCGTGTCTTTTAAAGTTTCTTCTCTCGGCTAAGGGGCTTTCCCCCATCCTATGTCTATGAATAAGGAAGTTTCCCCCTTACCCCCTTCCTTGGAGTCACCCTCAGATGACTCGCCTATTGGGCCTTTCATGCCCCTTTCCCTCTTCTTTTTCACAATGGCCAGCCAACAACAAAAGGAATATGCGGAAACAACCTGCAGGGACGCTCTCTCCAGAAGGGAGTATCTTGATTGATTGAGCAAACACACTTAGAGAGGCAAGAGGCTGTGGGGGTCCATAGGGCTATGCCCATTTCTCCCCTTGGACCTGTGTATAGTGACTTTCTCTTGGCTACCCCAATTTTTCTGATGGATTTGGGTTGGTCAGCCCCCTATCATGTATCTTTCTCCACCAGGCTACAGGCATACTTATCCCATAGTCAGGATCCCTGACACCATGGCGATTTTCCTCTCCCTATGTGGCATGGTCTCCATGGGAGAGAATACTGACTTGGTGGGTGCCACCCCAAGTCAAAGTCCAATCCCCAATGAAGGTCCTCTCAATGGGAAAACCCCCGGGACTTGAAGGGAGAGGAAGACTCCTCCTGGCATTGGAATTCCAGACAGCTGCATCCTTTGTCATTTTGGCAAAAGGACTATGTAGTAGTGGCTGGCTAAGGGATATGGTGGGAGAAGAGGGTGCATCTCCCTCCCTCTTCCCCAAATAGGTAGGATTTGGTCAGGGTCCCCAAGGGGTGCCAGAAAAGGCGAATACTGCTCATGCTAGCGATATTAGCTGGTGCATGAAATATGCCCCACTAAGCTGATCACCTGTGTGGGTCGAAGTAGGTTAGGAGCTGTGAATTTTCCTTAACACCACAAAGAGATTTATATACCCATTGGTTAAACCTCACCAAACCTTTGTGTTAGGGTAGGCAAGGTAGATGACAACATGCCTCCCCATTGGGGACAGGTGACCCAGGCTAGCCCCTTTAGAGGAGTAAGGGTTGGTGTCGTCCCCTGGACCTTACCACTGCACCTACTAGACCCGAGGTTTGTGACATTGATAGCATCCAGCATGCCCACTCCCCACTTTTTCCCAATGGGGTTTGACATGCCAGCCCCATTGGCGCTTACTATGGGCCATAGGCCCATTGAGTCCCCATTCGGGATTCCTGATACCTTGGGGAAGGGCATAACTATTTGGACGCCCTTGCTAATATGAAAATGGTCCTGCGGATACTCTTACCTCAGGTGGCAATGTCTTCTCTGGGGGTAAACAAAGACTTGGTGGGAGACACCCCTTATCCAAACTCCACCTCTGCAAGATCCTCCTTAGTGAGCATGAGCCTCTGAGGACTCATGAGGAGAGGAGGGAGCTCCTCAGCCACACAAATCATTTCTTTAGATGTGCAAAGTTAGGTCGACCTGAAATCTGGACCATTTGCTTCAGGATTGTGGCAACCTACATCCTGCTTCCTTGAAGCTTCCATCTTCTGGAGGAAAAAGTCCTGTCCATTCAAGCCAAGGACAGAATCTCTTCAAAAGGCCCAGGATTTGGTCCTGTCACACATTGTGCAACCTGGGACATCCTACCCATAGGGTAAGAAAGCACCTTCCGATCCGGGCCCCTCCAAGCCTATGAGCACAGCAGCTTCCACATCCATTCAGTAGAATCCTTCTCTGGGCTCTATCATCCCCCCTAACACTACCATGGTTGAGCTGGTCGCACTAAGGGCTCATACACCACCCTGGCTAAAACCAGGGTTTCCCCCCTCCTCCAACATGACTTCTTCCTGTAAGGAAATGGGCTGCATGCCTCCACCAAGTCATTAGACTCAGGAGGCAAACCCCTGGATGTGATTGTGTGGTAATTTTTCCTCCCCATTTTCAGCTCCAAATCTCCACAACCCTGATTCGCGTCTGTCTTCATGGCCGAGCTGGTTGCAATGCACCCTTGGAGACCGAAGTGTGATTTTTAGCAGCTCACAAGGCTCTCTGAGTGATCTTGTGACATTGGAATCTCCACACCCGCGCGTTCACGGTATCCGTGACGCCACAGTTACCGCGACCGGGTGAATGCTGGGTTCCTCCTGGATATATGGGAATTGCGAGGAATGAGCACGCCAAAGAGCTGTTCCATTGGACCTACCCTTCCCCTCCCCAATGCCACGGTGGCTTCAGATTGCTTTCTGTCGTCTCCGAATTGGACATACTCGCAGGATGCACCGCCATTTGATGGAGCACTCACCTCCGCCTTATCGCGAAGACTGCGTTGTCCCCCCAGACTGTTCGGCACATTCTTGTTGAATGTCGCAGTCTGGGTGATCTTCGCGCACGTTACCTGTGCTGGTATCGGGACAGGATCATGTACACAGACATCTGACTTTTTGGAGGCATTTTATTTGACTCTTTGTTGTGAGTCGCATGTTCATCAGCCCGGGGGGGGGGGGGGGCTGGGGGAGGCCGGCCTCCCCCCAACTCCGGAGCGTGTTTCCTTCTTGTTCTTTTGCTTGTATCCCCCTCCCTCTGGGACCTTATCTTTCTTCAGGGCTTGGTCCCAGAGATGCTCTGGCCTTCTCGCGGCGAGGGATGGGGGTCAGCCCTGGGGTCCTTAGGTGTCCTCTGGTGCTGCAAACCAGATTTTTAATATACCTCTCCACCATATTTCTTTCTTTTACTGGCCTTTATTTTCCCCTCTTCTTTCTCTTATCTAGTGGCCATGAAGGTTACATCACCTCTGCTTGTTTTTTTCGATTAATTCTGAATTATTCTTTTATGAAGGTCCGAGGAGTTTGGGCATCTCGATCGCCTTCGTTTGCCGATGCCCAAGGAGAAACCCATCTTTGGCCCCTTTTCTTCGTGCGTAGGAGAACTCGGGCAGTCTCTTCGGTCTGTAAAGATGGTGTCGTGGATCCGCATCCATTCTTCAAGAGGACATACCGGACGCATCCGAATCGAGAGTTACAGTAACACTGAGCCTCTGTAGGCCTCCGTGGTGGGAAGTCCCGAGGGAGAATGTGAAATTAATTTTGTTTCCTATGGCATATCCTAAACATAAAAATTCCTCTTCTCGTAACGCCATGGTTTTGGCGAGCCGGTCAGATGTCGAGATTATCTTCTGCTGGGTTCCTGGACATGTAGGAATTGCAGGGAATGAGGGCCCCAAAGAGTCCACGAGGACTGGGCGACCAGACCAGCGTTTCTCTCTTCCCCACACCGACTACATGACAGGAATACGGGCTGCCCTCTGGGCGGCTTGGCAAAGAAGATGGTCGAGGGGAACTTAAAGTTACGTGCCATTGCTCCTCGACTGTTCCCATGGACCTACCCCTCCAATGCCTCGACGGCTTCAGGTTGCTTTCTGTTGTCTCCGAATTGGACACACTCGCGGGACGCAGCGCCATTTGATGGAGCGCTTGCTTGCGACGACTGCATTGTCCCCCAGACTGTTCGGGCACATTCTTGTTGAATGTCCCAGTCTGGGTGATCTTCGCGCACGTTACCTGAGCGGGATCGCTACAGCTTGTCCCTTGTAGTCGGGACTGGTTCGTACACACCGAATTGCGGACTAAACGACTTTTTGGAGGAAGCTGGCCTCCACCTCATTTGACTGTTTGTTGCGGGTCACATGCTCCTGCGCCGGGGGTAGGCGGGCCGATCCCGACGCTGGAGCGTGCTTCTTTGTTACCTTTTTGTTTTAGTTTTTAGCCTATGATCATTTTATCTTTATTTGTTATTTACTTGTTATTTGTTTTTTAATAAAGCCTAGTCCTATGCTGTAATGAGTACGATGACTTATTCCTAAAGTAGGCAGTCGCCAGATGGGCTCCTAAAATTATAAAAAAAAATCCCCTTCTTGTAAGGGTTCTCGTGCCAAACGTTCTTCAGTTACCCTTTCAGCTTTCCCTCGCTCGTTGGATCCCTATGTCAACGATGTGGACCCAGATTTAGATTATCCACTGTTTCTGGTCTCGAGTTCCTCATCTAAAACCCCAGTTGCAAAAGTGGATTTGTTTGACGTTAATTAATCATTTGAGTGCCTCTGTGCTGAACCCAGCCAGATGTGGTCAAGAAGTAGTGGTGATATCATAGTCGAGGTGTCATCTCACTCTCAACATAATCTTTTGTGAAATCTATCTTCGATAGCCGAAGTTCCCTGTAACCCATCTACGTCTGAATTTTGTCAAAGGTGTTGTCAAACGAATCAAGGGACTACAACCTCACCCATCCCCGCAGCAAGCTTAGTATCCAACGCGTGACACGTGTACACAGGGTGATTAAATCTGTAGGCTCTACTAGAGTCCCAACTGCCACATTGATTTTAAAGTTCGAGCATCAGGAACTGCTCGAGTTTATTATAGCTGGGTAGCTTCGTGTCCCGGTAAGCTCCTAAGTCGAACTACCCAAACTTTGCTTCAATTGTAATCAATTTGTCCATGTTGATTGTACCTATCGGAATTCCTCTTCCTGTGTGAATTCTAGTTCTGATTATCATGGCCCTGAATGCGATGGTGTCCACAGTGCTGCGTCTACAATCTGTCCAATATTCTTATATGAAGAGGAGGTCCTCGCTTTGCGCGACACGCGGCGTCTGGTGGTGAGAGAGGCTCGCCAACGAGTTCGAACACTCATCTCGCCTCTTGGCCGTCTCTTCTTAGTTTTGGCATGACGCTGGACGAAACTGACATTTACATTCGAGTTCCGACACTCCTGAAGCATGTCTACCGTTAGTGTAAGAAGTATTTCCGATATACCGTTGAAGTATCGGCTCTCATACCGAGATACCTAATGCTGCTCCCCTCTTCTCGGTAGCTCAAGCCCAGACCGCCGCTCATGATCAGACACTTGAATACATCAGATGTTATCTGAAAGAATCTTCTATATCAACCAATGAAGGTTCTTCTACCCGGCCCCGTGGCAAGAGGAAGGCCTCCTCACCTGGGTCATCGGCCAACAATAAGTGGGCAGCCTCTTGAGCTGACTCGGCTAAGCCTCGAAAATCTTCAATGGACTATTTTCCTGTTGTATATTCTCTGCCCTCATGCCCTTCCCGCCCTTCGCAGGACATAGGCCCCTTACCTGAACAAACGGTAGCAGAAATTCACCCAATTCCTTGTACTTTACCCAGATCGCCCGTTCCATCCACTCACCCTCCTACTCATGATCCGATGGAAGCTGATGATATTCCAACATTGTCAGCCGCAGTTGTTGAATCAACCTCTGAGACATCGAAAGCGCTCTCGGTTCATGATTCTGGATCTACCGTCTGAAAATCTCTTCTCGACCTTCCGTTTCCGCCGGACTGTGGGCCCCAGTTATAGGCAGAGGCCTTGGCTGGGTCCTCGAAACCAATGGACATATCTTCTGTCACTGATCCTTAAGGATCTTTCCCTGCTTTAGCGTGCTCTTCGTCCCCCAAGCTCTTTGTGACGCACTTCAAACTTAACCTCAGCCACAAAAGAGAAAAAGATATCTACTGTAGTATCTAACCGTCCCGCATAATTTCCTCTATTTTACAATGGAATTATCAAGGCGTTCTTTCTAAGTGGGAAGAACTCAAATTTAATTTGACGCCTCTCCACCTCGATGTTATTTGTCTTCAGGAGAACAAACTGGGTACCTGCCCTTTTCCAGTGGTACCCGGTTTTCGTATTTTCAACTCTATTGCTTCTGTCGGGGGCTCGTTTCATGGTGGGTCATCAGTTATGGCTTCGTCATCCCGCCATGCATCTTCCTTTTCCCTTCACAATACCCTCCAAGCTGTTGCCGTGAGGAGTTTTCTTAAAGGCTTTTTACTGTTTGCTCTATTTACCTTCCTCCTTAACTATTGCCGAGACCCGACCTTTTAGAACTTGTAGATCAGTGGCCCCCTCCACCTCCCATTTTTATTACTCTGGTATTTTACAGCGGAGGCCATTTATGTTCTGCGCAGTGCGGCTTCCGCAAGTTCCATTCCACGTCGGATGCTCTCCTTCGACTGGAAAATGCTGTCTGCCAATCCTTCCTTCGTAGACAGCACTTAGCCACGGTGTTTTTCAATCTGGAGAAGGCTTATGATAACGCATGGCGATACGGTATCATGGAGACCCTCTACACGATGGGGGCGAGGGGATGCCTCCCGGTCTTTATATCTAAATTTTTGCGAAATCGCCGATTCCGCGTACGGGCCGGGGGAGCCCTCTCCGGCCTAATAGAGCAGGAAGAGGGTGTCCCGCAGAGAAGTGTCCTTAGCGTTACACTGTTGGCCTTGAGCATCAATGACATTACCTCGGTGCTGCCAGAAGATGTTCTTGCTACGCTCTACGTGGACGACCTTTCGATCACTTTTGGCGCGGCCCAGATGCCAACTCTGAAGCGTCAACTCCAACAGACATTAAACCGCGTCTCTCGCTATGCCGAAGCGCACAGGTTTCGGTTTTCTTTGGCCAAGACTAAGGTGGTGCACTTCTGACGCCATCCATGGCTCCAGCCCGATCCTGATTTGTTTCTTAATGGGGGCGCTGATAGGGCTACCGCCTTACTGTTTTATTGATCCTTTGTCAGTTCGAAGCTCGACTACGGATGTGTTTTATGCATCCGTCTATTGGGGAAGGTGGACTTGATCCACCACTCGGGCCTTCGCCTGGCGACCGGTGCCTTCCGCACTTTCCCTATTGAGACCCTGCTTGTCGATGCTGGAGAGATGCCACTATCTATGCGCCGTGCACAGTGCATTACTCGCCTGTACGCACGAGCGCAGCGTCTACCTTTGTCGCCAACGGCTCTCAAAGCTTCCACAGCTGATCTCGACGGTGCCTATGCCGCCGAGAGACGCAAGTTATACCCTAAGCCCTTTGAGTTTAGGCTAGGAAACTCCTTCGGGCCGGTGGCGCCCCTGGTTCTGCCCAGAAGGCCACCCTGGAGGGATACCACCATTGCTTATTGGTCGCCACGCCTCTGCTCCCAAAGCTTCTACAATGCCGGGAGTATTGCGTTCGGCCTTTTTGGAGCACATCTCGTGCCATGCTGGAACCTTGTCTGTATACGGATGGCTCCAAGTCCGAAGAGGGGGTCGGTTTCCACGCCGTATTTCCTGTTTGAAGTCGGCGGGGCTCTACCGGGCGCTGCGTCTGTCTTCATGGCTGAGTTGGTGGCAATGCACCACTCGGTACGGGAGATTTCGCGACGTGCCCGGTTCAGAGACCGGATCGTGATTTATAGCGACTCATATAAAGCGCCCTGAGTGCTCTCGGGGCATTGGAATCTCCACCACCTCTGGTTCGCGATATCCATGTTGTCACGGTTTTAGTGAGCCGGGTGGATGTCGAGATTATCTTCTGCTGGGTTCCTGAACATGTAGGAATTGCGGGGAATGAGCGTGCCTACGAGGGCGCCATAGAGTCGGCGAGGACCGGGGCGACCGGACCAGCTTTTCGCTCTTCCACACACATCCTACATGGCAGGAATATGGGCAGCTCTTCGGACTGCTTTGCAAAAAAGATGGGAGACGGTCCAGGGGAACTTAAAGTTGCGTGCCATTGCGCCGCGACTGGTCCCATGGACCTATCCCCCAATGCCGCGACGGCTTCAGGTCGCTTTCTGTCGTCTCCGAATCGGGCACACGTGTGACGCATGGCCATTTAATGGAGCATTGCCTGCGCCCTATTGTGACGACTGCGTTGTCCCCCAGACTGTTCGGCACATTCTTGTTGAATGTCCCATTCTGGGTGATTTTCGCGCACGTTACCTGTCCCGGTACAGGGATGGGTGGGGTTGCTACTGCCTGTCCCTTGTACTCGAGACGTTTCGTGCACACCGACGTGTGAACTGTAAGAATTTTTGGAGGAGGTCAGTCTTCTCCCCCTATTTAGTATTTGACTATGGATCGCGTGCTTCTTCGCCGAGGGAGGACGTGTCTTCCCCTGTCGAGGGAGCTCGCTTTATATTTTTCAATTTGTTTGTTTTTCTTTTCTTTTTTTATTTGCCTTTAATATAGCCTAGATTTAGGCTAGGATGAGTATGGTGACTTATGCCCTAGAAGGCAGTCACCAGATGAGATATTTAAAAAAAAAAATCCTCTGGTATTTTAATGCCATTTACCCCTATTTGGGCAATTTTACTTGTAATGCCAAAGGTAGTGTTTTAGAATCCCTTTTATAATCTGACTTTCTGTGCGGTTTAAACACTGGTGACTTTACCTCTTATCATATCCAGATGGATTCTTTTAGTTGTGTTGACCTCTCTGATCCCCGGATTGCCTCACTGATTACACTAGGGAACAGACATTTTGTTACAAAGCAGAAAATAGGTGATTCTAGATGATTTTTAGGCGCTGATTACAAATTTATCTTTAAAATTTGCGTATCATGTCTAGCTTTTGTGTAATTTGAATTTTCCTTTTCAAGCTATTTCACACTTTTGCTCAATATTGTACCAATATGCAATTTTTAATATATATTAATAAATAATATATATATATTTAATATATATAAAGTAGACTACATTGAAGCGCAAATATCATTGAATTAGATTGATACATACTTATTTGTGATAACTTTTCTGCTACTGGTAACTGGTAAAGAAGATAACACATTTATCTAAATTTTGCTCTGATAAGAACTTTATGATATGGATCTCACATTGTTTATCATTTGCTTGCTCAGGTTAGTATTTGAATTCTTGTCATGGCTTCAAGTTCTCGACGCAGATGTGTAAACAGCCCCAACATATTTTGTTATCTTTGTGGGCAAGTCATACCAGTGGCACAACAGAGAAAAGTAGAAAGGGCAGTAACAATGAAGCAAGCCTACTGATACTATTTTGGATGCAAAGTAGGGGACCAGGTTAAAGATTGGGCCTCTCATATTTGCTCCACGCAATGTAACACAATGTTGATAGCTTGGTTAAATTGGAAA
This sequence comes from Ceratothoa steindachneri, assembly GCA_963969495.1. Taxonomy (NCBI): domain Eukaryota; kingdom Metazoa; phylum Arthropoda; class Malacostraca; order Isopoda; family Cymothoidae; genus Ceratothoa; species Ceratothoa steindachneri. The sequence continues at coordinate 65,136,356 of OZ018326.1, forward strand.
AGGAAGACAATGCCATTTGCTGTTCCCATGATATGCTGTGAGCCCTCAAATCACTTTGATGATTGTTATTTCTGCCTAACAAATGTGGCTGGATTTTCAAAGAAAAACAAATCTAAAATTGTTTATCCAAATTGCCCATCAGCATTGAAACAGCACCACATGGAGAATCTACTCCAGTACCGAAGCTACCTACTACAATAAGTGAATATTTTAGTTCAGATGATGATTCTACATTGATTTCTGGAAAAATTGAAAAAGATTCAAACATATGTTCAAATTGATCAAGATACAGAACCAAATTTATTTTGCCAACAAAATTTAAATGACTTAGTACGAGATTTAGATCTGAGTAAAGAAAAGGCTGAGTTACTTGCCTCAAGATTACAAGAAAGAAGTCTTCTTCCAGATGTCAATGTATCTTTTGAGATCACCACCAGAAGTTATCAAAATTTTATTCACAAGAAAATACTGTATGTTACTGCAACAATATTAATGGTTTGATGCGGGAAATCAGCTGTGACTTTGATCCTAATGAGTGGAGACTTTTCATTGATTGTAGTAAGGTAAGTCTTAAAGCTGTTCTGTTGCACAATGGGAATGAAAAAGTTGTAATTCCTGTAGTCCACACTACAGGTCTTCAAGAAACATATTCATCAATGCAACATTTGCTGAAACTTATTGAGTACAAAGAGCATAACTGGAGCATCTGTTGTGATTTGAAAGTTGTATCACTTCTACTTGGATTACAGTTGGGATACACAAAGCTCATGTGCTTTTTATGTCTATGGGATAGCAGAGATGATAAAAATCACTATAAAAAGCAAGAAAGCCAGCCAGAGAAAAACACATTGTTGGCAAACAATGTTAAGCATGATGCTCTAGTAGATCAAAAAAAGTTCATCTTCCACCTCTTCACATTAAATTAGGGTTAATGAAAAATTTTGTAAAGGGTATGGATCAAAGAAGTGAAGGCTTTCAATATTTGAAAAACAAATTCAAAGGATCATTAACTGATGCAAAAATAGAAGCTGGAGTTTTCACTGGACCACAAATTTGCAGAGTTGTTTCTAATGATTCCCTCACTTTGTGTTTCAATGAAAAGGAATGCAAAGCATGGACATCCTTCAAATCTCCAAATTACTGAGAAATAGTAAACAATATGCTGGAAGCCTATTAAAAGATGGAATGTAGAATGTCACATAAAATTCATTTTCAGCATTCTCATCATGATCTTTTTCCAGAATGATTTCATCAACAAATTTGGGTTTTGGAGATGATGTACCAAGGAAAATTTAATCTAAATATGATGGAGGATTATTGCTAGTCTTTATAAAATAAAACTTTGATGTCTCACAAAAGAAAATGTGAAGGCAACAGCAAAGTTTATTTAAACTTTAAGTGCATAACAAACTTATAATCAATACAATAAAATCTTCATAACTTGGGAGGGGAGGGGGGGGGATAACTTCGCCAGTGATGTACACTGTCTGTCCTAAGCCAGAATAAAGAAGGAAGGTCCCCCAATTTTAAAATATTTTTGCTTAAAAATTAAAAAATAAAAGTTTTTTTATTTATTAATCGGAACAAATAGTGAAAATGAGGGGGGGGGGAGGTCATTGCACAAAATCTAGATGTGATAGAGAATTTTGGTTTTCAAATTCAGATTCAGTGCCCTCTAACTAATTAGAAACACTTATTCACATGTCTGTAACAAACAAGAGTTAAAATTTGTTTTCTAGTGGTCACCTCTTGATCACCTCCGTGGGAGGGACCACTTCCTTATTGTCTTGTCAGCTGTTCATCCTAGCCGTCTTGCAGACATGTTTCTCAGGTGGGACTTAGGCCATACTGATTGGGAAGGCTTCCAAGAGGCGTCTTTTGCCAGTGCCTCCTAGGGGACCATCAATGGTGTGGACGCAGTGGTGTCCTACTTCACATCATTATCTACAATGTGGCCACACAGACAATTCCATGGAGGCAACCTGTATCACGGCACTCAATTGTGTTCCTGGTGGACCTCAGAGTATGCGACAATCATCAAAAATTACAAGTTAGCTCATGTCCAATTCCAACAGGACTAAAAATTTGTGTAAAAGGGTTGACCAAAACTGAGTTCCGGCATTTTGCCAAAAGAAGTATGGGCAGGCTTGGTGAATTTCATGACACCACTGCGTTTCATCAATTTTCTCTATGACCCCTACCTCAAAGATCTGGAAGAAGATTAACAAGATCCTGGGTCATTATGCTGGCCATAATACCCCTACACTCAATTTACAGGAATCCTTAGTGAATGGCCAATGCCTCGGCCATCCATTTCTGTGCCGTAAGCAGTGTCAGCCATTACAATAAGGGTTTTCTAGCCTATAAACAAAACAAAGAGTCTCATGATCTCAATTTTACAACAAAATCTAACCTTCCGTATAATGTCTCCATTCACAAGTTGCGTGCTGCATTGTTCCTTTATAGATCCATTTTCCCTGGCCTTGACAGGTTCCATTTTGATATGATTCGGCACTTTTATCCACACAACCATTTTCTTACTTGACTTGTACAACCTTATATGGGTGAAGGGTTTTTACCCATCATCATGGCACGTTGGGATTGTCCTTCCCTTCATCAAACCAGGCAGGCACGGGTTGGACACAGATCACTACCGCCCTATAGCTCTTACCAGCTGTCTGAGTAAGTTGCTAGAGAAGATGGTGTTGGTGTGCCTGAACTGATTCCTAGAAACCAATCACTTACTGTCTCTATTTCAGTGTGGTTTTCGCATTGGTCATAGTACCCTCAACCTCTTATTACGTTTCAAGGTGGATCAGTCCAGAAAGCTTCCTCATTAAATCACTGAGTATTGGCCATATTTTTCGACATTGAGAAAGCCGACGAGGGAGATACAGTGTCTTCAGGCAGCTATACGTTTGGGGTATGAGAGATCTTTTACAGTCTTTTATTCAAAGTTTCTTAACATCTCGATCCTTTATGGTGTGTGTTGGAGACACCTACTCTGACCTGCAACTCCAAGAGGAGGGAGTTTCAGAATTCCGATCAATTTCAGCATTTCCTCTCTCCCAGAGGGTGTGTCAGCCACCGTTCATAGATGACTTGGCACTTTACTGTTCCTCACCTCGCCTTTGATCAGCAGCACTTTGGCTACAACTGACAATCAATGCAGTTTCAAGAAGTGCACAACTTAGGAGATTCCGCTTTTACATGAGCAAAAAACTAAGGCAATGTATTTCCACCCGGGTAGAGGGGCTCTTGTTCCGACGCCTATCTCCCTACAAGGTTCTGTTTCTGAGCACTACTCCTGATCCCAAGTTATCCTGGTTACCACACTTACGCCGTCTTTGAATGGGCTGTCTGCAGGCTCTAAACATTTTGAAAGTCCTCTCCCACACGTTGTGGGGCAACGATCGTCGAACACTGTGATCACTATACACTACTGCCTGCCCTCGTCCAATCCAAATTGGACTATGGATGCCAAAATTTACTCCTTGGCTGAACCCCATTTGCAACCTCAGAGTTCATCTTTCAAGTGGAGCCTTCCGCACTTCTCCCATCAACAGACTTTACTCTGAGAGTAGGGTGCTTCCCTTGCCCTGTCATCAACTCCAGATCTGTATGCGATACTTCTGCCGTGTGCAGCAGGCCCCTGTATCAGAGGTTTACAGATGCATGTATGCTGCCGAGTTAATGGCGGCATTTGATAGGTTGCCGTCTTTACCCCACTCCTTGAACCTCCGGATAGATCATCTCTTCAACCTGGGGGCTCTAAGGGTCCTTGCCCTTTCGCTGTCGCCTACCCCTAGTTGGCATGCTCCACCTCCCACACTTTGTACCAGCATGTGGAGCCTGGATAAGTCATCTGTGGACCCTTAAGAGCCTGTTTCGTGAGCATGCGACCTCACATACACAACACTGCCTGATATACAAAGATGGTTCCAAGTTGAACAGTGGCATGGGTGCTGCAGCCATCTACTCAGAAGAGTTTGTAACTTTGTCTTTGCCATTGGCAGCTTCTAATTTTACAGCTGAACTTTCAGCTATTCTTTTAGTTTTTAGACTGATTCAAATTTTACCTTTTGAAAATTTTGTCATTTTCTCTGACTATAAGAGTTCTTTACAAGCAATTCGCTCTTTTAATGCTACCCATCCCTTAGTCACAAAAATCTGCAACTGGTTAGTCCAGAATGCATCCAGATATTGAGTTTATTTTGTTGGGGCCCCGGGCATTTAGGGGTCCTGGGCAACAAGAGGATGATCAGTTGACCCATTCAGCCTATTCTGTGTCCCTGGATAACTCTGTATGGCCTTTCTGAAATTTCTTTCCCTCTATAAGTGGTTATATTTTTCCGTTGTAGCAGGATAAATGGGATGGATTTGGAGCATGAAGTTCTTTTTTTACCCCAAAGTGGGCCGATTTTGAGCAGCAACCGGCTGCTCAAAATCAACACCCATCACACAGTTACATGAAGAAACCCATATCCTCCCTCTCAAGTCTCACATGGACATGAGATGTACACACACATACACATCCACAACAGACTTTCAACACCCTCTACACTTCATGCAGACACACTCACAACACATCGGCTAGACACTACCACTCCCTCTATTCCTCTCTCCTCCATTTCCCCCTGATGTCTCTGAGCAGACTCGCATCCACACAGAATTCCCGGGCAGGCACTGGTCTTCCTTGGCCTCAACCCTCTATTGGGACCCAACCCTTCCCCATTGAATGATGAAGAGCATGAGCTCTTGGGGCTCCTACAGTGTGGACACCACACATCCATCCCAGCATACAAGCACAGGATTGGACCTGCTCCAGATGATGCCTGTTGGAACTGCAATCTGGGACCGGTGGACACAGAGCATGTCCTCTTACACTGCTGCACACACTAATATACAGGGTAACATATGGAATAGACAACATAGAGCACCTCTGAACCTGCCCTGTCGCCATCATGCAGTTTCTGCTAGATGCTGGCATCGTCCGAAGGCCCACGGCCCACACTATCCCAAGTGGACTCATCGACTGGGACAGGGCAGAAACCCTGTCCGTGGCAGCGCTCTCCCGGAATCGCCATCGGAGTTTAAACAACAACCCCTCACCCCCCCTCCCACACTGAAACGTGTTTTTGGTTCTTGTTCTTTTGTGAACTTTAGAATAGCCTAGTACAAGGATAAATTTTTAATTACAGCAATTTATGTCCTTGAAGGCAGTCACCAGATTGGCACATTTAAAAAAAAATCATTTAGTTCCTCTCACCTTTTAATTTTTTATCTTGCTCTAGTCAGCTTGTTCTTTTATATTGGTCTTTTGCAGTGGTTTTCAACCTTTTTATGATATTGGCTTCCTAATTGCTATTTAGAAGCAGCCACTACATTCCATTAGAATATAGTTTATGTATAAATACATATTTACTTGGAAAACACTTTAAAATTAACCATGGTTGACATTTAACCTAATTTAATTGAAATAAGACATAAAAATTTAAAAGTAACTAAATCTTACCTTTGAAAGTTTAATGAAAAATTTGAGCTTGATGATATCACATAATTCTTTAATATTGTGACGTATAATTGACAAGGAAACTCTCATTTCTTCATTTACTGTCTGCAATATTTCTCTTAGTTGTTTTTATGTTGCACAATGCATAGAAGCTAGTTTCAAAATACTTTCAAGTGTCATTAGATTTTTATAGATATTTGAAATGCATATTTTGGGGGGGCAATTTAGTATTTTAAAAATTGGGGGGGGGTCACTCCTGTGGCACCCTGAGTTGGCTCTCATGGTACCCCAGTTGAAAACCGATGATCTATTGGCTTGGTTATATAGCATTTTAGGCTTTACTAATGTTTATATTACTATTCTATTTTGGTTTATGATAACAATTGGCAATCATCACCCTCTCTTTGCTAGTATTCTCTCTGCTGATTTCATTAGCCATACTTAACATTCTGTTACCCTCATTACTTTTCACTTTTGAGATTGAATTAAGTAACGTTCCTTCGTATTGAAGCAGGGCCAGGGTCATCTTTACTAATGTCAGATAGTCCTCCCATAGTTCATTGGCTGCTTTGGAAGAGTGGTGAGTTGAATGGGGATGGATGAATGCGTACTTAAAATAAACTGAATTACGGACCACCAAAGACCCTCCCAAAATGAAGGAAGAGAAAGGAAAGGATTATAGATACAAAAATAAATAGAGGAAGGTATCAAGGTAGTCAGAGGCAAATTTAGTTGAAATAACATTTTCCTTGATGTACATGATAATGATATTATTTTTAAAAATATTAAAATTATTTGCAGATGGAAAGTTCCCCTTCAAATGTCATGGGAAGTGGTCTGTTGCATTCTAATTCTGAAGCACATCTGTGTAACAGAAAAGGGGAGCTCGAAAAGAAGAGGCCAACTATTGAGAAGAATTTCAAATGCAGTTATTGTTCCTATCAAACAACACAAAAGTGGACTCTTAAGAGACATGAAAAAACGCACACAGGTGAAAAACCTTTCAAATGCACTTCCTGTTCCTATCAAACAGTGAATAATGGGAATCTTCAGAGACATAAAAGAACCCACACCGGTGAGAAGCCTTTCAAATGCAATTCCTGTTCATACCAGACTGCGGATAAGGGGAGTCTTCAGAAGCATAAAAGAGCCCACACAGGTGAAAACCCTTTCAAATGCAGCTACTGTTCTTATCGAACACCAGATAGGAGTCATTTTCAAAGACATGAAAGAAGCCACACTGGTGTAAAGCCTTTCAAATGCAGTTCTTGTCCCTATCAAGCAACCCAGAAGGGGACTCTTATAAGACATGAAAGAGTCCATACAGGTGAAAAACCTTTCAAATGCAGTTCTTGCCCCTATCAAGCAGCCCAGATTGAAGGTCTTAAGACACATGAAAGAAAACATACTGGTGAAAAACCTTTCAAATGCAGTTCTTGTCCCTATCAAGCAGCACGAATGGAGCACCTTCAGAGACATGAAAGAACCCATTCAGGTGAGAAGCCTTTCAAATGTAGTTCCTGCCCCTATCAAGCAGCACGAATGTGGGCTCTAAAAACACATGAAAGAACCCACACTGGTGAAAAGCCTTTAAAATGCAGTTTTTGTCCCTATAAGGCAGCGCAACTTGCGACTCTTCAGAAACATGAGAGAGCCCACACAGGTGAGAACCCTTTCAAGTGCATATCTTGTTCCTATCAAACTTCAGATCGGAGTCATTTTCAAAGACATGAAAGAAGCCACACTGGTGAAAAGCCTTTCAAATGTAGTTCTTGTCCCTATCAAGCAACTGAGAAGGGGACTCTTAAGAGACATGAAAGAACCCACACAGGTGACAAGCCTTTCAAATGCAGTTCCTGCCCCTATCAAGCAGCCCAAATTGGAGCTCTTAAGGCACATGAAAAAAAGCACACAGGTTAAATACCTTTCAAATGCACCTCCATCCCCATATCAAGCAGCTTGATTGTGGGCTCTAAAGACATGAAAGAACCCACATGGATGAGAATCCTTTCAAATGCAATTCTTTTTCATATCAAGCCAGATAAGTCACTTTCAAAGACATGAATAAAGCTACACCTTGATAAGCACAATTAGAGTATGCTGATCATCGAGGGGTGTTCCAAATGACTATATGCTTAAACAAAGCAGAAAGGCAGAAAATATCCAAATACCAACCCCTGTTTCATGATAAATATCTGAACAGGAGATTGAAAATGTATTAATCATACCTGTCAAAACCAGCTTAAACGATTACTTATCTTCTGTTTCTGGGAAGCCCAAGGCCTCAGAAATCCCAATCCAAGCAATAAAATGTACAATGTCTGTTCCCAAGAGTGCATTTGGTCAAATGCACCATTGAGGATTCCTGGATTCTGATACCAAAACTATGAAACAGAAAGGGAAAAGCTTTTCAAATGCAATTTCTTTTCTTATCAATCAGCCCAAATTGTGGATCTTGAGAAACATGAAAGAACCTACATGATGTAAAACCTTTCAAATGCAGTTCTTGCTTGCTCATCATGACCATCATCCATAAATAGTTTTTGACATTATTTAATCACATTTGGATATAAAAATTTTTGAATATGATTCCATTTCCTATCAATGCAAGTCCATATATGAGGCCCCATATGCGAGAGGGGGGGTAACCCTCAAAAATTATGATATTTAGTTACAGGCTGGAACCATTTGTTCATGTCTTCAAAAAACATGTGGTAGTATCGCCCAAAAGAAAATCAACCATCATGATAGGTATACTAAGGCCCAAAGTCAAGTGATTTGGGCATTTGCGTGGGTCAGACTAACTCTGGCTCTCATCTGCGAGATGGGGGTAAGCCACAAGACGTGCCAGATCCAATGAAAATGGAGCATTCTGCCACGCACAGCCAATCACAGCGTGCCTCACTGGGGGAGGGGTGTGTTTTTGTTCACGCACCTTCAGCCATGCGGCAGCCAGCATACCTACCTCTGCCTTCATCACGCAAGCATGTACTTTCATTATCGTAACAGCATGTCTTCCAGCAACAAAGATGTTGACAATCCTGCCCTGTGGTGTCTGGGGGTGATCTAGATGTGGCTATCTAGAGAGCAGAACCGAAAAGAAGAGGAAGGGAGACACCAAGCTGAGTGACAAAATGGAGCGTGTTCCTGCCAGGATTATCGGGCCTCCTTGTACCTGCTCGAGTAAAGTGCTACAATCTGGTTGGTGCTGATAATGTCAAGTGTATTTTGGAGGAATACTAGAAAATGGGCAACCATAATGTGCAGTACTTGGCATCCAAGAAGGTGGCCCGCCATTATGCTGAACCAGACAGCAAGCGTAGTGTGACCTACGAATATTCTGTGTTAGTGAACAAGAAGAAAATAGTGATGTGTAAAGTGGTTTTCTGTAATATCCATTCTATCAGCAAGAAAAGAGTGGATAATGTGATGGCAAAAGTGGGGAAGACTGGTATTGCACCTGGGAACAATGCGTGAAATTGCATCGAGTGCAAATAAGACCCCTGATGACATACTACAAATGGTGCATTACCACATCAAGTCACTGCCTACCTGTTTGTTGCACTACTCAAGAGCCCGGATAGAGTGTACCTACCCCCTAGGTATAGCCACCAGCTGTGCTATGATCTCTACAAGAAGGAGTGTAAGGAAAAGAACTTAGAAGAAGAGAAGATTATGAAGTTCAACACTTACAGCAAGATCTCCAGCTTGAACATCGGCTCTGATCCCCCTAAGGTCAACACCTGTAGTACCTGTGACCACTGCATCAAAAGAGAGCTGGAGGTGGCCGATGATGCGAGGGATGCTGCCAAGAGATTGCAGCTGATGACAGAAAAGAAGCTCCACTGCACCAAGGCTAAGGTTGCATGCAACATTATGAATATCTACAGTGACAACAAGACCCCTCTCTAGCAGCAATCACCATGGACCTGCAGCAGACCCTTGCCACACCACGCCTCACCACCAGCGTCCAGTATTACAAATGTAAGATGTGGACTTACAACTTTGGGATGCACAACCTGAAGGAGAAGTCCCTGGCACATCTTTATGTATGGAACGTGCCATGGCGAAGAGAGGATCATGCAAGATTAGCAGTTGTCTCATCTATTACATATACAACTTTGTCCCAGCAACTGCCAACAAACTCACCATCTTTAGTGACAACTGTGGGAGACAGAATAAGAACATCAACCTGTTACTCCTCTTGTTGCGGTATGTCCAGAGTGTATGGTTCGCTACAATCAAGCACTACTACCTGATGTCCAGCCATTCTTACCTGCCCTGCGACTTTTCATGAGCTCAAGATCTATATGACATCGCACTACATCAAGTTGATGCGGGAGGCTAGGCGAGACAACCCCTTCACCGTCATTGAGATGGGGTGCAACGACTTTGTCGACCTCAAGCCCCTACAGGCCTTGTGTACCAAGGCGAGCCTCTCTCGGGCAGGATGTTCGTGTACAAGGACACCTTCAAGCAGGGAATGGGGATTTGGCAGTCGTACTGTGAGGCCTTCAACAACCCTCTCAAAGTCAAACTTCAGAAGGGAAAGGGTAGGACATACAACCAGCCCAATTTCGACCTCTCCGCCGTCCACCTGCCTATCAAGTACCCAGATGGGGTCAAGATGATGCTGGAGACACTGGATGACCTGAACCACCTGCTGCAGTTCGTTCCTCTGGGACATAAGATGTGGTTCAACAACCTCTTCACGGCCCAAGGACTGCTGGCAACCCAGAAGATGATGTCCTCGAGTACTAGTGGCTGTCATCAAAGGTCACGGTGCATAAGAGTAATACAAGTATATTATTGTATACAAGTAATAAAAGTATATAACAATTTTTTTTAACCTAATACCTCTTATCCCATACGCTCTTTAAAAATTAACCTAAAACCATTAGGTCCTGGAGAAAAAATGTGTCCAGGTAAATCAAATTTCCGGCCTTAAACCCCCCACAATTATTATTTGATTAAAAACCACATGGCATGACAGAACTAGCCTAGACCTTTAATTTGATGTATAATAGTAAAACATTTGACCGCTTTATCCAGTTGAAATCAGTAATTACCTTTAAACATGAATTACTCAAAACTAAGGTTTTGTGGCTTAACCCCTCTCTCGCATATGGGGCCTCATATAATCTTAAAAGACTATTGTGTCTTCTATCTTTATAGGAAGGGGAATGAAAATCTACAGTGTCTGTAAGATGCTAAACTTGGAAATTTCCTCCGGACACCTTAAGATGACCTCCCACCAAATCTTGGTGTCTTTTGTTGCTGAAGATACATGTGTACTCCTGCGCCCAATTTTCTAATAGATTGGAGACAATGGTGTATTCTCTCCATCCTCAAATGGCTATCCCTATTTCTCCCTCCTATCAGAATCTAATCCCCCTTCAGTGACCTAACATCCCCTACCCCCTACACACAATTTCAAATATAAAAAAACATCAAGTAGACTCCCCCGCCCCCTCCTGTCTTAGCATGTAGGAATTTTGAATCCATGTGTCAGGATTCATCGTGGTTTATCTTTTTTTAAAATTTTGAATCATCTCTTGAGATGATGAGACTTCAAACAATTCCAAACACATTGCATCTCACCTACCAAAACACTGCTCTTTCCTCCACACCATCCCCCTAAAGCCCACTATCGCTGCCCGTGTCACGGTTCAGAAACAGAATCCACCTCCATGGCATCCTCGCTACTCATTCCTACACTGCCATCCTAAAGTCCACCCTTGAGCCTCACACTCGCCATATCTTTGCAGAAAAGAAAAGCCACATACTTTTCAAGCTACTTGCATATCTCACTGCTCTTTTGAAATCCTATTCATTTCTCTATCTCCCTTGCTGAATTCTCACCCTTCTTCTTTGCCAAGATAGTCCATATAAGCTCTGGTATACCCTCTGCTTCTACTCTTCGTCTGCAGACTCCGCTACCTCTTTCTCCGCATTCAATGCATGTAGTGGTGTTGCTGAAGCCTGCCCCCTGCACTTTAGCTCCAGAGGTAGAAATCACTCTACCCTGGCTGGTTTCCGACCTAAATGCCTATGATACCACATGGCAATACGGTATTATGGAAATCCTCCTCATGGTTGGGGCGAGGGGACACCTCCCAATCTTTATTTCTGAATTTCTCTGAGATCGTAGATTGTGGATAGGGGCCCTCTAGTACAGTGTAGCAGGAGGAGGGCATTTCTCACCAATTTCTACGTGGACGACTTTTCAATTTCTTTTGGGGGGCTAAGCAAACTGGAGTGTTCACTTCAACAGGAAATTGAAACTGCCTCTCTCGCTATACCAAAGCGCACAGGTTTCAATTTTCCTTGGCCAAGACTAAGGTGGTGCACTTGAGCCGCCATCCTTAGGTCCACCCTGACCCGAACTTGTTCCTAAACGTCCTTCGCTTGGGAGTGATGGATTCGCCCCGTTTCCATGGTCTTGTTTTCGACTAACGCCTCGTCTAGGAAGCTCATATTTGCAGCTTTGGGGTCTATTGTACCCGCATCTCGGAGATTCTTTGTTCTGTCATTTTTGAGCACCTAGGGTGCTGATATGACTACTGCCTTGCTCTTCTATCGATCCTTTGTTCGTTCGAAGTTCGACTACAGATTCGATGAGTTTTATGCATCCGCAGTAGAGCTTGTATTGGCGAAGATGGACTCGATCCACCACACGGGTCTCCGCCTAGTGACCCTTGCTTTCCCTACCCTCCCCATTGAGAGCCTACTTGTCAATGCCAGGGAGATGCCACTCATTCTGCGCTGTACACAGTGCATTGCACATGCAGCACGGCGCCTCCCTCAATTGCCAACGGCTCTCATTTCATCCGCAGCCAATCTCAACCGTGCCTATGCCGCTGAGACACTCCAGTCATATCCTAAGCCCTTTGGGCTTAGGGCTTGGCAGCTCCTTCCAGTGTTCAGATTAGTTCTTTGGTAGGATCGTGCCACTGGTTCTGCCCAGGACACGACCCATTAGGTATGACCTTTGACTATTTGTCGCCACACCTCTGCTTCCAAAGCTTCCACATCGTCTGAAATATTGCGTTCGGCCTTTTCGGTGCACAATTTGTGTTATGCTGCCAGTTTACATGGATGTCTCCAAGTTCCAGGAAAGGGTCGGCTTCCTCGCTGTTTCATTTCTGTTTGAAGTCGACGGTGTTATATCAGGCACTGTCTTTGTTTATGGCCGAGCTGGTTGCAATATACATTTGGAGACCAAATTATGATTTATACCAAGTCACAAAGCTCTGAATGCTTTTGTGGCATTGGAATCTTCATACTCCTTGGTGGATTTTGAAATTATAATTTGTTCCTGGACATGTGTGAATTGCAGGGAATAAGACATAAGAAAAGAAGGAGACTGCAAAAGACCATTCATGGCCTACACTTGGCAGCTCCTGTTCCAGTCAACACACAAAAGATTTCTTACCAGAGAAAAGTCATCAACATTGTCACCCTTAACAGGAGTTCATCAGATCTAATCTACAATATACATAAAATGCATCCAGAGGATTATGTCCATTCATGCAACCGCAAAATATAATCTCCCCACTCCTTAGAAAAATATATACATATGTACATAAAAAAAGTCAGTCCCATCTAGCAGCTTGATCCATATATTTATCTAATCTATTCTTAAAACTACCCAGAGAGGAGGCTTCTATCACATGTCTAGTGAGCCTATTCCATTCATCTACCACACGATTTGTAAACCAATTCCTCCCAATCTCCTTCCTAAACCTATACTTATCAAGCTTAAACCCATTGCTACGTGTCCTGTCATGTTCACTCAGTATAAGTACCACACTCAGATCCCCTTTATTATATCCTTTTACCCATTTGAAGACTTCAATCAATTCCCCTCTGACTCTTCTCTTTCCAATGTATGTAGATTTAGTTTTCTGAGCCTTTCACCATAAGGTAAGTTCCTTAGCCCACCAATCATCTTTGTCATCCTTCTCTGCACAGTCTCAAGCAAATCAATATCCTTGCTATAATATGGTGACCAAAGTTGTACTGCATAGTCTAGATGAGGCCTAACTAGCGCCAGATACAGTTTTAGATTTACTTCAGCACTCTTATTGCTTACACTCCTCCTAATGAATCCCAATATCCTATTAGCCTTATTCATAGCATTTAGGCATTGCTTTCTAGGACAAAGGTCTGAACTTACCAAAATACCCAAGTCCCTCTCACAATCGGTCCTCCCTAAAATTCTACCATTTAATTTATAACTATTCAATGGATTATTTCTACCTATACTAAGTACACTACATTTGTCTATGTTAAACTTCATTTGCCATTTCTCAGCCCAATTGGACAGAATGGTCAATCCCTCCTGCATTACAACAGCATCAGAATCAGCCCTAATGGCCCTACCTAGCTTAGTATCATCAGCAAATTTACTCAGGTCAATAATTATACCTATGTCAAGATCATTAATATAAATTAAGAATAGCAAGGTACCCAAAACAGATCCTTGCGGAACTCCACTGCTAACACACCCCCACTCAGATTTAACTCCATCTATACTAACTCTTTGCTGTCTGTCACCAAGCCTTGACTGAATCCACCTAAATATACTGCCATCGATCCTGTGTGCTTTAACTTTGCTCAGAAGCCGTAAGTGTGGCACTCGATCAAAAGCCTTACTAAAGTCCAAGTATAAAATATCATAGTTTTTATCATTATCTGCTGCTTCATACACCTTACTATAAAAAGACGGCAAATTAGTCAGACAGGATTTACCCTTACTAAAGCCATGCTGTGATTCTTTTATCAACTTTGCTTATCCAAGTGATCTCTAATATTCCTTGCTATAATAGATTCCATCATTTTCCCTACCACTGATGTCAAACTTACTAGTCTGTAATTAGACATATTTGTTTTATCCCCTTTCTTAAATATAGGTATCACATTGGCTTTCTTCCATGCCACTGGCACAATGCTAATCTCCAATGATTTTCTAAAGATGCATGCTAGGGGCTCACTTAACACATCCTTACATTCTTTCAAAATTCTAGGAAAGACCTCATCAGGACCGGGTGCTTTGCTACTTTTGATTTTATCAATTTCCTTTGTCATTATCTCCTTTGTGATCAGGATATCCTTTAATTTCCCTTCATCATCACCCCGAAAGATCATTGACACCTCAGGTATATTTAGAGTATCCTCCTGTGTAAATACTGAGAGAAAAAAGCACCCTGATAAGGATGCCAAAGAGGCCTCAATGACTGGATGACCAGACACGCATTTGTCTCTTCTCTACACCGACTACATAGCAGGGATCTGGGCAGGTTGCTTGGCAAAGGAGATGGGAGACAGCTGAGGGGAACTTAATGTTGCGTGTCATTGCGACACGACTGTTCCCATGGACCTACTCACCAATCCTGCGGAGCGGCTTCAGATCTTTCTAACATCTTCGAATTTGGCCCACTTGCGGGACACACTGTAATTTTATGGAGTGTTTGCCTGCCTTCAATTTATTGGGACGACTACGTTGTCTACCAGACTGTTCGGCACATTCCTCTTGAATGTCCCAGGCTGGGTGATCTTTGCGCACATTACTTGTCCCGATATCGGAATGAGGGGGGTCAATACTGCTTGTCCCTTGTACTCGAGACAGGTTCCTGTGCACACAACTTTTGAACTACCTGACCTTTTGGAGGAAGATGGCCTTCTCCATTTTTATTTGACTTTATGGTATTGATCGCATGATCCTGCACCCCCCCCCCTCCCCACACACACACGTTGGAACCTGCTTCCTTCTTGCTTGGGATTTGTTTTTCGGTTGGTGTTTCTAATTCGTTTATTGTAGCCTAGTATTAGGCTTTTATGTACAGCAACTTGTCCTTGTAGACCAGTGTTTCCTAAACTTTTTCTGATCTTTACCCACTTTTCATATATGATCCTTATCCATGGCCCCCCTTCCCAATTGATATCTCGTGACAACAGTGACTGTCTGTAGTCCTACATTTATTTGGTCCTCCATTATGAAAAAACCCTGGCGATACCTGTAATTTTATTTATTTAACCCCATATTTTTTCTTTTCTTAAATATTGAGTCATGGAAACTTGCAATTTACTTTTTGCCAAATCTCAAATAAATATTAAAATGCTACTAAAGAAGTAATTTGATGCACATAAAATAATTTTTAGAATTTGAGAGTAGGCTTACCTGTAATTAAAACTAATAATTTCCAAAAAACTTTCTCCAATATACAAAAGTAGAAAAAATAAATTTCACTGCATAAAAAAGTGTAATAAAAAGCAATCTTATCATTTTTTTACTGACAAATTTAATAATTCTGAACAAAATCCTATCATAGGGAGTCATAAATAACAAAACCAAGACCTTTAGCCGAAACATCACCTTCTCTTCTCCCAGCAAGAACCTTCATGTGCAAGTTTGTTTGTTCAAGCCCCAATTAAACTCAATGTGAAGGGTGATGTTGAAAGTTATCGACCAGCATCTTAATTCTTGGCTTTGTTTCACTCAAAGCACATCGTAGGCCATGCTTCACATCAAGTCTATTGCGATATTTTGATTCAATATACAAAAGTTGAGACAATGCAGCCTCACATGAATAAGTTGATGCAAAGGGTAGTAGTTGGCAGAAAGCCAAGTTACATAAGTTTGGGTATGAAGCTGCCATTGATGACCAAAATACAGTGAGAGATTCCGTTTCAAACTTCATTTTAAGAACATAAGAACATAAGAAAAGAAGGAGACTGCAAAAGACCATTCATGGCCTACACTTGGCAGCTCCTGTAAATTTTGGCTCCTGTATTTTCCTGAAGTGTCAGCAATTCGGTCTGGCCATCATCATTATCATCAGGTATGCATGTCACTGGAGCAGTGAAGGGAAACCTTACTACCCAAGAGGTTTGGCTTTGGATATCTGGGAAGTACCTTTTAAATTCCTCCACTAAAGGCTTCAAGTTGTTGAACAACTAAGTTCTTTGTAGCAGTATCACACTCCTCTGCAATGTCCGACACTGTTTCCAGCATTGCCAAGTTTCCCATTCCAACTTTCTGCCTCCATTTCTCCATCTTACAAATGAAAGCTTTAATTTTGTCCACAAAATCGATTATCAAATTTCCTTTTCCTTGGAGTTCAAGGTTGAGTGTGTTCAACTGTTTAAATATGTCAACAAGGTAGGCTAGCTGTATTTCGAAGCCATATATAGACCATGCTGACAACAAATCTTGCTTGCCCTGTACCTCAAAGAAGAGTCTGATCTCTTTGAGCTCAAATACACGCTGAACTACATTTCCTTTGGATAGCCAGCGAACTGCTGTATGAATAGGAGGATTTCATGAGCTGCATTCATATCATGGCAGAGTTTCTTGAAAAGGCATGTGTTAAGAGCACTACCTTTTACAAAGTTAACTGTCTTTATAATGGTATTCAGGGTTTTCTGTAATTCTGAGGGTAGGGTTTTTGAAGCAATAGCTTGCCTGTGGATCATGCAATGAAGAGGTATAGCATTTGGTGATCTTTGTATAACTCTTGAAACAAAAACTGACTTAGAACCTAACATGGCTGGAGCCCTGTCTGTGCATATCCCACAGAGATTGCCTCAGGTGAGACGATTTGCTTAAAAAAATTCTGAAAGTTTTTGCATTACATCTTCACCTTTTGTAGATTGCTTGAAAGTTTCACAAAACAAGAATTCCTCCTTCATATCCTCCCCATGAACATAACATATAACATAACATAATTTCACGGATGACAAAAGCCACAAGGGCCTATCAAAGGTCATCCGTATCGACAAATCCACCCACATAAAGCATCCATAGGATTTTGTCAGATCATGCATCTACAATATACAATTTAACAATCCATAGGAATGTCCAACCATGCATCTACAATATATAATTTAAAGCCTCCATAGGAGTCTGTCAAAAACAAAATCAAAGTCCCCAAAAATATACAATAAAAAGAAACTGCATCCACAGGAATGAGTCAAGAAACATATCCACATACCGAAAGTAAGAAATTAACCCTCCATCCCCATATAATCATCCAATCTACGCTTGAAAACATTCAAGTTTGGGCTGTCAGGTGGCAAACTATTCCAATAATCCACCACTCTGTTAGTGAAAAAATATTTTCTAACATCCAGTCTGCACCTCTTTTTTTTAATCTTTAAGGGGTGGCCTCTAGTTCTATTACTACCTTCTAACTCAAATAAGTTGCTGAAATCCAATTTATCCATCCCAGAAAAGATTTTAAAAAGCTCAATCATATCTCCCCTCACACACCTTCTTTCAAATGAAACATATTTAATACCCTCAGTCTATCTTCATATTCAAGGTGCTTCAGGGATGGTATTATTTTTGTTGCCCTCTTTGTACTGACTCTAATAAGTTTATATTATGTCTAAAATATGGTGATCATGCCTGTATACAGTACTCTAAATGTGGCCTGACATAAGAGTTGTATAGTTTAAGGATGACCTCCTTACTCTTGTAGCTAACATTTCTTTTAATGTAACCTAGCACCCTATTTGCTCTATTTTTTGCCTCAATACACTGCTTTGAAAATTTCAGTGACCTATCTACTACTACTCCTACGTCCTTCATATCTTCAACTGAATTAAGCCAATACCCATCCATCTCATAGCTAAATTCCCTATTATCTCTCCCCATGTTAATAACTTTGCATTTATTAAGGTTAAAAGTCATCTGCCACTTCTGAGCCCAAGCTAACAACTTATTTAAGTCCCCCTGCACTTTAAAGCTACCCTCAACCTCTTTGACTATAGTTGCCAATTTAGTGTCATCAGCAAAAATTGATACTTTGCTATTCACACCTTGCCCAAGATCATTTACATAGATTATAAATAATAAAGGGCCCAAAACTGATCCCTGAGGTACGCCACTAATAACATTCCTCCACTCTGACCTCACTCCATTCAGTACAACTCTCTGTTTCCTATTTTTCAGCCATTCAGTTATCCAATTTAAAACGTTCCCACATATCCCATGCAGCTTTAATTTATGAACTAGTCTTCTATGTGGAACCTTATCAAAAGCTTTGCTGAAATCTAAGTAGATCACATCAACTTTCTCACCCCTATCTAATTCTTTAGTTACATAATCCATAAAATCCAGTAAATTAGTTAAACACGATCTAGCTTTTCTAAAACCATGCTGAGCATCATTAATTAACCTCTACTCTCTAGATGATCAGAAATTCTCTTCTTAACCATCTTCTCAAGAATTTTACAGACTATAGAACTTAAGCTTACTGGTCAAAAGCCTTGAGTTGTGAGCAGGACTGCACGTCAGTGGACTCATCAAGTTGAATACTGAATAATCCAGCTTCTTTAACTTTCTGTATCACCTGTTCTTTGATATCATCTGACATAAAAGATATTCAGCGTTGCACTGTATTATTTGAGAGAGAAATAACACTCAGCTTTTCAGCACTTTTCTCACCCAAAACAAGCCTAACCATAGTTTTGGCATATGGCAAAATTAACTCCTCCCGAATGGTGTGAGGTTTCTTTTTCTTTGCTATTTCAAGGGATAGCAAAAATGATGCCTCCACTAATGAAGCATTTTATTGGTGAATGGAACCGCTGGCACCGAGTCATTGTCTCTTCATATTCAATTCCTGTCGACAAAAGAAAGAGCGATCCTTTGCAACATGTTGAGAATGTTTGGTTACCAGGTGTAATTTAAGCTTGCTAGGCCTCAGTGATTCAGCAGAGAGTATTTTGTGACAAATCGCAAACTGAGGCTTCACTACACCTTTATCATTAATGTTCGTAAATCCAAAGTTCAGATAGCTGTCATCGTATTTGCATTTCTTGTTAGAAGCCATCACAGAGGGGTCTAAAGCGGAAAGAAATACTGCTATAGCTAAATGACATCACTCATAATGAGCCTACAAAAGGTCAGTATGAAGCTTCACAATACTTGAATATTTGGTATTAGTGGACTACCCATGAGAGGGAAGATTATTGCAATTGATTTTTGTTTATATTTATATTTTTGTTTTTATATTTAACATAATGTCTTTGGTATTCTAGTGGACTATCATATGAGAGGGAAGATTATTGCAGAAAATAGCATTAATTAACTTACTTTACCAATCACTTTTTTTCCAAAACCAGATGACCTCGATAGGCCCTAGCCTAGTGGCTTTTTATTATCTGAACTTTCCTAATGCTCTAATTTTCTAAAAGTGTAAAACCGTCTTTAAACAACATTTTCAAGTGGTTCATAACAATGAGAAGTTGGAAGGGAATAAAATTTCAGGTTACTAAACTCTCAAAAAAAACAAAAATATTTCATGGATTGTGCAAAAATCCAACATATTTTTTCCCTTCTTCTTAATACACTTCATGATGCAAAGTTTACTTACCATTAAATTGGTATTGATGGTGGCTTAAGTCCCAATAACACTAAAATTGGCGCAAACAGATTATTTGAGGGAACCACACACACTCACATAGTGCTTGCTTTTTTAACTGTGGCCTCTAAAGTGGGACTGTGGACTGGTTGATACTCAAGATTCAAGACCAGGTTCTCATACACAAACCATAGCATAGGAAGTATTAAATAAGTTATTGAGTGAAAATTGTTTGGTATCGAAATGCATCCCAATGAATTATTTTATCAAGAACACAAAATCATATATAAAAATGGAATTACACTGAATAAAGAAAGAATGAGGCATATTACTCATGCATCTGGCAGCAAGGCATTGTTCAAACGTATACCGAGTACAGACGCCCCTGTTCCTCTGGCTGGCTCAGCTGCTGAATGGCGTTCTAGTGTGGTGGAGCTTGGGATTTTTATGTGTAAATAGCCTCAGCTTATGGCCCCCAGTTTGGGAATCTAGGATGTATAAGAACCGGGAATAGCACCAACTGACTTCAAACAAGCGGCCGTCCTCCGCATCCTAAAGAAACCAATCATGAATCTCTCTAAAAGTCCTCGAATGGCTGGTATCAGCTCGGATTCTCGATAATTTCCCCTCTTTTAACGCCAAAGATCCTTCAGTCTGATTTCAACGCAGAGCACCGCAATGAACCAGCTCTCCTACATGTAACAGACCAGCTTCGCCTTTCTGCCGACCCTGGTCAGCTTTTTATTCTGGTACTTCTGTTCTCAAGTGGTTCCGCTCATACTTTTCATCTCTTACTCAAACAATCCACATTGCTATTAATGTATCAAGGCCGGTGGATGTGCATTTTGGTATTCACAAGGACGTATCTATCTCCTTAAGCACTCTTTTGATATATTATCTTATTTTTATGCTGATGATAGACAAATCTATCTCTCCTTTTCTCCAAGCTCGCTTGCTGAAACTCTTAGAAATCCACTATCTGCTTATAACGTTGTCCATCGCATAATGGCTTTCTGACAACTTTCTGAAACTTAACCATGACCAAACTAGTACTGATATCCACCCCTAGTAACGTGGCGCATCAGTAGACCATTCCTCTATAGACCTCGGTGCCTTCTGATTGTAAAAATTCTGGGTGTCACCTTTGATAATCACTTCTCTCAAAACTCATGTGGCAGACGTTTGTAAGTCCTCCTTGCTTTCAACCGCATCTGTTTCCCACTTTGACCAAAACAGCTTTGGAGATTGTCACCCATGCTTTCGTCACCTCTCGACTTGACTACTATAGCATATTTCCACTCTTCGACCTTTTAAATTGGTTCCAGATTTTGCAGTCCGTGTTCTTTTCCGCCGGAGACGTTTCTCCCGTGAAACTTCCCTGCTTTTTCATCCCCACTAGCCCCCCATTAGATACAAAAATCTTCTTTAAGGTCCTATTTACATAATGGTCATCCCGCTGACCCCGCCTACTTCGGTGTAAAGATATAGAATTGTGCGGGTGCCTAGAATTGGTGATAAAAGAGAGGGTGCAGGCCCTAACCCGCAGAAAACAGGCTCAGTGGACTTGCGAAGTTCACTCATAGCAGAGCCGCCCGACATTGCCTTCGTCGGCCATCAAGAGCGACTCGGGGGAAAAGAATCGGGACGGTTCCCCAATCCAACGAGGATGGACCTGTCTGGGTTTTGACCCCCCCATCCTTCCCTCACCACCATGGAAGTCTTATTCGTCAGGAAATTATGAGGAATGTAGAGTTTGGGTGTAAATGTGGATTTCTACGAATGCTCTGCCATCGCAGTTACGACTGCTGCTACACGCTGTAGATATCCGGGGTTCGGAGCCCACGTTAATCAGTAGGTCCCCGAAACAGAAATAAAAGGCATCTTAAATGAATGCAGATCGGTGTTAAAACCCCTACCCTACAAGAGCGTGAGCGCCCCTAAATCCTTCGAAGTAAATGGTGACATTGAGTAGCGTTTTATTTTCCCTTTGATGATATTCATTTTCCTTAATCTTTGCCTGCTTTCCCCCGCATTTGGGTCGGCGCCCTCCCTCTTCCTCCTCCAATGCAAAGGCACCCTTCATTTTGTCCACCCTTGTCGTTCATAGCGATGATATGTATTATCCAATCAGGGTTTATTCCTGGCCAAACCCCCTTTACTTCAGATTTATTATACACAACAGTAGCAACCTACTCCTCGGTCAGCCCTTCCTCTCCCAAATACTTATTCACACAATTCCCCCACCTTTACACGTTCTTCCAACCCGTTGCACACCCAGGCACACTTCGTAAGTTTATTCTCATTCATTCTTTTATGCCAACACCAACTCAGAACACTTGAGCCACAACCTCGAATATCATTCTTCACAACATAAACATCTCTTACAAAGTCGTTGCTCACTACATCTCGCATCGAAAATCCCTCCCAGATACTCCATTTCAACACACACTCAAGATCGTTGCTTTTCTTTCATTAGCATAGACTTGGGGAGAGGGCGAGTTAAGTCTTGTCTGTGACAAAGACGACTTTTGTTATGCTCTCTACCCCAATTTTGTCTTGTTCCCCTATCTTCCTAGTGTCTCCGCTTTTCTTCCTGCTCCACACTGGTCATTATGAGAGAACTATTTGCACAAAAACCAACCCAAAGCACCACCACCGCGCTGAAATCAAAAGGCTTCCCATCAAAGCAAACAGGCATGATAGGCAGACAATAACTTCAGCAAGCTACGATACTCCTCGTACCATCTACACGCCCTTCATTCCCACGCAGCCACAGAACCACAAAAGTCACCTAATTATTAGTCAATGTTTTCCCAATCATAACGAACAATAAAAAAAAAACCCACCCACTTCACCCGCAGAGTGCTTCGAAACAATCCCAAAGTGCCCAATCCGAATCGACTAGATTCCCGCCTGCGATCAGGAGACTACCCTCATCTCATGAATATAAAAATCTAACAAACACCGACTTCTCTCCCTTTGCTCCCACCTGAAAACACCCTCTCCCTCTCTGGGATATTTTCTTCAGGGGTTGTTCCCATAGAGGCTCTGGCCTTCTCGTGGCGAGGGGGTCAGCCCTGGGCACCTTAGGGGTCCCATGATGCCAACAAGACTTTTAACCTTACCCTCTTTCTTCCCCCCCCCCCCTATTACGTTCTTCCACTGCCCTTTATTTCCCCCTCTTCCTTCACCTCTCTAGTGGACCTTATGGATACCCGACCTCTGTTCGTTGTATGGATTGATTCCGAATTGTTCTTTCATGAAGGTGGAAGAAGCTCGGCATCTCCACCGCCTTTGTCTACCGAATGCCCAAGGAGAAACCCATCGTTGGCCCCTTTTCTCCGTGCGTAGGAGAACTCGGGCAGCCTCTTAGATTTCTAAAGATGGTGTGGTGGATCCGTATCCATTCTCGGACGTGACTGATTGTAGAGTTGCAGTAGTGCCGGGCCCTTGTAGGCCTCCATGGTGGGGAGCCCCAAGGAAGAATGTGAAGTTTTTTTCTTTTTGCAATGGCTAGCCATAAACCAAAATCCCCCTTCTCGTAAGGGTTTTCGTGCCAAACGTTCCTTAGTTCCCCTTTCAGCCTTTCCTCGCTCGTTGGACCCCTATTCCAACGAAGTAGACCCAGATTTCGATTATACCCGCTTTCTTGTCATGAGTTCATCATCCGACACCCCACTTGCAAAAGTCGATGTGTTTGACGTCAATGAATCTTTTGAGTTCCGCTGTAGTGAACCCCGCCGGATGTGGTCAAGAGGTGGTGGTGATGTCGTAGTCGAGGTGTCATCCCACTCTCAACACAACCTTGTGCGAAATCTATCTTCGATAGCTGAAATTCCAGTAACTGTCTCGCCCCATCCGCGTCTGAATTTTGTCAGAGGTGTCGTCCGTTCAAACGAACTAAGGCACTACGCCCTCACCCGCCTTCAGAGCAAGCTTAGTACCCAACGTGCCACACACGTACACAGGGTGACTAAAACATTAGGCTCCACTAGAGTCCCAACCGCCACATTTATTTTGACATTCGAACAACAAGAACTGACGCAGTATATTAAAGCTGGGTACCTTAGTGTCCCGGTAAGTGCCTATATCGAACTACCCAGACGCTGCTTCAATTGCAATCAATTTGGACATGTTGGCCGTGCCTGTCGGCACCCTCGCTCCTGCGTGAATTGTAGCTCTGTCTACCATGGCCCCGAATGAACCAAAACACCTCGCTGTGTCAACTGCGGAGATACCCACAGTGCTGCCTTAAAACTCTGCTCTATATTTTTATATGAAAAGGAAGTGCTCGCTTTGCGACTCCCTACGTCTAGATATAAGAGAGGCCCGCCAGCGTGCTCGAGCACAAACCTCACCACTCTGTCGTCTCTTTTCTGACATTTTACGTGACGCTGGACGAAACTGACTATCACGCTCGAGTTCCGACCAGCCTGAAGCACTTCATCCTACGTCTACTCGCAACGGCAGAAACATTCAGGATATGCAGTCGAATCATCGCTCTCACACCGAGATAATCAATGTAGCCCCCTCTCTCCAGCAGCTCTAGCTGGGAGAGACACTTGAAGACATCAGATGCTATTTGAAAGAATCCTCAACATCGACTAGTAAAGGTTCATCCACCCGGCCCCGTGGTAAGAGGAAGAATTCCTCACCTGGGTCATCGACCACCAATAAGCGGGCAGCCTCTGGAGCTGACTCGGCCGAATCCCGAGAATCTTCAATGGACTCTTTCCCTATGGCTGAACATTCTATGCCCTTAAGTCCGTCCCGCCCTTCATAGGACTTAGGCCCCATCCTGATCCAAACGATGGCAGATATACACCTCGTTCAGATCGCCTGTTCGTTCCACTCGTCCTTCTACCCATGATCCGATGGAAGCAGTTGATACTCCAACATCACCAATCGCGGCGGTTGGACCAACCCCTCAGCCACCGAAAATACCCTCGACCCATGAATCCAGATCTACCGGCTGAAAATCCCTTCTTGACCTTCCTTTTCCGCCAGGTTGTGAGCCCGAATTACAATCAAGGGCCTCGGTCGGTTCTCCAAAACCCTCGAAAAAAGCCCCAGTTACTGCTCCCTCTAGGATCTCAACCCATGCAAAAGCAGGCTCCTCAAAATCTGCTCTCCGTCTTCCAAGCTCTTTGGGACGAACCTCAAATACAATATCGGCCACAAAAGAGAAAAAGATATCCACAGTCGTATCTAACCGTCCCACAAAATATCCATTTTACAATAGAATTGTCAAGGAATTCTTCCAAAGTGGAAAGAACTCAATTTTTTTTTTACCAGTCTCCACCCCGCTGTTATTTGTCTTCAGGAGAATAAACTGGGTACCCGGCTTTCTCACTTTCAACTCTATTGCTCCTGATCGAAGCTCTTTTCATTGGGAGGGGTGTCAATTATGGTATCTTCATCCCACCATGTTTCTCCCATCGCCCTACATACTACCCTCCAAGCTATTGCCGTGAGGGTTTTTCTTACTAAGCTTTTTACCGTTTCTTCTATTTACCTACCCTCTTGTTTATCATTGTCAAGACCCGACCTTTTAGAACTTATAGACCAGTTGCCCTCCCCATTTTTATTACTAGGAGATCTTAACGCCCCTCACCCATACTGGGGCGACATCACTCGGAATGCCAAAGGCAGTGTTTTAGTATCTTTTATTATCTGACTTTCTTTGTTTTAAACACTGGCGATTTTACCTCTTATCATGTCGAGACGGACTCTTTTAGCTGTGTTGACCTGTCTCTTTGTTCCCCGGATTGCCTCACGGAATTTCGATGGTTAATTCCTGACGATCTTCCTTGGGAGTGACCACTTCCCTATTGTCTTGTCGGCCCTTCAAGTTAGCCATCATACAACCATGCCCCTAAGTGGGACTTAGATCATGCAGATTGGGAAGGTTTCCAAGAGGCGTCCTTCACAAGTGCATCCTTGGGGACCTTCAATGGAGTGGACGCGGCAGTAGAATACTTTACATCGACTATCTACAATGCAGCAACACAACCATTCCACGGAGGCGACCCGCCACGGGTCGCTCAACCGTGCCCTGGTGGACCTAGGTGTGTGCAACAGCTGTCAAAAACTACAAGTTAGCCCATGCCCGATTCCGAAAGAACCCAACTTTATGCCACAATGTCGACCGAAACCGAGCTCGTGCAATTCGCCGAAATTCATGGCGCCGTTACGTTTCATCAATTTCCTCTATGACACCTACCGCTAAGATCTGGAAGAGGGTTAATAAGATCCGGGGCTGTTATGCTGATCATCATACCCCCATACTCAACTTACACGGTTCCTTCTATAATGACAGCCTGGAGATCAGCAATGCTTTTGCTGACCATTTCCGCGCCTTCAGGAGTGTCAGCCGTTATGATAAGGCTTTTCTATCCTACAAATCAAAGGAAGAGTCTCATTTTCTCAACTTCACAACAAAATCTAACCTTCCATATATTTCTCTATTCAGCATCCATGAACTGCGTAGCGCTTTGTCCCTTTGCAGATCTACTTTCCCTGCCCTTGACGAGATCCATTTCGATATGATTCGGCACTTATATCCACACTCTATTCTCTTCTTACTTGATTTGTACAACCTTATATGGGTGAAGGGTTTTTCCCCATCATCATGGCGCATTGGGGTCATCCTTCCCTTTGTCGAACCGGGTAGGGACGGGTTGGACGCAGATCACTACCGCCCTATGGCTCTTACCAGCTGTTTGAGTAAGTTGCTGGAAAAAAATGGTGTTGGAGCGTCTAAACTGGTTCCGAGAAACCAATCACCATCTCTCTCCATTTCAATGTGGCTTCCGCAAAGGTCATAATACCCTTGACCTCCTAGTACGTTTCGAGGGATCGGTCCGGAAAGCTTTCTCATTAAAGCACCGAGTCCTGGCTATATTTTTCGATATCGAGAAAGACTACGACACAACATGGAGATACGGCATCTTCTAGCAGCTATACGTCTTGGGTATGAGAAGCCTTTTACCGTCACTTATTCAAAGTTTTTTAGCATCTTGATCCTTCAAGGTACGTGTGGAGACATACTCTGACTTGCAACCCCAAGAGGAGGGAGTTCCTTAGGGCAGTGTTGTATGTTTTATAATTGCGATCAATGATATTATTTCATCTCTCCCAGAGGGTGTATCGGCAACTCTGTTTGTCGATGATTTAGCACTATACTGTTCCTCACCTCGCCTTCCATCAGCAGCGCGTCGGATGCAACTGGCGGTCGATGCTGTCTCCAAAAGAGCACAACTTAAGGGATTCCACTTTTCCACGAACAAAACCAAAGCAATGTATTTCCACCAGGAGAGAGGGGTTCTGGTTCCACTATCTATATCCCTATAAGGCGAAGATATACGAGTTTGTCTCCGAGTTTCGGTTTCTTTGCGTAACTCTCGATCCAAAGTTATCCTGGTTACCACCTACGCCGTCTTCGAACGGGCTCTCTGCGGGCTCTAGACATTTTAAAAGCTCTCTCACATACTTCGTGGGGCAGCGAACGACAAACGTTGAGGACATTATACACAGCCCTCGTCCAATCCAAATTGGATTATGGCTGTCAAATTTACTCATCGGCTTCCCCTTCAGCCCTTAAAATGCTGAACCCCATTCGAAACCTCGGAGTTCGTCTTTCCAGTGGAGCCTTCCTTACTTCTCCTGTCAACAGCCTTTACTGCGAGACTGGGGTACTCTCTTTGCCCTACCATAGACTTCAAATCTGCATGCGATACCTCTGCCTTGTACAGCAAGCCCCTGTATCAGATGTCTGCAATGCCTGTATGCTGCAGAATCAACAGCGGCATTTGATAAGTTGCCATCTTTACCCCGCCCCTTGAACCTTCGCATAGTAGATCATCTCTCTAACCTGGGTGCTCCAAGGGTACTTACCCTTCCATCCTTACTGACCCTTGTTGGCGTGTCCTCTCTCCACAATATGTATCAACATGTGGAGCCTGGAGAAGTCTTCCATGGACCCTCGCATCATTAAGAGCCTGTTCTTAGAGCATTCGACCTCACACAAACAATGCTGCCCATTATATACGGATGGCTCTAAGTCGGACAGTGGCGTGGGCGCCGCAGCCATCTACCCAGGAGGAGAATTCCTAACTTTATCTTTGCCGCCAGCAGCATCCATTTTTACCGCTGAAATTTCAGCAATCCTTTTAGCCTTTAGACTCATCCAAATTTTACCTTTTAGTGATTTTGTCATTTTTTCCGACTCAAGGAGCGTCTTACAGTCAATTAGATCTTTTAATGCGTCCCATCTCTTAGTCACAGAAATTTGCAACTGGCTAGTCCAAAATGCGTCCCGATATAGAATTATTTTTTGCTGGGTCCCTGGGCATGTGGGGGTCCTGGGCAACGAGAG
The DNA here is from genome assembly GCA_963969495.1 of Ceratothoa steindachneri. NCBI lineage: Eukaryota > Metazoa > Arthropoda > Malacostraca > Isopoda > Cymothoidae > Ceratothoa > Ceratothoa steindachneri. Next base: position 65,164,617 of record OZ018326.1, read on the forward strand.
GGCTGATCGGCTGACCCGCTCAGCACATTCTGTGCCCTCGGAGAACACAGTTCTGCCTTTTAGGAACTACTTTCCTTCAATAAGAAAGTATATTTTTCAATTGTGGCAGAATGAATGGGATGACTGTTCATCATCCAAAATGTACAAAATTAAGAATTCTGTTCAATCTTGGCCGTCGAGCCGTCATAGATTGCGGTCGTTGCAGGTAGCCCTTTGCCGAGTTCGCATTGGCCACACAAGACTTACTCAGGGCCATCTTGTTTTGGGATATGTTCAAATCAGCCCTTGCTGTCGGTTTTGTGGTGGGAGCCAATCGGTTGCCCACCTTTTATTAGATTGCACCCATTTAGCCACTACGGTTGTCTTTTTTCCCAACCTTTTTAACTATTCCTCAACACACCCGTCTTCGATTCATATTGGCGGAGGAATCTTTTAACCCGTCGTTTTTTAAATATATATATATATATATTTATTTATTTTTTGCTTTGGGTTTGTTCGTGGAAAAGCAGAATCCCTTAGGTTGTGCTCTTTTGGATACAGCATCGACCGCCAGTTGTAGCCGACGCGCTGCTGATGGAAGGCGAGGTGAGGAACAGTATAGTGCTAAATCATCGATAAACAGAGTGGCCGATACACCCTTGTCATAGAATGCGGTCGTTGCGGGTGGCCCTTTGCCGAGTTCGCATTGGCCATACGAGAATTACTCACGGCCATCTTGTTTCGGGTGATGCTCATATCAGCCCTTGCTGTCGTTTTTGCGGTGGGGACCAATCGGTTGCCTATCTTTTATTGGATTGTAGCCATTTTGCCATTCTCCGGTTGTCCTGCTTCCCGACCCTTTTAAATATTCCTCAACACCCGTCTTCGATTCATATTGGCGGAGGAATCTTTTAAGCCGTCGTTTTTAAAATTTTTGTCACAAAGTGGTCTCCACCTTTTATAGATGATTTGTCTCGTTTCACCCTCGCTGCCATATAGAATCCACTTGGGTTGGGCAGCAACCCACTGGTAACTTACCTTAAACCTTATATATATATATATATATATATATATATATATATATATATATATATATATATATATATATGAGGAATTAAACCACATTCTCCGAAGACAATTTAATTCAGAACAGTTTCGGTGTATCTCACACCCTTTTTCAATTGACACTGGATGGAAAATATGAGAAAAGTGCTTACAAACATAACACAGGGTCAGGTCGTAAAAGATCCCCTGTTATTCCCCCTCCATCCCCCACTTGAGGCTAGTCAGGGGGGAAGATTAGGCCTAAACATATTGAAGGGCTGACATTTCACTATTTTGTTTATTTGCTTTCGTATTACAGGATTAAAAGAAAATTGACCCTCAGATAGATTTAAATTAGGAACTGACGATATCAAGCTAGATTTTACAATTCTTCACTTAACATAGTTAGCCGATTTAAATACTATTTCATTTCCATTGAAATCGATCGAATGATTCAAGTCTCTAACATGGCAAAATATTCCACTGCTTTGGCTGCCCACTCTAATATCTCTTTTGTGTTCGTACAATCTCTTGTCTAGATTTCTCCCCGTTTCCCCCATATAAACTTTATGGCAATCGTTGCATGGTATTGCATATACTCCTATGTTATGATGTTCTTTGGGTTTCCTGGCAATCATCAATTGGTTTAAGGAATTATTATATTTAAAGGCTAGATTAATACCCGCTTTTCCAAATATGTCCTTTAAACTATTTAATTTATTATTAAATGGCAATGTTATACATTTGTTGAAGTCATTAGTGCGGGAAGGCTTATTACCATAGAATGTTTTCCTAGCTGCAAAATGGGCAGACGATATGAACCAATCGGGGTAATACAAATTAGAAAAAATGGTCCTGATAATGACAATTTCCTCATCTAAATAGGAAGGATGACATATTTTATATGCTCTAAGGAAAAGGTTAGAAATTACCGATTTTTTAACAGTATTATCGTGAAATGAAAAATAATGTATATAGGCATTCGAGTGGGTTGGTTTCCTATAAACGTCAAGTTTTAATTCATGGTGATCTTTATTAATGAGGACATCTAAAAAGGGTAATCTATTATCATATTCCCATTCATATTTAAATTTGATGGAGACATGCAAATTATTAAAAAAGTTTTCAAAATCATGGCCATTAGGCCATACAGAAAATACATCGTCAATGTACCTTAACCATATAAAGTTAGAGGGAGAAATTGTGGGAAGGAGTTCAGTCTCAACATATTCCATGAAGAGACAAGCCAATATCGGAGATAAACTATTTCCCATGCTAAGGCCAAATATTTGTCTATAAAACTCATTATTTACTCGAAACACATTGTCAGAGAGACATAATTCAACGAAATCGATAAATTTACTCGTAGAAATGGGAAGATCCAAATTAAGTCTAGGCATGATTTCCCACAGAAGGCCCATGGTTTGGTCAACCGGAACTTTGGTAAACAAAGACTTTACATCAAAGCTCACAAGTTTTCCATCCGGTAATTGCAGGTGGTTGAGGCGGTCAACGAAATCTTGAGTGTTCATAATGTGTGCAGATGAGATTCATCCAACTGCTGGAGATAAATGCTTGGCGAGCCATTTGGAGAGCTTATAAGTGGGAGAATTAATATTGGAAATGATTGGGCGTAAGGGACATCCCTCTTTGTGGGTCTTTGGGAGCCCATACATATAGGGAAGTGAAGGGTTCGTACTCCTGAATTGTTTGATTAAATCTGCGCTTTTCAATATTCTCTTCAAGCAATTTCAACAACAAATTGAAGAGAATATTGAAAAGCGCAGATTTAATCAAACAATTCAGGAGTACGGACCCTTCACTTCCCTATATGTATGGGCTCCCAAAGACCCACAAAGAGGGATGTCCCTTACCTCCAATCATTTTCTATATTAATTCTCCCACTTATAAGCTCTCCAAATGGCTCGCCAAGCATTTATCTCCAGCAGTTGGAAGAATCTCATCTGCACACATTATGAACACTCAAGATTTCGTTGACCGCCTCAACCACCTGCAATTACCGGATGGAAAACTTGTGAGCTTTGATGTAAACTCTTTGTTTACCAAAGTTCCGGTTGACCAAACCATGGGCCTTCTGTGGGAAATCATGCCTAGACTTAATTTGGATCTTCCCATTTCTACGAGTAAATTTATCGATTTCGTTGAATTATGTCTCTCTGACAATGTGTTTCGAGTAAATAATGAGTTTTATAGACAAATATTTGGCCTTAGCATGGGAAATAGTTTATCTCCGATATTAGCTTGTCTCTTCATGGAATATTTTGAGACTGAACTCCTTCCCACAATTTCTCCCTCTAACTTTATATGGTTAAGGTACATTGACGATGTATTTTCTGTATGGCCTAATGGCCATGATTTTGATAACTTTTTTAATAATTTGCATGTCTCCATCAAATTTAAATGGGAATATGATAATAGATTACCCTTTTTAGATGTCCTCATTAATAAAGATCACCATGAATTAAAACTTGACGTTTATAGGAAACCAACCCACTCGAATGCCTATATACATTATTTTTCGTTTCACGATAATACTGTTAAAAAATCGGTAATTTCTAACCTTTTCCTTAGAGCATATAAAATATGTCATCCTTCCTATTTAGATGAGGAAATTGTCATTATCAGGACCATTTTTTGGTAATTTGTATTACCCCGATTGGTTCATATCGTCTGCCCATTTTGCAGCTAGGAAAACATTCTATGGTAATAAGCCTTCCCGCACTAATGACTTCAACAAATGTATAACATTGCCATTTAATAATAAATTAAATAGATTAAAGGACATATTTGGAAAAGCGGGTATTAATCTAGCCTTTTAATATAATAATTCCTTAAACCAATTGATGATTGCCAGGAAACCCAAAGAACATCATAACATAGGAGTATATGCAATACCATGCAAAGATTGCCATAAAGTTTATATAGGGGAAACGGGGAGAAATCTAGACAAGAGATTGTACGAACACAAAAGAGATATTAGAGTGGGCAGCCAAAGCAGTGGAATATTTTGCCATGTTAGAGACTTGAATCATTCGATCGATTTCACTGGAAGTAAAATGGTATTTAAATCGGCTAATTATGTTAAGAGAAGAATTGTAGAATCGAGCTTGATATCGTCAGTTCCTAATTTAAATCTATCTGAGGGTCAATTTTCTTTTAATCCTGTAATACGAAAGCAAATAAACAAAATAGTGAAATGTCAGCCCTTCAATATGTTTAGGCCTAATCTTCCCCCCTGACTAGCCTCAAGTGGGGGATGGAGGGGGAATAACAGGGGATCTTTTACGACCTGACCCTGTGTTATGTTTGTAAGTAATTTTCTCATATTTTCTATCCAGTGTCAGTTGAAAAGGGTGTGAGATAAACCGAAACTGTTCTGAATTAAATTGTCTTCGGAGAATGTGGTTTAATTCCTCATCTTTTCTTGCGATATTGCATTAATTTTCATCATATATATATATATATATATATATATATATATATATATATATATATATATATATATATATATATATTACATTCCTTATTTTTGTTTTCAAATTCATAGATGCATATTAATCTATGCCTTCACTGCCACTACTTGCTGAGCAGCAAAGGTGGAAAGGAATGTAAAATAAGCCTTCGTTGCTAAGATAGTTTGACTTATGTATCAAACCCCAACGGGGAATGGGAAATGGAAGTTTCGAAATTTAGATATCGAAAGGAAAGGGCGATGTCAGAGTTATTCTCCTGAAGAAAAAATGGTTGAATGTCGGGGGAGGCGGGGAGAACAAAAGTTCTACCTACATTAGAAAAATGCCTTACAAGTTCCCTGTAACTGGGTGCAAACAGAATCGAAATGCGGCAACCTCCCAAATTGGAAAATCTTGAGGGAGTCGAATAACCCGAGAAATTGAGGTCCTAACATTCGAGCAAGCGTGAGAAGGAGACACAGAACCAGGAGTAAAAGTAAAGTAAAAAAAAAAAAACCCGCCTACAGCGTATAGATGTCTAATTGAAGAATTACTGTAGGGATCCGAGTGATCTCACATAACCTTTTGATGTGAAACGACCTCCACGGTATGCCTCCGATCACAGGGTCTGAGCCATTAAATTCGAGAGTTTAAAGCAGAGTAGGTGGTAGGTCATTAGGTTCTAGATAAATCTAATCAGACCTTTGAAGCAGGGAAGGCTCCACGTCACAGTAAGAGCTTGTCGGAGTAAGAAGGCCCCCCATGCAGGTTTGTATTTGTTTGTTTTTTTCTATATACACAGTAGCGGCCATAATGATTCAGGTACGGATCCAGGGAAGGGTGCTGAAACCCCCTTTATTTCTTTTTATTAGCCATAGTGAAAAGCGAAGTAACTGATTTCATTCAGATTTTGACCAGCATATTTTGGGGAATAAAAATGCTATTTTACGCGTAACTTGGTGTTTTATCCATCCCAACATGTACAACTTAAGCCATGCATAGATTATATCTGTAATTTATCATGCATTACTTAACATTATTTGGTTTGAACCAACTTAAGTTTCGTGATGGAAACCTAAGTGTCCGAATCATTATGGCCCCTACTGTATATTGTATTCGGGGTGATAATGGATTAGTTGGCACAGTGTGTTACATCACTCTCGCGCAGTGGGCAGTATCTTCTTTTTTTTAATTGGTGTATCTGGACACTGCCTTCAAGGGTATGAGTCGCCGCAATTAAAATTTCAGCCTAGTGGTAGGCTACTCTAAAAATCCCCAAACAAAACAAATAAAAAAAACGAACAAAATAGAAAGAAAAAAACAAAATAAAACAAGAAGCTAAAAAGCAAGAAGAATGAAGCACATCGTGCATCCCGGGAAAGCGCACCTTCCCACGGCGAAGGAACATGCGACACACAACAAAGAGAGAAATAAAATGGAGGGGATCCAGCCTACTTCAAAAAGTCATATAATCCACAAGTCTGTGTGCACGAATCCATCCCGGGTACAAGGGACAAGCAGTAGCGACCCCATTTTTCCTGGTAACGGGGCAAGTAACGAGCGTGAAGATCACACAGACTGGGGCACTCATCAAGAATCTGCCAATCAGTCTTGGGGACAATGCAGGCGTCGCAGTAAGGTGCATAGGAGCGCTTCATTAAATAGCGGCGCGTCAAGGAGTGCACCCAATTTAAAGACTATAGAAAGTGACAGGAAGCCGACGCGGCATTAGGGGAGTATGACCATGACATCAGTCGCGGCGCAATAACACGTAACTTTAAGTTCCTCTGGGCCGCCTCCCACCTTCTTTGCCAAGCATTATGGTGGTCTGTCCTGATTCACACCATGTAGTCGGTGTGAGGAATAGCGAAACACTTGTCTAGTCGCCCAGTCCTGGCAGACGCTTCGGCATCTTCATCGGCACACTCATTCCCCGCAATTCGCATATGTATAGGAACCAGGCACAAGGTAATCTCGACATCCACCGGGAAACCATGGCGTCAAGTTTATCGCGAATCAGGGTGTGTGGATGTACCAATACCCCGAGAACACTCAAGGCGCTCTGTGAGTCATTTAAGATTAGAATCCGGTCTTTGAAACGGGTACGACGCGTTATCTCCCGTACCGAGCGGAGTATTGGCCCAGCTCGGCCTTGAAGAACGACACAGCAACTGACAGAGCCCCGTTGACTTCAAACTAGGGGATACGGCGTAAAAACTGACTCCCTCTTGCGATTTGGGGCCAGCGTGACAAGAAGTGAGCTCCAAAAAAAAATCGAAAACAATACTCCCGGCGCGGAGGAAGCTTTGTAAGCAGAGCCTTGGCACAAAGGTAATACCCTCCAGAGTGGCATCTTGGGAAAAACCAGAGGTGCCACAGGCCCGATAGCTAACCCAAGCGCTCGTAGAGCGCACCGTCGAAATCGGCATAGGGTGTCTACGGCACAGAAGGAGTGGCATATCCTCAGCATCGACAAGTAGGCGTTAATGGGGGACTTGCGAAAGATACAATTCGCCAGATGGAGACTAATGTGCTTCCGCAACACGCTCGGCAGGAAAGTAAGACAGTAAGGCCTATCAGCACCACAGCTGCTGAACGTCACGGAACGAAGAATGTCCATGGCAGGTACAATAGACACTAAGGCTGCGAAGATGAGCCTTCCAGGTGAGGCGTCGGTCAAATACAAGACCAAAGAAACGATACAAGTCCACCAGTTCCAGGCGCACCCTATTTAGAAACAGGTATGGGTGAGGATGGCGGCCGAAGTACACCACTTTATTCCTTGTCAAGGAAAACCGAAGCCTGTGCTCTTCTGCTTAGGGAGAGGCGGTTTAATGCCTGTTGGAGTCGAAGTTCAAGAGTTGGCATCTAGGCCACGCCAAAAGAGATTGAAAGCTTGCCCACGTAGATCATAGCAAGAACATATTCCGGCAGCACTTAGGTGATGCCGTTGATGCTCAGAGCAAAGAGTGTGACACTGAGGATACTCCCCTGCGCGACACCCTCTTCCTGTTCCATTGGGCCGGAATGGGTTCTCCCCACCCGTACGTGGAATCAACGATGTCGCAAAAATTCAGATATAAATATTAGGAGGCGTCCCATCACCCCCATCGTGCGGGGAGTATCCAAGATACCATATTGCCTTGCGGTATCATAGTCCTTCTCCAGATCGAGAAACACCATGGCGTAGTGCTGTCTACGAATGAAGTCATCGCAGACGGCATTTCCCATTCGGGGCAGAGCATCCGTCGTGGAGTGGAACTTGCGGAAGCCGCACTGTGCAAAAGACAGATGGACTCCGTTGTCCAGAAAAAAAGGCTAACCTAAAATTTACTAATTTCTCCTTCAACTTGCACACGCAGGAAGTTAGAGTAATTGGGCGAAAACCAGTCGGGATATAGTGGTCTCTTCCCGGTTTGCGAAAAGCCAGCACAGTAGCGATTCGCCAGGAATCTGGGAGTATACCCTCTACCCAGATCCTGTTAAATAAATCTAACAGAAACAGCATGCCTTGCTCACCAAGCTGTCGAAGCATGGTATGCGGGAAACCGTCCAGAGCAGAGGCTGTATCCATACACAAAGCGAGAGTGGAACGCAATTCACTCAATGTAAATCTGTCGTTGATGGGTTCTCCGCCTCTGTAGGTAAAGTCCAGTCAGCGGCCTTAAGTGACATTATTACGTGCATTGAATGTTGGTTAAGCAGCATTCTGACTAGATAATGAGGAGAGAGCGCTCGCAAAGGACTCCACCATGGACGCGGGGTCCGAGATTACGGTCCAATTCTCCTGAGAACGGGAGGTTGGAAAGCGAGAACTTACTCTAGAATTATGTTTACTCGCTTTCATACTTCTGCAAGAGGAGTATTCACGTTAAGTGAAAACACGTGAGTCTGCCTGGAAGAGCAGCAGGCATGCTTCGAAACACACCGGACCCTACCCCTAGCTCAACGAAATTCACCGACTGTAAAGTCGTTCGGGTGGCTTGTAATAATAACGCTTGTTTGAGGGCTGTTTCACACTCGTCTTAACCGCTATGGAAGGGGTCGGCATGCAAAACGGCCAGTCGTTCTAGGAATGTTAAGCCAAAGGCATTGAGATTACCGGAGGACTAGACGGGCTCATCTACCGACCTAAACTCCTCCCCTGGAACAAAGAAGTCGGTCATTTCTTGTAATGAGGACCACTGCGTCCACACCAAGCCCCACCAGGCTGGTTTTCAGGGGACATGACTTATTGGGCGAGATTGCGCTCGCATGCGAGTCTTTTTCTCCGTCTGCCTCGAAACCTTTGGTGGGTGGAGCGGCTTCAAAGGCAAGAATCCTTCAAGTGGATGATCAACCGTCTCCGAGCCATCCAATTCATCCTTCGGCGGGAGCGTAGGAACCAAAGCTCATTTGGTAGTCCCTTCTGGAGGCAGCTCTAAGATCTCCGAAAGACGGCCTCACGACCTCCTTCAGAGGTGTTGCATCCTTTGAGTCTGTGTTTATGACGGATTTGGGCTGGTTGGTAGATATTGTTTCTGAGAAATTGCTGTTGCAGGCATTTATTTTCGGATTTCCATCATGACTGAACTAATTTTAAAACCTATTTCGATTGAAGCATCAACCTCACGAGAGTTGGTGATAACTGGGCGATCAAATGCTTTAAATCCGGTTGGCCACATTTGATTAAATCTTGTCCCGAACGTAAATTTACCTGTTGGAACTGTGAACGAGAAGGTAATGTTGCTAGGGGTTTCAGGCAGGGAAATGGGATGGGGTAGCTGGTGTGCAGGAAGCTCTTTCAAATCAAGTATGAAGGTGCTTCATGTAAATCGTAATCCATGTTATTATTAAGTGTCGTAGAGAGAGAATATTGGTCAATATTTAGTGTCCGATATGTTTTGGCGCCAGGCCTTTCTCGTGAGTTGCGCGACGAGATATTGTGTTGTGACTGAGGCTTTTCTGTACTGCATTGAGGATAATCGTGAGAACGAACTTTATTAACAAGATTGGATGTTTGGTCATAAAAATGGAGTTGGAACCACTTGGAGAATACGAATGAGGTGTCGGTGTTGGCTAGTAACCAGTTGACCATCGATAATCCTGATTTTTATACGGTGTGATGGTGTGAATTAGATTGTTTTGTGACTTTGGAAAAACAAAATTCCACTTTATCTGCATAATATACATTGTTATCAAAAGCGAGGATGAAAACAAATAAGAAGCGGTTCGATGAAGACCAAAGTTAGATAGGAGTTGGTAGATGCAGTGTGCCCATGATAGGTGGGACAGTGAAGGGGTTATCCCACTGATGGCAGCCCTACAACAAAATAACACAACTCGACCTGCAATGTTTTTTAAAAGTTGGAGTCTTTTATAGTTGACGTTTAAACTTTAACAGAAAATGAGAATTGTGAATAATCTTGCGCTCTTCGTTCGCTTATTTTTTTTTATAAACGAAAAATAACGTTCATGTCAATGCGGTTAGCTAAGAGCAATAGTAATAAATTATTAATCCGACAAAAAAAAACCTCTCTTGGGCCCCCCCCCCACCTTCCTCTTCAGGAGCGCTACACCTTAAAGCTGGACAATCATCCATTCCTCTGAAAAGAGAAATGTCAAAGAGTCTTTTATAAGAGTTGGACGGTTGGTCAGCATAGCAATGCCCTCTGACATTCCTATAAAATATTACATGCATCAATATTCCATTCCGTCAATTTAAATATTACCATTACCTAATATCCTGTTAACGTAATGTACCCTGTAAATAAATATTAGCATACTTTCCTTTTTAAATTCAATGTAAAAATAGCCATTTATTTTCCCATTTAATTTCTACAATTTCTATTAAATCTTATGTAAAATATCAACTTAGTTATGTATAAATTTTCAATCATCTTAAATAATCCTATTATTAATGGGTCAATCAAAAATCTCAAATATTTTGTATACGTATTTACAATATATTTTTTGTAATAAATAATTGCCATCCCAAAATCAAGGCTAAGATACATTCTTTTTGGCAACACTTACTTAGTCAAACATAAAAACTAACACGCTTTCAGCTCTTCCACATTGAACATAAATATTCCTCACTTGTTTCTCGTCATTCTCAGCGTAAAGATCAGTAGATATTCCTTCTCCATTTAATCATTTAACTCCAAACAAATCATACTTAGTTTAATTCCTCGTCCTCTCATTCCAGACCCCCATACACACTAGTTGTTGCCTTGTTACCTATTTAACACTACCTTGTTACGTACTTACCATTACCTATCTACCTTTCACCAAGCATAGTCACGACGAAAATTCGGTATTAAACTCATGTTCATTTTTCTATAATTAAATCCAAATTCAATCAATATAATTTCAAATATGTTCCATTCTTGTTAATTTATAATATATATATATATATATATATATATATATATATATATATATATATATATATATATATATATTGTTCTATCCTCGTTGTATTCCATCCATTCCTTAACGATTTCGTGTTCAACCATTAATCTTAACTTCGCCATAAGCTTAGCCGCTCGAGCCTTTTTACGATTCACTAATTCTCCTCGAAAAACATATATATATATATATATATATATATATATATATATATATATATATATATATATATATATATAGGTTTGTTGTGAAGTATCTATCTAGGTTGATACCACGATGGTCCTATATCTATACTCACTCAGGGAGGTGGCGCTCCAGAAGAGCTCGTGGGCATATTCACAATTCTCGTTTTCTGTATAAATTCAAAAGCCAACACTTATAAAAGGCTTCTTGCGCAGTCATAGGGATGCCACTCCTGAAGAGAGTTGAGGAGTTCCAGGAGGGGTTTTTTTTCTAGCAAATTAAGAATTTTAAGCTATTGCCGTTACATAACTGCATTGAAAAGGGTTATCGTTGTTCATTTATCTTATATATATATATATATATATATATATATATATATATATATATATATATATATATATATATATATATATATATATATATATATATATATATACCTATATACAGGGTGTCCCAAAAGTCACGCCTTATAGGAGAATTAGGTAAGTTTCTCGTATGTTGGGTCACTTTTCGGACACACTGTATTTTCGGCTAGATATTAAACCACAACCACTAAAGTTTTATAATCAACAAAGTTGCCATTTTATTCTTTATTTCAATAGTGAAACTCGTGTCGATGATGAGTCAACAAACGTAATATCTCGGAACGGTATGGCGCGTTGCCATGGAGACCACGGTGACATTAGAGTTGACAAACTTAATATTTCGGGGAGAAATTACGAAATTGCCTCAATCTTTTGTTGCATTGGTCTATGCTTTGGTTGTTGTTTAATATCTAGCCGAAAATACAGTGTGTCCAAAGAGTGACGTACCATAGGAGAAACTTGCCTAATTCTCCTATGGTGCGTGACTTTTGGGACCGCCTGTATATCTATAACATTAGTATCTTTAAGAAGGAAGATCGAAGGAACTGCTGAAACTTTCGCGGTATCTCACTTTTAAGTACTTCAAGCAAGATCTTCGCCTGCCCTCTTGTCCTCGTGGTAGACTTCCTCCTTGAGTCCAATTGTGGCTTCAGACCTTCTCGAGGGACAATCATGATCTTTTGCGCTTGCCATCTCCAAGAGAAGAGTCAAGAACAACAACAGCCAGCCATGTTAATCTTCTGGGGTCTCAAAAAGGCCTTCGATAAAGTCCATCCTCCTGCAATGTGGGCGGTCCTCGCCAGGTTCAGATGTTAATATGGCTTCACCATTCTTGTCCGCTCCCTTCACGATGGCATGGTTGGCAGTCTGCCACTAAAACGCCCCCTCAGACCCGTTTCCCATCACTGGCAGTCTCAAACAAGGGTGAGTTTTAGGTCCGACTTGTTTTTCGCTGTACATGGCAACCATGTTCAACGAAATCCCACCGGGGACCACAACCGTCGACGTGTGGTACCGCATGGACGACAGGCTATTCAATCTCGCACGATTTCACGCAAAGACTAACACGTCTACAATCTCAGTCCATGAAATGCAGTATTCCGACGACAACGCCACCTCGAACAGGACTGCTGACGGCCTATAAGGGACAGCTGACCTTTACACCTCTGCTTACGAGCGTTTTGGGATGTAGGTGATCACCGACAAGAATAATGCTCTTATCCAATCACCACCCGGTCAAACCCTCCCAAGTACCACCATCACTATAAAAGGCCAACCCTCGGAAGAAGAAGATCACTTTTCATACTTGAGGAGCATTCTCTCGAAAACATCCACGTGAGGAAAAGACATGGAATACCTAATCAGGGCGGTCCATTCTCCCTTCGGCCGCCGCGTTTTCAACAAACATGCGCTGGCCATTCGAACCAAGACATGGTCTTTCGGGCCGTAGTCTCCTCTACCCTGTTCTATGCCTGCGAGACTTGGCGGCTCAAACGCCTCGAGCAATTCCAGCAGTACAAGCTGAGACAGATCCTCAAAATATGATGGAAAGATTTCATGAGCAAGATCGTTGTCCTGAACCGAGCCTCATTACCCAGCGTCGAAGCCACCGCCATCTTAGCTGAGTAGACCACGTCTTACGAATGGACCCCGCCAGAGACCCAGGATCATGCTCTACGGGAAATTGCCACCGGAACAAGACCTCGAGGATAACCAAAGCGCCGCTGCAAAGACCAGCTTAAACGCAACCTGGCCAAACCAACATTGAACCTTTTTCGTGAGAGTAAACTTCCAGGAACAGAGAAGCCTGGAGAGCAGCTGTCCGCGACGGCATCGCAGCCTTTGAAGAGAACAGAAGACAGTATGAAGAGGAGAAACGTAAGAGAAAGGAGCTTGCTCTTTTTTTCTTCTTTTTTTTAGGAGTGCGTCTGGCACCTGCATACTTGGGCATATGTCACCGTACTCACGACAGCCTAGTAGTAAGCTAAATTAAATTAACAATATGCAAAAAAACAAAAAACAACAACTACAATCAAAAAGGGCAACAAACACGCTCCAGCGTCAGGGGGAGGCCCGCCTCACCTCGGGGCAGAAACGTGCAATCTAAAAAAACAACAACAACAAAAAGTTAAATAAAGTGAGGAAGCCAGCCTCCTCCAAAAAGTCATAAAGTCCACAAGTCAGTGTGCACGAACACGTCCCGATAAAAGAGACAAGCGGTAGTGACCACGCTCATCCCGGTACTGGGACAGGTAGCGCGCACGAAGATCACATAGAATGGAACATTCAACAAGAATGTAACGAACAATCTGGGAGACAACGCAATCATCACAATATAGTGCAGGCGAGCGATCCCTCAAATGCCGGTACGTCCCGCGAATGTGTCCAATTCAGAGACGACAGAAAGCAACCTGAAACCGTTACGGCATTGGTGGGTAGGTCAATGGGAACAGTCGCGCGCAATGCCACGCAACTTTAGGTTCACCTCTATCGTCTCTCATCTTCTTTGCCAAGCAGCCCGAATAGCTGCCCGTATTCCTGCAATGTAATCGGCACGAGGAAGAGCGAAATGCGTGTCTGGTCGCCCACTCCTTATGGACTCTTTGGCACCCTCATCGGCGCGCTCATTCCCCGTAATTTATACATGTCCAGGAACCCAGCAGAAGATAATCTTGACATCTGCCCGGCTCGCCAAAACCGTGACGTCACGGATATCGCGAACCAGGGGATGCGGAGATTCCAATGCCCCGAGAGCACTCAGGGCGCTTTGTGAGTCGCTATAGATCACAATCCGGTCTCCGAACCAGGCACGTCGCGTAATCTCCCGTACTGAGCGGAGTATTGCAACCAGCTCGGCCGGGAAAACATACGCAGCGCCTGGCGAGCCCCGCTGACTTCAAAAAGAGGGAAAATGGCGTGGAAGCCAACCCTTTCTTGGGACTTGGAGCCAGCCGTATACACTAGCACGGTTCCAGCGTGACAGGAAGTGTGCTCTAAAAAGGCCGAAAGCAATACACCCACCGCTGTAGAAGCTTTGTAAACAGATGTGTGGGGACAAATGTTCAAAGGTGGTACCCTCAATGGTAGCGTCCTGGGTAGAAACAGGAATGCCACCGGCCTGAGAGCTATACCTAGTGCTCGGAAGCAGGGCAAGTCGTATCTCCCCAAGGTTTTCTGAATGGGGGAATTGCGGAAGGCCGGTGCGGTGGATCGAGTCCACCATCCGCAATTCACGCTGGGCTGAGAATGCATAAAACTCGCATCCGTAGTCGAGCTTCGAACGAACAAAGAATCGATAAAAAAATAAGCCAGTAGCCCTATCAGCGCTACAAGCGCTGAACGTCACGGAGCGAATATTACCCATGTCGCGGGTAACGAGACCCTGCGAATATGAGCTTCTCAGGACAGGTGTCGGTCAATACAAGACTAAGGAAACGGTGCGAGTCAACCACTTCCAGGCACACCCCATTTAAAAACAAGTCTGGGTCAGGGTCGAGCCGTGGATGGTGGCCGAAGTACACCACCTTATTCTTTGCCAAGGAAAATCGAAGCCTGTGTGATTCGGCATAGCTAGAGACGGGGTTCAATGCCTATTAGAGTCGACGATCCGGAGTTAGCATCTGGGCCGCTCCCAAAGAGATCGAAAGCTCGTCCATGTAGATCGTAGCAAGAACATATTCTGGCAGCACCCAGGTGACGCCGTTGATGCTCAGGGCAAAGAGTGTTTGACGAAGACACTCACCTGCAAGGCACCCTCTTCCTACTCCATTGGGCCAGAGAGGGCTCCCCCAACCTGTATGCGGAATCGACGATCTCCTAAAAATTTAGATATAAATATTGGGAGGCGTCCCCTCGCCGCCATCGTGTGGGGAGTCTCTATGATACCATAGCGCCATGTGGTATCCTAGGCCTTCTCCAAATCGAAAAGCACCGTGGCGTAGTGGTCTACGAAGGAAGGCATCGCAGACGGCATTTTCCAGTCGGAGCAGAGAATCCGACTTTCTCCCTGGTTTGCGAAAAGTGAGCACAGTAGCGATTCGCCAGGAATCATGGATGCTACCCTCTACCCAGATCCTGTTGAAAAAATCTAACAGAAATGCCATGCTTTACTCACCCAGGTGTCGAAGCATAGCGCACGGGACATCTTGCGGACCAGAGTGCGATGTCCGCGCATGATGCAAGAGCGGGACGCAACTCACTGTCGTCGAAGGGTTATCTGCCTCTAGAGGTAAAGTCCAGTAGGCGGCCTTCCGCAACATCATGACGTGCATTGAATGCTGACGGAGCAGCATTCCGGCTAGATAATGCTGAGAAACCTGTCGCGGAGGATTCCGCCACGGAGGCGTGGTCCGAGATTGTGGCCCCATTCTCATGGAGAATGGGAGGGGAGTTTGCGAGAACTTGCCCCGAATCCTTTTGACTCGCTTCACACCTCTGCCAGAGAGGTCTTCCCGTCACCTGATGACAATTATGCCCACCAAGAAGAGCGGCGGGCGAGCTTCTAAATATACCGGAACCTAGCCCTGGCAAGACGAAGTTCACCGACAGTGAAATCGTTCAGGCGGCGCTTATAGTGCATGTTTGAGAGCCGTCACAAACTCGGTTGACCAGTGCGGCAGTGGTCTATGTGCAAAACTACTAGAGGTTCTAGGAAGAGTAGTTAGGACCACGGCGATCTATATTCCTCGACTGATATAGAGAAATCAGTCATTTCCTGAAATGTGGACCACCGCGCCTGCACCAAGCACAACCGGGGCGTGCTCTCAGGCGGCAGCAGCCCAGAAAATTATATTTGAATGGGAAAGTGATCACTACCATGGAGGTCATCGACCACCCCACGCCCAAATTCAGGCTGTGCATCCGGAGAGCACAAGGATAGACGAGGCAGGAAAATGGAGCAGTTCTCAGTCAGTGATGCGTAAACTAATCCACATTTAGGACACCTATCTGCAGCTCGTCTATCAGGTCGGCAAGGACTTGACCCCGGGGATTAATCGGTAGTCTCCTCAGATGGGGTGTCTACCGTTCAGATCCCCAAGCAAGAGAGAGGGCCTCGGCAACCGTGCCACGACTCGGCTGACGGGATAAGGAGACTCCCTAACTGAGACCGATCTCCTCTCTGAAGACTTGATGCTTCGACGAATTACCACTACACCGATAGATGGCAATTCCTGCCCCGTTCTGTGCAAGCTCTACTACTGAGGGTTAAAAGAATTCGTCTTTTATACTGGGCCGGAAGGGGAAGGGTTGATAAGCGGCCCGCCCGAAAGGGAGGTGGGCAAAACTTGGGAGCATTATGCTATTCTCCTACAATCACCAATACGACAAAATCCCTTTTATACAAGATTTTCCCTTGCATGAACACATACAAACACACGCATTTCGCCATCTGCCTTGAATCGCTGTTCAAGGTCCACTCGTGCACAGCGTTGCTTCAAAGAAAGACCCCAATTCAACCCTCCCTCCTAGAAGCGGAGCGTATTTTGAAGAAATGAAGAGAATTCTTTATGGAAATGTTATTCAAAGGCTAACTCTCCCCCACCCTCCCGGGTTTGTGCCCCATTGTAGATAAAGAGGAGTAGTAAAATGGACAAACAAAAAATAATATCGTAGGGGAGTTCAAATCAACGTTATCGTTACGGTACTATTAGCCTAAACTAAAACAACAAATTTTATGTACGTACTAACTATTGCATTTGCTATATAAGGCCAAAATCACTCCTGCCCTAGTTAGAACGTGTATGTACAGAAAAATGTTTCCCAGACTTTAATACCAGACCTTTAATATTCTGCATAAAATAAAGCCCAATTAATTTTTCCACTCGCTTAATTATCGAAAATAAATCAATCCTACGAAAACGTGGAATTACGGAACTCACACTGCCATTCACGTAGTACGCGCGCCATTTTCAATTCGTGTTTACTATCCCATTCTAGCTTCTAGCTTCATTATAACAATTCAATTAGTATTTACTAAAATCCCTTAAATACGATCACAGGCTTGCGTTCTGTACGCGCTCATACGCGCGCACACACACACACACACACACACACGTGCACTCTTAACAACCTCAGGTCCTTCATGCATAGAAATACATTAGTTCAACCATCAGGTGTTCACATAAATATACCGTACATACTATAATGGATCAACAAGGGACATCGGCTAGTGGCTCACATGATCAACACCATCAAGCGCTTGCATCTAATCCTCAGTCCACGCACAGGCAGCCACATGCATATCTCTCGCTTCCCGTATTCGACGCAGAAAATCCAATCGCATGTCTAGAAGTCTCAACCCCCCTTCTCAACCCCAGAACATCACAGAAGAAGAAACGACATTAGCAATCATCCCCGAATTCGTTGAATTCAGGGGTATTTTAATTAACGGACAGGCTGGCGTTTTGTACCGCCTGAGGGAGGCTTTTCACATGAAGTACGGCATGTGCCAAATATACGACATGAGAGAGCTCCTGAACACTCAGGAAATGGGAGATAGGAGTCCTTCGACATTCTTAAAGCACCTAAAGGACCTTATCAGGGTAAAAAGTGCACAAACTTACCTTTTTAGCCCTCTCCTCACTGATATTTTCATGAGGGGTGTCCCGGAAGGGAGCAAGCCAGTTATTTTAAACTCAAATCCCTCGAATATAGAGCAGATAGTCATAGCAGCCGATAAATTATTTGTTAATCCCTACGTGAATTGGGCAAACGGCCTAAAATCATGATCCAACTAACACTACTTCCATTTTCCATTTCTCAGGTTAGGGGAACGACGAGCTCCTCCGGCGAATGGTCGGAGCGTTCAAGGGTTTCATCTTCTTTATCGAAGGACCTTGAAGCTTCATTACGGAGAATAGAAACCGACATCCAGCTGTTAAGTTGCAACAGGGATCACAGAGCGAGCACAAACACGTATTGGGCGAACGGAGGCGCAGGTCCCGTTCTGGTTCCCAAAGGAGAAACCAACGAGTGCATCCCAACGCAAAAGGTGAGAAGCAGCTAAATTTTCAACCTTATTCTTCCCCATATTCTCATAACCTTCCACACCATCAGGGTTTATGCTGGTACCATTAAAGGCACGGCCACAGCGCTGTACACATCCTTGTAATCACCGTTCTTCTTTTTCACATACTGCGACAAGTAGTCACCCGAAGCATAACGTTTCCTTTTCCTCTCAATCTACTTAATGGTGCTGATACCATAACAAATATAGTGCACAAACTGAAAAATGCTTGCAACCGTGCACATATTTGGAACCAGTACCTCCTTCTAACCCAAACCCTCCAGTATTGTCACATCAACCAACTCAACCACCTTTCCTAAATTCTCACCATCATTCAAATTCAGCCTCAATTCTTCAATCGCATCGTTTAAACTAGAAAAACAAGGGATACAGGGGTCAACATTCCTTGCCTACATCTCATTTCCACAGGTAGGTCCTCCTTTTCTCATTTTTTACTTACTTTCTAGTTTCTCATTCCTGGTAAACACTGGTGCTAAATGTAGTGTCATACCAATTTTCTAAAGCCGAGAAAGCTTCTGCTCCCTCTGATTTAGTTCTGAAGGCATCCAATTCGACCAATATTAGGACTTATGGAAGGCCAAACCTTCAAGTCTCACTCGGTCTCTGTGGAGTTTTTCGATGGACCTTCGTCAAGGCCGAAATAGATTGTTCAATATTAGGCCTCGATTTTCTTTCGGCCCACGACCTTTTAGTCAATTCTCGACCGAGAAAGCTTGCGACCACAAAACACTACTCAGTTTCAGTTCATACTCACATTCTAAGAGTACCCTCTTCTCTATTCGTCTCCCACTTACCGAGCCACCATTTCAGCCCCTTCTTCGGTAGTTACCTGAACTCACCCTTCCACCTTCGAAGGATAGGCCCATAAAACATAGTGTGGTTCAGATAATAAAGATGTAGATAGATGTGAGTAGGAAATGGTGCAAAGAGAAAAGGAAAGAATGAAAGTAGCGTAGGCGAGTGGCAAACAGCTTCCCGCCTCGCTGGACCACTGTTACCCAGCGGCTAATCCACTCAACCATCCTGAGTCTCAAATAAAAGACTCATTCAAGCAAAGCTTTTAAGCCGCTCATCTGCACTTCTCGTACGCGACACAACCCCCATCCTAGAAGCGAAGCGTGAATGAAGAAATGAAGAGAACCAGTTTGGAAATGTTATCCAAGGGCTAACGCTCCCCCTCTCGGGTCTGGACACCATTGTAGATAGAGGAGGGTAGGAAAAGGGGCAAATAAAAAATAATAGCGTCGTGGAATTGCGAACAGCTTTTGGCGTTGCTGGACCACTGTTAGCCATAGGCAAAACCACTCGGCCAACCTGAGTCTCTAAAAAAAAGACTCATTCAAGCAAAGCTTTTAAGCCGCTCGCCTGCACTTCTCGTACGCTGCAGAGGCAACAGGAAGTCTTGTATTTTCCCTTCCACGCCGTCTAGTTCCAGATAAACTGCCTTGTATGCGTGATGAATTTTAGTTTATGATGGAGGCAGGGATTTGTAGGCCTTCCTCTCCTTCGTGGGCCTCCCTCACTCTACATAGTCACCAAATCCAAGCCGGGGGAATTCAGAGAAGTTGGAAACTACAGGGCCCTAAACGCTAACACAATCTCTGCCAGATATCAATTACCGTTTATAGCCGAATTTCACCTAATCTCTCTCTGGCTGTACACTCCCCCCCCCCCCCTCTGGATCTGGTTCGTGCTTTAAACCAGATCCCTATTCACCCAGACGATGCTCCAAAGACTAACATCACCACTCCGTTTGGATGTTTTGAAATGGTCAAAATGCGATATAGATTGCGCAACTCTGGTCAAACTTTCCAGCGCTTTATGGACCAAGTCGTTAGCGGTCTTCCTTTTGTATTTTGCTAAATCGATGACTTTCTAATAGCATCCTCATCGCTGGAGAAACACCTTTCCCACCTTCGTCGGGTCTTTTCTCGTCTTCAAGAATACGGTATCGTACTCAATACCTCCAAGTGTCTCGCAACTCTCCCTTTTGGGATACCATATCTCTAGTGCCGGGATTATCCCACTCCAAGATAAAGTTACCGTGATGCGCTACTTTCCTCGACCCACATCACGCAAACAGCTGAGACGTTTCTGTGGTATGATCAACTTTGACCACAGATTCATTCCAAACTGTGCTCAGGTCCTGCAACCTATTAATTCTATGCTCAACAAGACCAAAAAGAACTCTCCTCTTGAATGGTCTACTGAGGCGTGTGATGCATTCTCTGGGACCAAAGAAGCTATTGCCCGCGTTGTAAAGATAGCCTATCCTTCTCCAGGAGCCCCCATTAGCGTATACTCAGACGCACCCTCGACTCATGTAGGTGCAACCTTGCAACAGAAGATTGGTGACCAATGACAACCTCTTGCTTTCTTTTCTCGAATTTTTTTTACTCCCAAATGATGTATAGTACGTTCTCTCGCGAGGTTCATCGGAATATACCTCGCAATCCGTCACCACTGGGAAGGACATGACTTCATTATTTTTACGGATCATAAGCCTTTGGTCGGTGCTTGTTCGTCTCCTAGTACTTCGTCAGTATAAACTGCAGTTGACGCTCGTCATCTTAACTTCATCCTGCAGATGATGAATTAAATTGCTATGTTCCTGGTTCTTCAAATGTCGTACTAGTGCGATTTCGGGCACACAGTTCTCTCACACTGCACCCATCGATTAGGCAATCATAGCGCTGGCCAAGGAACAAGATGAAGAAACCCAAACACTGCGTCACTCTTCTCATCTCGTCGTTCGCGAGATCGACTTACCGGACAGTCCTTCCAGTCACATCCTGGTCAAATATTCATTACCCGACTGTCATCACCCTCTCATTCCTTTGGGTTACCGTCGGCACATTTTCGACCTAATTCAGTCTCTCCCATCCTGGCATCAATGCTACACGCAAGCTCGTTGTCCAACGCTTAATGTAGCCAGATGGACTTGTTCATGCCTGCCAGCGCGCCAAAGTCTATTGTGACACAAATGTTCCTCTGGTCCCTTTTCCTCTTCCTTCGTCACACTTTGACGCCGTTCACGTCGATTTAGTAGTAGGTCCTCTGCATTACTCTCGTGGTTGCAATTATCTTCTCACCATAGGCAATCGTGTTTATTCGATGGCCAGAGACAGTTCCTATCTAGGAAATACGAGCTTTCACTGTCACTCGAGCCTTTATCTCCTTAGCATGGGTTGCTCCGTTTGGTGTTCCCTCAACGATCATGACTGCTCATGGCAGCCAATTTGAATCCCACCAATGGGATACACTCAGGTCAGTGCTTGGCTCCTTTCATCTACGTACCACTAGCTACTACCCCAAAAGCAACGCCAAAGTGGAACGGTTGCACAGGATCTTCAAAGCAAACTTACGCTCCATAGATCCCAACATCACTTGGATGGACAAGCTACCTTTGATTCTCATGGGTATTCGTTCATCCTTGAAAGAGGACTTGGCCTGCTCTGCGGTGGAACTTGTCTACGGTACTCAACTTCGTCTTCCTGGTCAATTTTTCTAACCAACCTCTACCGTCTCACCTCGATCCTGCTTCATATGTACATAATTTTGTACGGGTGATCACTGAAGTTAAGCCAACCACCCTTAGAGTGCCTGCCAATTATAAAACCTTCGTGCCGAAAGAGATGACAACATACTCCCATGTTTTCGTCCGTCGCGATTCAACTTGCACTTCTTTGCAACCAGTATATGACGGACCCTTTCTTGTCATCTCCAGGAAGCCAAAGTTCTTCGTACTTCAGTTTGGCAGCAGGCAGGATACTGTCTCCATAGACAGCCTGAAAGCCGCCTATATAGAGAACGTTCACCTAGAACGCCCTTTACCTACTCTTTCTCCCATTATAACTCTTTTGATCTAGTAAGCCCCCAAAACAATCTCCAACCTACCCTTTCAACTACTTCTACTACTCAAATTCCATCTTTTGTGTTGCAGGAACCCTCGTCGGCAGCGGTCGTCAGTCAAGAGTAAACCTCTCCACCACTAGTCACTCCATCAACGAAGAACATGACTCAAAGAGTCCCACGTCCCGATTGACGCCATCTCGGAAGGAACTAACAAGCGGAGCACATTCGCTCCATCAACCTTCACACGTGCAAGCACCTGGTTGACTGCTACTGGCACTGCTACAGCGAATCTGTGTCCCCGTACCCGCAGTCAAACCAATAGCACTGTCACACGCTTCGGTCGTGTCGTTAGGAGATTTCGGCGTTACACGAACCAGTAGTACTTTATTATAAAAAGGGTCGTGGGTTATAGCAATGCCCTTTGGGGGCATTCCTATGAATAATAATAATCCTGGATAAATTATGTCCATATATATATATATATATATATATATATATATATATATATATATATATATATATATATATATATATATATATATATATATATATATACATAAAACTAGCGTCAAATATAATAAATTATTCCTTTGTGACAAGAATAAATTAGTTCTATGTAACATCACCACCAATACGACAAAATCCCTTTAATACAAGATTTTCCTTTACACGAACAAACATAGAAACACACCTTTCGCCATCTCCCTTGAATCGCTGTTCAAGGTCCACTCGTGCAGAGAGTCGCTTCAACGCAAGGTCAGTCAAAATTCCTCTTCCACTTATTCTCTGCAAACAATCCACACAAAAGAGTAGATCCTAATTCCTGTTCCTTCTCTTATTTACAGACCCCAATTCACATTCCATCATGAGCAGTGTACTTACATAATTACAATTACAAATTTGCACCTGTGAACACACCATTCTCGTCACGTGCTTTCAAATATTAACCTTACTAAAGCATAACTTGTATTCCATTTCTACTTAAAGCATCTGTATCCTTCAGTATTCCCCGTATAGCATTAAATTTGTATGCCTTAAATATCCTCTCTGTTATTCAATTCAATTTTGTATGACTTCAAATCATAGATTATTGTAAGATTATAATATATCCTAGTTTTATTAACTTAAAACATTACATTCCCATGATAGCTAGGAGAGTTCAAATCCACGTGATCGTTACGGTGGGATCAGTCAAAACCAAAAACAACAATATTTATGTACATATTGACTATTAATTTGCTAAGGCCAAAATCATTCATGCAATAGTTAGACACTTTACATAAGAGGTATCTAAAGCAAAGAGAAGAACAGAGACATCATGCCTGGTGTAAATCGCGGATCCACCTGCCCTGCCCCCATCCCATGTTGATGCGGTCGCAAAACCTTTATATCCCAGGATGGTGGGCAGGAAGCACGCGCCCAGCATGGTCTCCTGCAAAAAGATAGCTAACGGGGAACGGGACGAGCCTCCGCAACTCCTCCCAGTTGGCCCGGAGTCTGCGGCAATTCAATTGGAGGAATATGCCCTCCAGGCCTAGCTCCGAGATGCGGGAGGCTCTCTTCGAAGAGAAGACCCTCACGGAAATGGCCGTACGCTTCCCGGAGGCAGAGCTCCGGGCACTGTTGGTCGGACAAAGCGCTGAAGACGCTGTGGCCTTCGAGGACTTAGTGGGGAAGGTGGGCTCGCCATGCGGGTCTTTTCCTCATTCAGTCTCGAAACCTTAGGTGAGCCAATCTTTTGGAGGACCCACCGTCTCCGAGCCACCCAGCGCACCACTGGGTATAAGCGAAGGAGCCGAAGTTCTTTTAGTGCTGTCCTCCTTTCGGGGAGCAGCTTTAGGAACACCGGAAGATGGCCTCACGACCAGCTTCAGAGGTGTTGTCTCCTGTGAGTCTAGCGAGTAGGTTGAGGCGCGCGGCCGTTTCGCTTTAGGGAAAACGGTCATGCTGGGGGAAGGGAGTAGAGCCTTATTTTTGTCGGTGCTGGGTGTGAACCTTTTGTGCCGCCAGCCTTACCAGGGCAGCCCCCAGGGTGGGAAGAACCCGCAGAAGGGTTCCGAATGGGCACGGAACCCTTAATATTAAGTCATACGATGTACCAAGCAGCGCCAGGAGCAAGTGCTTAGCTTCGCGAAATGAGAGACGATCCTGGGCTTGAACGGCCAGGATTTCCTTCTCAAGGAGATACGCACCACATTACTTCGAAGAAGCGGCGTGCGGCTCTCCGCAATTGACACGCTTGGCCACACACGATTTGGATTTATCATGTGCAGCTTTTGAGTAACTTACATAGACTTCGGGTAACGCTGACTTTGCACGTCTACACGAGTGATTAACATGGCAGAAGTGGAGACAGTAGTAGAACCTCCGCAACAGTGGCAGGAATGCCTTCACGCGGTAGCGATACTAACCGACTCAAGGAGCTCGTCACAGTCGAACATGACGAAAAGTGTAGTGAAGGGTCTCGAGGCCCCTTCCTGTTTTCTCATCACACTCTCGACCTTGACCGCCCCATGGTCAGCCAGCTCTAAGGTGATGTCATCTATGTAGTCCATGAGTTCCCTCGCATAAACTACTCTTTTTCACGAAGTTCATGCTAAAGTGAGGCACCACACTCACAGGTGTGCCATCTAGTGTCCGAAGGGCACTAATCATAGCCACATCGGAGGGACTCGGCGAATGCGTCGAATCCCTCCGAGAAACTCAGTGACCTTCGGCTCTCTACAAATCACACTAGCTAAAACTCTCCTCTGATGGATCATGTTGCCCTTAGACAACATGCTGCCATCAGTGGAGCAAATAACAAGAAAGCGTTTGAAGGTAGCGCGCTCAAAAACGCCAGGTAGTCTCTGAATGAGGGGCCCCGACGTAAACGAGGATCCGCTCTGCACACTTACACTTTTGATTTTGTCAGGGGCTCCCAACCCGGGGGAGTAACGGGGCTGGACATGCCGATCTTGGCTTGGTCGCTTACCGAAGTGGCAGCAGACCCATCGTCCTCCACTGTGGAGAGGAGGGCGGGGGATGAACCCACTTTTCCCCTCCATCGGTAGGAGCCCCCAGGCCAGATGGACCGACCTCAGTAAGATCCTTCTCCGAGATGGAGAAGGTCTTTGCTGCCACAGGGGCACCAGCCGGAGGATGAGATCCCTCCTCTTCTTGTAAGGTATTGGAGACCCGAGCCGTCTGAGGAGGACCTTGTACAGGGCCGGACTCGGGCTTGGTACCGAGTCCAGGTCCGTCCCCATGCAAGGTCCTACTGTCTGGGGCTGAGTTGCCTCACGGACCATGTCCATCTCAGTGGGGCGGGGCTCCATGTGGCCATCCCCCCAAGACATCACAGGTCCTATTGGTCAGAACGTCTTTAGTCGGGGTTAGAGAGGAAGGCATGTACGGTGACCCCCTCTAAACTCAATATTCGAGCCCGCAAGTCTTTACAGGGAAGTAGCCGACGGGCCTCGTCTTCCCTCCTTCCCCTAAAGGGGTTGTTTCACCGTGCCGTTCCCACCGGGAGCGGTTAATTATGCGCCGCCCGCCTTTCCTAGCAGTCCCCTTAGAAAGTAAAAGGGTGACTGCCGCTGGAGAAAGGGGCTGTCCCAAGGGCAGCTCCAGGAAAGGGTGTCCTTTACAACGCGGGCAATAGCTTCTTTGGTCCCAGAGAATGCATCACACGCCTCAGTAGACCATTCAAGAGGAGAGTTCTTTTTGGTCTTGGTGAGCATAGAATTAATAGGTTGCAGGACCTGAGCACAGTTTGGAATGAATCTGTGGTCAAAGTTGATCATACCACAGAAACGTCTCAGCTGTTTGCGTGATGTGGGTCGAGGAAAGTAGCGCATGCGTAGGCAAAGGAGAGTAAGACTCCTCTCCGGTCGAAAAGCTTTGGAGTGTTCCTTGCGAAAACACAGGGGGGCGGGTTCCATTTTTTCAGTGGAGCTACTCGAGGGCGGCTCCGACGATGGTTAAGAGAAATGAAATAAATTTTTTTTTGTTTGATTTTCATCATCGGGCATGGTGACCCTATACATTTCACGGGACGCACACGCTAATCACCCAACGCAGTAGCCCACTTTGCGAGTGGTGAATACGGATGGTAGAACCGGCTGCCGCCATTTGAGGCCGCTCCTCACACCCAGTGACCTGGCAGTCCATCAGCATGGCGGCTCCACTTTAGACACGGCTAAAAAATTGATAGAGATAGAAGGGGCAATGAAAGGGAAAGTGAGGAAAGTGTGGGTGGAGATGAAGCAGGTTGCTAAAAACCTACCACCTCAGGCCGGAGGTAAGGAGTGAAGGAACGCTGTCCCTTCCCCCATCAGCCCCGATCCGGGATAGTTAGGTCAGAAGAAGCTGGTCGGCGTCTACCCTGTGAAGTTAGAGGCCGACCAGAGAAAGTTGTGAGAGGTTGTATGGAAAATGATGAAATAGGGTAAAAACGCAGGCTATCAGAAAGAAGGAGAAGAGGCTAAGCTGGGGCCGGACTGGGCGCTGAGTCCCGTCAGCATGGCGACCAGGAAGGCAAATCGCCGTGCCTCTTACGGGGAAAAGAAGGAGCGACTGGGACAACTTAGTCCTCCTCTTGCCCTCCCAGGTGACTTCTGCCCGCGGCTCTTCCACAACAGACTGGGCCTCCTAAGTCATATCCGGCATAAACATCAGCCGAGGAGACCGGATAACTCAAGACGGAACCGATGATCGGACACGAGCTGGAGCCGACGACTATATCTATATATAAGTATTTATAGGTAAAAGATTCATCTTTCATTTTTCTATTTCATGTCACTAGCTGCAATGGATATTGAGATATTGGTTCTCAAAAACAGTCCAATTTGGGGGGAGGCCACCTTGTATATATAAAGAATTTATTTACTCATGATAGAGTTTTTACCACCGAGTTGCACTCGATAACTTTATATCCCAGTGGGATATATAACCAGATAGGAAGGCGCGCCTACTCGGTAAGGAAGAGACAACACACTCCGAAGGACGAGGGGTATATGTAATATTGGAAAGGAAAGTGTAGTCAATGTGTTTTTAATAGACTAGATGCTTGCTCTATGCCAGATGAACTACAAAGGAAATGAAGTTTGTGGTGAATGGAGTCAAATCAGGGTGATAGGGGTAAAGAGGGTGTGGCAATGCTTCTAGGTGGTGTATTCGCTAACAAAGTATTTTCGGAGAATAAAGAATGAGTCCATATTTGGTTCAATCAAGATAGTGAATTCAACAATGATTCACATTATAGGGTTTACAGAAGCGGTCTGCATTTTCCAAACTGTGATCATTACAAAATTTCACTGTTTAATGATACTCAAAAGATGAAAAAAAAAGATTGCCAATATAAATTTATATCTGCGTTGGGTTTAGAAAACCAGGATGAGTGTGTCTGCAGACACTCATAACTACAGCAAAAGATGGAGCTGGTTGTAAGTTGAGAATGGGGGCACAATGAAACATGAGAACCACTCCCGAGCTTCTCGTTTAAGGTCGGACTAATGTCCTGCAGCCATCTTGTTACGCAAAATGGCTGGAGTCTTATAGCGCAGCGTTGAAGGAGAAACCCCCTCGGAAAATCAGACATACCAAAAGCAAAGGATAATGTCGGTGGTACTGATCCGCACCATCTGACGCCTATAGCAGTGAGGACCAAGTGCTTAACGTGGGATCCGAACCAATGATAAACAGGATAAATAAATTAAATTCAACTTATTTTTTAAGTGAAAATGATATTTTTACAGCACCAATGGTGGCAATGTTGAAGCCCAAAATTAGGTCTTTGGTAGATTAACGAAAAAACAAGAAAATAGAATTTAAATCTGATAATTTGACCATGGACACGAGTGGCAGTATGAAGACCATACGGATTGGATCTTAGTTTAACCATACTCAATCACTTTTCGGGGCAAGCTCGATATATTGTAGATGAACGAATGTGACAATCAAAAACCCACAAACACTTGATGCGAATAACATGATTTATAAAACTCTTAAAAAATATTTTCAAAGTTGTTGGTTAATTGCTCTCCAGGAAAAGATGATCCCTCCGACCGCTTGGGAGATCGAGTCAAATGCTTTGCAAATAAAACATAAACCAAGTATAAAATACTGAATTTAAACTAGACACTTTTAAAAAATTGAACACTACAAATACTCATTTTCTTTACAGTCAACCACTTACAATCGGAAAACAACAATCGCTCCTGTCAATCATCTGGAGCAAAATATCTTGCATTTTAACACCTTCGGAAAGTATCGGATGGTGAGAGAGACCCTGGTTTTTCTTCGCAGGACTTCGCCACACTTGCGAGAAGTCATTCCAATGTTCAATACACTTTTATCTAAGGTATCCATTTCTTTCTGACAGATGCCATGGAGGTAACGGGTGTACAAATCGTCTTGCAGCACCAGCAAACTTCGCGGCTCGAGGAGTAAAGAGCCGATGCATCTTAACTCCCTATCTTTTATGATCCCTTCGCATTTGGAGTCTTTTGCATTATTCTGAAATAAGAGAAAAAGATTCAGAGTTCTTTTTGGACTTTTATATTGCTCTCGGTAAGAATACCACAATGGTGATGCAGCTGTGTAGCAGAGGGCGACTCATTATGATGCCAGGCATAAGTGAAATGGGCACTGATATAAGCAATGAATATTATTATTATTAAGAACACAAATCAAGGCGAGGAGTTAAGAACAGACCAATATCCAACATATTCACAACACACACAGGTACAGATAGACGGAGTGCTGAATCTCAGTAATGTACAAACCACATATAAGCACTATACAACTTAACACTTCCCCAATTTCCCTCCTCCTATCAAGACCTCTCCAACTTAACCAAGAAATATATCCCCCAGAACATAGGAAACGTTTAAACCCCAATTCCACATCTGAAATCACAACCCACTAAAAGAAATAATTCAGACAAATCAATACTCTCATTTCCAACGAACAACAAAAAGAATGGAAACAATACGTTCAAACAATCAACACAAAACAGATCCCAACTATGGCGACCATTAAAAAAAAATACACACCCAACCACCCAATATTTCCTTACCAGAGACAACAAAATTCCTAGCCTCACCAAAGCTTAATATCCATTACTCCCCAACCATAACAATAGGAAAACTCAAAAACCAACACAAATTACATACTAACAAACCACATTCACTTTCATTTGCCCTACAAAGACATGGAACAATAATCAAATCATTAAAAAAGGTCGCAAAAGGCCCATAACACATCTCAACATCCAGCTGAAACGCCCTGGACCCCACCGCCTTATTTGCACTCACATACATCTCCCCCACCCTCCCAATATAGGACATGCATACATCGTTTCAACCATCTAAAATAGTTTCTATATCACATCCTCCTACCAAAAATACTGGACATTAATGACAAAAAATGCATAGAAAACTTTTTAACTTACTTCACGCCACCCCCCACTACCTCACTACCTCTTCTGCGAGATGGGTGGCCCTAGAAAGGCCAGAACCCGCCCTGGATGGGTCCACAGCTCCTTAAGAGAGGATGTATTGTGTGGTGTGTGTGCTTGTGTGCGGTTTGGGCAGTCTATAAGTAGGTGTTTGATGTTGTCTGGGCTTTAGTTGTATCTGGTGCATGTTTGTGTCGGGGCGAGGTCTATTCTATGTTTGTAATGTTGGAGTATAGTGGAGTGGCCAGTGAAGTGGCCAGCGGAGTTTAGTGGAGTGACCAGTAGAATGGCCTGACCTGAGGTGAGATAGGATTACTTGGTCTATGTAATGAGTCTGATAGGTTTACTATAGAGGGCATTTAGGATGCTGCTTGGTAGTAGCCTGTTCAAGTGGCTTTGGGTGAAGGGAGTGTGGATGTGTTTGATTAATTTGGGGTTTGGTGGTGGGAAGGGAGGTTAGTGTAGAGGTGCGGGAAGTAGTGATCTGGGCCCCACATACAGGCAAACAATGAATAGCGGAAACTCGAATTCCCTTACCTCGCTCGGGCCCTCATCCAACCCTTCCTTCTCCGTCGGCTCGTAGAGATCGAGGAGGATGTCGCTGCCGAGATTGATCGTCGTGATCGTCGGGTAAAACAGGGGCCCATCTTCATGCGGCTGCATTCAGTGAAGATTTGAATATGATAAAGTTCTTCAGCGAGCAAAGAAAATAGTCCCTAAATGACAAAACATTTTTTTATGGACGCTCATCTAGCGACTCCCTGCAAGGGCATAGGCGCCGAAATCAAACCCCTGCTAATAAAATAAGCTAAATAACATGAAAAAGAAAAATACAAGAGGGCAAAACTCAAACCAATCTAAAAAAAAAAGAAAAAGAGGATGCTTCGTCGTCGGAGGAAGGCGCCCCCCCCCCCTCCCGAAGAACAAGCAACAAAATAAAGTCAAAGTAGAGGAGGCCAGTCTACTCCAAAATGTCGGACAGTCCACAAGTGTGTGTACCCGAAACCGCCCCGAGTGCAAGGAAAAAGCAGTAGCGACGCAACTCATCGCGGGACAGAGACAGGTAACCTACGCGAAGAACCTCCAGACTGGAACATTCGACAAGAATGGGCCGAACAGCTTCTAAGACAGAGCCATCGTCGCAGTAATGTACAGGGGAGCGCTCCTTCCAAATGGCCGTGGGTGTGGCGAGTGTGTCCAATTCGAAGATACGTTCAGGGGAACAGTGGCGGAGCGATGGCACGCACTTAAGTTCCTACCGGCCGTTTCACATCATCTCTGCCAGGCAGCCTGCAGGGCTGACCTGATTCTGACTATCTAGTTAGTGTGAGGAAAGGCGAAACACTGGTCTGGTTGCCCAGTCCTCGCGGAAGCGTTTGGTCCCTTCATTGCCTGCAATTCTCACATGTCAAGAAACCAAGTAGAAGATAATCTCAATCACCCGGCTGGCGGTAATCATAGTATCAGGGAAAGCAGATTCCAATGCCCAGAGCGCACTTAGGGCACTTTGTGTGGTGCTAAAGATAACAATCCGGTCTCCGAACCGGGCACGACGCGTTATCTACTGTACAGAGAGGTGTATTGCAACCAGTTCGTCCGTGGAGACGGACGCAGCGCTTGGGTATAGCACCATCCATTGACTAAAAACAGAGGGGATATAGCGTGGACTTGGAGCCATCCTAGTATATTGGCACGGATGACGCGGGGTGTACTCTAGAAATAGCGAATGCAATACTCCCGGCGCTGTCGAAGCAACGGTCTGGCGACAAATAGTCAAAGTTGGTACCCTCCAGGGTGGAGTCTTAGGCAGAACCGAAAGCTACGCCGAGATCTCTAACGAGTTTCCTAGCCCTAAAGTCAAAGGGTTTAGTGTATGACTGGCGTCTCTCAGCGTCAAAGGCACCACCGGGCCCGCGTATACAAGGCACATAACGCACTGTGTATGACGCAAATCAATAAATCAATTGGCCTCTCCACGGCATCTATAACTAGGCTCTCCATCGGGGAAGTGGGGAAGGCAGTGGTCGCCAGGCGAGACCGGTGTGGCGGATCGAGTCCACCTTGCGCAATACACACTCGGCTGCGGATGCGTAAAACTCTCATCCATAATCAAGCTTCGAACGAACAATGATCGGTAGAAAGTCCTGAACGTCATGGAACTAAGAATGTCCATGGCGCAGATATAAGGAACCCTAAGGCTGTGAATATGAGTCTCTCAGGTGCGGCGTCGGTCGAAAAGCAAGACCAAAGAGGGCCCGAATCACTTGAGAAGCTCGCACAGGGGCAGACTTAGGTTCGGTATTTGTCTCAGAGCCCAGGTTTACCCCCATGGAAGTTCATGCAAACGGAGGCGGGGTCACTTCTGGGAACATGTTCAACTAAGGGGGCGGTTCCGAGTGGTCAGTGCTCCTCCACCTCCCAAGGGTACTCAGATCCAAATTAAGGGCTTTTCAATCCTGCAGTCTGTAGTGACCTTCACCGGGTAAGAGAGGGGAACAAACATGTCGACACCAAGCAAGCTTAAGATGCATGTGTGCAGGACATTAGGTGGTATGGTTTGATGGGCCCTACCAATTCTTGCCCATCTAAGGCGGGTGGTCCTACCAAGCCACTCCCACTTAATGTCTCTCAACAAGCAGTTTTGCCAAGAGAATGAAAGCGCACAGAGTAGTTAGAACCTCTGTGACCAGAAGAGCAAATTCAGGTTTTCTTTTGGGGGGAAGGGGGCATCTGGCAACTGCCTGCTTGGACATAAGTCGCCGTACACGACACAGCCTACTACTAGGCTATATTAAGAAACGAAGAACAAAACAAAATAAGAATATGTAAATAACAAATGATGCTAAAAAGGACGAGGACTAAATAAAAATAACAAGAAAACAAGGCAAGGAGGCAGGCTACGGCGTCGGGGGTAGGCCCACCTCCCCTCCGGCGCTGGAACATACAACCTACAAAAAAATAAAAAAAATAACAGTCAGATAAAGGGGAGGAGGCCGGCCTTCTTCCAAAAAAGTCGTAAAGTCCACAAGTCTGTGTGCACGAACTCGTCCCGAGTACAAGGGAACAGTCACGGCGCAATGGCACGAAACTTTAAGTTGCCTTTGACCGTCTCCAATCTTCTTTGCCAAGCAGCCCGTATTCCTGCCATGTAATCGGTGTGAGAAAGAACGAAACGCTGGTCTGGTCACCCAGTCCTCGTGGACTCTTTGGCGCGCTCATTCCAAGCAGAAGATAATCTCGACATCTGGCCCGCTCGACGATGCCTTTGCCGAGCAGAGGCGTGGCGACAAATGGTCAAAGGTGGTACCCTCCAGGGTGGCGTCCTGGGCAGAACCAGGGGCGCCACCAGCCCGAGAGCTATACCTAGTTCTCGGAGTTTGCTGGCCCTAAACCGGGTATGAGTGGTGTCTCTTGGGGGCATAGGCACCGTCGAGATCATCCGCAGATACAGTGAGAGCTGTTGGCGACTGAGTGAGGCGCCTGCTCGCGCGTACAGGCGAATAATGCACTGTGCACGGAACAGAGCAAGTGACATCTCCCCAGGATCGACAGGGCTCTATTGGGGTTAGTGCGAAAGGCACCGGTCGACAGGTGAAGGCTGGTGTGGTGGATCGAGTCCACATTCTGCAATACACGCTCGGCTGCGGATGCATAAAACTCGCATCCGTAGTCGAGCTTCGAAAAAAAACTGATCGATAAAAAAGTAAGGCAGTAGCCCTATCAACGCCCAAAGCGCTGAACGCCACGGAACGAAGAATATCCATGGCGCGGGTACAAGAGCCCCTTAGGAACGAATATCAGCCTCTCGGGTGAGGCTCGATCAAATTCAAGACCAAGGAAACGGTACGAGTCTACCACTTCCAGGCGCACCCCAATGAGAAATACGTCTGGGTCAGGATGGAGCGGTGGATGGCAGCAGAGGTGCACCACCTTAGTCTTAGGCCAAGAAAACCGAAGCCTGTGCGATTCGGCATAGCGAGAAACGCGATTCAATGCCTGTTGGAGTCGAAGAAGGAGGGCTTCGCAGACGGCATTTTTCAGTCGGAGCAGAGCATGAGACCCGGTCTGGAACTTGCGGAAGCCGCACTGTGCAGAAGACAGATGGCCTCCGCTGCCCAGAAAAAAAGGCTAATCTAACATTTACTAATTTCTCCATCAACTTGCACACACAGGAAGTTAGAGAGATTAGGTGGAAACCGGCCCGGGTAGAGTGATCTCTCCCCGGTTTGCGAAAAGCGAGCACAGTAGCGATTCGCCAGGAATCGGAGGATACCCTCTACCTAGATCTTGTTGAACAAATCTAACCGAAAGGCCATGCTTCGCTCACCCAGGTGTCGAAGCATGGCGTACGGGACATCGTCCGGAGCAGGGGCGGTGCCCGCGCACGAATCAAGAGCGGAACGCAACTCACTCAGAGTAAACCTGCCGTTGAAGGGTTCTCCGCCTCTAGAGGTAAAGTCCGGTCGGTGGCCTTCTGCGACATCACGACGCGAAGTGAATGCTGGCGGAGCAGCACCCCGGCTAGAGAATGCGGAGAAAGCTGTCGCGAAGGATTCCGCTACTGACGCGGGGTCCGAGCTTATGGTCCCATTCTCTTGGAGAACGGGAGGGAGGTCCTGAGAGAACTTGCCCCGAATCCTTTTGACTCGCTTCCACACCTCTGCTAGAGGGGTCTTCCCCGTAAGTTAAGACAGGTATGCCCGCCAGGAAGAGCGAGGGGAGTGATTTGAAATATACCAGAATCTAGCCCTAGCCCGACGAAATTCACCGACAGTGAAATCGTTCGGGCGGCACTTAAAACGCATGTAGGCATAACGCTTCTGTTTGAGGGCCGTCTCACACTCGGCTAACCACCACGGGAGTGGTCGGCGTGCAAAACTTCTAGACGTTCTAGGAATAGTAGTCAAGCCCACGGCGATGAGAATGCCGGAGAAGAACTTAACGGCCTCATCTACCGACCTAAACTCCTCGACTGAGATAGAGAAATCAGTCATTTCCTGAAATGCTGACGACCGTGCCCTCACCAAGCACCACCAGGACGGGCTCTCGGGCGGCAGCTTCCCAAGAAATGTTATTTGAATGGGAAAGTGATCACTACCATGGAGGTCATCGACCACCCCCCGCCCAAAATCAGGCTGCGCATCCGGAGAGCACAAAGATAGTTTGAGGTAGGAAAATGAAGCGGTTCTCGGTCAATTATACGTAAACTCATCCATATTTACGACACCTATCTTTAGCTCGTCGATCAGATCGGCAAGGACTTGACCTCGGGGATTAATCGAGTAGTCTCGCCAGAGAGGGTGTCTATCGTTCAGATCTCCGAGCAACAGAAAGGGCCTCGTCAACCGTGCCACGACGCAGCGGGAGTTCCCCGCGTTGAAGTTGGCTGACGGGTGAATGTACGCGGAAATAACAGTATTCTTCGTATCCAGGTGCAGCTGCACAGCTACATCCTGAAAAGAGGTATCTAAAGCGAAGAGAAGAACGGAGACATCATGCCGGGTGTAAATCGCACATCTTCCAGGCTGGCCCCCATCCCGTGATGGTGGGATCGCAGAACCCTTATACCCCGGGAGGGTGGGGCAGGGTGCACGCGCCCAACATGGTCTCATGCAAAAAGTTAGCTAAAGGAAAACGGGACGAGCCACCACAACTCTTCTTAGTTGGCCCAGAGTCCGCGGCAATTCCATTGAAGGAATATGCCTTCCAGGTCTCACTCGGAGGAGATGCAGGGGCCCTCATCGATGAGAAGACCCCCACGGGAATGGCCGTACGCTTCCCGGAGGCAGAACTCCAGGAGCTGTTGGCCGGACAATGCGCTGAAGGCAATGTCGCCTTCGAGGACTTATCGGGGGAAGGTTGGGCTCGCCATGCGAGTCTTTTCCTCCATCCGCCTAAAAACCTTAGGCGAACGGGGCGGCCCTCTTTTGGAGGATCCACCGTCTCCGAGCCACCCAAC